>JANFAI010000032.1:0-703904 GCA_024613185.1 Pisolithus microcarpus
TTGCTAGTTGCTAGTCACTGTAGTTTGCTACTAGTCAGTCCTTGCTAGTCACTAGTCACTTGCACAACTCGTCGACGAACTATGCTGGTCCATCCTACAGTAGTTGCTAGTTGGTAGTCAGTGGTAGTCAGTAGTTGCTACTTGCTACTTGCTACTTGCTAGTCACTACACTACCCTTGCACAACTCGTCGACAAACTGTGCAGCCTCAACCATAGGGGGTGCTACTGTGGCTGTGCTGCACTGCCTTCCATATATGGGAGCACTACTGTGGCTGTGCTGCATGTCCAAAGAGCATGTCCAGTGGCTGTGAAGAGCATGTCTGTGGCTGTGCTGCATGTCCAAAGAGCATGTCCAGTGGCTGTGAAGAGCATGTCTGTGGCTGTGAAGGGCACGCCCGTGGCTGTGAAGGGCGCGTCCATGGCTGTGAAGAGCGTGTCCAGTGGCTGTGAGGGGCGCGTCCATCTATATATGGGAGCGCGTCCGTGGCTGTGAGGGGCGCGTCCATCCATATATGGGAGCATGTCTGTGGCTGTGAGGGGCGTGTCCAAAGAGCGCGTCCGTGGCTGTGAAGAGCGCGTCCAGTGGCTGTGAAGAGCGCGTCCAGTGGCTGTGAGGGGCACATCCAAAGAGCGCGTCCGTGGCTGCGAAGAGCGCGTCCATCCATATATGGGAGCGCATCTGTGGCTGTGAGGGGCACGTCCAAAGGGCGCGTCCATCTTTATGAGGCGCGTCCAAAGAGCGCGTCCAAAAGGCGCGTCCGTCTAGGAGGCGCGTCCGGCACCAGAGGCTCTGGTGCCCGGGTAAGAATATTAGGTAGTCAGTAGTTGCTACTTGCTACTTGCTAGTCACTACACTACCCTTGCACAACTCATCGATGAACTGTGCAGGCTCAATGATAGGGGTCCTACTGTAGCTGTGCTGCATGTCCAAAGAGCATGTCCAGTGGCTGTGAAGAGCGCATCCAGTGGCTGCGTGAAGAGCATGTCCGTGGCTGTGAAGAGCGTGTCCAGTGGCTATGAAGGGCACATCCGTGGCTGTGAAGAGCACGTCCAGTGGCTATGAAGGGCATGTCTGTGGCTGTGAAGGGCATGTCTGTGGCTGTGAAGAGCGCATCCGTGGCTGTGAAGAGTGCTTCCAGTGGCTGTGAAGAGCGCGTCCGTGGCTGTGAAGAGCACGTCCATCCATATATGGGAGCGCGTCCATGGCTGTGAGGGGCGCGTCCAGTGGCTGTGAAGGGCGCATCCAGTGGCTGTGAGGGGCGCGTCCAAAGAGCGCGTCCAGTGGCTGTGAGGGGCGCGTCCATGGCTGTGAAGAGCGCGTCCATCCATATATGGGAGCACATCCGTGGCTGTGAGGGGCGCGTCCAAAGGGCGCGTCCATCTTTAAGAGGCGCGTCCAAAGCGCGTCCAAAAGGCGCGTCCATCTAGGAGGCACGTCCAGCACCAGAGGCTCTGGTGCCCGGGTAAGAATATTAGTTGCTAGTAGTGTTGCTGTTGGGGGGGTCTCAAAAACTCCGGACACTGGGGGGGGTCATTTTTTTGTTATTGTCACTTGCTACTCACTAGTCACTGTCTGCCTACTTGCTAGTAGTAGTAGTCACCAGTTGCTGTTTTTTTTGGCTAGTTGCTAGTAGTCTCACTCTGTAGTTGCTAGTGGTCTCAAGTTGTCTATCTACTTGCTAGTTCCACCTTGGTAGTCGCTTCATAGTTCCTGAGGTTGCCTTCATGCAACTTCCTTATTTGCTAGTTGCATCCATGAAACCTTGTGTGTCAGAGGTTGCATGCATGCAACTTCCTCATTCGGTGGTTGCCTGCATGCAACCTTTTTTTTCCCCTGCTACAAGTCCATCTAGGTTGCATGCATGCAACTTCAGTGATTTCCTGCATCCAACCTTTTTTGTCCCTGCTACAAGTCCATCTAGGTTACATCCTTGTGGACGCCTGCATGCAACCTCTCTGTACTCCACCAAGTCAGCGGTCGCATGCAACCTTGCATGCCTCAGAGGTTGCCTGCAGGCAACTTCCATATATGGGCAGAGGTTGCATGCATGCGACTTCCTTATATGGGCGGTTGCATGCAAAGTCAAGCTTGGTTTCGGAAAGCATATTATTAGGGGGGGGCCTCGCACCCGGGTCACCTCAGGGGGGCTTGTACCCCGGTCACTTTGGGGGGGCTTGTACTCCGGTCACCTGCCAGGTCACTTACTCCACTCATCTGGGGGGGCCACTCACCTCAACTGTTGGGGGGGGTGTTGCCAAACTCACTTGGAAGGCGTCAGTTTTTCTCCTTGTCACTTTTCTACTTGCTACTTGCTACTTGCTAGTAGTGTTGCTCTCGGGGGGGTCTCAAAACTCTCCACACTGGGGGGGTCTTTTTTTTTTGTCCTCATCACTCACTGCTTGCTGCTTTTGCTACTCACTTGTTGCTAGTCCCTAGTCCTCTTAGCTTATGCTCACTTGCAAGGGGGGGGTCAGCTTTTTTTTTTGCCTACTTGCTAGTTGCTAGTTGCTAGTGGTCTCAAGTCATCTGTCTACTCCCTAGTTCCAGATTCCTAGTAGTCTCACTCTTCTTGCTACTTGCTACTTGCTAGTCCTCATCATCAGTAGTCACTAGTTGCTAGTTGCTGGTCTAGTGCTAGTCACTCAGTAGTCCCTACTAGTCAGTCCTTGCTAGTCACTAGTCACTTGCACAACTCGTCGACGAACTATGCTGGTCCATCCTACGGTAGTTGCTAGTTGGTAGTCAGTGGTAGTCAGTAGTTGCTACTTGCTACTTGCTAGTCACTACACTAACCCTTGCACACCTCCTCGACAAACTGTGCAGCCTTGATGATAGGTGTCCTACTGTGGCTGTGCTGCATGTCTGAAGAGCATGTCCATCCATATATGGGAGTGCATCTGTGGCTGTGAAGAGCGCATCCAGTGGCTGTGAGGGGCACGTCCATCCATATATGGGAGCGCATCCATGGCTGTGAAGAGTGCGTCCATCCATATATGGGAGTGCATCCGTGGCTGTGAGGGGCACATCCAAAGAGCGCATCCGTGGCTGTGAAGAGCGCATCCAAAGAGCGCGTCCAGTGGCTGTGAAGAGTGCGTCCAGTGGCTGTGAGGGGTGTCGTCAAAAGAGCGCATCCAGTGGCTGTGAGGGGCGCGTCCATCCATATATGGGAGCGCGTCCGTGGCTGTGAGGGGGCGTGTCCAAAAAGGCGCGTCCAAAGAGTGCATCCAGTGGCTGTGAGGGGCGCGTCCAAAAGGCACGTCCAAGAGAGCGCGTCCGTGGCTGTGAAGAGTGCATCCAAGAGCGCGTCCGTGGCTGTGGAGGGGCATGTCCAAAAAGGCGTGTCCATCTTAGAGGCAGTCCAAAGAGCGCGTCCAGTGGCTGTGAGGGGCGCGTCCAAAAGGCGCGTCGTCTTAGAGGCCACATCCAAAGAGCGCGGTCCAGTGGCTGTGAGGGGCGCGTCCAAAAAGGCACGTCCGTCTTAGAGGCACATCCAAAGAGCGCGTCCAGTGGCTGTGAGGGGCGCGTCCATCCATATATGGGGAGCACGTCTGTGGCTGTGAGGGGTGCGTCCATATATGGGGGGCGCGTCCAAAAGGCGCGTCCAAAGGGCGCGTCCATCTAGGAGGCGCGTCCGGCCGCAGGGCCCCTGCGGCCCGGGTAAGAATATTAGGGGGGGGCCTCGCACCCGGGTCACCTCAGGGGGCTCATACCCCGGTCACTTTGGGGGGGGGGGCTTGTACTCCGGTCATCTGGGGGGGTCACTCGCCTCAACTGTTGGGGGGGGGTGTTGCCTCCCTCACTTGGGGGGGGGGGGGTCAGTTTTCCTCCTTGTCACTTGCTAGCCAGTACTCACTAGTTGCTAGTAGTGTTGCTGTTGGGGGGGGGTCTCAAAAACTCCGGACACTGGGGGGGGTCATTTTTTTGTTATTGTCACTTGCTACTCACTAGTCACTGTCTGCCTACTTGCTAGTAGTAGTAGTCACTAGTTGCTGTTTTTTTTGGCTAGTTGCTAGTGGTCTCAAGTTGTCTATCTACTTGCTAGTTCCACCTTGGTAGTCGCTTCATAGTTCCTGAGGTTGCCTTCATGCAACTTCCTTATTTGCTAGTTGCATCCATGAAACCTTGTGTGTCAGAGGTTGCATGCATGCAACTTCCTCATTCGGTGGTTGCCTGCATGCAACCTTTTTTTTCCCCTGCTACAAGTCCATCTAGGTTGCATGCATGCAACTTCAGTGATTTCCTGCATGCAACCTTTTTTGTCCCTGCTACAAGTCCATCTAGGTTACATCCTCGTGGACGCCTGCATGCAACCTCTCTGTACTCCACCAAGTCAGCGGTCGCATGCAACCTTGCATGCCTCAGAGGTTGCCTGCATGCAACCTAGGGGTGGGACAAAGGTCGCATGCAGGCAACTTCCATATATGGGCAGAGGTTGCATGCATGCGACTTCCTTATATGGGCGGTTGCATGCGAAGTCAAGCTTGGTTTCGGAAAGCATATTATTAGGTGGCATCTCAAAAACTCCAGACACTGGGGGGGTCATTTTTTCTTTCTTGTCACTCCCTACTCACCAGTCACCACTCTTGCTACTTGTCAGTGCTAGTAGTAGTAGTCAGTCGTAGTCCTCAGTAGTTGCTAGTGGTCTGAACCAGTCTGTCTGCTTGCTAGTTGCTAGTTGCTACTCACTGCTTTTTGCTCGTCTACTTGCTACTTGTAGTAGCTAGTCACTGTTCTTGCTAGCTGCTAGTCCCTAGTCCATGGTCCATCTACTTGCTAGTTGCCAGTTGCTACTTACTACTCACTTGTCACTCCTTTGTAGCTGTCTACTTGCTAGTTGTCTGTGCTTGCTCATCGGGTAGTTGGTAGTGCTGGCTCATCCATGGTCACTACCTAGTAGCTGGTAGCTGCTAGTCACTACTCACTATGCTGCCTGCCACAACTCGTCGATGCATTGCACTGGCCTGTCATTGGTCTACTTGCTAGTTGCTAGTTGCTTGCACAACTCGTCGACGATTTATGCTGGTCCATCCTATCGTAGTTGCTAGTCGGTAGTCAGTAGTTGCTACTTGCTACTTGCTACTTGCTAGTCACTACACTACCCTTGCACAACTCGTCGACAAACTGCGCAGGCTCCATGATAGGCGTCCTACTGTGGCTGTGCTGCATGTCCAAAGAGCATGTCCAGTGGCTGTGAAGAGCACGTCTGTGGCTGTGAAGAGCACATCCAGTGGCTGTGAAGGGCACGTCCGTGGCTGTGAAGAGTGCGTCTGTGGCTGTGAAGAGCACGTCCAGTGGCTGTGAGGGGCGCGTCCATCTATATATGGGGAGCGCATCCAGTGGCTGTGAAGGGCACGTCCATGGCTGTGAAGAGCGCGTCTGTGGCTGTGAAGAGCGCGTCCAGTGGCTGTGAGGGGCGCGTCCATCTATATATGGGGAGCGCGTCCAGTGGCTGTGAAGGGCGCGTCCAGTGGCTGTGAGGGGCACGTCCATCTATATATGGGGAGCACGTCCAGTGGCTGTGAGGGGTGTGTCCATATATGGGGGGCGCGTCCAAAGAGCGCGTCCAAAGGGCGCGTCCATCTGGGAGGCGCGTCCAGCCCCAGACCCTCTGGGGCACGGAGGAGAATATTAGGTCACTTTGGGGGGGGCTCATACTCCAGTCACCTGCAGGGTCACTTACTCTGCTCATCCAGGGGGGTCACTCAGCTCAACTGTTGGGGGGGTGTTGCCTCCCTCACTTGGGGGGGGGGGTCAGTTTTCCTCCTTGTCACTTGCTAGTCAGTAGTCACTAGTCACTAGTTGCTAGTAGTCTTGCTGTTGGCGGGGTCTCAAAAACTCCGGACACTGGGGGGGTCATTTTTTCTTTCTTCTTTCTTGTCACTTGCTACTCACTAGTCCCCGCTCTTGCTACTTGTTAGTGCTAGTAGTAGTAGTCGGTCGTAGTCCTCAGTAGTTGCTAGTGGTCTGAAGTGGTCTGTCTACTTGCTAGTTACCACTCTTGCTACTTGCTGCTTGCTAGTTGCTACTTGCTAGTTGCTACTTGCTAGTTGGTACTCCCTGCTTTTCCCTTGTCTACTTGCTAGCTGTAGTAGCTAGTCACTGTTCTTGCTAGCTGCTAGTCCCTAGTCTGTGGTCTGTCTACTTGCTAATTGCTGCTTACCAGTTGTCTACTTGCTACTTCCTAGTCATCTGTGCTTGCTCATTGCATAGTCAGTAGTGCTGGCTCATCCATGGTCCCTACCTAGTGCCTGGTAGCTGCTAGTCACTACTCACTACACTGCCTGCCACAACTCGTTGACGCATTGTGCTGGCCTGTCATCAGTCTACTTGCTAGTTGCTAGTTGCTAGTCACTCAGTAGTTGCTACTGGTAAGTCCTTGCTAGTCACTAGTCGCTTGCACAACTCATCGACCATTTATGCTGGTCCATCCTATGGTAGTTGCTAGTTGGTAGTCAGTGGTAGTCAGTGGTAGTCAGTAGTTGCTACTTGCTACTTGCTAGTCACTACACTACCCTTGCACAACTCGTCGACAAACTGTGCAGGCTCCATGATAGCCATCCTACTGTGGCTGTGCTGCATGTCCAAAGAGCATGTCCATGGCTGTGAAGAGCGCATCCAGTGGCTGTGAAGGGCACGTCCATCCATATATGGGAGCGCGTCCGTGGCTGTGAAGAGCGCGTCCAGTGGCTGTGAGGGGCACGTCCAAAGAGCGTGTCCATGGCTGTGAAGAGCATGTCCAGTGGCTGTGAAGAGCGCGTCCAGTGGCTGTGAGGGGCGCGTCCATCTATATATGGGGAGTGCGTCCAGTGGCTGTGAGGGGCGTGTCCAGTGGCTGTGAAGAGTGCGTCCAGTGGCTGTGAGGGGCGCGTCCATCCATATATGGGGAGCGCGTCCGTGGCTGTGAGGGGCGCGTCCAAAGAGCGCGTCCAAAAGGCGCGTCCATCCTCAAGAGGCACGTCCATCTTCAAGAGGCGCATCCAAAGAGCGCGTCCAAAAGGCGCGTCCGTCTAGGAGGCGCGTCCGGCACCAGAGGCTCTGGTGCCCGGGTAAGAATATTAGGCACAGAGTTCCTCTGTGGGCTTCTTGAACCACTTTGCCCACTCGTTCCACCGTGTGGTGAGAAGCCATGGGGTGATGAGTCGACCGTCGGTGGGTACTTGCACTGTCTTGAGCTGTTGGTCCAGTTCTTTGAGCAGCTCATCCACCAATGCCTTTTCTCTGGAGTCTTCCCCCTCTCTTGCTTCCATGGTGACCTCCCAAAGTTGGCGCAAGGTCCCTGCACCCTCTGGTTTCATACGTTGTGCCTTGCAGGATCGCCAGTGCTGTGGCATGGGTATATGGGCATGCTGTAAGCCATGATGTTCCTTCATCTTCTTTGGCTTTGTGTATACCATGGAACAGAAAGTGCATCCCATGGCATCAAATACTGCCAGGCCATGTACCATCGCCCTGGGACCTGTGATGGTTGGCAGAGTAGGGGTCACCTGTAGCTGTGATGTGATGGCATCAAAGTGTGCCTGATCGAACGTCCTCAGTAGCTCTGCATGTTTGTTGACCAGGTGAGCCCGTGCAGCGGTGGGGGCAATGCCTTCTCTGCATGGCTGACATGCTAGGAAACAAAGCTCTGCATTGACCACCAAGTTGAGGCTGTCCAGGTAAGGGTGATGGATGAAATGAGGTTCCATCCTGACATCTGCCATGGAAGTCCCTGGCTGATTGACTTGGGTGGCTGCTTGTGATGTGGATGGGGTATGCACCAGGGACTGAACAGAGTCACATTTCAGCATCCTCCCAGGTGAGGTGCTTGGAGTGGGCTCTTACCATGATGGATGGCCCTTCCTTAGGCTGGGGAGACCTGGGACTTGGGGCACGTTGGGATGCCATGGCTGACTCCTCCATCTTGTCAGACATCTATGTGGATGGCATAACTCGTCGACGGATTGCGCAGGAGTGAACATGTGACCTACGTCAAATGCTGCTGCTGGAGGGGAGTGCATGGGGGCATCATCATTGGACAGGATTGAAGGGGACTTCATGGTTTCATCCTGGGGGATGGCTGGCATCTGGAATTGGAGAGAGATTGTCATCATGTGTGATGCACAACTTGTCGATGAGTTGTGCCAGCTTACCTGGGGAGGAACATTGGTTACAATTTCCATTGGTAAGGTGGTGTCCACCCCTTTCACTGAAGACTGCCCACCAGCCTGCTTATGTAAGCCTTTGGTGCAATTTTATCATGTCAAGACACTACTTGCCTTCTTGTCTGGACCCAGCCAGGTGGTCTTGAGTGTCTTCATGTGCTTCTGCAAAGCATCTGCAGTGGAAAATCCTTGCTCCCTGGGACAGTTGTGGTGAGAGCAATAGCAAAGAAAGTTGCCATTTTGATGACGAGTGATGGTGACTTGCTGGCCAGTATGAGCAACAAAGGTGACAGTCTTGACACACTTTCTCCAGTGTGTGTCATGCAGATTCCTGTTCTCAAACTGCAGGCCACATTCCTTGCAAGCACGAGTCATGGTGATGATTTATGATGATGGTGGTGGTGGTGATGGTGGTGGTTGGAAGTCAAGATGTGATCTGTCATTTTTCTCACAGTTATTTAAGTTTTAAAACTGTACAGTACTTCCTGTTTTAGTAACCTGATCCCCATTTAGTAATGTCATCCAACAGACATCCATACCAACCAGTCATTGGCATGGCTGGTTAAGGAACCCTGACAGCCTCCATTGTCAGCTTGGACAGGTTGTCTTTGCCTGCTCCAGCTTGGATCTATCCTAGGATGGCTGCCTCCATGCCAGCACTCTCCCTTGACTGTCATCTCCATGACTGACTTGTCTCTAGGTAGTAATTTGCAGTTGGTGGTGTTGTATCACCTGTCTCAGCTCATCCTACATGCTTGCAACCCAGCCACTACTTGTCACTGGCTGCTTTGTCTTCTACTGCCTGGCACAATTTGTCGACAGATTGTGCCAGCCCATGGTAGGGAGATGCTTCTATTGTGGCTGTGAGATGCTTCCAAAAGACACTTCCAAGAGATGCTTCCATGGCTGTGAGATGCTTCCAAAAAGATGCTTCCAAGATGCTTCCAAAAGATGCTTCCAAGATGCTTCCAAGAGACGCTTCCTTGGCTGTGAGACGCTTCCAAAAGATGCTTCCAAGACGCTTCCATCCCAGAGATGCTTCCAAAAGACGCTTCCAAGATGCTTCCAAGAGATGCTTCCTTGGCTGTGAGACGCTTCCAAAAGACGCTTCCAAGATGCTTCCATGGCTGTGAGACGCTTCCAAGAGACGCTTCCTTGGCTGTGAGACGCTTCCAAAAGACGCTTCCAAGACGCTTCCATCCCAGAGACGCTTCCAAAAGACGCTTCCAAGACGCTTCCGTGGCTGTGAGACGCTTCCAAAAGACGCTTCCAAGACGCTTCCAAGAGACGCTTCCGTGGCTGTGAGACGCTTCCAAGAGACGCTTCCAAGACGCTTCCATGGCTGTGAGACGCTTCCAAGAGACGCTTCCTTGGCTGTGAGACGCTTCCAAAAGACGCTTCCAAGACGCTTCCATCCCAGAGACGCTTCCAAAAGACGCTTCCAAGACGCTTCCGTGGCTGTGAGACGCTTCCAAAAGACGCTTCCAAGACGCTTCCAAGAGACGCTTCCATGGCTGTGAGACGCTTCCAAGAGACGCTTCCAGGGAGACGCTTCCGTCCATATGAGGAGATGCTTCTGAAAGACGCTTCCGTGGCTGTGGAGATGCTTCCGGCCCCAGACCCTCTGGGGCGCGGAGGAGAATATTAGGAGCGAGAGAGGGCTTGTCGCGTAGGACGGCGGTATTCGTAGTGTCTTGCCAGGCGATGCGACTAGACTCGACGTGGTACACGATCTTCTGTATTTGCGTTTGCTGAGAGGATCGAAGCGAATCCTCATTGAATCTGGCGATTTCGCGAGATAGATCGAATGATGAAGTCTCGGGAGGGGGGGCATCGATGTTATCTGGCCATACGAGGGAGACCTTACCGATTCCTGCCTTGTTGAGCTGTAAATTATTGTCCAGAGTGGACTGCTGAATGGTCGGAACGTTGATGCGAACGCGGTACTCGTGGGTGAAGTCCTCGACCAGATTTCGAAGGAAGCACGCTCCTGACTTTGAATCCGCGAGAAGGAGGGGCCGATAGTGGGCGATGACGACGTGCTCGACGACGGAGGCACAGGCGAGGATGCGTAGATTTCGGGAACGAGAGGGACTGGAGACGGACGCCCATTCCCAAGTGTGCCACTGGACGAGGTTCTGGCCTCTGAAGAGATTGGCGGTGATGCCTGAGGAAAGGCACGACGTGCGAGTCCAGGGCTGGTACAGGGGGACGGTGGGAATGGGGTGGCCTTTTGCGCTTGCAGCGAGGATGGTGACGGCGTCTTGAATCTCGCGTTTGAGGGAGTTCATACGATTGGCAGAGTCATCCTTCTTTTTTTGCCTGAGAACGGCACGCTGATCCCTGCGCTCGTTCGTCTGGGGAGCATCTGTCTGTGGCTCCTTATCGTCTTCGTCCGCATCGGGATTAGACTCGTCGTCGTCGTCGTCATCGTTCGGGATGTACTCTCCATCTTCCGATTCATCGGAGGAAGCCTTACCTTTTCCTTTGGTTGACGAGGAGACGGATTGTGTACCGAATACGGCAAGGAGCTCGGATTGTTTGACGAATCTTGGGGGAACGGTGATGCGAGAGAGAGAGGACACCATGTTGACGAATGCGGGATAGTGATTGAAGATGGCTGATATGACCTGTCGACGTGAAATGAAATGACAGCACGGTTTGAAAGAGGAAAGGACATACCTCGTCGCAAACGTTCATGCGTTTCTTTGGCATGATTGATGGATGTGCCATGATGGCACGGATCATATCTGCGGTGGGGGACCCAGGGGACCATTCACGAGGGAATACCTTGGCAGAGTAGATGTAGGGGGACCACCACGAAGAGAACTGTGAAACGATCGTGAACATGTCACGATCGCGCATTTCGGATGAAGTGAGAAATGCGCAAAAAGCGAGCGAGAGACGAAGACACACCTCTACGAGCGCGGAATCGATCTTAGACAAGTGTTTTGAGACGGCGATGATAGCAGAAGACGTCATGAATGGGAAAAACGGAAGTTCTCGGCGAAAGCTGTCACAAGCAAATACGATCTGCGCCTTCACTGCGCACGATCGTAGAGCGATGCCTATGTCAGTGACTTCAGAGTCAAGATCCCCCCGGTTCTCCATCTTTTCTACGAGTTCTCTGAGCTTGTTTGGGACGGAATCGGTGTATTGAGCGTAAGCGGTGACCCACTGAGGGGACGTCGAATTTCCAAAGTAGTCTATCGCGGACGTCTTGAGGATGGACGTACAAAACGCCTCGTCGAAGATGTTCCTCATACCGCTACTGATGGCACCTGGGATCGGGGTGGCGTTCCTGAGTTTTATGTATATCGCGCCCAGCCGTTTCCTGGATTCGATGTCCTCTGAATCGTGCTCGATGGCTTCGATGGCCTCCTGCACTTCGTATGGGTCGAGTTGAACCGAATTGAAGCAATAGTACAGACGCTTTTCGAGCTTTCGTATGAGAAAGGCCAAGATCTATGGGGGGGATGGCATGGCACAAGTTGGGTCATGGAAGGTCAGGTCGAAGTCAGAGCGACGAACAGGAATGGAACTTACACCTCCATAACTGGACGTCATCGTATTGTAGAATTCCTTGAACTTCATGATGTCGGAATGCCAGTAATGTGTGCCGGCGGCGTCGAAAAAGGACATCATGTCCCAAACGTAATCGAGGCGGAGGAGTTCGCGTTGTTTCGCTGGGTTGCCTTTGACGTGTGCTATCGTCGATACGTCTTTAAAGTCCCTGTCCACGGCGCTTATGATTTTGTACACTTGAATCAACCCTTCCATGGGCGACTCCATGTAGACATGTTTCGTCTCGTTTCTGGAGAGGTACAACGCCAGCAAGTTTGTGATCTTGGCTGAAACCAGCGTGTCAGTATCGGCGTGAACGTATCCAAGCGTTGCATGGTCAAATCGCGCAAAAACGAATGCAGACGGAAATGCGCAGAATGAGGTCGACTCGGTACCGTCAGGTCTTTGCGCAGATGCCCGTGGGTGAAAACGAAACGTGCCATATCGCGCATTTTAGATATCTTCGGAAATGCGCCAAAGGACACTTCGTTGGATGTAGCATCTCCCCCACCATCCACGCAAATCCATTCGCATTCGTTTTGCGCGATATGAAAGTAGAAACTGGCTCACATTTGTCGTACAGAACAACCAGCCACTGGCCTCCGTATGCCAGAATCGATTCCAGTTCTTGGCGGTCCAGTTTGTGAGTCGTGTTCATCTTCTTCAGATCCCCGTCGGCCAAGGTCTCCACATCGGCAGACAGTATCGCCTGTTGTTCCTTTATACACTCCTCCAGTTGAGCCTTTTTCTTCGCATACCAATCTTTCAGTGCCGCGACTCGGTGTTGTCCACCAGCCGCAGTGATCTTGAAGTCCTTTGGCAACCCGTCTCTGAGCTTCAGTTCTGGAAGATTCGGTCCAGCATCCGGGGTCGGCATGTACGACCCTTCTTCGATGCTCGACTTGTCCATGACGAGAGGCATCGCATACGAATAATTGAACCTGTCCACGCCGTTGATCAGAAACGAATTTCCTAGAGCAGCTACCTGGGATGGGAGGAGTTGACGAGGGTTCCACTTCCCGAATTTCAGGACGTCGCAGTTTTGTAAGATGTCGAATCGTGCATAGCCCAGCAGCGCCTTCTTTACTTGCTCGTTCATAGCGTTAGCCTCTTCGATTTCCTTCTCCAATTGTGGCCCACTGCCAGGCCGTGTATCAGCTAACAGCGTGTCCCGGACCTTCGTTTTCTGGTCCATCTCTCAGCATCGCCCTTCGTCGAAATGGTCTCGTCGAATCATGTCACTCACCTTGCTGCTACTCTCTCCCGTTTTTGCTCCTCCTCCTTTTGCGCTCTCGCCCTTTTGTTTTCGTGGTGCCATGTCGTAGCGTACGGGTTGCACCGAATGTCGATCGATGCTTCACAAGAGGGTTTGCGATGGACGGGGACCTGTGTTAGATACCGTGTCAATATATGTGTAAAAAGGTCAGCAGGGTGTCTATCCCGATCGTGAAAGGCATTCCGCATGGTCCGCATGTGTCCGCTCCGTATTGCTTTTTTTCATATTCTCATCTCACCTCCGTGTGGTCTAGTGTCTACACCGACCTCACATGCCTACCTCGTGCCTGATGCCGATCGTTCAGTGGAGGGAGTGCCTTCGCTTACAATTGCTTCGTGGTCGATCATCCATAGATTCGATACCGATAAATATATTCATTTTCGCGCATGTTCTTTGGTCCGGAAAATGCGCGCCGATTGGACTTGTCCACTACCTAATTCGATTTCCCAACACGTGTACCATTCGCGCATAATAATAGATCGGTAATTTGCGCGATTCGGTGTCTGTTGTATACATACGTACAGCATTCGCTTTCCGATGCTGTGCCATTGTGGTGGCGTGGTACACCCCCGTTGTTATTACATGTTACAACCCGCTGTTTAGTTGGAATCTCGTCTGATAAGATTGCTTTCCACCGATCTCTCCACCGTGAGCTTAGTACTAGTAATCCAACACGTCACAGACTCGCCACGTTTCAACCCCATTGTCACATCACAATATTTAGACGCCTGTGACGTAGATGCGTGTCACTCTCTTTATTTCAAAGACCATCGTAGCACACCACACCACGTTGCAAACATCCCGTGCCACTATGCGTGATACAGTTACTTAGTTGTTTTTCGATTTTTCACTCAGTCGCTCGTGTTGTACCCATGCAGCGCCAACCCCGATGGTGAAATCATCTCTTGAAATTCATAGCGCTATGGTCATGGTGTGGGAGGTGGGTGCGACATCGGTCACTATGGAGGTGTGTACGTGTACGTGTACGAAGCGCCATGCCATGCCAGGTGTGGAGTTGATGGCATGTGCTTGGAATGGCCATCCTCTCTTCAGCATCGGACTCGATGCATGTCTCTGCCATTCCTATTGGTTAGTGAGCCTTTGTCGTGGCTGGCAACTTTGTCAAGCATTGCTACTTGCCTCTGAGAACCCATTCCCCAGTCTCTTCTTCGCAACCCCTTCCATCCTATGATGACCATCGCTGCTGTCCAACCCACTGTCATAAGACATTCCAATCTTGAACCTCTGGACGTCTCACTTACAATGGAATGAGTTGCGACTCGAAGTCGTCCCACCCTCTTTCATGGGTTTTGGACGATGGGGGATCCTCAGCAAGTGGCACCACACGTGGGGACGGTCGTGTATTTTGCTTTATGTATCTCATGTTTAAACTCCGCTTTAACTTGCATCCCCATCGATCGAATGGGTTGCAGCTGACCCCTCCGAACATGTTCGCCAAGAGGATATTCATACTTGATATATAAACATATATGTTGACGAGTAGACTACTACTACTACAGGTTAGGCCATTAAGGAAAACGATCAGTTCAAAACAATCTGGCATTGGACATCTGACAGTACCCCTCCCCCTTTCATGCCACTACCACAAACACTCTCATGTCCAGCCACCATTCCACATATAGGCCACTGACTCTACCCCTTGTAGACTGGCTCTGATGAGTGGATAAGTATTTTCTTAATTGGGCATCGCCTTGACTGTCATCGTAAGACATCATGGTCCCTATTTCACGCATTTTTGCATGGTGCTATTTTGCGCAATTCTCGCTTCCATTTCCCTGTGTATGATGTGCAAGTGAGACTCCCTGTTTTTCATCGCATTTTCCACTCCACCGTTTTTGCGCGATATCCAAGTCCATTCAAAGTCGACATTATTCTCTCTGATTGGACCCATCTCTATCTATGGTTCAGCTTGGCCCTGCCTTATTCTATCGTTATTCTATCAACCCCGTCGCGACACCTTCCTCTGCGTTCCGATACTCCCACATTCCACGACCCCGTCATCCACCTCCCACTCTCTTGTATTCCGCTTCGAAGATGATCCACCCATGTTGCTCATCGGAAGCGTGCGTGAGGTCACGTAGTGATTCGTCGCCAATATCCTCGCTGCATTCATCCCTGCCAGATACCGCACTGCATCGAAACCTCCATATTTCCCCCCCGTCCTCATCAACCTCACCACCTCCGCATGCCTTTCTTTTATCCGATCTGTGTTCAGTGGTATGATATCTTTGTTCCACTTGGCTGATCGAAATCCACTTGCAGAAGCGATCGATGCAAGTCCAAGCCGGACAAGAAGGAATGCGTTGATTCCCTTCGCAGCTGCAATCCCACCATCCATGTCAGTTACACCTTCACATCCGAACACCATACTCACTGTGTTTTGCCCACCACGCACTCGTCTCTTCACCCCTCTGAATTCGCAACCCGATCGGCGACCCCGTTTCGAACAGACAGATGATGAAGCCTGACACCATCGTGATGAACCGCCCTGCGTGTCGAGCCCCCTTCCAATCCCGCTCCACCCACTCCAGGTTCCTCACAAATTCTCCGTAGGACCCTTTGTTTGATGGATAGTCTCCGATCTTCGGGCAGAATATCGACGGCAACAGCCCTGCACAGATCACCGCACAGATGATCGCCAACTGGTGCAGTGCCTTCGTCCCGTCGTACATATTTTGAACATACCGGTAAGCGTCCACTATGTATTCAGGCATGCCGCCCCCTTCGATGTTCCCAATCTCCCACTCCATCGGCAAATTCACCTTGTGCAGTACCTTGTCGAACGAATTCAGTTGCACCTCCATCACAGACCACTCCCCCCGAGCGTCGCCTGCCTGTATGTCTTTCGACGCTCGGTATGCCAGTGACGCATTCGACTGTTGACCTGGATATATCATCGGGTGCGTGTTGATCGACGGCGCTGCCTTTGCTCCAAGGTTCAGCCACACCTCATATGTCACAGCACTCGACGGTCTCCCTGCCCCCCCGGTCGGATTGCGGCTCCATGGTACGTGGTTGATCTTCAGGTGTTCGCAAGCCATGCATATAGCGTCTGCGATGAACTTGTTGTGGTCCGACCCGGTTCGTCCAGCACGAGTAGCTGCTTTCCCAATCTCCTCGATCGCAACCCGAGCCACCTGCAAGAAATTCCCCCCCTTGATGAACGGGGGCTGGTTCTGATTCCCCACTCGACTACACTGCTTGATCATGATATCTGCGATGAACGTCGTGGGCTTCTTCCCAAGCACTGATGTCGTCAGCTCAAATTTCCCATTTTCTGGTTGAGTGATCACTTGCAGGAGGTTCGATAGGATCCCAGTATTGTACGAGAGCGGGTGCTTCTCGTCCATCCACCGTGACAGGGCCGCTTGTCGTTCCCGTGCAGACTGTCTCACTGCAAGCTGTGGTGAGCTCAGCTGTGGTGTCAGCTCGGACGTTATCCCGTTGTAGACGAGCTTCTTCACGTCTTCGAAATATACTTTGAATGCGACGTCTGCAGCATAACATGCCTGACGAAAGCTCGCATCGGTGATGTTCGGGTATGCCGTACTGGGTAGATTTTCCATCACTAGTTGGATCGTGAAACGAGCCTCGTATGCCTGTCAAATTGTTTGGGTTGGTCAACACGCGCAAATGCGAACTCGTCAGAAATGCGCAGAATATAGGTCATCACATTTCGTAATCGCGAGACTTGGTCCATGTCCATGTCCAATTTCGCGCATTTGTGGTGCATTCGAATATGCGCCAAAATAGACATCCTACTCACCTCGTAGTGTGCCTCCCCATATGTCAGTTGCTGTGACCGCTTCGACGATGTCATCGGTCGGTATGTCTCTGCTTCCACCGGCCACGATTGTCGTCGAACCATTATGTCCCCCTGCTGCAACGCTCCGTGAGCTATGAACATATCCGACAGAACCGGGAACCCGTCGTTGATCAGCCCAAGAGATAGCCATGCTCGGTCCATCAGCCGTTTCGTCAACACCGCCGCATTCCCCGTGTGTCCGTAGTTCAGTGTCCGCTCAAGCATCGACATCACCTCGATCGTGCATGCATCCATCATCTGCTGGTTCCCTGCTTCCACCCCATACTTCTTCCAGAACATTTCGATCAGCGCTGTGATCGGGTACGTCCCACATTTGAACAGATCAGGTATCATCTACATCCCCCCGTCAGTCTCCTCTCTGCCTCGTCACATTCCCAATTTGATCAATCCTTACCTCTGGCTGGAATGCCTGCGTCACATCCTTGATCACCCCCATCGTGCTCGGATGACTCCACATCTTCAGAAGTGGGCACAGTACCCGTTCATATATTCTCCTGTTCTCCCAAATGTGTTATCCCTTCCGACATTTCCCATATTTTTTATTATTATTTCAGTTCCACTCACCTGCCATTCCGATCCTCTTCTCCCAGCCGCTTCACGTCCACCATGTACGTGTTCTCGAATCGCAGCGCCTGTGGTTGCCCAGCCCCAGATACCTTCTGACCAAATCGCACGTGTGGCAACCCTCCATTGCAGAACTCCATCCGCTTCCGCCATCGTCGCTGTCCCGATGCAGTCTGGATCCCTGACCCCGCAAACGTGCTCGTCACCATCCCAAGCTGCACTGCATGGAACTTCGCCTCGCTCCGTACCTGGTGTGATAGCGAATTGTAGATTTGGCACCCAATCCCTCGGATCGCTGGCCTTCGTCGATGATGTGGCAGGTTCCACATCTCCTCGTCCTCGTCCTCCTCCATCTCCCCTTCCATCATCCCCATGCATACCCCCTCGTTCAGCCACTCCAATCGTCTCTCGAAGTTCGTTGTCACCGATGGACTTTTCACGTTCCCGAACCTTCGCGAGAATGCAAGCGGGTAGGCATAGAAAGGCGCTTCGTTCCTCACCTCTCCCCCTTCCTCCTCCTGCCCTTTGAACAGCTCGTGCACCCGCTCCAGATCCAACATCACCCCACACGTTCGGAACTCCCTCGGCCTCCTCCGAGGAACTCGATATCCCCCCTCGTTGTACACGTTGATCTCAAACCCTTCCTCATCCACCAAGTCAAGCTCCCTCACCTCCACCTCTCGTCTGTTCCCGTCTGTGTCCGGCCTGTCAAACAACACCCTGTTGTTCTGCTCTATCACATGAATGGGTATCTCCTCCCACTCCTGTACGTCCAGGTAGCTGAAATATTTCATGTCAGTCCTACTTTCTATCCCTCCTCTCATCATATCTCCTACTCACCTCAGGTGTGTTGCCAGAGAGAACGATACGTGACTGATGTGCCCGTAGTTCCTGTCCCGATCCCAATTCCTCTTCTCTTCCTCCATCGCAGCTGCAACCATGATCGGCTGGTTTTGCCCGTACAGCATGCATACCCCCACCGGTGAGTTATCCATCAGAAACCCATCCCGCTTCCATGACACAGGTGCCCGGTTCACCCATCCTTCCCAGCTGTTCATGAAATGTCGATGCAGCTCCCTCATGTCAGTTAGTCGAAGCATGATTTCTCGGTTGTTTTCGTCGAACCTCCCACTGTTGTTAATGCGTGTCAGTATATCAGCTGTATGCCAATTCCGCGCATTTGTGATATGAATGAAAATGCGCGACTCTCGTTCCACCATGTGTGATGCGTATCTTCGCCACCCCCTGTCATCATCGTCCATATCGCGCAAATCCTTCTCCACCCAAAATGCGCATATCCATCCTTTCCCTCCCTCCCCTATATATCTGGTTAGGGTAATCAGACACTCACAGAACTTCCGTTGACTCCTTCACACTCTCCAGCGTCAGTGGATCTGGATATGGCGTAATGCATGAGATGTCTTCGTGTCGCATCTCGTCCAGCACATATGCTAGGAACATGATCAGCATGTACTTGTGCATGGTGCTCACCGCCCGCGTCGATCCCTCCATCTCTCTCACCCTCCTCCCCTCCCTTCCTGACAGGTACTCGTTCGGCAACATCGCAATCCAAAGCTGCTCCTGCATCCGCTTCCCGATGAACATCATACGCCCCTTCGGGTCGAATCCAAGTGCCCCTCCATGACTTCCTGGCCACTGCCGGTGCCCCAGATTCAGTTGCAACTTCGCTCCCCATGTATGGTCCACGTCCACATTCGGTAATGCTGCGTCCATTCCCCGTCGCGATCCAACATAGAGCAGGAAGTCCAGGTAATGCGGTGCTACCCGTGCAACCATGTTTGCTCCGTGCACGTCCACCACATACTCTTGGTCCACCTCCAACCGGTGCCTCCGCCTCAGCAACCCAATCGCAGACATCGCTCGTTTGTTCTCCTGCATATATCGAAGCGTGCTCAGTCGCACTGCCTTCACTGCACTTGCCTTGAACTTGTCGACGTGGTCCTGTCCGTAAGCTCCGTCGTTTTCGTACAGGCTCACGTTTACATCTTCTTGTCGGTGCCCGTCTGCTGCCTCTAACTGTTGTGGGACCTCCGCAACGTTGAAGGGGACATCGTGGTCCCCCTCATCAGCTAGAACCTCCTCTTCCACTTCCTCTTCGAAGTCAAACAAAAGTGCGTCTTCCACTCTGTCAAATCTCTTCGTATGTTATATCTTTCTCTTTCTCCTTTCTCACTCACCTCAATTCCACGTCACTGTTGGCAGGGAAGATAGGCATTATGTTCGCTCTTGTATTGCGTCTGTCTCAGGCTGGAAGCGTAGGTGGGGGAAAACGCTCTCTATCTTCTTACCTATCCTACTCTTATACTCTGTACATTTTCAACATATTTCCGTAACTTCCCTGACTTTAAATTGACGGAGGTTCGCGTATGGTTATGCTAGTCCGCTTGTCGCTTGATGTTGACATTCAACTCGCTTCATCTATCCTATTCTATTCAATATGTTGCCACCCTATCCTTGTTGCATTACCTTCTATCACCCTTTTCATCCGCTTCCTCCCTCTAACATATTTCCCTTGGCAAACAACCATGTTATTCCATGCCATCAAGTAGGCACTACATGCATGCATTGTGTATTTTACACTGGTCAAATGACTCATGTTTCTGCCAAATAAACACAGGTTAGTGTATGGTTCGAGCAAGGCTAGACTACACATTTGCAACACACTTCAATACATAATCCACTATATCGCGCATTATAGCATCTTACGGATTTGCGCGACTTCTTTCTCTCTCATCAATGGCACCCCTACACACAACTTCCCACATATCCCTCATATTGCGCCAGCGTCGATCCTCTTTCACACACACAACTCACCAGTAGCAGCTTCTCTGAACACACTCATCCATATGCATTACATCTCTGTTCACAAAAATATATCTGCCTCATAAATTCTTTTACCTGTCACACATACATCTCCTGTCCTTGTTTCACGCAAATTCATCCGCTTCTAATTTGCGCACAACACTACTTGTGCCTATCATACATACATACCATGTCCCTGTTCCACGCAAATATCTCCTCTTCTAATTTGCGCACCACAGTGCTTGTGACCACACACCATGGTCTACCTCCATGTCTATCTATATTCACTCTATTTCTCTGGGTGTATATCTTCGACTTCCATCCAATATTTCACTGCTTCTACTCTTATGTGGATTCAGAACCCCTGTTCTGAGCATTTTCCAACTGTTCAAAAATGCGCAGATCAGGGGTTCATGTATCAAAAGTCTACTCTTACCATGCCTAACCCTAAGGGGGTTTATGTTTTGTCCTTGGAATCAAAGGGACTTGCGATTTGCTCGAAGTCCCACACATGTGACCCGCACGTGACTACACTACCCACGGACTTGGAACCTCTCTCGCCCATTTTGGACTTGCCGCCGGCTCTGTTTAGAGTGTTTGGCTACGACAGAACTTTATCACCCTGATTATGCAATCGTTTCCTTTTCAAAATTTTCTCTCGTTCATCTCTCTTCTTCGTTCCCACATCTACGTAGTTACCACACATCCATAGATAGGTATGTCCCACCGCCCCCACCCCGCTCACACCCCAGCAGCGTCCTCCTGCGAGGACGCTGCTGCATCCCAAGACGTGTCCATGTCGCCCGACGACAGGACGCGTCGTCACGCCACCAAACGGCCTGCGAGGGACGACACACCCCCTCGCAGGCGTTCGCTTTCGTACTCGCGGTCCCCCTCCCCTCGTCGCTCATGCTCACGCGATGCCAAACGCCGTCGTGAGCGTTCCGTGTCCCCGCCACGTCGACACTGGCACGCCAGTGAATTCGGCGTGCTCGTTCACGATGACTGTGGCCGGCCAAACGGCTGCAGCGCGTGCTCCCAGTACGCGCTGCATATGGCTCAAGACCTGGTCCTAGGGACCCCTGACCTCGTACATGCACGGTCCGACTGCGTGCGTGTACTTTCACGACTACTCGGCCTCGACGATGTCCCCACCCTACGATGCGAGGTCGACCGTCTTCGGGCCGACCGAGACTACTGGCGGTCCCGCGCTCACCACTACCAAGACGAGTGTGAGCGCCTCGAGGACGACCACGACCTCGAACGCGCTCGTCTGGCTTCCTTGGCGTCCCAACCACGCCACAACTGCCCACCCCAGCCTGCCGGTGCTGGGCCTTCGTCGTTGAGCCTCGTGGCTCGTCTTTCAGGGGGAGGGCGCGGGGAAGTCCCCACTATGTATCACCAGTCACCTCGAACCCCCCCTCGTCGTGCCACCACCCCCCCAGTCGTCCCCTCTGCGTCTCATGGGGAGCCCCACGAGATGCGCAACACCAACGCTGACGAGCCCGTGGAGACACGGCCTCGTCTCAAACGCCCTCTCCTGACCGACCGCCTCAGGGAGGCATGCACCATGTTCCCAATCGGTCAGGGGGAACGACCCCACCAAGCGCTCGTTCTGCTGAATGGCAAGAGGTTCTTGCACGTCCGGGTTCAGCAGAACCTATATCAGTTCGAAGCCCCTCTTCGCGACGACGTGGAGAGGGCAATATCTGCAGGCTATGCTCCTGCCATGTTCGGAGCGATCCCCCCAGGTGCAGTGCACCTGTTAAACACAACCCGCGAGATAGACGACGTCTACGCTCGCGCCACAGAGGAGAACGACGAGGGCCGTGCGCCTAATGCCAGGGCGGCCCAACGCCTCATCACCTGGATCAACAGGTACCTGGCCGACATCGATAGGTACACAGGGAGGAAGCCAGCCAAGAACCCTGTGGCTGCCTATGCGCTCTCGCAATGGCACCCTCCCGCTTGGATGGCCGCGAAGGGAAAGTCCAAGCGCGAAAACTACAAGCCCTCTGTCACAGGGTTTGCCCCCAACCAACCCCCGGCTTATGAGGAGCGTCAAGCCGATCTCACTGAGGCTTGCGAGGAGCCTATCATCACTCGCGAGCCGAACCCTATCCCCCAGGTGGAGAGAGCCCCACCTGTCGTTGAACTACCCCCTCCCGCGGTAGTGACCCCTCAGGTCACGACTCCGATCGCCCCCGTGGTCCCTCCGGTGATTGACCGTCGGGACCACAAAAAGAAATGGTACCAGGACCGAGGTCCAAAGAAGGCCCCGCACTGGGGAGCACCACTCTCCGAGTGGAAGGAACACGTCCAGAGATACCTGGACGTCGACGAGACGTCGTACTTCCTGGGAGTACCAAGTCCCCTCGAGGAGCTCGCAGAGGACAAAGAAGCCGCTCTGATTCGACGAATCAGAGGATTCATACTGGAGGGGTACTTCGCACCCCGCTTCCGCTACGACTCCAACCGTCACGGTTGGCGTCGTAACTTCGCTCGACTCTTCGCTGCAGCGGGCCGGTACAGGGCCATTGTCGAGAACGAAGGAATGACCATCGTCCCAGGGGCCAAGGGCACCTGGGACGCCCCCACAGACGTCGCGCCCTCGCCTGCCGACATAGCCCGTTACCTTGCCAGGAACGGGCTGAGCTTCCAAGAGGCCGATGACCTCTACTCCTTTGGCGTCAGCTTCCTGGTAGACGAACGTGACGCGTTGCAGGAAAAGGGTCAGCATGCTCATGACGGGCTGACGAGGAGCGACTATCTGCGTGGCACTCCAGAGGATCGGACGGCTGCGACACGCCCCCTCGAGTACTACCTGGAGCGCGCCCAGGAGTTGGGACTCCCGGATTTCCGGGACGTCGAGGCCGTCCCAGCGAATGTGAACTCGCTGAGTGGGGTCGAGGTGGTAGGGGGGTTAGTTGCTGCTCTCGCCGACGATGACGACTGGGACCTCGACGCCCCGACGTCCAGCAATACCCGGGGGCAGCAGATGGACGTCGATGACGCAGGCCCGGCCCCTATGTAGGAGTCCAGGCGTCTTTTCTTTTCTTTTTCTTTTCTTTCCTTTTTTGTTTCTCTGTTACTATACCCAGTCCCGTCTCGCCTCACACTCGTGTATCTACATGAGTGTGACTTCTAATTCAGTTATTTGATACCACGTCTCGCATTCGAAGAACCCATAGTTGGGTTCTTCAGGGGGAGGGTGTAAGGAGGGCAAGCCCCTCCTTACTACCGGTAGATAAGTACTTAAAAGCCGAGGCGTGTTTAGCCCCTATAGGAGTCAGGGGCCAGTGCGGAGTCCGTGGGACTCCGGTACTGTATAGGTGTTATGTAATAATGAGTGCCCGCTCATAACGGGCGCTCGAGGTACATGTAGTTTTTAACTTCTATTCTACCCTACTTCGACACTCGAATATAACACCGGTCGTGTTTATATCGAGGGATCAGTACTTAAGTGGAACAGAAGGACAGACCTTTACAGACACATCACATGCGCTATCATTGATTATATGATTAATTTGTTGATTATTGCTATCAAATGTCATCCCTCATGCTATTTCACACAAATATAGGGGCACTGTTTTTCAGCAGGTATATGAATTGGATATTGTCAGTGATGAGGAATACATGTATATCAATCAATCACATCAACTCAAGGGCAGGTTGTCAATCTGCACATTTCTGGGTAATGTTGGTTTGACTCAATATGGAGGGAAGCTGGAGGGAAGTTTAGACAATCTTATAGGATTCACCAGTTATTTTGGTTTAGACTGTCACCTGCAGTTCAAAATATATGTATCACGCATTTCATGGCCCCCTTGTTTTTGCATAGATTGACCATCCATATATGAGCATGCTATTCAAAGCCTACTTTTGCCCTAAGGAGGTTTAGAATATCATATAGAATGCCTTGTTCTTGCACAAATCCTGGTGTCTCCCCATTTGCATGATGTCTATATCAGTGTTCCAGACAAATAATCACAGTGTTTTACACTCTTTTGTTTCATTTTGATGTATGTGTTCTATTTTAGAACATCATGTGTAAGCTGAAACATGCATATCGCGCAAAACATGACCCCCTCGTTTTTGCACAGATCGACCATCTAAATTATAAATCCCTACTCAAGCCTACTATCACCCTAACCGTATTTAGAAAAACATATAGAATGCGCAGATCAGCATGTCCTGAGTAAAAAGGCTACTCTTACCATGCCTAACCCTAAGGGGGTTCATGTTTTGTCCTTAGAATATTTGCCTATGGATCCCGTCTACCTTTCCACATTCGCGACCAGAAAAAAAATATCCCATACGATGGTGCCTTGGGGGGGCTGTTTGCCATAAAATGCCTCCGTATATTCCTCCCTACGTTGCTGTCAAAACCTAGCATTCTCTCCCTGTAACATACAAGTGCGCCCTACTACCTTTCTTTGTTACAAATATTTCCAATCAAAAGCAAAGTCATTCCTGCGGCCTGGGATGCCCAGAGGGCCAGTGTATACACTTTTGGTACTATTCCCTCAGTAGTTGAGTCACTACTGAGGGTAAGCATACATATTCTCCATACTACACTACTTACTGATACCTTGTAGCTGCCTACAGGTACATTGAATATATTAGTAGTCAAGTCACTACTGAGGCTGCCTACAGCCCTTTTCAACAGCACAAATCCATCAAGCTCTTGTCCCTTACCTCTCAAGCAGCATATTCTTTGTGTGGCAAGCAAGGTTTCAGCCACCACAGGTGGCACTTCCCAAGTACCCGTAAATCAGTGTAAACAAAGATTCAAGGTGAACACAGCAGAAAGCGGTCTAACATTTTGAGTTTAGCTGTAACAAGGGGGATATACCAATGTTCTGCAAGCGGAACAAGCAACATAGTGCCATGGGAATGGGCAATCTGCAGTAACATCGGGCACAATCTGAACTACAAAAGCAGCACAGAAGACGTTGCCATATATTACTAATCAGTAGCACATGCTCAGCAGGGGCGGGAATCCACTGATATGTGGACATTAGCGGCCCATCTGGGGCCATTTCCCAGTCCAATGGCTCATAGTGAGCATAGAAATAAGTCCACATGATGTGGCGATAACCCAAGATCGAAGTCGCATCCTGATCATGGCAGTTCTCTCCCCATCCTTAATGTCCTAATAATTGTCCCTGTTGCTTTGCTGCATAGTGCTGGACACGTCCAAATATCGTTGCGCCCAGGACACCAATTACACTCACGTACCCGTTGATAAGCAGCAGGAGTGTTGCAGTGAGGTATGACCGATCTATTGTGATACAAATAATCTGGGCAACGTTGAAGAGGACCGGGAAGACGAAATTGGCACAAGAGATGAGGAAGATGTTGCGGATCAGATGTACCATGGTGGAGCCTTAGCGTTCATTACAGCGTGGTATGGTGACCAAGCCAGGACATGCGGGGTATGAGTGAGCGAGCGAAAACGAATTGGAGCAATGCAGGAGAGCATAACAATAGTCGTGAGTGTGCACAACATACCTGATCTAAACTGGGATATCTTGGAGTCATGGATGTGCAGCTTGTACAGGAAGAAACCACACGAGTACCTGTTGATTGCTGAGGCCCTCGATCCTGCATAGTATAGAAGGACACCACTTACATGTTATCGACGACTTGCAATGCCCATTCGCTGGTGACATATGGATTCCGAAACCAGTTGGTCACCGGCCCGTATGATGCATACCTGACGTAGTAGCCATGAAGGAACAACGACTGCGCCTGCGTTGACAGGTCTGCAAATTTCCAAGTGGGATAATGGACGTACCAGACACAGAAGTCGCCCGCACTTGACAAGTATAGGAATGGCCAACACTTTGGCCAACGTAAGCAGCGGTGTTGAGTGTATTGGATAAAATGCCAGGACGCGCAGGAGAAGAATGGAATCATAGAATAAGGGAGATCCAAGAGCAAAGAGCACAAACGTGAAACATATGCTAAGGGCGGTTTCAGGTGCAAAAGGCTCCAAGATTCTTAGCCCGTTCAAGTAGCCATTCAAGATACCCGTCACGAGTGCGACCAAGATGGCGACGACGTTGAGCTTGAAGACGAGAAGACTGCGCAACTCAGGTGTCGAGAAAGCGCATAGCACGGCAAGTAGCGTTAATAGACAGCCGCAGAACGGTACGACAGCAACCACGAGAAAGTATTGAGGTCGGATTGCGTTGACGAACTCCGTTATGATGGCTTGGATTTCAGACGATTCAGACATATCTGCGTCACCAACTTGGTCTCCCAGATCCTGCGGAGGTGGATAGTGTCCAGTAGCACTCTTCCGCCGTCTTATGATACATCTAGTTCACAATAACACGCCCAGTTAGATTAAATTAGATCAGGACGGAGATCTACAACGAACTCGAGCCTCGCTCAAATTGCTGTGCGTACCTAGGGCTTGGAAGGCCACGTACCTCGTGTTTATCATGATGGGAAAGATTTCCAATCAGTGAGACCACAGCCTCGAAGATTGATCTTCTTGCCTGGTAGCTAGGCGATGCCTTTTCTACCGGATCTCTTAGGCGTGTCCTACACAGAACCTGTGCAGCATGAACGGAGCCAGTGGACTGGGTTGGTGCTATCTCGTGCGGAGAGAATTGAACTTGGGGGCAGTGAGTGGTTTCGTCTTCATATCAAGCCAGCGGCAGTAGAATTGCAAGATACATAGCCCGCGGTTCGCGAGTCACCAATGGGGGAATGAGGCAGAGTAAGAGATAGAGCCATGCAAGAGTGATGGTCATCCTTCCTTACAGCAATCGAAGAGAATAATCAAATGTCCCACAAACACCCTCCTCACAAAAGACGTCCCGAACACTTGGAAGGTAGGTCGTGGGTGGTCGACTTGGAACTCTATGTGAAGTCGGAACGAGTCGAGTGTCCCACGGTAGTTGAGTCCTGACCCGGAGCATCCACATCCATTATCGATGGCTTTTGCGCCCGGTGAAGGAACCATGGGAAACTTCATGCAGCCGTGGACAGCCCCACAGATGTTCTGACTCGGCAACGACTTGTCTTCGCGTCGCCAACTGCATTTGTGAGCCATGTAATGAGTGTTTTTCTAGGCACTGTGCCCCATCACTAGGTATGAGACCAAAACCGATGACAGTGGCCGGGGCCCGCACGCCCTGACCACCTGGAACCCTGCAGCCCCAGCACCCGCGGAGGTAGATGTAGTACATGGGGGGTTACGTTGAGGGGTAAACGTTTCTGCTCTACTCAGATGTATAACTGTTTACCCATGCTCATCGGGGACTACATCCGCCGGTTGTCCTGACATAGCCTTCTTGGCCGCTTCCCAGGAAGCACCTGGAAGTCTGGTCGCCATTGCAAGTACATATGCTCAGTTGACCATCCTTTCCTGAACCCACTGGCAGTGAATATCTCGATCAATCTGGATACAAATCATGACCGAGTAACACTACAAGCAAGCTCAATTAGCTATTACATAATGTATCCTACAGAACATCTAAGCAGAGCATTTCTCGATGTGTCTTCGAACGAGGGAGCATGACACGGGTCAGTTCTCAAGCGATGCGGAAGACATCTTCGTATATTATATCACCGGAACGAGGACTCGCTGCAATGTGAGAAAGCCTTCCGGTACGGACGATGACGTTTTCCGGAACCCCCTTCTCATAGTCCAACGACTCCTGGTGTGTAGAGAGATAAGGCCCACATGATGTGATGGTCGGTAACCCTGGAATACTTTGAGAAAATGTTGATTCGCAATTGCATCGCGAACACCGTTTCCCCGCTCCAGCGCCTGGTTGGCCCTCTCGACTTTCCTGTGTATAACTCTGGGCACGTGCCCATATCGTTGCGCCCAACACACCAATGACACTCACATACCCATTGATGAGTACCAGGAGTGTAGCAGTGAGGTATGACCGATCTATTGTGATGCAAATGATCTGGGCGATGTTGAAGAGGACCGGGAATACGAAGTTGGCACAAGAGATGAAGAAGATATTGCGGATCAGGCGGACCATGGTGGAACCTTGGCGTTCGATACAGCGTGGAAGGTGATAGTCAGAATAAAGTCAGAAGAGAAGGGGTGAACAGTGAACGTGAAGGTATGCAGCATACCTGATCCAAAATTGGATATCTCGGAGCTACGGATGTACAGCTTGTACAGAAAGAAACCACATGAGTACCTGTTGAATGTTGTGAGGGTCAACCCCACACAATCGGGAAGGGGGCCGCTTACATGTTATCGGTGACTTGCAACACCCACTCGCTCGTGACGTACGGATTCCGAAACCAATCGGTAACAGGCCCGTATTTCACAGAGCTGACGTAGTAGCCATGAAGAAACAAAGACTGGGCCTGCGTTGACAGGTCTGCAGATTCTCGAGTAAGACGGTGGACGTACCAGACACACGAGTCGCCCGCACTTGACAAGTACAGGAATCGCCAACACTCTTGCCAACGTAGACAGTGGTGTTGAGCGTATCGGATAGAATGCCAGGAGGCGCAGAAGAAGAATCGAATCATAAAACAAGGGAGAGCAGAGAGTAAAGAACGCGAATGTGAAACATAAGCTAACGGTGGTGTCGGATGCGAAAGGTTCTAAGAGTCCTAGCGCGTTTATGTAGCCGTTTAGAATACCTGTCACGAGTGCAACCAGGATCGCGATAGCATTGAGCTTGAAGACCAGAAGACTGCGTGACGCAGGTGTCGAGAAGGCGAATAGGACGGCAAGTAGTGTTAATAGACAGCCGCACAACGGTGCGACAGCGACCACAAGAACGTATTGAGGTCGGATTGCATCGATGAACCCCGTTATGACGGCTTGAATTTCGGGCGATTCAGACATCTTTTCGTCGCTGACACTGGTCGCCAGAATCTTGTGGGAGCGGATGGTGTCCAGCAATAAATTATTAAAAAATGATCGAGGACTCAATAAGCGGGGGAAACACGGCGAGTAAGGTCCGATGATAATAGAACGGATGGTTTATGACAAAACTCGAGCCTCGCTCGAAGATGACCACAAGGCTGTGTGTGTACCTTCGGCCACGTACCTGTGTTCATCATGATGTTTACAGAAGACTCCTTCGATCCCAACGAATATGATCTGAAAGGGACAAGCCCGGAAAAAAATCACATGCAATCCCTGATGATGCAGGCAATTTCGGGGCTAATAAAAGCGAACGTTTGGAAGGGAGCAACGCACGAAGTTTCATAATGCCGCGACAGATCAGCAGACCACCAGCTTGGATGATGTGGCACCCCCCGCAGAAGATGGGTTGGATGGTACTTGCTAACCATCTTCGCCATCAAGGCTAGAACAGTCGACTGGAGTTGATTGCACCTCAATTAGCCTGGACGCATACCAGGCTGGCCAGGTCAATGATGCGCAGATAAGTCGTCCGTCTTTCGCACTTACCTGCGAGGTTCCTCTCCATTATCATCCATCTACTGGCACTAATGCCAACGGAGCGCTCTCGACGTCGGATGATTTATTTATTGGTTTGGAGCGACTACCAATACTGCCGCTAGCTGACTAATCCTGGCAACCATGAGACTCCTCGGAAGATCACCCAAGGCGCAGCGCAGTTTGATCAGTGGGCCGGACTGTCATCAGGGCCAGTCTGGACTGTCGAGAACTGTTGGATACCGACTAGTCATTTCCGCACTGATGATTTTTTGTTAAGGACTGCTTCGTCGCTCAGCGC
Source organism: Pisolithus microcarpus (assembly GCA_024613185.1). Classification (NCBI taxonomy): domain Eukaryota; kingdom Fungi; phylum Basidiomycota; class Agaricomycetes; order Boletales; family Pisolithaceae; genus Pisolithus; species Pisolithus microcarpus. Next base: position 29,918 of record JANFAI010000032.1, read on the forward strand.
TCAGCGCTCACGAGTCACAGCTTGCGGTGGATTGATGGAGGGGTTTGAACACTTAACGTGCGCACTTCCGGGCGTAAGCGATCTTGCCTGCCTTACATTCGTCCCATGGTACGCCTATGATGCTATCATGCGCTATCTTAAACTGATCATCATATCCAGCTTCTGTTTTGTATGAAGGTATACGCCTGGACTGAGTTTCAGGTACACCTCCCCGACTTCGTTTTTTCTCCAGGTGTACGGACCACGGGCTGGAACATTTCTTAGCCGCGGCACTCACCCCTCAAAATTGTAGGGGTATGGTCCACCACCCAGCTTTTCATGATCTGTTCTCCGTCGGAATTTAAAGAAGCCAGGGACCAAAGGACGTTTTACGAAGTATCCTCCACGTGCTGTGGCTGTTTCAGCCACTCGGTTTCGAACAGCAAGTTGACATTGAAACAGCCTGTGCAAGAAACCTCTTCAACTAGGTAAAGGCAGTTTTGCCACTGTGGGTTACCGATTTCACATAAGGTTGATACGTGCAGACTGTCACAGGCCATGGGCGGAAACGGCCTTCCGATGTATTTATCCTCCACGGTGGTCTGCACCTCCTCACACGGACCTCGATGAATTGGCGGGCACATACCAAAGCGTCCAGCTTCGACGTAGGCTATCCCCCAGTAGCCAAGGCCACAGTTGCAGGGGGAGACAACACCCCTACTCAACTCGATCTAATCAGCATTCCGTCGAAACTGGCTCCATCAATCATTCACAACGATATTACCACGTACAGAAGTGTGAAGAAGGAGAAACTGAAGAAAAGTTGGTATGTATCCGTCTCCACCTCGAGCGTCGTTGCGTGCAGAGCATGAGTGAAGACAGCAGCGTCCGCTGTGCAGTGGGGTATAAATGACTGAGTCCGACAAAGAAACCTTCAATAAAGAGATCAGGTGAACCGTTACTGCAAATTCTTATCAATCGCTAGTCCTATGGAGCCCAGGAACCCAAGCAAGCATAGTCACAACCGAAGCAGAAAAAAGAAGGAAGACAAGGACACCACCGACACACCCACTTCTTTCTGCTGCCTGTGTCGCAATCGCGGTGGGATATTCATAGATTCGCTCAAACGAACAGAATGCGAGGTTTTCTGGGAACGAGGATAATGTAACTTCTGAACCGAAGGTCTGGTTCGTGTCAGATGATGTCGTCGCGTTAGCACTAGATTGGTCCACGAATCGAAGTGCATAGTATGTAGAGGATGTACAGAGGCTTGGGCATCCATGAAATTTCTTTCCATCGTCGACCGACAGACGCAAGGTCGACATGTTTGCTGCTTGAACGTGCAATTCCGGGTGTTTTGAGGGCATTGGAGAAGGCGGCGTTTGCGAGACGTACTGGTAGTCACTGTTCTACGTCAAATATGAAGTGAAGGATACGTACCTGGGCAAATTTCGTTCTGCGCGGCCGCTATGAGGGCGTCTTGGCTACATTTCTATTCTCAGGCTTCAGTGCGGGTTGTCGCAACGAGAGTAGTCTTGTATGCTGTGCAAGCCGCACCTCAAGGCCTCATGCCCCATTTCGTTCTGACATTCCGTCTTGATCTTATCGCTTGCAAGCATGCCGTCCAACAAGAATCGTGTCTGTTACTCTGTATGCCCGGGGAGGGCAGGCGACCATGCCTGGTGGAGAGGACAGGTCAGTCAACAATCCAACTGCAGTCAGTCATCTTACCGGCACCGTGGTTAATCATCAGATACCATTGGGCTCTTCTTACCGGTCCAAAGTCGATATCCGATAACTCGATCGGAAAACGTTTCCACGCCAGGGAGCAGATGACGATGGTTTCAAACCGACCACAGCCCATCCGGCAGTTTGAAGAACGGGACATCAACATGACTCCGACAGCCATGATCCTGGTCCGCGTTGTTGTTGCCAAGATCGTGGACCAGCAGCGCATGGAGAATATCCTGAGACGTAATGTCCCGATACGAACAGGGAACCCCAGCTGGAGCTGTGTTGCGTGGGTGAAAGAAGCCTACGAGACGTTGATGGCGGATGGCGGGGTCTCGGGCACTCATGCACCCAATTGGCAGACTGTTCGAGATGCCGCAATGTGGTATGCAGGTTATAAAGCGCGGATGCATCGATTTGATGGACGGGGGCAGTTTGATGTTACTAAAGTCGCCACTTTGGATATACTCAGGAATGGCGAGGGTGATTTTAGAGGTCACGGAAGGGAAATGTTTTCATGATAAGACGTGTAAATGTATCGCGGAGGAAGAGTGCAACAATGTTTTTCTTTACACGGAAGTACAGGGATTTACTAGACAAAAGTACGCAGGTGATACGCAGTCAATGCTCATTTTACTTAAAAGTCTCCAAAGTACCGTCGCCGAATTCCATCCATTTCCAAGTCATAGGGCATAGGTGTCAAGAAAAGATCCACCTCCTGCTGCCAGAATTGATTCTGCGGGTTAACGTTCCATGCCGTTACATACTCCCAGTACGGAGGATACCATCCTGCCGTTTCCCAGTCAATAATATCGACTATCTCGTCGCCTTGTACCAAGACGTTGGAGCTACTTAAGTCACCATGAGTGAACACAGATTTGGGCCAGTGTTGATTGTGGTAGGAGACAAGCCGGTCGAGGTCCGGAGGTATTTCGTCTGTGAGACCTTTGACCTCAACGCCGTCCCGGAGCTCGCGATGGAAGTCTTGGATCGTCTTGAAAGGTCCCCAGAGAGACTTCTTGGGAAGACGTTGGTCGTAGATAGATCCGCCATCGACATTCGAGACTCCAACATCACTCTTCGGCTCTATACTTCGCAGCTCGTGGATCATTGTCCTAAGTTGATCGAGTATCTTCTGTTTGGATTCCTCAGACCGTTGAACCCACCCGCGAGAGAGGGGCTCGCCAGCGATCCACTCCATCAAAATATACACGCGCCCTTTATACTTGAAAGCACAGTATACCTTTGGGACCGGTATGGAAGTGTGCAGAGCCACGAATTGCATGGCATTTGCTTCGGCAAGGGTCGTGCAAGAGGATGACTTGATGCACATCTTCATAGGCAAGACTATGGGTCTCCCGGGTCGCTGCCATAGTCGCCAGAGATATTTCTGTGAAGCGATTTTGTACGCGAGGAGCGTTAACATTCGGATCCAAGCTTGTCGTTGACTTGCGAGGATTCCATGTTTGTAAGGGTTGGTTTATGCAAGGGAACAGAAAGAAGTGTTGTTCGTCTAAGCGCTTCTGCTCGAATACCGTAGGGAAGGATGTGAACTGAACTAGGTGCGAAATGCAGTATGCATGCGTGATAAGAAGGATCGAAAACTGATGAACTTTTCGGCCTAAAATGCCCTCGGGCTGAGTTGTGAGGGAGGGCTGGGCACCGAACAGGTCAGCCGAAAAGGATCAAATGTTGGAAAAGCACTTCTTCAAAACCGCTCTAGCAATCTGTGAGAAGGAGGGAGGCGAATGCTCTCAATTCTCAGTTCCTAAAACACCTGCTCACTGGATAAGCAGTTGATGTATTGGAAGAATGCGATACCTTCTTTGTTTCAAGTTGATAGTTTGAGTGAGACCGTCGTCGCCACCGAGTCGATGACCAGGCATTACATAACATCCTCTGATACGCGTGGGAATCGAATTAGCGTCATCCCACTTTGTCCTACCATATCGTGGTCATGTCTGCACGATACAAGCGGTGACTGGTCGATACGAGTAGAACCCCACTTACTTCGACAGTTCTTCCCGGGACATTGCCTACTCGTATGTGACCTCCGACTGTACGTGTCAGATTCCCCATATATATACTCTTAATGACGCGCAATCTCTCGGTCGCCCATTCCCTTTGAGTTTTTTCTTTCTTTCTATGCGGCCCTACGGTACCAGCGCTGGACGCAGGACGCTCCAACTCGAGCGCAATTGTTTCATCCACATATTTTTTACGTCGCCTCTCCCAAGTCGAGACCGAAGTCACCCACAATAAATTTCCAGCGGGGACACAACTTCCATGTTAATTGTGCCATGCCCCTTCCACGCTTACTACCCCCGGAACCTTGTTGACAGTGGTAATGGCATACCACTGTAGCATTCACCCTCTGTGGCTGGGACATAGGATGGCTGATCACGGATCGTTCCACCCGGCAAGTTCTCTTAGTCGTCACACATGAGGCCACATAGAACATCTTTGTACGTACCGGGTCTGCACCGAAGAACGTTCCTACTCCGTCGATGAAAGGAATGGACACTACACAGCTGGATACATACGAGCTCTATTATCCACTCTCACTGGTCTGCTCTTCAATAAGCGCACAGAGATCCCAACCAATCAGGAACCCACGACCTTGCTCTGTGAGGAGAATGTTGCCAGGACAGATATTGCGGTGCATTAGTCCAGCTTTCAAATGTGCATAACTAGTTCCTTGATATGAAACGCACTTCAGCACGGGTCAGTTGGATACGGACACCGATGGTACTTACCTCGAAAAGCATCAAGCACGCCCTGCATCATTTCTGAGGCAGATCCTGAACTAGCGAGGATTCGTCCGGCAGGACCAAGCAAGATTTGGTAGCCGGCCTCGCGATCACGATTATCTTGTTGGTTTCCCAGCGCTTTCGAATCTGCCATATTTTCGTGCTCTCCAACAATCCCTTCCCAATCCCAATCCCGCCCACGCAGTTGTACGGGTGGCGGACACTGGAATCTTCCCCGGACCCGGCTTCCATACAGCTTCCTCGCCTTCACCCTTCGCCTAACAGCCTGCAGGTCCAGGGCAACAGATGCCTCCTCATCGGGTGACACGCAAGTCGCACGACCCAGTCCTCCTGACGATATTCGCAGTTCCAGACTACGTACTGATGGGCTGTGACCCCGTTCCCCATACATAAGATGTGCAAAGCGCCAGAAGAACTCGAATAAAAGGCGAGTATTGTTGACGTAATTAAATCGGTTGGTAACGACTGCGCCTGCACGGTCCCAACGGATGAGGCGCACTTCATCTTCGAGGATGAGGGCTGAGAACACCAATGTACGGAAATGAGTCTCAAGTTCATTGAGAGCAGTAGAGGTGATTGCGCTCTTAGTCTCGTTGCCCCTTGTGGAATAGTCTTTTTCGAATGGAAGCGAGGTGGAGATGTTGTCTTGTGAGCCGTTCGCCTTCGTTACATTTGGACTGGGATCGTCGAACGGGTCATAGGCCGTGCCGTGTTTGAATGCAATGCATAGCTCTAGTGGGGACGGATCAACGTCTGATTCATGCTCCTCACTGTACAAGCAGGCGTTAGGGACCACACTGTGCTCGCCAGTCCGGGCTCCGACTTTGTTGTCCCTATCGTTTGCATTTTTGAATATCATGCCAGAACTACATGCTTCCAATGCCGATAGCTGCATGGCATGATCGGTAAACTCGAGAGAGGATGGAGTCGCTTTTCGCCAGGACTTACGAAGAGCTCACTTTTCGACTCGGCCTCTGCGACCTTTCGAAATTTCTCGGTGTCGACCACGGTGGTATCTGGGAGTTGTTCCTTGCAAGGCAAGAACACCTCGAGAAAATCACGGACAGTGAACGGGCCGATATAATTGCCCTTCGGTGTTTTGAGTTTCATCTCGTCCTGCAAGGAAGTAGAACCCGTTGTTGTAGTACGCGTCTCTAACTAGTACGTGGGGTCCAGTGGTGGCGCGTGGTTTGAGGGGGATGTTAAAAGGGGTCCTCCACACACGACGACGAGAGTGGCTGACTTGCCGGATCAGTGCGTAATCGAATGTGATAAGTTGTGGGTTCATGTGCATTGTGCATCGTGGATGCTTGACTGGCATGAGGCCCCGGTGGGTCCCTTCTTTGACTCTGGCAAGAACGAATCGGTATCGACGACCACAATGACCGAGTCCACAGATCCGCCGCGTGTTGCGTACATACTTAGGATTCTCTCGATGCCATCAAGCGCATGTTAGGCTGATATCAGGCCTAATGGTGCTCATAACTGTTCCGAACCTATTCCGAACTACTTGAGGGTGGGCTCTCGAATTCCTCAAACAGACCGAGTTCACCGCATTAATATTGCTGCCATCTGGGTTTGAATGTACATAGCACTCATCGCCGCATGGGAGGCATGAGAAGCAGCCCATACATGCCAGCAGTTTTGCAAGGCCGACCATTTGCAAAAGACCACCATGGCAGGTGATGGCATCACGTAGAGTCATGTAGTGTGGTGTTCCCCGCGGACGATTTGAAATCTGAAGCAAAACACCATGTAATCATACTACCCACTGCAAATTTTCTGGAATAAACTGACTTACACCTACCTACGGTTGTCGCAGCCACCGGGGGCACTTCCCGAGTCGTCCTGTGCTGTGTCAGTTTATTGGAAAATGTGCAGTGGCTGTTTATGTAAATGTCGGAGTCACCAGTATGATCAATCCAATATCACCACCACGTTCCCCCTCCCCCTACCCATGCTCCCACGCCCATACCTAACAATCCCAGTCCCAACGGCACCCTTATTCCGGCCACCGTCGACGACGCTCCGTTTTCCCTACTTGTACTCGCCAACTGATCTCTCTCATTCCCTGACATCCCATTGCTCGTCGCCAACGCCGTCGGATTAATCGTCGCCGTATTCCAAGTCTGCGTGAGGGACGTCGTCGCGAACGTGACCGTCGTAGAAGGATTACTTTCCGCGTAGGCTGATGAGCTGAGAAAGATCAATGCAATACAGGGTGCAGGGAGAGGGACCGTGCAGGAATTGGCAGAGGTAGAACAGTCAATGGTTGTGATCGAGGGTGAACCCTGGAACCGCCCATCGGATTCAAATGTTGAGCCAAAGGTCTGGTGCGCATGCGTAGGGAGTGAGGTTAGCGAGGATTTGACGAAATCATCTGGAGGATGTGAAAACAACACTTACTTGACCCGCCCAGGTAATATTATCCTGGTTCGAAACAGACGGCGCGAGCAAGTACCTATGTGAAGGGTAAACGAAGAAGCTCGTCCTGTACCCACCATCAATACCCCGAATCGATTGACCACGTACTTGACTTGTACACTCCCAGGTACACTCCCTCCTCCAAGCCCAAACGTGAATTGAATAGTACTCGACCCACTCGCATCCGTAACGAAATTGAGCACGACCAACCGTGCAGGTGCACCGTTCTCATATACTGCATATGCTGGCGTGTATATTGAAGTCGCGGGTGGCGTCGTCGTATCGGAGGGTGATGTTAGTGTGTTCGTAAGATCGACAAGTTGAGCGCCCCCACTGGACCCAAGGGCTTCGGCGACAAAGATGGAGGAGTAGAATACGGAACCGACAGTCCATTGGTGGTAGGATGATTGGTTCGTCGGAGGTGCTAGACGAGACTAAAGAACGATCGCAAGGTATGTGGCAGATGACAACTCACGTGTAAACGGCTACCGTCGCCAGCCCAAATCCGCGACCCCGTCAGGATCAGCGTCATACCACAGCACCAGGCGAGACGGGTGCTTACATTATAGTAATCATCTTGTCCACCGACGTGTAACATTGCTCCCCAAAACCCCACCGCTCCCATTTGCAATGCGTAATCCACTGCCCACATCGCCGCTCCAAAACTATCGCTTATCCCAGGAAACCCACCACAACTCGCCGTATTCGTTTCCATCATCACGAATGGCTTACTTACACTAGCAGCATATGACGATGCATTGAGGTAAGGTGCAACGAGAGAGATAGCTGAGGTGTGGTTGAGATAGTCCGGAAAAACCGTTTGCGGATCGACTGGGGATCCGATCCCGTACTGGGCATAACAGTTGTCGGTGGGGTAGTGTTCGACCGCCAGATATCCCAATGAATTATCATACGAGGTAACGATACCAGTATTGAACACATCTTCGGGCGTCCAGGTCCCAGAAACGGAGGGCACGACGAGGTTATTCTTGACGGGTATAGAATTGTCATTGTTTACGGCGTCCACAAGGATTCCGACTTCGCCAAAATAGTCATAAGGACTATATGTCGATGGACGGACGCCGTGCGCGGCATACAAATCAGGCTGCGAATGCGAGCGTGGTGAGGCCGCATAGAACAGAAAATGGATATGTGTGCGCACTTCGTTCCCGACTTGTAAGCCCAGGAGATACCCACCCGAGTCCAGAACTGTTTCTCCTACCTCCGCAATCTGGAGGCGGAGGTTGGTGGTATCATTGAATGGTATACCTGATTTTTGAGTGAACAATGATCTCAAGGGTCGCGGGTTCGTTCGACTCGACGTGGTATGACCTACCAAGGAACCACTTGACATCCACCAACGAAGAAATATTCCCTAGCATATAAAGTGCATCGGCGGTGTAGCGCAGGGCAGGCGTGGACGTCTGTTCACGTGACGCCACACGAGCACAGCAAAAAAATAAGCGAGGAGCTCCCAGCCCATGACGTTGACTAGATTTAAACGTACAGGATCATTGAGATTACTAGGTTCCTTCAAAGCCATGTCACCATCTGGGAGCGAATCGACGAAAGAGGCCGTTTCTTGCGTGTTTCCGCCGACGCGGATGCGTACTTCGCCTGCACGTTGGCGGATGTTGGACATGAGGTTTAAAAAGGGGACTTGGACGAAGGACCTGACCCAGTGGGTCGGTTGACTTGTAGACGGGCCATGTACATGCGGAAGACTTACGTGTTTTTTCCAACTGGATCGGACATGTGCGGGTGAGTGGGTCACATAACGGAGAGAGCAGGCGATGACGTACAAACTTGGGATATGACACTGAACTCAATGGAGAAACCCAGGAACGAGCCTTTAAGGGGTTGACTGAGGGACACATTGTTCGATGTCGCAGGGACAGAAAGGTATAGCTGGGTGGAGAGGTTGGGAGGTACGGGTGGTGGGTTAAGGACGGTCGGGTCGTAAGCAGCGGGTGCAGTGTAAGTAGGAGCGGAAGCAGATTGGGTCGCCTGTCCGAGTGGTATCTGACCGTATACTGTGACGCTAGCAAGACTGTAGGGTATGACGACGAAAAGAAAGACACATGGACAAAGGAAGCCCATCTTAGCACGGTCAACAGGGCGAAAGCCAAGGCTGCTCCATTTCACCGACAGCCAAACCGAATAGAAGTCTTACACAAATTAGCTTCTATTCCTTTTTTTGTTGGGAGCGTCCAACTATCTAGTATGCCGGCACTTGACAAGGTTGTACTACACCTATTCGTTAGGGTCGCTGTAGCAATAACTCCCCAGATTCAGAATCGACGACAGATACTCGGATACGCACTGACCACAAACCGATGCCTACTTCTAGGAGCAACCAGAGTTACTGCTATTGTTCTGAGACATTGCAGAAGGCTGGACGCATGACGAGTAAGATGCCATTGAAACCCAGTAAATATAATTTTTGCGTTTCATAACGAGTCGTATTCAAAGCGTCTCCCGCAGCTGCAGTAGTGTTGCAATCGCCTGGAGTTTCCTCGTACCGGATAGATTTCAATCCACCTGAACGTCCCAAGGCCAGAGCGAGATAACCAAAGGATGATATAAAACGTGCAAAGTTAGGAGTAAATATTCATCTTCTCATGACAGGTTCACGTTTTGCTGTAGTATGCGATCTACGGTTACCCTTCCTACTTGGAGGACCCATACGTCTTATACACATCACCGCTGGGGGAGGTGTACTGGGAGTAACCGTCCCCAGTGTTATAGTATGTCGACCCGTTGGGGTTACTATAGTAGTAACTGCCGTCGCTGAGATTGACGCAACGTCAAACGTACTGGCTCGACATGGACAGAAGTAACGTGACGCCTACTTGTTGGAATAATGGTACCCAGTACCGGAAGTACCATAATCGCGTGAGCACCAGTGGTTGCCCTGTTGGAAACGATACATGAGCACCTTGCGTCGACGAGGCATCACGGATAGGGGGAGTACACTCACACTGCTGTTGGTGCCACTCCCGGTGTAGGAGTAGCCAGAGCTGGCGTTGCTTTTACCAGGCATAGCACGACCCGAGAGAGTAGGTGAAACAATGGGGACAAGAGAGGAATGCCGCTTCTTATACGAGAACACAAGACCGTACTGCAAACAAAAGCAAATACTCCTGCAAAAACAAAACCGTTTATGTACAGTCTGTCCGTCGCCCAAGAAGTCACCGTCTCGCTGCGATGACTTCCCGAGCAGAGCATTTGGCCACTCTTTTGACCCTTTTAGCACCCCTCCTTGATGTCGGACCTGAAGTGGATGAGTGTCTACGGGCAAAGTACTGGGGGTCATGTCAAGATAACAGGAACATAGTAAATTGCTAGTCGGTAGCAAGTACGACGACCCATCAAAGTACGAGGAAAACATCGCATATCGCTGGGGACTGAGCAGAGCTTGGCGCTCAACCTTCGACAGGATGGGACGTCCTGATACGCGCCAAATTTCCGTGCCGAATTTGAAGATACGGTCGCTTGTGGTCAGTCATCTCTCAATGCGCGCCCTACCTAGGTTTCTGATAGGCTACCGGCCCACAAGAAACCTGCACGTTGGCTTCATTTGCCGAGAGTTCTCTTCAAGTTGTCCGGTGACTGGCCCGTCTGCCCATTCCTCAAGGCCAGCAGAACAGAAAGGTGTCGGTAGCCTGCGCACGATGGCTCCAGCATCGAAGACCGCACCCGTGAGTTGCAAGATCGTAAATTTAGCAGCAGTTCCTCACGCGATATGAAGCTTCCCGACATCTTCTCGAAAGACATTTCACTCCGAGTAACTGTTCCAACTCATGCGAGCCCTTCTTAAGGCTTTGGAAGATCCGACAGAAAGCCGTGCACGTCGGGTACTCAAGTTTACCCAACCCTTTGGGTTTGGGATTCCGCAATACCCCCCAGGCTTCTCCATAATATCAGAATCGTCGGTTTTAATGCTGTTGTTTGGACCCCTTCTGAACGTCAGGTAAGTAATGATACTAGGAACACAAAACAAATAAGATAACAAAACCGAGGCCATCGTACATCTGCCACTCGGACAAACACTTAGGATTAGAGTATGTGTGCGTAATTCTCTTATTACCACCATACTCCTGCCCAGTTGAATAGACGAACCGTCGCATAAACTCCTCAACAGTACTACATATGCATGCATTCCCACTTTCCTTCGGACCTCTCGATGAACACCTTCAGAGGAGAATGTCCTCTCTCCCTCTCAGCCCTTCTCCACTCGCGAACGACGCGCATGGTCTCAGGTTTCGTGGACCTGAGCCTAAGTAAGCGTAACCAGTGCCAGTAGGGGCAAGATACTCGAGGATCATAGGCGCAGCCATAGGCATAGGGATACGCGTCGTAAACTCGTGCGTGCAGAACATGCGGGATGCACCCGATATCGATGCCGCCGAGCGTGACGTCAGATGCGTATGGGAAAGCGTGAACGAAGGAAGATGCCGTGCTCAAGTTAGAAGCGTTGTGGAGCACGACCGAGCTAACGAGCGGAAACCGAGGCTTCTTCGTCTTTGTGTCGAAAAGGAGCTCGACGACGTTTTGACCCGACATTTTCGAATTTGGAAATACGAGCTCAAAATGACGCAATGAAGGAGCATGAATGCTCGAGATCGTTTGTTGCAAGTACCTCGGTTTCAGGACTTTGGGATGGAGTATGAGATTCTGGAGGTGTGGAATTGACATGAGGGAAGTTTCACCCTCAGTAGGGGGTTCGATTCGAAATCGGAGAGGTTGCCCGTGCAGAGCGAGCGTTGTCAACCCTGGCATAGAGTTGACCAAAGCACGGAAAACGGCAGAATCGATCATGATGCGCAATGACCTAGCGTCATTGCTGTGCCGTCTGAGTGTAAGACTGGTTAATCCTGAAAATACCTGAAGCATCCCCGACCGATTTCCTATTAGATTTCCCGAAAGCGAAAAATTCTCGGCGTCAAACGTTTTCAGAGCCAGACACCTGTCGCTGGCCGAAAACAAATCGATACATGTCTGACCTGGACGCAAAGCATGAAAGGAAAAGTGGCGAAGTATGGGAAGAAAATCCTTTCTGAGTTTGTTGGCAAGGTGCTGGATTTTCGTGTCGCATATGGACCGGATGGAGAGGCTTCGCCAGCGTCCGGAAGATGGAAGAATAAACTCCAGGGCTGCATCGAAACGCTGGAAATCTTTCCTTTCTCGCCAATCGACGAAGTGGATGTCAAGGAAACTAGATGCTGATGCTCTGGCACAATACGCCTCTAAGAGATGGAGATTAACGCTGGGCATGATCCAGATATTCCTCCACAAGCGTGCAGAGCTGACCGCGACCTCTCTCCATCGGCGGCAAACGTGAGAAATGTCAATTGGGATCCACATTTCTTTATCGGACGGTGGACTCGACACGGCCTCCTCAAAGATTGCTAGTAACATCTCGTTTGGAAGACGTGAAACCGGTACAAGGTGGTTCTGTAATGTTGTAGCCCTTATCGTTGTCTCTGACAAGGAAGCCTGCGTGTCCTTAAGCTGCTCTTGTAGTTGCTTGATGTTCAACTGTAAGAGACCTTCGCGCTCCTGCAGTTGACGGATCTCTTGCTTCAGAGTGTCCAGGACTAGTATGGAGGAAGGACGGTATGTTCTTGGGTAGTAGAGAGACTGGAGGTGTGGTTGGTCATGCTGTGGTAGTACGTCAGCGAGGACATCGAGAGAGGTTGGGGGTTTTACAAGGCGGAAAACGACTTTTACATACGATGACGGGTTGATGATGTCTTGTTACGGGATAATTTGGATACACTGTCCTCGAAATCATCATTCCAAACCAACGACTAGCATGAAGACGGGGAGTGGAAGAATACTAACTATGGTTGGACCGTTAACGAATGTCGAGGCACCACAAGGTAGCCACATGTCACACAGCACGGTTGTTGGTCGTATCGTGAGCCGGTAGCACTCAACCACAGCATCAACATGATGACCCCCGCACACCCTATAACTTTGGATATTCGGCGCTTTTCTGACTGAGAAGCATGCAGCTTCAGTCGGAAACGAACTTCCACGTGCCTCGATCATGATCAAGACCTGTGTCGTGTGCGTATGATCACCAACAAACTTACGTTCTCATTTGGATAATCGTACTGTTAGGAGGACGCACCAGGTAATGACTTACCACACTCGCTAGAACACTCTGCGACACCCACCCAACGTGGTAGATGGCATGCTACCTACTTGAGACGCCTGAATATCCGAAGGACCGCGGAGTCCAAGTGTGTATGTCACAGAAACTACGACCTGGGCTCTGGAATTCGGATGTAAGTGATGGGTTGAATGGCGGCGTAGAGTAGAAAGTAGAGAGCGAGTTCACCGCCGACGGTAAAACCAGTCTTGATTCATCACATACGCGGGACTCACGCAAAAGAAAGTATTAGAGGCGTATTCGAAACGCATAGACAAGTTGAAGTCGGTTTAGCTGAAAGAATTCACAAGTGGTCGCTGCAAGTTCGTCGGCGTGAAGGGATAAATAAGATAACACGTTTCTCTGCTCGCAAGTGAAATTTTCAACTTCGGTGATGGGATTCCCACTGAATTCTGGTGTGCACGACACAAATTTCCAAAAGCTGTCTTTGCACTTCTGTTTGCAGGAATTTCCGACGTCGGACAGGATTCCAGTCGTAGAAACACAGATCACTCAATCACAGGTCCTCAGGATACTGGTAATTATAATTATCCTGGCGATGTAATAGGGCAGATAAGTCAATGACCCCGCCCCTTACTCGTGGACACCCACCCTTCCTCGCTGGTCGCTGCTGAATTCCAGAATACACACTTCGCTAATCCCGATTCTCCAGATTACACGCATAATAACTGCGCTAGTAAGCATACGAAAGCAGAAGGCCCAGCGTTCCAGCTTCCGGGCACGACCTCAGCCATTAATGTCCGTGGTGGCTACCCAACAGAAGTGACCACACCCTGTTGCGCAGGGATGACCTGCTAAGCAGCGCTCCCCTTTACCATTCACCTGTGCACGACCGACCACGTCAGTAGTCACCCTGAGTTGTCCACGTGACACTGTGGACGAAGGTAATGGGTCCATCGGTCGCTCCATGTAGTACCTTCGGTAACATTCCTGGTGACCTCCATGGGTGCACACAGCACACTGGAAAAGGAGTGCGCGAACTGGAAGATGACTAACAACGACCATCAAAGCCAACGGAGTAAAACACAGATTAAATTCAAACAGTCACCACGGTACGTACCATATCGCACACCGCACCACTGGCGCTCTGCATGATGAGCAGAGTGCATATACCCCACGTGAAGTAGGAGGGGTACGGAATCCAAGAATTGGTTTTCGGCACCGCCCGCAGGCTGTGTATATGGTAGTTTCAAGCTACATGAAACATGAGCAGAAGCTGGTACGCGGAGGGTCGTACATACTCCTGTAGTCTTTCGGATGTCTTCTGTGTGGACACGTTTTCGGATATACGCTGCGATGTGGTGTAGCTGATACCTCATCAATGTATCTGCAATCCATTCTGTAAGAAAAAAGGAGATGCACCATCTCCTTAAACGCACCAATGTAGGTCTCAATAAATTGAACTGTCCTCATCAACTCTACTTTTAGTTCTCTGGCAGCAAAAATGGCTAACATCGCACACATCTGGATGTCACCCTACTCCAGCGGTTACCTACTTTACATTTGAAGCGAGGGAGAGCCCATACCTGATCAGCATATTCTTCTAGGGCGTCTCTCATTGCTTGCCATGTGGTGTCGTGAAGTCTCGCTTCTTCCTCCATCACGACTTTCTTCTCTTGGTCACCCATTTCATGCCACCGCTCCAGCACGAGAGCATCCTCGTCCGGCAGGCCCGTTCCCATGTCTGGCACGCGCTCTCTTAGCGAAGGAGCAATGACTGTTTGTATGCTGCTCTGGCTCGCCCGCCTCGTGAGTTCCCTCTCTCGCTTGTGGTTCTGCTCGAAGTGTGCCGATAGTGATGTATTCACAGCACTTCCAACCGGCGATAACGCTGCAACGGGAGGTATGGGGTGCACGACGAGGGACGCAACAGTCGAGCTCCGACTGCGACCAGGTCGTAAACGTGAAGTCTTCCGTGTATGTATCTTCACCATCGATCCAGTTCTTGCTCTCCGAGCGTGATGCTTCGTTCTATCACATTCCTCGTCACTACAACGGCGCGCACCCTCGGAATCTGTGGAATGCGGAGAGGGGCTTCCATCTTCGTCTGATTCGGTACGAGCCTTCTCTGTAGGAAGGTCCGGCCACGGTTGTTGAACCGCTAGGCGCGACAATGGACTTGGCTGTGTGGGACCAGCCCTGCTTAAGCTGAGGCTCCGGATTGTTGCGACCGGTGGGCGGACTGGCTGGTTCTCGGGCGATGCCGTATCCTCGCCAGCTCCAGCTAAGTCGGGATTTTGATTCTTGTCCCCAAAAGCCGTTCCCGTCCCCGCTGCCGCGCCTTCTTCCCGTTCGTATCCTTCATCTGAAGAATCCGAATCATCAAGTGCACCTTCGCCGACATGTCGCAAGCTCCCACTACTCGTTACGCTGGGGCTTTCACTCTGAGCACTTGGAACCACTGATGAACGACTAAGCACAGAAGGCCGACGACCGCGCATGGACTGGGTATGTGTATGAACGTGTGCTGGGGGATGAGCATACGGCGGTGCTGGTCCCAGTACCGATGGACGGCGGGGCGTCATTGTGAGCATCGGGCTAGGTGCCGTCTTCTGAATTGAGAGGGGAGCAGGCGAAGTCAGGGTCATCGCTGCTGACGAGGAGTGTGAAGTCGCAGGTGTAGGTGTAGGTCCGAGAGGCACACTGTGGTGTCGTGGAGATGAAGTGGCTGACGATGCAGGGGTGTGGCTGCGAGAGTTTGGCGGGACTTTCGTGGGATGGGACGGGTCAAGAAGTGGCTGGCATTTATCTGCGGAGCTTCGACCGCTGTTGGGAGCAGGAGTGGGGCCAGATGCGCCGGAGCCACTGGTAAATGTAGGAAGTTGCTGCCCCTGCGTTTGACGTATAGGTGTACGGGGCTGAGATAGCGACTGCGGAGTGGTAAACTGTGCATGCACGTGGTGGAACGAAGCTGCGGGATCTGATGGCGTCGTGTTTACAGACACAGGCACCGAAGTCGAGCCAGACGTGTAGGATACTACCGTTGCGCTGCCAACAGCAGGAGCTGAGATGGATCGGGGTAGCGGCATTGCGCGGACATCTTTGTGGGCTGTGCGATGGACGGAAGACACCAACGAGTCCGGAACGACATCCGTCAGAAGGGACATCAGAATGAGCCATACTTGTGCAGAGCTAAATTGACCTGCTTTCATGGCGATCTGAAGAATATCGCGTAAAGTATGAACAATTAGGGGGCTTGCTGCTACTCGCCTCTGCGTTCTGGGCACATGTCTCTTTTCTTTGGCTCAAGTTATCTGGGACTCGGTATTTCTTGGCTAGTCTAAGGAAGGTGTCATGTTCAAGTGTCACGGACGGGGATATACGAATGTATGTGCCGAGGCATTGCCTGGCGGGCATACGACTCTCGTCACTGAGACACTTTGCCCTCAAGTTTCGCTCAGAAAGTAGGGAGCGTTTACTCGGGTGACTGTAGAATTCGTCAGAACCAGACAACATGTCTATCACTTGGATAGTAAGCTTACACGTCATCATAGGGCACTTCCCACCGTGCTGTCTTGTCAGTAACGAATGTGAGAGCGCCGTCGGTGCTATGCCTGACACTCCAGGACAACGCAACTCGCGTAATGGCGTCTATAGGACGATTTGAAGACCTGAGATCGATCTGTGCGAACGTCCCCGATGAGTGTTGGGCCCAAAGTGCGTGAGAGTCACAAAATACGGCATCTGGGTATTGATCGTGCGTCTTTATGCTAAGTGCGAACTTGTTGAACAATATCATATGCGCACCTGTCACCCCACCTTCCGAGACGCTTGCATCGACAGTCCACTTGGCAATCCAGCCTCGTCGAACGTCCCATATCTCAACGGAGTCACCAGAGGTCCCAACTTTGCTTGCTTTGTCCATATGATCGGTAGTGGAAATTGCGGCCGAAATGAACGCCGAGCTCGCACTCTGTAGCCTTGGACTTGCCATTAGCTCAGAGCCACTACCACTTCCAAACTCTGCATTTGAGACGACGGCGAGTTCGCAGGGATGGTCAGGTCGCCAGGCCACTCGGCGTACAGGATAGGCGGGGTGTAATGTATAGGCTGGTTTAGCCGACACATGAGAGGAGGTAGCGGACCCTGACAAGTTCCACACCTACTCATGGTAAGAAACAGGACGAGGTAAACCGGGCAAAACAATGACCTTGACAGTATGGTCCAGGCTTCCACTGACAATCCAGCTTTTACCCATAGAGGGACTCGAATCGTCGGTCGGACCGCTCGCTCCAGTACACCAGTCTAAGGAAAGAACTGCACCTGTATGTGCGACGGGAAGACGATCAAGCTGGCCACGTTGACCCATTTGGAGGTCCCAACGGTACATCGAACCGTTCTCGAGGCCCACCACAGCCTGTAGAGGAAGCGAAGTGCACGGTGAAAAAACAAGAGAACGGACGGAGGTCGGATGGTGAATCCTCATTAACGACCGAGACATGTCACGCAGATCCTAGCAAGTCTTTAATAGGTGATGCCTGTTGATTGAACCTCGGATGGACGTACCCAAACACGCATGTCCCCATCAGCGGAACCAGTGACACAGTAGTACGGTACTATCGTAGAGCACGAAAGTTTGTGAATGGAGCGGACGTGGTTCTTCGTCTTCATCTCTACCCAACGATGAAGAGATCGCAGAAAGATTGAGAGGACACGTACCATACTTGGTACTGCCTGCTTTGTTCAAATCCCACATGATGAGTTCGCCATTACGAGCGCTTGTCAGTATCTTGTTGTTATAACCTAGTAGACGTGAGCTGCAAGAGCAACGGGCAAACTCATAAGACATACTTCCACTGCACCATGCGACGTCCGTGCTGGCACTGTCGATCTTAAGTCCACTTCCCTCCCATAAATTCCGAGATGCCTCAATACGGTGGCCGCCACGTCCGACGGCTGACTTGTGGTCCGAGGCCTGAGACTCGTCCTGTGCCGACAAACGTAGTATCCGAAGGGCTGCAATACACCAGGATCAAGCAAGAGAAGAATATAAGCACCAGTGGCCAATACTGACATTCTCGTCCAGCCACGACGCATCTCACTCCATCGTCGCTCTTCGCGATGGTGCCACCTCCTTGCGTGGTAGTACGAGGTAAGTGGACGTTTCGAATCGGTCCTTGATATTGACCATGGTTGCGTGAGTCAGAGAACAATTCATTCGAATACAATTGCAGTCGTTTTGGTGGAGGAACGTTGTAAGTCGAGGAACGTCTGTGAGCTATATTGTGCATCAAGTTTCAAGCTTCAAGCTTCAAGGTAGGTGCAGGCTCCTATACAGCCCTTCCGCTGGGAGTGTGAGGGCGTCATGTGACTGTCGGTGTATTCCGAGGCAGTTTCCGGATTTCGAACCCAGCACAACTTTATTTCCCTCACACTCCCAGCGGGGGCTGCAAGAAAATGTTTGTAAACAACATCAGCCACAGTGGCGCAACTTGTGGACTCGGAATAAAAATGAATAAAACCCAAACCAGGGTTACATTTTTTCTGGTTACCAGTGTCATATATGTGTAGTAGTTCATGTCACACCTGCCTGTAACTAAGCATGGTGCTATCGCCGACTCCTAATCAGCCTCGTGCCCTCCCGACATTATCTAATTTCCAAACACGAACTCGGCATGTGTTTGGTGTATCGCCATGCCTATGGCAGGTCAAAGTTGCCGAGGCAATACTCAAGGGGGAACAGGACGTCATATGTATAGCTGGCACCAGCATGGGGAAAACACTCATGTTTTGGATGCCACTGTTATTCTGACCTGGTGGCATTCAAATAGTGGTGACACCACTGAACTTATTGGGGAAGCAGAATGTGGAATCTCTGGCAAAGGCCGGAATATGTGCCATTTCTATCAGCTCGGAGACAGCGACATGAGCAAATTTTCAGGTGAGTGAATCTGCATGCACCTTCAGAATAATTCTCACCAAACTATGGCCCATGAACAGGCCATTAGTGCCTTCAAATACCAGGTAGTCGTGATCAGCCCTGAGCAGATCATGAAGCCAGATGGGGGGTTCGAGAGATTACTGAAGAGTCCACTATTCACACAACGGATCATCAGTATCATAATCAACGAAGCACATTGCCTTACTGACTGGGGGGAGTTTCGGCCGGAGTACAGAGAGCTCGGTTGACTACGGTATGTGGTGCCAATGAGCATGCCACTGCTGGTTACATCGGCAACTATCACAAAGAGCACACTTCGAGATCTTACTCACCTTCTCCACATGTCCTCCAGTCACACGGTCATCATTCACTGGTCAAGTGATCGACCTAATATTGCAATTTGTGTTAAAAAAATAAAATATGCACTGAACAGTTTCACTGACCTGACCTTCCTAATCCCCACAGGGTTTAAAGTGGGAGATCCACCCCCACCCAAGTTCCTTATCTTTTTTGATGACATAGCGGCCTCCATAAATGCAGCATGCATCTTGTGCCATCATCTGCCTCGCAAACTGAAGGAGAAGATCCGCTGGTTCAATGCCGACATGTCAATGCAGTACAAAGAGGCAGAGTTGTGGAAGCTTACCAGCAGCGAGACATGGGGTCTCTGCACCACCATGTCATTTGGGATGGTGTGTACAAATCAAGAATATATCTATGATTTGTTAGTTGACTTTCATAGGGTATGGATGTACCGGACATTTTGTTAGTGATCCAATGGAGAGTGACCTGTAAATTAGCTGCTCTCTGGCAGCACTTCGGTCGAGCTGCTCGAGACAAACAACTCACCAGTACCACCATCCTGTTCGCAGAGAAGGAACATTTTGATGATGAAAAGGCTGCAAAAGCAGCTAGGAGGGTGAGGTGAAACACAACACACAAACGAACAGCCAAAGAAGCCAGCCTACCTGGTGCGTCACGTCCTCTAAAGCGTGTGGTACTGTCTTCATCCAATGATGGCACCGTGCACGACCACTCTGAAACCTGATATGGCATGGATATGATGGTCAACGCTGACCTGAATGGAACCTCGGACGAAGAATCAGGCGACGAAGATTTATTGTTAATATCTGCAGACGCACCTGGTGCAAGTCAAGGGAGGGGAGGACAGGTATTGTTGGAAGCATTAGCGAGAGGAGAGGATCCATCGAGTTGATTAGTGCATGCTGGTAAAAGACAGAAGGGTGATTTGGACATGGGGACTGACTCCCTCATCAATGCCGAGAAGCAAACTGGTGTGAAGTGTCAGAGGAAGGTTTTCAATGTGTGCTTCGACAATGTTACAGCCGGTGGGAAAAATATTTATCCACTACTGAACAGTAATACTGAATTTGCACCATCAGTGTCTGATCACCACGAGTGCAATACTGACAACGTGCAAGGCTGTCTCCATTGCCACATCATGGAGCCCATCGTTTGCTGCGACATTCACAATCCCTCCCATTTTGCATCATACGACTCCCCCAATCCCAAGGTACCCCAAGCGACTCATTGTTCATGCTGTAGGGAGTCCATACTCCCTAGGGCTGAATATATCAGTTATTAGCATCGTCATCACCGCCCTACACCACTTCCCACAGCAGGCTGTCCCTCTGAAATCATCACCACCACTCCACTCTCGGCAATCTCGGCTAATTCGACAGCTTCCCTCGCTTACTAATGCCACTGCCGCCTAATCAGGAAGTAGCCCCTATTACCGACACTTACTGCCGCAACAAGTCGCCGCCCACCCCTATTCTCGACTCCACATGACGTCCAACCCCTGTCTTCATCAGTCTTCGGCCCTATGTGACTATATCACAGGTCTACTGACCATTGGCAGTCCCCTCCGATGCTTGTGACATCGGCATCTCGGTCCCTATAGGCCCCACTTGAGTCTCCAATGCCCGCTGCCGCCAGTAGCACTGCCACACTGCCCCAGACCGCCGCTAAGAGTCCCTGCATCATCGGTCAGCGATCTACAGTCCCCTAGGCATGTTCTCCTTCGCCGCCTCCCTTTCCTTTTGGCTTTTCTTGCTTTCTCTCCCCCTTCCTTTCATACCTACATTCTGTAGTGCCTTATTTCGGCACTTTTCTTTCAAGTTTTTCTTGACATATGACGTTTCCGAAATTCACCGAAATGTACCTTAGTGACAGCCACCTGTATGCTACAAAACACTGCTGTACTTAGGAAAAATATACCCACTTTTCTGGCGTCACAATCTGTGTGTCTAAGAGTCATCCTGAGTCCCCAGAGTTGTTTTCAGAGTTTTCTTTGAGTCTTCTGAGCCCACTTCGAGTCCCCAGAGTTACCCATTGAGTTCTACCAACGATTTCAAGTCTCCTTGCATCTTAAAAATTCCGCCAGCCCTCTGAGTCGTCCCCTTCGCATCTACCGATTTTTACTACAGTCTACAAGAGTCTACTTTCGCCGCCAACTGAGTTCCTAGCTTCCCAACACTGCCTTATCAACTAGAAAAATCCCTCTTCGCCCATTTTGGGGCGGAATTTCGAGTTCTTTGCCACCTACACTTCCCCGACCTCAGGGAAAATTTCCCAGACCCACCAGTTACCTCCCCTCAGTCTCCTTCTGACTCACGACCCCTTGGGACAAGCCTAGGTCTACCCTACAGCTTTCCCCCTTTTCCCCTTTGCACTCTTGCAAGAAGAGAGGCCCACAACGCCTCCCCAAGTACACAAAGGACAAGAACGACTATGACCTGGAGAACGCCCTTCTCACTTGGTGCGAGGAGAAGACTGTGGCCATTTATGGATGGGTGTGTCTCTATGACAATGGCCCTGTGGTCATGACCAACTCGACTCTCAACCGCATTGTTGACTGCGCCCACCATCACAAGATTCAGACCCCTCAAGACCTCAAGAGGGAGACCGTGTGGGCCGATAGTGACCTCTACACCACCAAGGTGCTCTCTCTCATTCAAAGGCATGCTGCACTATGTACATCACTGTTTATTTCTACACCGCTGAGACAAGACACCCACATGGCACTTAGCATCACCAATTCCACCGCCATCCCTACCATGCCACAACCCCCCTCCAGCAGCGATGCTTCCCTACCCGTGAAGCGTCACACCGCCAAGTGCAGTGCTTGCGGCCAGGAAGGCCACAATGGTAAGTACAGTATGCTACAATCAACCTGGTGCTCATTTGTATGGATTCAGCTCGCAATCATTCATGTTCGAGGCATCTGTCCCACGTTTCAGCTGGCAACAAAGAGAATGTAAGTCTATGATCGTGCTAAGTGTGCATCATGTGTCCCTCATTGAGACTTCATATCTGCAGATTGTATCGCTGCTCAACTAGCTATAACAACTCTACAATAATATCGTTGAACACACTTCTATCTTCCAATCCATCCATTTCATTCTCCACTAACATGACCCCTCTTACTATTTTTTCCATCATGTCTTGCCCCTTATCACCCAGCTCGTCGACTTGGTGGTGACTTTTCCTTCCAGAATATACTTTATGTGGTGAATTTAATGCTAGTTATTCTTGAACTCTGGTGAATGTTTTTCTCATATCTGGAGGCGCTGTCACGCACCAAAGGTGCTTGGCGACGTGAGCATGGACCCAAAAGCTGAATGATGAAGAACGGAGAAGCCTAGCCCTAATGCGCAGAATGACTGGAGTGTCTAGCAGTCATCCATCGCACAAGAACCACCCTTAACATTAGGGAAGAAACTGCTCAAGTGCTGAATAAAAGTTTTCGAGCACCAGTTTATGGCATTCCGATTTTTTGAATATCTCAGCTATTTCTAAAGATATCGACATCGTTCCCATGCTCACAGAAAGCTCTCGACCACACCATCCTGCCTACCAAATTTGGTGACGATCCTCACCCTCCACAGGTTTCTGCATCATTTCTGCCAACAAATGCCCATTTTGCCACTTTTTGTTGTAATGGCCACCTCTTCGACAATCTCTTCGCTCATCCCCTTTGCCAGGGAGAATAACTACAAGTACTTGCCAGGAATCCCCACTAGCATTTGCCCTGAAGCCTCCTGGTTCATCCCTCCCTCGTCCATGACCTCCCATCCTATCACTTTGGGACAGCAAGTTCTCCTTGTCAGTCTGACATTGAGGAGGACTTTCTTTGGTCGTCTCAGGTCTGTTATCAGGCTTGAAAAATCATATGTGGTTGTTTCAGTTTCTCCAGTCGAAGAAGCATATGGATCCTTTGTCCCTGTGCCCTGCAACATCTACCTCTCAATCCCATCCTTCATTCTTCCAAAATTGCGACAGGTTCAATACCAATTACTGTCATCCAGTCTATCTGATCACATTCATGATGAATTTGAGACACTTCTCCCTGCTCTTATGGGAGAAGATGGCCCTTCCTCCTCCTCAAACCCTCCAGAACACTAGCTGCAGCTAATGCAGGTTGCTTTACAGAGAGGAGGAAAGGGGGAAAGTTGTGAAATCCTATGCCCTGACTACCCTGGAGACCCCCAAAATTGGCCCCTGGCAGAAACCCCCACCATTCTTTGTTTGGACATGCAGCAAGTTACCATAATGCATCTAGATCTCAGATCTAGGAGTCACTATGACTCATTTGCAGTCATATCCCTTAATCAGCAGTGACCAGTGCACTTACTCATTCCCCTTTTTGCATTATTCATCCATTCCTTGATGACTCATTCCATTTTCAAATTGATTAGTGATAATCTTCGTCATGCTTACTGGTTTTACTTACCAATTGCTTACTGTCCTTACTCATCCTTACAAAGCCTTACCAATCCTTTACCAATCCCCTTACCAATTGCTTACAGATCACTTACAAAGTGTTGCTCCATATTTACTGCAGGCTACACTACCTTTTGTATATAAAGTACCAATACGTCGACAGCAATAAAAAAGCTACTAGCCTAGCTCACTTGCCTACTTATCAGCTCAGTATCATCATCATTAGCCTCATTCATCGTTGCTTTTAAGCCCTTCATCATCATCTCTATTCCTGCAGTATTTGAGGCTCCATTAAGGGTCTACTTACTGTCATCATTATCATCATCTTACGTCACTTCTAGGCTCAGAGCAGCCTACTATCTTTGCTTTTTCAGTCTTCCCCTGCTCCCCCTTCGTCAGGAGCACCCATACCCTCTGCCCTAGCCCCCTCTAGGTGCATGGAACCCCTCCCCCATTTTATTTTAACAGATCCCTCGAGCCAAAGCCTGCGTAGGAAAACCACCAACTTGGCAATTGTCTTTGTGTTGGGTTTTTTTGGTGTTTTTGCCATTGATCCACACGTTGACTCACAGCACATGCCATCTTCAGATGGAATAGTCCTGGTATAAATACGATGTGCTGAAGTCGATTCCAGGAAGTTGA
This sequence comes from Pisolithus microcarpus, assembly GCA_024613185.1. Classification (NCBI taxonomy): domain Eukaryota; kingdom Fungi; phylum Basidiomycota; class Agaricomycetes; order Boletales; family Pisolithaceae; genus Pisolithus; species Pisolithus microcarpus. The sequence continues at coordinate 54,273 of JANFAI010000032.1, forward strand.
TTCAATCGAGCAGCGCAACTGAGCTGCCTGGAGTTGTTCTCTGGTGCCGAGGTCGCCATGTATAAGAATGACATATTCTGATATATCCGGTGAGTCGTTATTGGAGTCACGACCCTCCCCTGACATCACTGCAGGATCAGCTAACCCTCCTTGTGCGAGGAGGTCTGTTACCGCTTGGATGTTCCCACTGACAGTGGAGTTATTAACATCCATGGCTTGGGCTGCAAAGATAGGCATTTTTACAAGGGGTATTTGTTCTATGCACTCAGGTTTGGGGATTGACAACTTGAACTGACAAAAGTAATCAGGCCCATATGTACAGAGATCATGCAAGAACATCCAGGAGTTGAATCGGTCCTGGCATGACAGTTTCGAGTCCAAGCCTGGTGATTCGGGATGTAGCAGCAATTTCAGCAAGTCCCACCATGCGTATTTATGAGGTGTGTGCAGATCATCCGCTTGCAGGTTCAACACTGACTTCTCCCACAGCTCCCGTGAACACTTCAAGTCATCCGATGTAACGCCATGGACGAGTGGAAACAGCAACCCCGATGTGAGGTGCTTTAGTGAGTCATTTGATTTCTCCATAGTTGGGACATAAGATTTCAGGTCCACATTGAAGTTGTTGTAAGCATATGAAGCAAGAAGAGATTGCCCGAGATGTTGTAGGGAGTTCTGTGACTCCGATGACAGAGCTTTGACTGCTGCATTGATCGTATCGGTGGAGATGGAGATTCCGAGGTGAGCCAAAGTGTCGATGACTTTGTAAGGTGTATGAGTTGATTGGAGAAATAGACCTAGCAAACTCTGTAACGCATTGGCCTTCTGGTTGGAACCGTGCATGAGGATACTCATAACTATTGTCTTTTTCTAATTTCTGTTGATTCTTTTTCTTTCTTAATGAGCATATGACACGCACTGTCATTTTTATCCCAGCATGGCATCTGGTATACCTGTTCTCGATCGGTGGGTGCGGTCCCTGCTCCCCTGTAAGTTCATTGATCAACCCTTCGAGATCAATCTCATCCACGTCATCCCAATAGCTATCAACATTTCCATCTTCCTCCGGTGCAACAGGTGCACCTCCCTCTTCATCTTTCTGCCCCTCTGACTCGCTTTTTCCCTTGTCACCCAGCAATACCCCAAGCAGACTCCACCACTGTGGGGCACTGTCTTCCATATCCCATGCCATTTTCTTCAGATTAAAATCTTCTAACTGTTTTGTAGATGTATTGGACGCCTTAAAGTGCCAACCACTGTCTTCAGATGTGAGATGACGAAGCTCTTGTAGGTATGCATTTTCGGTTATCCTAAACAAGTGCAGTGCAAACTGATGTTGACTGGCAGGATGTTGTGAGAATGCATCGAGGATTTCCCTCGAGTGCGCAAGAAGGTCAGCAACATAATAATGGTTCTCATATTGTTCACTGGTAAGGAGGGCCACAATAAGCCCAGCTACACTGATCTGACACTGATTCAGTGCCTCAAAGATGACGTGGAGAGGTAACATGTGGTGTGACATGTGTTGGCTGCTCCTGGCTGGCCTCGTGTACAGTACTAGCGGAACCTTTTGTGTATGTGGGTGGTGATGCCCTCGAAGTTGACATTCCTTTCCATGAGCTTTTATTTGAGGGAGTTCCATTCCACACTAATGTGCACCTGCAGCCAGCTACAGAGTGTAGCGCATCCCGTCCGGCCTTCTTCCTTCCAAGCAGGCTACTTAGTGGTCTTTCATGTATCGTACTTTTCAACACTTCACTCTATATTATTGCATAGTTGTTCATATACTTCCACTCCAAATTATACGAGGCCGATTAGGAGTCGGTGATATTGCCATGCTAAGTTACAGGCGGGTGTGACATGAACTACTACACATATACGACACTGGTAACCAGAAAAAATGTAACCCTGGTTTGGGTTTTATTCATTTTTATTCCGAGTCCGCAAGTTGTGCCACTGTGGCTGACGTTGTTTACAAACATTTTCTTGCAGCCCCCGCTGGGAGTGTAAAGGAAATAAAGTTGTGCTGGGTTTGAAGTTCGGCGATTGCCTCGGAATACACCGACAGTCATATGATGCCTTTACACTCCCAGCGGAAGGGCTGTATAGGAGCCTGAGGTAGGTATCGACTTGTGTTTAGAGTCACTCAAATTGGCGGGTGCCCCTATCGACGTGCGCAGCACCAAATAGACCATAACAACTTATCCTTTTCGTGGGTTCGTGCGTCCGAGCCAGACTTAGCCCGCCGTGTCGTCGATTTCCTCTCGGTGGTTGGGGCCATCGCAGTTTGGTGGCAGCGGGGTCTCAGAAGAAATTCCATTACGGTCCATCAGTAAAGTTCTGAGACAAATTGACTCGTTGCAGAGGTTGGCGATGAAGTTTAGGTGCGTGTCCGCCGCATTGACGCCCGCCCAACGCCCTCTCATCTGTCCCAGCTCTGCTCTCAAATTCAACGCCGTCGCAGAATGGTGGGACGAGTACATTGCGTGCGTCGTGCTCTCTAGGTGAACACGTGCGACTTGGCATTTTGACTGACTAGTTCAATAGCTACGATGCACTCAAGCAATATATATACCAACTCGAGAAACAACAACACAAACCAATTCGCCCCTCCAATGATTTGGAGGCTAACGAACATACTTCCCTCATGGATGGTAATATAACCACATCCGCTGCGGATGCCTTATTCGTACCATTGCTGGACAAGGAACTCTTGAAAGTCACCTTGTTCTACGAGCATCAAGAGAAGGAGTTATTTGATGAGCTCGCGGCACTGGAGGAACTCATCGACGAACAGGATTCAGCAGGTCTCACAGGGGGAGAACATTACATGGATTATGGCGAAGATGACGAAGATGACGATGACGACGACGACGAACATCCAGGTGAACACGTCCGCTTTGACCATGTCCCTGCGCGACGTACCCGCAAGTCGAGCTCAGCTGGGTACAGCCGTCGAAGTGCATCAGGTCAGACACTCCACCTTCTTTTCCGGACTTATCCACAATTTCCCGGTTAGCCTCTAGACGCATGCACAGGTGGAGCATTTCGTCTACCGAAAGCGTCCCCAGAGACACGGAAAACAGTACAGTACCCCCCAACCACAGTACGGCTTCCAGAGCACCATCTGGAAGTCGTGCAACCAACCCTTCCCAATCCCCGATACGTAGAATGCGCTTGCTGGCACACAAACTCCGTGGTATGAGGGACAGCGTAACCTCTGTTGAAGACGAATCCGTTTGGACATCCGAGTCAAACTACGCTCGGGATGTTCGCTTCTTGTTCAAGCGCCGTATTACAAATCTCTTCGTTTCATTTTCTTCGTTAAAGTCTTACCTTGAACTTAACTACTCGGGCTTCCGGAAGATACTGAAGAAGTATGCTTTGATGCTTTTAACTAAACCCATTGTACACTTACTTGTCACGGGAACAGATACGACAAAGTGCTGGACAGCGATGTAAGTCTGGTCAATCTGTGAGATATGGCAAAGATGTCTTACAGACGTACTTAGCTTCAAGGCCGGTACATGCACGACGTCGTCGAGGACGCCGTCCCTTTTACGCGAAATTCAAAGGATAAGCTTAATGGCGCGATCAACCAACTCATCGGTCTCTATGCCAAGTGTGTGACGAGCGGTGATTCCTCCGCAGCCCTTCAGGAGTTAAAACTTCACTTGCGTGAAAATATTGCTTGGGAACGGAACACCGTTTGGCGGCAGATGATCGGGCAAGAGCGGCGCGGAGCTCTGGGTACAGACGCCACCATCGCAGGGGCTATGGTCGTGGATTATGAGGAGAAAGGACTGGTCAAAATCCGAATGCCACTAGGTTATATCAAGCTGACGACCAAACAATTCTGTCTCATCCTGGCCGTCGCCGTCTTCGTTACTTTACTGAACATAAAGATCGTTGACAATGCCGAAGCCAACAAATGTTTTGCGATACTTGTGTTCAGTACGGTCCTGTGGGCATCAGAGGTAGGTGTCTACTACCTTACTGACATGTGGTTCGCTGACCAGTAGCAGGCTATACCTCTTTTCGTTACCTCCACCTTTGTGCCTTTCTTGCTGGTGCTATTCAAAGTAATCAAGGCTGACGATGGCGCCGTAATGACGGCGCCTGAGGCCACCAAGTAAGTCCCGCATCTCTGTTGCACACCAACAAACAACATCCTCGAAATAGGTGGATATTCTCCGTCATGTTCTCTCCAACTATCATGCTCTTGGTTGGAGGATTTACGATTTCTTCCGCTCTGAGCAAGACTAATATCGATCGCATACTCATCACACGCCTTCTGAGCCTCGCCGGTTCAGATCCAAACACGGTTATCTTGGCTTTCATGGGTGTGTCTTGCTTCGCAAGTATGTGGATCAGGTGGGTACTTGTATACACACACGGCTTTATTGCCTCAAATTTGGAAATAGCAATGTCGCTGCTCCGACGCTTTGCTTCACTTTGATTCGCGTCCGTATCACTCCACCTTCTGTGTAGATGATGCTCTTGTTGATGGGTTCCGGACAGCCTATTCTACGGACCCTACCTGTCCATTCGTCTTTCGCGCCTTGCCTAATTGTGAGTGACGCTACCTTCGAGTGTGCACTAGACACGAACAAATCCCAGATGGCAATTGCACTCGCAGCCAACATCGGTGGACAGAGTTCACCTATTTCCTCGCCTCAAAACCTAATTGCCCTCCAAGCCATGGACCACAAGCTAGACTGGGCAAGTTGGTTTACCGTTTCCTTACCAGTCTCCATCGTGTCGATCCTTGTCATCTGGTTGCTTCTAATCGTGGGCTACCGGCCCTGCCGCTCTCCGGATGGCGAAGGAGACATCGAAATTAAACCTATTCGCCCAAACAGAGAGCCGTTCACACTAAAGCAGTATCTAGTCATTTTCGTTTGTTTGGCCACAATCGTGCTCTGGTGTGTCGAACATGAGATTGAGAGTTTAGTTGGTGATATGGGTATCATTGCTATCATACCTATAGTTGCGTTCTTTGCTACAGGCGTACTCAAAAAGGTTCGTGTGTTTCGCGCCTTGCCTGCTGCTTTTGTGCACCTGGATTCAACCTTGGTGTAGGATGACTTTGAGCAGTTTGCCTGGACGATTGTGTTCTTGGCTATGGGCGGGATCGCACTTGGAAAGGGGGTTACTTCAAGCGGACTTCTCAGTACTGCCGACGAAGGCCTCTATAGAGTGCTTGAGGGTAAACAACTGTACACCATCGTACTCATTCTCTCTGCCGTCGTGTTGGTGTGTCATTTTTTTGTCAGATCACGTAAGAGGGCGAGGAGTTTGACACGTTTCTTCAAGGTCATCTCCACTTTCATAAGCCATACCATTGCCAGCGTTCTTCTCGTCCCGATCGCGAAAGAAGTGGGGAAGAACATCCCGGGAGGCGACCGGTCGAATCTACTTATATTTATCACGGCTTTAGTTTGCTCGACTGGAATGGGCATGCCAGTGTCCGGTTTCCCGAATCAGACTGCGTACGTCTATGACGCTCCACTTCGTCCTCTCTTGGCTGACTCTGACACCTCTACCTTTGTCCGATATGAACGGATAGAGCGACGCAGGAAGACGATCTGGGCCGACTATACCTTTCAAACATAGACTTCCTCAAGAACGGCGTCCCTGCCAGTATAATCGCAACTCTCGTAAGGCAGCTCGATCACATCGACTATGTCTGGCTTCGCTCAAATAATGTACTGATAGGTCGTCGCTACTGTTGGCTTCGTCCTCATGATGACCATAGGGTATGTATGGTTCTCCACGAGATAGGACGCATTTGAATATCTTTTTTACTAGCCTTTGAGAACTGGACATCTATAGAGACACTGCCAGGTGACCGGGGAACTCGTATTATTAATTAGGCGGTTGTGTCTGGCGAAGATTCAAGGTGGTTTCGTTTGTGTTTGCTTTCCTGTTGGTAGGTTTGCGGACGGCGAAAACGCATCGTTCAGCTTCGCTTGCCGCAAGTTGCCCTTCGATATGCTGACGGGGGTATGACGGGGGTATTCTGTAGCCAAGTTAATCCCCCTCGGGCATATCAATGATTCGATGGAAGGCAGACGTTCTTTATGTGGCTAGGTGTAATAACTACATGCATTCGGGATGTAAAAATCAGAATTAAGTGAATGTCACTTGTCAGGTCGTCTTTCTGATCATCCGCCAAAAGGCGATTACAGTCACGAGAACTGCAACCATGCAACTCTAATGCGCGTTTCCCTCCAGTTTGTCCTCGGCTTCTGCGCTCATAGTATTTGGGTGTTGCCACAGGCTTTCCAGCTGACCCTGGTGTAAGACAAACTAACCTCCGAAGCACTGCTGCTACTATGATAGTATTGCCTCTGAGGGTTGGCTAGGATAGCTTGGCTTTTCGGGCATGCACAACGGCGTGCAGACAGACGCAGTGTCTCTCGCCTTTGCCATTCTCACGAATGTTCACGGATGTAACTCATGTGTACCTATCTAGAATTGTTGCATATGTCGGCCCTCTTGAAAGTTACTGGTCAAAGAAAGACTTGGATGTCGTTTCTCACGCGTCCTCTTCTCGAACGCCATCAAAAGAGCCTGAGAGACGTTCGATGATTTTGCGGTCCCGGTCCAGGAGACCAAAGTCACGACACCGTCGCACCGGGAATCCAGCCACATGAATGCCAACATGGTCAGTACCCATGGATGGTAGCCAATAATTTTTCAATTAGGTCCAGTGCAATGTTCAAACCTGAATTGTTCAAGGAGTCTAGCACCCCTTCACCACTGTCGTGGAGTAGGTTCTGACTAAGGGGAACAGGCATTCTTTTTTGTTCCCACCGGTGCAAAGCTTTGGGCCAGATTGTCAATGCCCCCCACAAGACAGATACCCATATAAGCCCTAAGTAATGTGTTACTTACTATATGTCAAACTGGCTTGGTTCCAACTCTCATCCGGTCCTCAACTTCGCATGTCAATGTGTAAGTTCCGGTTTCGTTGGTGCGTCTTGGCAATGTCAGGGAATCTGAGAACTTGGCTTCTAGCGCTGACGATGCTAACGCCGCTCTTCAGATACTTCCACGATCAGTGACAGTCGAGGGGCCCAAGTGACTCAGCAGAATAGTCGGTTGTGGGTACCTTATAGCTCAAATTGGTGTTGTTGACCACCTCACAGCTAGAAGTGTTTACCCTGCTAAGCACCGTGACTCCCTCTAGTCCTCAACTTACACAACGTGGGTACGCAAGGTCGACACGTAACCTCAAGTCTCCATCACTTTGATACGAAGGCAATCCGAACTGCTCGGGCCCGATACAAGGCACATTATATCGGCAAACTGTCGTTTTATTACGACCACTTTCATCATTGAGCTGCGGCAACACACCCGAGGATTTAACGGGTCAGTGACAGTACCCTGTTTTCTCGTTCTAACTGTGTATGTCGATGGCTCCGTACTGCTTATCGACTCAGTCTCCGTTCATTTAGGTGTGTAAGACATATGTGGTTAGAGGTGGTGGCCATCCCGGCTAAAATGTCGTTATCATCCACCATTTGACCCTAACAGCTCCCGGCAAAGTGTAGGTATGTTTATAAGGGACGAGTGATTGACGGTTAGTGGCGCAGGGATAAGCAAAAGAGTTGTTCGTGTAGTCATCATTAATCACGATGGTGAATATCCCACAAGGTCAGTGCGCTGTAATATCTACTAATCAGTCGCACCGCGCTGGAGGTGCCAAGATTATCTTGCCATCTGAAGTGACAACCATAGTCCCTCTCCTCTGCCGAAGTCGAGACAGATTGCAAGCTATCAAGCTACTACTGATTATCGTTCTTCTACTGACGTTTCCCAAGCTGAATCTGTCTGTACTCGTGAGGAACAAGTACCATGGCTGGTTTATCAAGCTTCCTGGAATGTCGGGACCACCGCAATGCATGCGCAGGGCTTTCTGTTCGATAACAACTAGGCAGTGCGTACATATATATCAACCTCTCTGGACCGTCAATGCGCCTTTCAGCTGTGTATCTTCGCAGTCGCGGTGCCCTTAGGGACACGCCGCCTCAGTGGCGTCATCATCGCGCAGTATTCGCAAGTCCTGCAAACAGCCTAACGACCTGCAGCAACCTTATCCTCAGAGTGATTTTTAGTCCTATGATCGGTACTTTTTTTTTTTTTTGACTTCTCCCCTTTAGTCAACCATTTTTGAACGCGCCCAAGGCTCAATGGTCTAGCATTTGTCCATCTGGAGATTTGTCCCATGGGTCGCGCCCACCCGTTAGTCCGGGAAAGATTTTCTAATCCGAACTGGCTTGAAACAGATGCGTGTACAGGCCGTGACTGTCGGTGTGATAGGGCCACCTGATGATCCTTCGTCGTTGCTGACTGGCTGATGAGGGTTTCATGTATTAATCCTCGGATTGCGACGTTTCCCAATCAAATACTTCGGTATCACTACTACCCCTTGGTCGTACTGCGAATTTTGAATGCCGACAACTGCCAGCTGGAACAGCTTCCGTAGCAAATTACCGCCTCCATCCGCATCTCAGTCTCTGAGCCCAGAGACATTCTCGCTGCGACTAACTCCTTCCGAAACTTGCACAATGAAGAGGTTCCTCTATGAAGCAGTGCACTTTTTCTGTTATGGGTTGCGCACCGTCAACTAGGACTTGTCACATAGGGCGATAAGTCCGTTTGACAGCGGGAGGCGACGTAGAGGAACAAAGTAGCCGTCAGAGAAAAGGGATCGCAGTACATGTGGCACAGCTGCCGCCGTACGGCATGTGATGCCATTCCCTGCCATGACGAATCCACGATATTTCCTTGCGGCACGCCCGCCTGCCACTCTGCACGAACGTTTGTGCTCTACACCGGGCGTGCGCTTTGCTACATGCACCCGTCACAGGATAGGATTCCAGTCCCCAAGTCGGAAACCCTTTGTCCAATGATTGTACCCTGGAAGACTGCTGTGTGCGTGCGTGTGTGTGGGAGGGAGATCACACCTCACGCTGAGTGGACGTGTGCCTGGAGCGAATCCGTGGCACGGCCATTCGGGTTGTTGCCTTGTCGCGCACTGAGACTACTACAAAAAAAGAACCAATGTCGCGCTGTCGATGACACCACTCATTGATAATCGAGTCGACGTCTAACAGCTTATATGTTGGGTACTTACGGCACTACTCCACGTTGCCAGGCACGTGTATCTGTCATAGCCAAGCGATGGCATGCATGACCCTGCGTGACCTCGGTGGGAAATGGCTATGTTCCTTTCCCCGCCCCTGTGCGTTTTCGATCACGTCAGTTGCAGATGAAAAATTGCCAGGTCATCAGATTGTCAAAACATTTTTGTTGGAAAAACGTCAAAATGTTACCGTGTACAAAAATAAGAATAAGTGTGTCCCCACACGAACAACCCAACATATTCAATATGGACATCAGACACGACAGACTTCCCGGCGTCGGAAGGCCACGACATTGGATTTTGAGCTTTCGATTCGCACATATTAACTGATATTCTTGGGCATGCTGTTGATGACCGACTGGCGACCCCGATCGACGGAGGAATGGCACCGAGATTTTAGGGTGAGCGGGGCAGTCAACAACTCATAATTTTCATGAGTTGTTACCCACTTTGGGGGGGGGGTTGCATAGCACTGCACTATCGGTGAAAATTCGAGGCCAGTAATATTACTGAGTAGCTACTTACAACGAGGAGCGCTTATCGAATAGTAAAGGCGTCCCAGACCACGGATAAAATAGCGACGAATATTGTACACGGTAGAGCAGAGACCGGAGAACAAAGTGCATACGTGAAGACCGCCAAAGGAAAAGCGCTGGTGTAGACAGGGCCAAAAATATTTATATGTATATATACGAAATGCCGAGGGAGAGATGGAAAGGAGACACTACTAAACGGCATTACATCGTATAGGGAACGATGGGTATAACGATAGCAACCACAACCACAGCATACCTAGAAACAAATAACGCGTTAACTGCAAGACGAGCGCATACTGCAAAGCAAATAAAAAACCAGCATGACGGTAAACGGGAGGGCATGTGAAGAAAAAATGAAACAGAGATAGCGAAGCGTGAAGGCTACCACGGGCGTATAGGCCGTCTCGAAGATCCAGAGGAATCGCTTTCATCACGACAAGCCCTCAAAGGTCGGGTTGGCGCAGCCGGTAATGACAGAGACGGGGACGAACTTCTGCCTGCTGAATTGTTGCTGTCCGTACCGTGGCTGGCTGAGCGTGAATTAGGCTCATAATCCGATGTCTGGGAAGAACCTTGCAGTTGCGAGGTTATTATCCCTGCCTCCCCACTGCTAGTGGGGGTGTGCTCGTAGGCAAAAGCCCTGAAAGTTTGGCTTCTTCCACGATAGCCATCGCGGTCGGGGTGGTTATATATTCCGCCATTGCGTCCGCAACTTCCCTGTGGGTCTTCGAAGGACAAAGAATTCGGTGTCGCTGTGGGGAACGAATACATGATCCTGTAGAGACACGATCGAGGTTTAAACATACCATGGGAACCCGCCGCCCCACGGAACGTGGCGTACCTGGTGGACACAGAGCCAGAACGTTGTCTAGACCAGTGAATGTGATCCTCATCAGCCTCCACCTTCCTTTCATCATCCATTTTGAGTCGTTCCAAGACAGCTGCGGAATCTTGTGATGACACGCCACGGAGGTCTTCGAGGGCTGATATCGGGGGGAGTGCATAGGAGGGATTGTTGATCGTCCGAGGAGGGGCAAGGGGCTGGATGGGTGGCAGTTTTATTTGATCGCCTGGCAGCTTGCTGTTTGTGCCACCTCGATCATGCAGCACGAGGGATGGGATATCTACTGAGACGGAATCTGACGTGGATGTGGACGACTTGCGAACGGCGATCGTTGTCGACCCAGGATAGGGCGAGTACCGCACCGATCGCTCATGGACAAGAGGGGAGCTTGATGACGAAGAGGGGGTAGTGTTGTAGGCTCGTTGTCGCGGACTTCGGCGACCGTCGTCGTGCTGGAGTAATCTATGGGGCGGGTAGGCGTAGCCGTCCGGGAGGGGAAGCTGTGCATCTAGGTCTGAGGAATGGAATGAAGCCGAACTGAGATGAAGGCCACTCGGCACGGGCATTGCAGGAACAGAACTCGGCCAAGATGACACGGATGGTTGTGGACCGCTGAAGACGGGTGTCGCTAACGGGTTAGAGCGGCGCTGACGCCGGCGCCCTGTGGCGGTGGGCACGATTTGACCGTAACCTACTTGGTCAGGGGAGAGACATGTAGAAGGGAAATTTGGGCTGTGAATTGGGATGTGAGGTGGATGAGCGGAACGGATACAGACTGCTTACCCGAAGAGTGGGATCAGATCGTCTCTGATAGGCCATGCGACTCTGCATAACGCTAAATGAGAGGGTAGTCATGTTTTGAGATTGAAAGCTGCGCACCGTCGTGAGAGACGAAGAGCAACCTTGAAAGGGATTAGGACGGGTCGGCGGAAGGGGGGTGCTTGGCCCGCACTCACCTCATAAGGCATCCAAGTACCCTGAATTTTGAGATAGCCACCCCGTACTCTGCGGATGACGGAGGCGAGGTCAGGCTGAGAGTCAATCATTTTGACGATATCGGCTACGGGTAGACGGAAGAGAGAGTAAGTACCAGAGCGAACGAGGGACACGATGAGTAGACAGGGCTCACCCTTGGAATTGCCGAGGGCTGGATAGGTGTGTATGAGGGTGAACTGACGATAGACGAGAGAGATGGGGCGCACCCTTCCAGATACCGGTCCAGAGGACGTAACCATCATCGATGTCCATCATGATCCATTGGCCGTTTAGCGGGTACTCGTATACAGGACTGTGGGGCGAGATGAGTAAGGAAGACGGGAGTGGGGAGGACATACATGTAGCCTCTTCGATCGTTGCTGGTGATGTAGCGGCCCTTTGTAACTTGATGCTTCGAGCTTGCGTAGGGAAGAAAGCGGTGGCCGGTCGACGACGATGGGTGAGCGGAAGTCATGGGATCCTACAGAAGCGCCAGGAGAGGGTGAGTTGTGGTGTCGCATGAACATGTGGTAGGCAGACGACGTACGTGCAAGAGTCCGGAAGTCATGTGTGGGGGAGCGATGGTGGTGGTCGATGGGAGAAGGAGAGGAGAGGAGAGGAGAGGAGGGGGTAAGTCCGGACGAAGGGTGGCCCGAGGATGTGTGTGTGTGGGTGGGAAGAGAGAGAGAGAGAGAGAGAAGGAACAAATATAACGAGAGGCAAATTGGCAAATGGAGGCAAGTGTGCAGAGAGAGAAGGAGCAGACTCCGCGTGTGTGTGTTGTTTATTGCAGTGTCCGCGCAGGCTGGCCAATTTAGCAATGCGAAATGATGGATCACAATTTTGCTCCGGCCACGTCGACGAGGCCCGGGTTTTGTAATCGAATCGAGATATTTCCGTGACATGCGCGATAACTCATCTTCCCGTTATGGTAATACCCGCCCCGTCATCCGCCCCACTTCCTCCAACTCGACGCCAAACTCGGCACCGGCCAGATTCACGATCAGGGCCGACGTTCGACGAACTCTTCGCGGGGACCCACTCGCATTGCCCCCTCAGTCCCACCGACCAAGTCAAACAAGGTTTACCAATCATTCGGAAGAAGCTTTCACCCACCTGCGGACGAGCGACCCGGTCCTGTTCGTCCAGCGACTAATTCCAAACACGTTCACGTTCGCTCGACTGTGAATGGAAACGTGTCCATGCTCACACGTTGAGCCGATGATGACGAGGAACGCCTTGTCAGCTCGCCCAACGAGAAGCAATATAGCCTTTTCTGGGGTGTTCAGCTTCGATGAGCTCACGGGTGCCTCAGAAGCACAGCGTCGATCAAATCGCTTGCGACCCTCGCTTTCTCGAAATTGATCCGGATCCACCCTGGACGACGCGGAAGCCCAACTCCACTGAGGTCCTCCTTCCCTCGACCCGGGTTACCAAACCTTAAACTCATTTCCTCTCTCTCTCTCTCATGAGAACCTCGATCTCCGGAACAGTCCCTGATCGGGTTAACTCGGTACCGAAGGTTCAAACTCACGCCCTTCTGCCCAAGAATAAGCATCTCAGGTACTCTTCCACGCATTTCCCTTCTGGGCCCTTTTTTCTCTCTCTCCACCGCAAAAACCTCGGAGCTCTTTGTCAACACGCTGCCAGTCGTTCACCTGCACCATGTAGTGACCTCTACATATATATACGAGTATTCGTCATCCACCGTATCCTCGCATCAACCCGACGACAGCCTGCGACATCTCCTATCAGCTCCCGGGTCTGTGGCACATCTTCCATATGCTCTGCGTTGTGGCACATTACTTATCCCGTTGCCTTAGCGTTGGACCGTAGCCGACCACCGCCATATACCCGATCAAGGTCGTGCCTCATGCGCGCTGACCCTAACTAACCAGCCCACCCCATCACAGATATACTCGGTGATGCCGATCTGTAATAATTCACTCGCACAAATACATCATATCACTCCACCCGCTCTTTGATGCGGCCCGAGCCGTCCTTAAACATGAAACACCTCACACGCACTGCGGCCACTTTCATCACGTGGGACACTTGCGACAGCCCTCCATCGCCACCGACGTGCCTAGAGATGTGACCACTGACAAGTGCAGCCACCGGTGAGGATGTTCGGTTTTGAATCGAACGCTTACATTTTAACACGTTACACCATTACATGACCAGGCGCTCAACTGTACGCACAGCCTCAGAACTGAGACCTAGTTCATCTCTTCTCATATGGCGTTGACCAACTGGTCCCGATAGATGGTGGCACTGCCCTCCGTATCCCTCAAGAATCGTCCAGTAACCAAAGTAGACTTCGAAGAAGCCATGTAGCTGGTATCGGACCGGCCACTAATTACTTGTTCTATCTGTTCAGTTGGACAGGGTGTCCTCGTATGTTATTCGCTGGATTCTAAATCCGCTCAGACTTGCAGCATGATTTTTATCGGGTGGCGGTCACAATAAGCGTCACCAGCGTTCTGTATTACCATCACCGGCGTCACCGAGGGAGATCACCTGCAAGTGAAGGTCCATCGGACGTTTTCTTCCACCGATCGCGCAGTCTCAGCTCCTCGAAATTGGCAATGTTCTACCAAGACGAAGACCGCTCGAGGCTAGAATAGGTTGGCTCAGGTCGACAGCGTTATCAACACGTGTAATTTTGCGACGACATCGGGAATGAAAGTCATCATTATGCACTGCGCCATAGTGGGTTGGCAAATGCATGCCTCGCCAGGACCGGCCTCGATGCGGTCATTTCGCTGTTAGAAAGGCCTTTGTCAATAACCATAGAAGGAGGAATCCTCGGATACACGGATCCGGTTCGTGATTCCATTTCCTGATTGCCCAGTTTGGCCAACCGAAACAGGCACTCACCGCTGGGGAAATTGTTAGGATCCCGACAAGTGCCCAGTCGATGGTCGTGCTTCACTAATGGCACCTCTTCAGCACATACCAACAACGAATATGGTTCGCATTGTATCCCCAGCCAGTGTTGTTGAAAACGCTGGTATCTCCATTGCCTGGCTGTGGATTTGACTATCTTCCGAAAGTGCAACGCGGGGATGGCGGAATCACCGCCGGGGACACGCGAGTCTACTGTTGCCAGTCGGCATCCGATCGGTCGTACACATAACGCTAACTCTAAGAATTCGCCTGACTTCGTAAAATTTGAATCAGTTCTCTCAGCATATCACAGGCGACCGGGTTGCCGACACCTAGAAAGTTGAAAGAGTAGAATAATCCTTCCCGACGGGTCGTAGCTAGGAGTCACCAGCGTTAAGACACGAAGCCGCGATAGAAACTATCAGAGCACGCCCTTTCCAAAAGAATATCATAGGTGACAACGCCGCGGCAAGACGAACGGCTTTCAATTGAAAGTTTCGCGTTGCCTGGCGGATCCTTGACAGCGCTTGTGAGTACTTCCTTCAGTACAGTTACCGGTTGCACTTTTCGAAATGCCGTCTGCACTGTTAATTGCTATTATGGCATTTCTTTCTCGATCAGTTTTTCCATTAGCCGCAGCTGGGGTGTCGACGACGACACACTGCCATAAGAAGTATGTATCGCAATACTCTTGTGCCGGAACACCTAGAACCCCCCTAGACCTACAGTCGCACAATGCTTCTTCATATCCGAGTCGCCGCCATCCCACGTGACCTGGACTGTAAGCCCGTGCTCGACTCGGCACAACAGAAGTGATACCTCGGATGATCCACTGTGCCACACATGGCAACTTGGGCCACGCCCTGGTCCACCCATCCCATGGAGCACTTCACGTTTTGGACTGTGAGTGACACTCAGGTTAGTAAGTATGCATGAGCGGGGGGGGGGGGGGGGGGGGCGCGATGCGAAGGAACGAAACGCGTCCCAACCTTCTACCGGTCACCACATCCCCTCTTAGCGGCTCCCGGACAGATCCGGGTTAGACACATACGACACGGTTGGACCACGTGTATGTATGGTGCGTGCTGCGCACTGCCAACCCTCAGATAAAGCCAAAGAAGACAGTGAGTTCCCCATTGGGTAGCAAGGTGCTTACCGTTAGTGATCGTTTACGAGTCTCTCCGCCGCCGTGCGCCACTGGTCGCGATATTCACCGCAAAACCTTTGGCACGCTTTTGAGGTTCGGATATGTATACTTTCCAGCCAGCCGATTCCCTAAGTAGCCGTCCACCTTTCCGACGGCCCGTTCATACGGAGCGGAGCGTCTTTTGTCCGCTTCCATACTTATCATCATGGACCCCTTACGGTGCAGCGCAAGGCACCGGAGCCTTTTGACTGGATACAGTTGTTCGAGGAATTCCCTCACTCGTCACGTCATCGCCAGCTTCTCGGGTTCGGGTTAACAGGGCATCGGTTTTAGGGAAGACAAACTGTTCGATAAACATGTTTACGAGGTGTGCCTTCGGTTATTATTGCTGCCCCACTTTTTTGCATACATAGTAAGTAAGTCCTCTTCAAGTCGTGGTCCGAAGCTCGGCATCTCGACATCGATCGATCAATTCATGCGCTGGCATCACGGCCGCAACTCGGCAGCCTACAATGTCGCGATAGATAAGTCAAGACGAGCGCAAATTAGTATTCCGAAAGTTGAACAGCCTAACATGTCACCGTAAGCTGACATGGTCGCCATCCCTGAAACCCAAACGTGATCGCCGCGGAGAAAGACATTTAGTGTCGAGTGGCAGAACATGCGACATTCGTCCAGGGACTCCCACTGGCTCTCATTCATGTACATAGATTCCTCGTCACTCCATGCCATTGGCTTATGAAACCGCGACACCATGTTCGACAGCTGATTGTAACATTCTACAGGTCTAGCCGTCCTCGAGCTTGCAAGTGGTGGAGCTTTCGTACTGTACACTTGCACTTTAGACTTTGCGGTGCTGACGCTGGTCACCATCATGTGATGAGTACACTCATAGATATGATATGGATTTCTTTCCTTTGTATTATTATCATACACTTAAAGGCACCAGTAAAAGTAGTTTGTACTTTTAGTTATGGTAATGCCTTGGCATGGGTGCTAGATTTTTGGGACTTTAGACAAAATCGGAATCAGATAAGAAAAATTTCCGTCGAATCCATCTAATCTCAGCAACTTTCCACGTTCAACATGGCTCAGGCAGACGATTTCTTCGCCTCCCCCACCACGACCTCCAACTTCTACGAAATAACATCGACAGAGCAATTCCAGGACCTCCTCAGTGCCGACCTCAACCGTGTCTCGCTCATCAATTTCTGGGCACCATGGGCGGGGCCATGCAAGCAGATGAACGAGGTCGTTATTGAGTTGGCTAAGAAATATCCCCAGGTGCTGGTGTTGCAGGTAAGTCCCTCCCCCCTACATTTCTCCGCGTCCACATACATATACCCAACGCACCCCATCCTTGTACGGAACTGACCAAACGAACGGGTAGGTAGAAGCAGAGGAACAAGAAGAGATTTCTGCATCTTTCGAGGTCGAATCCGTACCTATGGTTTTGTTGCTCCGAGTACGTCCACCCACTTGATCTTGCCTTCGCTGACTTATGTTGACGCCACCCTCTATTCCAACCGCAGGGACACGCCCTCTTGGACAAGGTAGTTGGAGCTGACGCGCCCAAACTCACAAACGCTATCGCGAAACACGTCTCCGGTGTTTCCTCTCTCTCTACGCCACCCTCTCCTCCCGGTCGTGAGGAATCGAAAGAACAGCTTGAGGAGCGCATCAGACAGATCATGAAGAAGTCCAAAGTTGTCCTCTTCATGAAAGGCTCACCCGACGATCCTCGATGCGGGTTTTCAAGAAAGGCAGTTGGATTACTGAGAGAGCAGAAGGTCACGTTTACTCATTTCGACATATTGGAAGACGAGGCTGTTAGACAAGGTAAATTTTCCTACTCATCATCTTTCTTTCTTTCAGTGATGGTTTCTGACCATGCGACGACGACAATGAATGCAGGACTGAAAAAAATCAATGACTGGCCTACCTACCCTCAATTTATCGTCGATAGCCATTTTGTGGGTGGATTGGACATTGTGACAGAAATGGTTGCGAATGGGGAGTTTCAGGATGCATTCGGGAGCACTGCATGACATACCGCGTACGCATCTCTAGCATTCATCCTATGCGCAGGTTAGAGCTTTGGATTTGTATTGCATCGCTATATCTGTCTCCAATACGACTTTTGCGACACTCTCATTTCCGGGTATTGGTTCGCACTGCAAAGAAACGGCTAGCTGCCTGCCGATGAAGAACGAGGTAGGGATTTATCAATCCCACACGGGATGCCAGCTCATTACTATCTGCCGAGTGGCGGGAATTTCAAGTGACACTTGTAGCTCGAATTCCGAATCGCAGTCGCGTGTGTCCAAGTGGAGATGAAAGTTTATTGACCTGGTGGGTTGGAATCAACGGCGAGATCGGTAGCATGTCATAGTTATCTTTGTACGACTATGGACCGGAGTCCGGTCAACGACACACTGTAAACAGTAAAATCGCTGTACTATAGCAGTGTCACGGACACTGAAACGGTCAAAAACAGTGTCAGTGGTAGGCTGATTCCAAGTCATGGCCACATCTTTTCGGCGTCGTGGGGAGAAAACCGGCATCACAACTGACTCAGCACTACCAGCTTATAAGTAAAGAACCGTACTTTAGTCAGCCTGACTAATCTGCAAAATTAAATAATACTTTGCATTTACCTTCGGATTTATCCGTCTTCTTCCTCATGTCAAGACATTGAAATCTCCCATGGCCGATGTGGACCCGTACAAACCGTTGCCAACAATTCCAAAGGCACTGGGCATTTCTCGTCTTGTCCTTGACTCCGCGTCACCCTACACACCAACTTACGTCCAGTCCCATCTCCGCGTATCCGACTCCGCTGGGTTGTACAATGCACGTATCAAAGGGCGCCACGTGTCTCTTGCGAACCCCGTTAAAGACCGTCCCGCCAAGTCAGCCTCCAAGAAGTCGTCGGGGAAGACGAGTGTCACAAAAGCACTTATCAGAGATAGAACCCGCAAAGGCGGATGGCGGCTCGAGAAGGAGGCGGAGAGATTCGACCTGTTTGTACCCCTTCATCGCCTTTGGATGGGGTACATGTCCGAACTATTGGGTCTGTCACTACCGTCGTCGCCGGAGCACGCGAGTAGGGTACCCAACTGTGTCTCGATGTATCCTAAACTCGTGAAAGCAGATCTACATGGGTCCTTGTTATCAGGTATGTCATCAGGATTTTTCTTTTTTGTTGGTTTCACGAAGTTCACGCTGCCCGCCCGCATTCACGTGCATGTCGCACTGATACACACTTACTTTCCCACTGAAGTCCGCCAAAGCCGTAACCCTTGTCTTGTCGGTCTATCGGGTATCGTCCTGTTCGAAAGCGAAAACGCGTTCCGGGTGATCACCAAGACCAATCAGGTGAAACGTACGACCCGCCGACTCCCTTCATTGAAATCGACATTCTACTCATTCATCCATATTCAGTCATCCCGAAGCAACACACCATCTTCCTCCTCGCGATTCCGTTCTATTCCACACTCGATACGACCCCAAACCCATCCATTTCCAAGCCTGCCGATGTTCATCCTCCGCAACGTCGTGTGCAGGTCGCAACTCAAACGTCTGCGCCAACTCCCCTGCTACCGCTACCATCAACCATCCTAACGCCGCATGACACATCTGTACAAACCAACCGACGACTACACCAAGTCACACCACTAGCGAGTGCGACCGTTGTCGACATTCCCCACTTCGAGTTCGAGCTGTACGGCAACCAGTTCCGGTATCGGTCTGCGGAACGCGCTGGGCGAAAATTCAAAGCGAAGGACACGATCGAGTTGTAGTCTTTGTGATGAAGTGATGGTGAGTTCTCGGAGCTAGCGGATGCGGCGGCTCGTCGCATGGATTCGTCGGGGAATGCTGCAGTGAATTATCAAGGTAGGAAGAGGTTGATCTGGATGGCAGGGACACGTGGGTGCGGGTGAACTGGTGTGCATCGGGAGACTCGTCCCACTTGTGCATGTGCACGTTGTCCCTTCCCATCCCAGGCGTCGCTCGGCGGTCGTCTCAGCTACTCCGCTAGCCTTCGTTCGGAGCGATAGTACGTCTATCCTCCGTCAGCTCTAACTTGCATACCCATGTACGCCAGGGGGTCACACGACCGTCATGTCATGTGCGGTCGATATGACAGGGTGAATAAATTAATGTGAGTTTAGTGTCGACGGTATTCAGGCGCGACGTGAATGAATTGGCACATGCACGAATCTTCGGTATAGTTGTTGCAACAAGAGACCTACGGTCTGAGGGACTACATTCCCGATCCCATGACGAGCTTTCATCCAAATTGCGATTCTACCACTCTTTGCAACGTAAAACTGCGCATGCTACGAGCCTTCGGCAGACCAAATCCCTGGTAGACCTGGACATGGTCTGTGTCAGGTATGGAAATAGCTCGGATATATATCTACCCCGTAATTTCTCTCCAAACCTGCGTTGTGATCTCGTCGCACTGCTCTGGTATATGAAGGAAAGTCTGTCATTCCTGCTTCACGTTACAAGGCATTTGCCACGAGCACGGGGGCAAGGTAGACCTGTACCCTGAACATCCAGTGGGCTTCCCTCCTTGACAAACTCGCATCTTATAGTTAACACTCGGGAGTGTTTGTACAACTTACACGCATACTTGATGGTGGTAGTAGTCGAGCTCATATAATCTCAAGCGATATCTACCTTAATACTACTTGACTGTAACAGTACTTGGGAGTTACTGAATCATCGAAATAAGGTCCTACCATGTGCCAATGCGAAGGGCAGCCCTAAAGTCAGCCGGTGACCGAAGTGGTAACTTCGGTCTTCCGCTCTTATCAGTCTCATCTCCAACTCGACGCCATGGAGTTCGCCATCTGGAACCTAGATACCCGAGCCACCGAGTACGACGTGACGAAAGCAATAGCAGAACAGGTACTACACAAGTGTCCTGGCCTGTTTGTCACCGACAGTGAACAGCGCTTACCCAACTTCCAAGTGAAGTTGAATGCAAACGAGTGCGGCGGTATCAGAAACGATGGCACCGGTATATTCACTGTCACAAAGGGAATTGGAAAAAGATTTTCTCAACTATACCACCGGGACGAAATCTCTGTTACCGTCAATGAAAGGAAGTTGAAGTTCCGCCCCACCAGGGGAAATGTCGCAATGGTGTTAGAAATGACATTAGAGAAGGCCCCATTCATCGATCCGGACATCGAACGCGAACGCCAGAAGAAGCTTGTTGCTCTTCAAGATGGTTTTGTTGTTTGCAAGGTTCAAATCGGTTGGAATCTCGCTCCCTGACCGTTTGACCCAGAGTCTAATTGCGTACGATCCAGGAATTTTCTACCGTCCGGATAATGCACGACCCAGTGATCCTCGAGCTTTCTCCATAGAGTGGGAGAAGGACCTCGTGCGGAAAAGCATGGCGTGGCTTAATTTTGAGTACGATCACAAACTGATGCGAATAGAGGTATCGGATTCGTAATGCTACCTACTCTCGGAGTCTTCCTTACGCCGTTCTAGATTGGTCATTCCACGATGGAAGCTACGCGTTATAGTGTTGTGGTGAACTTCAACAGTATACACAAACTGGCAATGGGCTGTGATTTCGCCGAAAACTGTCAGTCGCTTGTTCTATGCAACGTTGGTTACTGAGTCCTATAATAACAGATATCTGTTTTGATTTAATGACACCCCCTGTATTTCTGAAGGAGGAAATGCATCGCCCTCAGGACGAAAATTCCGAGAAAAAATACCGTCAGCGCGTGGGCGAATTGTGCGCTGGCCACGGTGCCGTTGCTCCCTATGCCCATCATCTTCGTATTGTTCTGTTTGATGACAGCGATGCTTACAAGGGCGATATACTCGACAGGTTTAGGAAGTCCTGCATGGTGGCTGGTCTCCGCCCACCGCAAGTTGCAAAGATAGACGCAAGGGGGAAAGAATTCTTCGCCCCTCGAAATCTCAACCGTGTATACAAGTGTTTAGGAGAGCTTCGCGCCGACTGGGGTGTTGCTTTTCAGATCGAGGCTATGTTAAGGAACGGATCCGCCCATACACTCGAAGTCTTAGGGCTTAAATCCAATATCGATGATCTTATCCGCAAACACGACGATTTTGCAGGGGAAATTATGCGCTACGTTGCGGAGGCTGCAGCCAATCGGCCTACGGTGCAACCGCTGCAGGAATGTTTCAAGACAGTTCTGCAGAGGAAGCTCCGTCGCCGACGATTCACTCCCCCACCTGGCCACTTTTTCTGCCGCCATGTCACGTTCACGCCGACTCGAGTTCTATTGGAAGGACCGAATGTCACCCAGTCCAACAGGGTAATACGTGATTTTGGAGATTACGAGGATTACTTCCTTCGGGTCTCTTTCCGTGACGAAGACCGTCTGCGTTACAGGTGGACCCGAGACATCGATAGTGAATCTTTTCTGAAGGAACGGGTTGGAAAGGTGCTAAAGGGGGGATTTGACCTTGCAGGAAGACATTTTGATTTCTTGGCATATTCATCCTCTGCTCTCAGAAATCACACGGTGTGGTTTGTAAGCCCCTTCCGCCACCGCGAGAAGGGCTGGGTAACAGCCAAAAGCATACGTGCCAGCCTTGGAAATTTTCAAGGAGTCATCTATTCTCCGTCCAAGTACGGTGCGCGCATGGCGGTGAGTTAAGGGCGCAAAACTTGGTATTATTACTAACGGCTACCCAGCAAGCCTTTACTGCGACTGACCCTTCCGTCAGACTGCACAGCTCCCAGTGGAGTGAGATACCTGACATCGAGGAAAGGGGCATTGTGTTCACAGATGGGGTCGGAACGATATCCCAAGGCGTGGCCGATTGGATATGGCAAACTTTGTGCGAAAATTATTCAGACCGCGGTGGAAATGCCGTTCAACCTACTGCTGTATGTCGCAGCTGAGCTATTCGCTCCTGGGAAGCTCACTATAGTCTTCGACCTTTCACCGATTATAGTACCAGATTCGTTTCCTTGGCTACAAGGGAATGGTGTCTGTGGATCCATACTTGGAAGGCATACATATGTGTCTCCGCCCATCTATGAGAAAGTTTGATGTCCCTGGGATGGATTACGCAGACATAGAGATTGCGTCTTCATTCCACAAACCAAAGATGCCCAAACTGAATAGGTAGTCCAAGTTTTTACAGCCCATCGCGATGCTTACGGGTAGACAGACCACTAATAACTGTACTCGAGGATCGTGGAGCCCCTGCGCGGGCATTTTTGGAACTCCAAGACAAAATAGTGGCCGACACACGACGAGCTCATGAAAATGTGGCGCTGTTCACCGAACTGTTGGAGAAGCATAAACTTGGCACAGGTTTCTGGCTCACAAACATACTCAGGAGGTTGCACGTCTTAGGGTTTGAGCTGCACCCAAACCATATGCAACGGCCGCTAGATACCCCATTCCTTGCGCGGATCCGTGGGTCAGCCATTAACCATGTTCTGCGTGAGATCAAGTATGGCGCACATATGCCTATTCCCGAAAGCTATATGCTCCCCGGTATTGCAGATGAAGGACCAGCGTATGTCAACAAGGGATACAAGAACGTATACTGCCTTCCCCAGGGAAAGATTTTCGGTAAGCTAACAAGCGAGTCGCGATACCACCCTTAAATGTCGTAACTAGCGTGTATTCAAAATCCCGGTGATGAGGAACCCACGTGGATTAAAGGGATGTGCCTTATATCCAGGAGCCCAGTCATACACCCTGGTGACGGTGAGTGCACCACCAATTGCCTGGCACGCACCTTTACGCGGTTCCACAGTACAACGCGTGTACGCCATCGGAAAACCGCCTGAGGACCAGATGTGCGTATTTGCTAAGCTGAAGAATGTCGTGGTTTTCGCTGCAAGAGGTATGTAAAATTCAAACGGATTCCGCAGCCCTTCTTTTTTACCAATCACCTTGCAGGGACTCAGTCATTACCGAACTCACTAGCAGGAGGTGATCTGGATGGGTAATTTTGAAAGGGACATCCCGTTGAACAAGTAAACTGAATCACGAGTCAGAGACATGTACGAAGTGATGCAGTATGAACCACTTCTGGTTCCTGAGCATCACAACCCGGCCACGTACGCCTCTACAAAACCATACACACTCGACCGACCCAGCACTGTACATGACGTCTGCGACTTTATTGTCGAGTACATTAACTCCGATGTTGTGGTATGGATCTTTCCCACACAACGTGTTTGTCGTTTTGCTTATCTGAGTCCCAGGGCTTAGTATCCGATAAGCATATTATAATGGCAGGCAAGTAGTATTCTGGTAGTCTTCCTCTATTAACACCACCTTTAGATCAGTCAAATGTAAGTTTATGCAGCCTTGTTTGAAGTTGCGCTCAAAGGCTAGCAAGGAGGGAAGTTTGGATCCCGCCTGTCTCAAACTCGCGGAATTACACAGTCGAGCCGTCGATTATCCCAAGAACGGTATCAAAGTCGAAACCTATCGTTTGCCGAGGCAACTAGTTCCTTTCAAACCCGATTGGCATGAATCAGAACAGCCCAATCAATCCAACAACCGCAGAACAGATTATTATGAATCTTCTAGGGCGTTGGGGAAACTGTATCGCAACATCAAGCTCGAGGAGCTACCCAGTGGCGCACGCCCTGGCACAGAGTCCGCTCTGAGCGAGGATATATCGAATGCCCTTCGACAACACGTGCATCGCCAACTGCGAGACCATGTGCGTCGGCCGGGCCAATTCTGCGATATCGACGAAGTTTACACCGGATATCGGGAAGAGCTCGGATATGTATCCACGACGTATTCCCTTTCGAAAACCCCTCTAACCGAAGAAGAGTTGGTGACGGGGACTATCCTGGCACACTGCTCGGAAAGACGATATAAGTCAGACCGGGTATACGCAATGAATGAGAGTATGTCGTTTCTCCTTCGTACTACGAGGCAGGACCTTGTCGGGGAGTTGTACGGGGCTTCCGATGAAGATTTACGGGCGAAGTTAGCAAGTGCATGGCACGGCTGGATCTTTAGTCAAGAGAAGCAACAGACTTCCAGCGAGTCTGGCAAGTCGTTGTTCGGATTACGCAGCTTCGGTTTGGTAGCACTTGGCCTTGTTCTGGAGTGCTTGGCGAGACTGGGCAGCTTACCACCCCTGTAACATCTCCATACCAATAGAGTAAGAAACTGTACTAGAGCTTGAGCCTCCTGTTGTCATTAGTCAACTGTATGTACCACTTGTGTAAGATGTATATCTGACCGCACTACCTGGTGCATGATGAGCTTTACAGCTATATAGGGTTTCGCGACTACCAGGCCACTGAAAGGGGAAGAGAATTCGCTGGGATACGAGATACTTGAGATCACTGGTAGTTCTGTCGAGCCAACGCAACGCCACCACTGGATAGTCAGATGCAGCGGATATGGTGGGATACAAGGTCGGGCCAAGTTACGGGCCAGGCAAGGGAATCAAGCGCCCATCTGATTCGGGGCTTCAAGTGGCCGACATCGATCAGATTACATTCTTTCCGAAGGTGTTCAATCGCTGAAAACAAGAACACGCGTCGAAGGGCCCATTGTGGCATTGAGGGGCGACGGGCGCAGCGTTAAGAAGCTGCCCGCGCAAAGCGTTGGGAAAATCCCCCGGGTAGGAACCATGCAAGAGCTTGTTTTCTGGTGAACCGTATCAACTATGACGAATTCATTACTCGACGAAGGCAGGTGGGAAATGCTGGTCACATGCCACAATCAATAACCGAATATGCGTCACAAGCAACATAGCGTGGACCCATCTGCGTTGCCCGCCGAAAGTCGAGAGGGATAGGGGTCGGATTTGTCCATCGAGTCAGCCAATGACTCTGCGGCTTACAACAGTTAACATATGTACTTGCGATGAGTCTTTTCAGCAAATACGGCATGCAACTCCTCACCGCATGAGTGCGACTAAGATAGCATGTGTTGCTCGGTTCCAGGATCTTGTTTCGCACCGCTATCACTCAGCAGTCTGAACCAAGTTAAGATACACGTACGAAGAAGGAAGTTGTCTGGAGGAAGAACTCACCGACATCTGATTGAAATGTGTAGTCCGGTCGTGATTCGACCGGAGGTGATGAACATTTCGACACACGAGTACTCATAGATATCCACCCCGAGGACGAGGCTTCGCTGACGTCCTCCTCAGTATAGAGTCCAACTGCGAGATATGCCAGGCAGCTGGAAATAGAACCCTTCGTTACTGCTCTGCGTCTGTCGTTGCCAGTTGTCCCAAGAGAAAAGAATCAAAAATGAAAATGTGGGCATGCGCCCTCAATATAGCGCTCAGGAATGAGCGGAGGAAGTAAGCTCGGTCTTACTCCTGCCACTGAGTGTCTTGGTTTCAGTCGCATTATATCTGGGTGATATAGTAATTGCCACGGCGTACATATCACGTTGCTCACAGGGTCGAGACTGCTCATCGTCAAGTTGAACGTACTCGTACGAGGACAGTCTTGTATCCAAAAACTGAGACGACACACACGCAGCTGTGCTGATCCAATCAATGCATCACCGACGTTGGGATCACAGATCACGATATAATGAACGGGGACTCAACGGATGGTCCCCAAAATTGCAGTGTGCCAGTGGTTGCAGTGAATCGGGAGACACCCGGAACTTGAAATTTTCGTCCACTTCCGAATTTGGAAACCCTTTTTGTTGTGGATGGATCTTTGCGTGGGTCTGACACAAGACCTCGTCTCAAAGCTCGGCGAATCAAGTGCAAGGCTTTTATTATTGCTGCGAGGGGTGTGAATGACAACGTACGTATCTAAATTAATGTCTTACGAACATAGGCAGCCGTGACGTGCGACCCCTGAGGTCGTTTATTGTCTCCCGCCAAATCCTGACCGTGGTAAGCCGTTCTTATTGTCTTTTCGCGACACGCTGCACGCATGCCTTTCGAGCTAGATGCTTAACATCTCCATCGTGCGCATCGTGCGTAAGTGGGATGAACCTTGTTTTTCAGTTGCCTATCGTTTTTCCGGTATCTATGGACTCCGAGTGAGCTGGGGTATGCTTCCCGCAGCACCGGCAAGCCGACGCTGACGACAGTGTCACCGTGGCATGGAAGGAGAGGGAACAGTGAGACATGGGCCGGTGGTAAGTTTCACATTCACCTAATAACAAGACCGGAATTTCTTGTCTAACCGACCTACGTCCCTTGAGCTGTCGTCAGTGATTGGAGTGGAAACGCCTAGTTCGGTCCATCTTCATTGTTTCCACCGTCGTAACTTTATCCTTGGAACCAGGAACTGAAAGAAAAGACTGTGAGTTAGTAGTACGGACCGTTTCCGGTCGGCTAGTGATGCCGGGTCTGAGGATATAAAGTCTCCAGGGCTCCGCCCCGATTCCCCTCAAGTCCAGTTTGCCTCTCGTTTCCGCAACTGCGACTTATTGACTTCCATCGGTCTTTCACTCGAAACAGCAGTGTTGATCATGGATGCTTTCACCACCATCTCCGCTATCTTCGCCCCTTCCAAGGTTGATGATGCCGTCGACGCTACATCTTCTTTCCCCGTAGATGAGGAGACCGGCGGGTCTGGGGGAACGGCCTACTGCGTCATCGCCTAATAGCTGACGCAGCTGCCCCATCGAGCTCGTGGATCATTTTGGTAAGCGGGTCTATCACGAAAAGACGGTGTCTGACGATGAAGCCTCTCGCAGGGCTAATCGCGTTAATCGACATCCATGCCAATCATGCAGGGGTTCCACCGCCCCGTGGGTGATAACCACCCCGTTACATTTATAAATTATTCACTATCAACGCACGCAGATCCATCACCACTCGCCCGCTTATTCGTTCTTCGTGCACTTCCAGGATTAGTTTATCACTTTCGAACTTCGTTCTTATTTCGTTTCCTTTATTTCTTTGTTCCATTGTCGTGCTTTTTTCGTCTTGGTATTAGTTTTGGCCGTCGTCGGCCTGTAGGTAGAACGGGGTAAGATACGAAGGGGTGCATAGTTAGTGACATTGCATGCATGTAAACGGTCGATGTGTGTACGAGTATGCAAGTGTGTGAGGGGCAAAATAATCAATCGAATCACCTCGCCTGTAACTTCTAGGCCAGTCAGGCGCCTTTGGCTCGTCGCTGCCATAACTTCAACCGATGATCGCAGAATATCGAACACAGACTAAGGGACGTTAGGAGGATTGGTTACCAGTAATCTGCGGTGGAGGACATCCACTGATGACTATGTCACTCTCCTGCATGAAATATTGACTGGAACGGGTTTACTTGATACTTATGCATGTACGAGTCGCAACCCGCAGAGTAATCGTACATCATACCAAGGTCAAGGTGATCGATACGAACCTGAGAACAGCACCCCGTTTAGCTGAAGGCATTCGGGCTATGGTAGCGGCTGCTCATTGCGCGTTTCTGCAACACTCGGGCTACCAATGCATTCACCCATCCTGGAGTTGATAAATTCTGCAGGGTTTTCGCAACATTCACCTCGTTATTTGTCTATGCTTGGTCGGCTGATGTAATCAATGCAATATAAAAAAGCTCACCTTTTTTTCGCAGCTCACTCGAGGACTTGAGTAGGATCCTCAATGTCACTCGGCGTGGTTTGTCCCTCCGTGCCACGGTTCAAAGAGGTAAGCCTTTCATTCATTCTCCTTTGAACACGATGGAATCATCTTATGGTTGGCGAGTGTCTGTACCGACACAGTGTGTTTTTACATTGTCATAGTTACACTGATTCTTTCTTTCGCCCAAGTACACATCAGTCAGCTCACGTTCTACCCAGAGTGATTGACGTAGGATGTTGATGCAAGCAGGATTGGTTGGGATTTGTGGGGGGGAGAGGGTGAGTCTTGCTGTTTACAAATTCAGTTCATGAGGCATCGCCTTGGGGATGATCTTTTCATTCAAACTAGAGTATCTGAGGGTTGCAGAAGCCCGATGCTTTTACATTTCAATCTGTCAATCCACTGATCTATTCTTTGTCCTTTATATGCGATGTTTTGGGCAAAAGCTTACTGAAGGCTTTCCAGACTTTGACCCACTCACCCGTTTTGTGACATTTCCGAGGTAAGTCTCGCTTCATGGTTTACGTTCACTATGATGTCAATTTGGATTTACCGCCTGATGCTGTTCATCATCGAGCCGCACTTGTTGATAACTTCCGGCTGTTTTACTTTTTTCTGATCTCCTTTTCTTATCTGCCTCGAACAACACGCTAACGGTGCCTTTAGGTTTTCCACAGACCTTGTGATAGTAGCAGTGTAAGTCTCCTTCCAGACCATATTCTAGATGATGTTCTATACACGACGGTCTTCGTATTATGCTGCCGAAAATGCCCGCCACAGCTCATATACTCGGGCAACCCCACTGATCTTTCTCATATGTTCATCTCGTATACCCCGTTGACTCATCTTCAGGCAGGATGCGGGTTAGCTTGTTATCATGTCTAACAGCATGTGGCTATGACGTATTTTGAGGTGAGCATGAGTTTTCCACTGTTTCATTCCACGTTTCCCTAGGATGATACAGTTCTTAAAAATCATCAACTAGAAGCTGTTACTGAGCTTTGTCCTTGATTTTCACACGATACTTTCTGACAACTTGGAAATGAACTTGGTGGATGCTAATGCTAACTCGACATCATTGACAGGCTCGTAGCACCGATGTGGGATCGCCAGAAGCGTCCTCGCTGTCAACTTGTGCTGGATATCCTGCCGTCGTGTCCGCACAACGCGAAATGACGTGGATCTCGCCCTCAACTGAAGTTCTGTGTCATCTTATTTTCTGTCAGGTTCGTTGACGAATGGAGATGGCTACTGCGAGATCGCTTTTATCTTCTGCGTGTACTCATCCAATCCCTTTGTAGTCGGTTCGAGTTGATGGGGCCTTGAATCTTATCCCGTGAACATGTAGATTGATCTTACTTTGCAAGCCGAAGGTCTCAGACATAGTAGCTCGATAGACACGACTTGACATTCAAAAGTATCAACGATGTTTGCTCATTCTGTACCTGTACATCCGTTAAGTTAGGGGACAGGGCCGAAAAAAATCAACGGTCCTACACATTATCTGCCCAGGGTTAGGTCTCCATGACTATCTGACTCCCATGCGGTAGCGAATGGAAGTTTTTTCACCCAGTAAATGGTCCCGTGTCAGGGTTGACTGACTGGATCACCGTCCCAAGTTCCGCATCCTAGGAACCTGGCGGCTGCACTTTCCATATTAAATCACCCCTTGGTAGCTACTCGTTTACAACTAAGGACTGTGAACCCTCACCTCTTTGACTTTGATTGATTTCGTGCAGTGATTTGGCGGCTACCTGACGTTGATGAGACAGGTATAAAACTAACTCTCGCAAGAACTGGACTAGTCGCCTGCCAATCTTCAATATTAGGGAGGCAGCCAGGCCTTCCCGCATAGTGTGGTATAGCAAGTTTGGCCCACCAGCTTATCATTAAAGACTATCCGACAAGCTTCCAAACAAACTTGCTATTAGAATCCTCCCGTTTCTGCAACCCTGTAAATGACTTCCCTTGCAGATCATATTCCCTTGTCGCCAATTCTATTCGCGGCAGTTGCAGTGTAGAGAGACATAGTTGGAAACGCCTACAAGAATTGAGGTTACGGTGTGGAATTCGAGAACCATTTCAGATTCAGAGTCAAGTCCTCCAAGTGTGAGGGCTGGCGAGGCGCTCCACCTCGTCCATTTATCACAATCAAATTGGGAAAGATTTGAAGGGAGAGTCGTTCCAGTTCATCCGTTTACCGTTGCTCGCTCTCGGATACGCACAAAATATTAGTAGAAACACCCACCTGCCTGCGGCGGGCACCCGGGAAGATGCCACTTTTTGGGTGAAGGTCGGCGTCTATACAATCTTGCCATGAACAACCCAGCCGGGTAATGATTCGTGTATGCTGTCTATCTCCGAATGTTACGAAGTCACCGTGATAAATCATGATGGCCGTTGACGCACTTATCGGCCTTGTTCGGTGTCAAACACGACGTCTCTTGGGAGAATACGAAGGACCAGTTGCAACGATGTTCACGCTCAAATTTTCGAAGTTCCCTTGGAAATTTGTCCGACGTAGGTACTTCCGTTTATGGAAGTCAGTGTCGTTCCCCGCACCGCTTGGATCTGACACCGAACGCCGTGCGAACAGCCAGGCCACCACAGCAACGCTGTAAGTTCCAGTCGAAACCACAAATCCACTTGGAACACCCGCCATGTCCACACCCGAAAATACACGCGACGTTCTTTTTGGAGGCGAGTCTGGCCAAATACCAGATGCTCTGACCAGCCTGAGACCACGGGGTGAAGGTCTAGACATCACTTGTACGCACGTTTCCAAGGCACTCGCGGATCCTTCTAGGTCAACCGAATTGAAGACCAAGTATAAGACCGTTGTTGCGTGGTATGCAGGTAAGGCTGAGCAAGCAGTTTCGCAGCCTCTGGCGAAGCGGAGGAGGGTAAGTTTACTGCTGGACAGACCTTTTAGTACGGCTGACCCCAATTAATTCTACCACGCAATAGACGGCGGCACCAACATGTGATATCTGTCACTTGACGCTACCACGTCCATTCGTGTGCCTCTCCTGTTCCTTCGCCGGGTGTTGGACATGGGGGCACGTCACTTCTCACCTCGCTGATTCCGGCCATCCACTCTGTAAGTTTAGCTTCCACGAGCACTAACGATCAATGACATAATCGGTCGGTCGGTATGTGTCGCCCTACATAGGTGTTGACACCAAATCAGGATCTCTATTTTGCTTGGAATGCGACGATTTTGTCTACTGTGCCACGTTTGAAGACTTGTACCTATCCACGACACTCATGGTGGAGGAAAACCAGACGCGTTTTCAGGGTACTTCGCATTGCATTTGCGCGAATTGCTCGACTGACAGCTGCAGTATCCAAGCGGGTACGTGAACCATACCACCCGTGGATACCAAACAATGTAGAAGCAACGTCCCTAAAGAATACCACCGTCGTTCCATGTCAAGGCAAATACCTGCGCATCTTACTTCTACTTTCTCCTAACGAATCCCAAACGTAGGCTGTCGTGGTTTATTAAATCTCGGGCAGACTTGCTTTCTCAATGTCATTCTTCAATCGTTCATCCACAACCCGCTCCTCCGTAATTACTTTCTGGGAGATCGGCATAATAGCCGACTGTGCAAGCACACGGACTGTACTTGCTGCGAGATGGACAGCTTATTTACAGAGGTTACTTTCTCTTCAATAACTTGTCTAGCTATTGACCATTGGTGTTGCGCTTAGATTTACTCCTCTTCTACGGTGCCGTTCGGCCCAACGTCATTCCTCTCTACGACATGGAAAGTATCGGCAGAAATGTCGGGTTATGCACAACAGGATGCCCACGAATTTTTCATTACTGCACTCAATCAAATTCACGGGACATGTCGTGGATCGACAAACATCTCGTGTAATTGCATCGTGCACCAGACGTTTGCAGGGCAGCTACAGAGTGAGGTGACCTGTGAGCGGTGCGGTAACGTCACGCGCACCGTGGATCCAATGCTGGACATCAGCCTCGAGTTGAGAGATCCAGGGATAGAAAAGGATATCACCCTTGCTGGGTGCTTGCGCAGGTATGTTCTTCATCACGCATCATAATCCACGTGGGCTCGATTGCTCATGTACCCTGCTCGGGCGTGTTCGTTTCATCTCCGCTCAAATGCTGCGGCACGCTTGATCCAGGTATACGAAGCCGGAAAAATTGGGCAGAGAGTACAGCTGCACAAAATGTGCGAAGCCAACGCACGAGGCAGTCAGACGACTCAGCATACGTAAACTCCCACCTGTCTTGAGCTTCCAATTCAAGGTCCGTCTTACTTGTTGCCCTCCTCTTGGTCCCAACCAGATGGATGGCTAAATTAAACGGGATAGCGCTTCGAGCATAAGACTGTCTCCAAAGGTACGCCACATAAGATCGACAGACCTGTACGGTTCCCGGTAGCGATTAACATGGCACCCTATACCACTCTCGCGGTGCCCAACAATGACGAAACCATGTGCGTCCATTTTCATCCCATGGTGTTCCTTCAACTCCTTCCATATGGCTCACCTTCGATTGGAAATTGGCTGTGGCCATGCCTTTCCCTGGTCCAAAGCACGCATCCAGGGCCAGACGCGATGTACGAATACGATCTTTTCGCAGTCATCAATCACGAAGGTCAGATGGAGAACGGGCACTACACCAACTTCGCGCGATTTCAGGATGAGGTACGGTCCCTTACTCCCCACTACAATGACGCGCTCAATCTTTATATACGATTTGAAACTGTGCGAGTAGTGGTATCGTTTTGACGATGAGAAGTAAGTCTCTCATGTACATCCCCACGAATTCCAAACTCAGCCATCGCTATCTCATCCTACCGACATAATTTTGCGGCCCGAACAATTACCCAGAGTCACCCCCTCCAGCCTGGGCACATGCCTGAACTCCAACGCCTATATGTGTTTCTACGTCAAACGCCATCTCGATTACAAGCCGTATATGAAGCCGACATACCGAGTCGCCCGTGAGAACGATATCGTACGGGAGCAGGAGCAGGAGAAAATGCGCGAATTGGCACGTATGAAGGAAGTAGACGACGCTTTAATGGCGACGATCGGTGGAGACTAAGCCGGGGGATGGATGGGACATGGCTGATGGATGTCAGTCGAGGGGATGGTTGCGAGAACTCATGGGAAATAGAGTAGAGGTGTATTCGTAGAAGATGTATGGGATGCGATTCAGTGTACATCGTGACGTCTATCCGACTCAGCCTTATGGACAGTAGTATTGAAACAGGAAACAGAACTATGGGAGGCAGGAAGGGAAAAATAACGCAAAAGGGGGGGAACGACAGATGAGGAACAGCGACCCCCGTGAATAATTGAAATGCTATACCGCGCTAGACATTCGGGAAACAGCGGAGGGCGAAAATGTACACTTTCTGGTCAAGGGATGCAGTGGAGGAGAATGAAATCGAGGAAGAGCGAAGAGGAAAAGAGTCGGGAGAGTTTAGGCAGGGATGATATCGTAAAGCTCGTCGTCCCTAACACGGATCTCGACTACTTCCACTTCGTAATCCGTCATGGAGGACGTCTTGGACCGGGAATTAGAAATAAAGCATTTCGAACCTGGAGGTGAGGTCGACGCCACGTCTGTAAATAACACCAGCAATCAAAACAGGTCATTATCAGTGTTAGCCGAAGAATTCGAAACAACGAGAGGGCACGAACATCGGTCCTTGATATAGGGTGGAACGAACAAATCCTGAAGAGAATCAAATCAAATCACCAGGATTCAGTGTGAGGTAGTCGAGTGCGGTGAATGAAAATATCGAACCTGATTCCACACAAATCCCTGACTCTTCTGGATCGTCAAGATAGGGCGGAGAGTATGTGTCGGGCGACGTTCCTTTCTACGGTGCCTCCTCTTCGTCGGTTCCGGTTCCGGATCGACGGCACGCTGCTTTCCCTTGATATCCTTCTTAAGCGGGGGTTGCAGCGGCGGAGGTGAACCCGCCTTCTCATTGGTACATTTGTCGTCACCAACGCAAGCAGTCCGGTCAATCTCCATATTCTGCGTATCGTCCTGCCTCTCGATACGGTCACCATCTGGGTCATTACTGGATGGACGCCCGTAATCTTCGCCGTCCTCCGAGCATGAGTTATCGTCGGACTGACTATCCGTGTAATCATCGTCCTCATCGTCGTCCTCGTCATACGGGATCTGCTCGTAGCAAGCCCAGGTAGGTGGGGACGACGCACGGCCAATCAGACGTCTCCTGAAGTAGGAGGAGTAGGGGGAGTTTGGAGCGGTTGTGCCGGTACTCATGATGAGATGGTCAATGGAGTAATAAGCGTCGGTTGTACTGCTTAAAGTGAAGTGTTATATGGGCTAAACTATGAAAGCGAGGGATGCACAGCTGGCTGTGAGTTCAGTTGTTACCTCGTGTGAGAGGTGTGGTGCAGAGTCAGAGTTGGCCGGGCTTCTCCCACGCGCCACACGGCCATTAGTTCAGGTAAAGATATCAGCTTATGATCGACACATCATGGCAAACTCAAAGTATGCCTACGTTCGTAACTATGAACTGTCCGATTCATTGTTACCCGGATGCTTTCTGGTATGCAGATTAGATGGGCATTCGTTTCACAAGTAAGGAGTCACGATCTATCGGCCGGCGTTCACATCTTTTTGGCACAGATTTTCTGAGGAGCACGGGTTCGCAAAACCCAACGACAAGCGCGCTCTTGAACTCATGGATCGTGCTGCTATGGACGTCATGACCGAATACAAAGATATCGTCCTTGCTTTTGGTGAATCGGATGAATTCAGGTGAGCCGTCCCCCGTGCAATGTAATCGCAGGTGCCAAAACGTGCGGGTCACAGCTTTCTGCTCAGAAGATCCACGGACCTGTATAACCGGCGGCAAGCCAAAATACTGACGGCTCTCACGTCCTATTTTACTTCTTGCTATGTATTCCACTGGTCGAAATACTTTCCTGACACACCGATGCGATACCCTCCTTCGTTTGACGGTCGCATCGTTCTGTATCCAGACGAACGATCCGTACGCGATTACTTTGCTTGGCGACAAGTCGACAGTGAGCAATTCCTTATCATCGTCATTGTCGCCTGGGTTTTCACCATGGCTGCTCCGGCAGCGTCCAGCACACATCAATAACCTATACAACACCGTATTTTGGGCACTCGTACAACAAGGAGGAAAGACAACTGCTGAGGCACATGCCACACTCAGTGTAAGGCAGAAGCCGGATCAGCCGTCGAGGATACCGATTGGTTATTAGGGCACCGCATCTGCCGCGAAACATGAAATACTTTTTCAACAATTCAACATCAACTACAATGACATTTCAGCTAGGTACAAAAGAGGAAGCGTCCTCGTACAAGTGGTACGTGCTCTCCCTCACCACCCGGCGCGAGTTTCGTTCACTTCGGTTGTAGCCTCAGGACGCACCAGAGGTCGCCTCGAAAACAAGTACCGGACATACAGTTTCAGAGCAGGTGTCCTCTGGCGAATCCGCTGGGGGGAAGAAGAAAAAGGCTAGGACGATGGTGGAAGTACTGCATTGTGATATCATCAGGGATGAGTTCTGGAAGGCCAGATCCTATGTCCTTGCAGGCTAATATTTAATCTGTCG
This sequence comes from Pisolithus microcarpus, assembly GCA_024613185.1. Taxonomy (NCBI): domain Eukaryota; kingdom Fungi; phylum Basidiomycota; class Agaricomycetes; order Boletales; family Pisolithaceae; genus Pisolithus; species Pisolithus microcarpus. Next base: position 89,975 of record JANFAI010000032.1, read on the forward strand.
ATCTTTTCGTGCTTGAAGCATCCAATACTTGCGCTTGAACCATCCGCTGAATCGCATCAGTCGCAGTGCACAATTTTTGTGTTTTCATCGCAGCTGCGCACGTGACGCATCTGTCGGTCCCTGCCGAATCCCGAGATTGATTTTCACTGCCACACTTCACGGGAGCGGCCTTACATAATATTAATACCGTACGTTAACGAGGTTCGGCGCGAAGACGCGCGACTGGAACATCTTTGCTTGCGGCGTGCTGTTTTCCTTATGTTTGGCACTGTGGGTCCACAACTTTTTTCCAGGATGACAATGGCTGCCACAGGTAGTATTCCATGGGTCGCGGTGCTGGAAATCCCATCAGCAGCTGGCGTGCTGCCGTGTCTCCTAATACGTCCTTCCAACGAGACACTTCAACCTTCCACTCGCGCTCCCATAGCAGCGATCCCGACTCCGGCGCTGCCCCCATAGGCGGGCGTGCCGACAACGACCCTTCCTCCGCACGTTTTACAGGGGTTGTGCACTTCAGGCATCATTCGAACCAGACACCCGGTGATTGCAAACCAAACCTGCCGAGGAATACACCGTACATACCTCCTCGTCAACACCAATCCGTGACGCCACAAGTCTGCCCCCACCCTGTACCACACGCCACATATTCACATGACCCACCTGGGTATCAGGGCTCAGTGCAAACCGTGAGTTGTTTTTGCCTTGTTTCTACTTCTAGTAGCAGCTCGCAATGCTGAACGGATGTACGCCACACCAACAGCACTCCTACGAGGGCGAAAAGTCCATTACCTCTGATTCACACCCCTCAGCCGGCAGCAGCCATAGAACAAATTCGACTGCATCCTCTTCCGACTACAGTATTACCCATAAAGGCCACTGCGATCCACCCCATTCGCAATCTCCCTTAGAATATACCCAACAGCAGGTCCCCTTGCCCCATCCCACATCTCAGCGGCAGCCTTATTGTCATTATTCTGCACATCAGGGTCAACACCGCGTTGGTCTAGAGACCGTCAATCGCGGAGATCGCTTGCCCAACACCCTTAGTACACACTGTTTCCACGCTATATTTCCAGGGTATCCCCTGAGCGACGTCCCCTCGCCAGAAACTTTTGACCAGCTCCACCCTCACAAGCATCCGTCGTCGCAAATGGACTACATTCCGTCCCACAACTCTGATTCTTTGTCGTCCGCCGCCACACTTCTGCAAGGGAGCGCACCAACCTTTTCGGTTCCCCCCCTCGCCACAACCAGTCTTACAGGGAGATCCCTCTTCCCAGACGCAGGCCCTTATCTGCGTCAGCAACTTGGTTTAAAGCCTCATGAGCCTGTCAGTTTATGGTCTCTTCCCGACCCTCCCCCAGGGGAGAAGCCTAATCAACCCTATCCGACGCTCATCAAGCTTGCGATTTACGGCAGTCCCAACAAGCAGTTGACCCTTCAGGAGATTTACAGCGAACTGGAAAGACGCTTTACTTGGTTCCGCGAGCACCGCAAGGAGCGGGCTTGGAGAGTACGTCTGCCTTCTGTCCCTCTCCATCTCTTTTCGTAAAAATTTCCTGATGGGTATTAAAGAATTCGATCCGTCATAATCTGTCGCTAAACAAAGTGTTTCGTCCTGTTCCACGACCCATCACCGACCCCGGGAAGGGAAGCTATTGGCAGCTTGACGTATCCGGGGGCGAAGGTTACAAACGTCCCCGTAAGCGACGCAGCAGAGCGTCCAAGGCAACCCCCTCGGATGATGATGACGAGGAAGATACCTCCGAACTCGACGATGATACGGATGGGAGTCTGGAGATGCGGCCACAATCTGTCCATAGTTGTCCACCTCAGCATTCCGTCGCGTTGTTCCAGAGCACGTCAGGCAGTCGCCTCCCTACCGATAATACTGCTATTGACCCGGAATTACGAGGGGATAGTGGACATCTCGTAGGCGAAGGACGCTCCAGGCCAGGATCCCGCAGGACAAATAGCGCAGGGATCCCGTACCCTAACGTCACATCCTCTTCCCGGAACTTGTACCCAACCACACTTTCAAACCTTGACCTCAGTTCTTACAGCCAGCCTGGATGGTCTAGCCAGTCGTCGTCCTTTGTACAAACGACGCTGCAGCCGGGGGAAGCTCATAGGCAGGGTAGTGGAAGGGCTTCTTCAGTCCCCGTGCCAACTAACTATGATTATCCATTGTCGGTTTCTGGCGTTTCACGTGAACAGATATCCCCTCAGTCGACAAGCAACGTTCCTGCAATTCACCGACCTTCACCGGGTCCCGGGCTCGAATATAGGGGCGAGCCTGGACAGTCGATGACCAATGCTCAGCTCATGCAGAGCCATGAGGGCCAGGCACTGTCCGTCAGCTCGACACATGGCAGGAGCCGGGTCCACCCGCGTCTTCCTTCGTCTCAAGAGCCATCTTTCCCCAGTCCCACCCCTTCCACCTCGACCTTGCCCGAATTGTCCTTGCAGAGGCGGAGCTCTACGGTGAAGTCGAAGGGTAAAGGTCGGGCGATCTGAAGGTTCGGTGCTTTCGACTTCGTTTACAGTGCTTGCACCACAACCAAGCACACGTGACTGGTCGACATGACAAAAACGGGGTCGCGTGACTTGATTGTCGAGTTACTTCCTATCGACTCAACACGCTGCCCGCTTTCCTTTTTTTTTTTACTTGACCTCGATGGACACCAGTTTTCGCAACCATCGCAATCCACTATCCACAGACTACGAGTGCCTCTCGAGTCTATTTCGCCCTAGTCTTGTTGTCCCGGTGACCTGCTCGACAATCTGGGCAATACGTCCCCATGCGCCAAACTATGTCTGTGGCATCGACTTACGTACGATGATCATACACATCTTCACACAATCTCTACGCACATCCCTTTGCTTTCCTTGTTGTCATTGTCGTCTTGCTTTCTTTGCTAGCACTTACAGTTTTCCTCTCACTCGCTTTCGTGGGTGGACAGTGGTACCATAATTCCCTTCCCCCTTCTGTTGTTCCATCCACGTTTTCCGGTCCCTTACATCGTTTCGCTCTGCCTTCAGCGTAAAGCGTAATGTATACTAAAGCTGCACATCTACACTGTACACAACTGTCGCCTTTTATCTATTGTACTTCCCGTCATGACCAGGCCAAGGGGAAAACCAACAAGTGGTAACTAGTGGAGGTCCAGGTTGAAACGAGGAATCTTACATAAGTCTGTGAATGCAAACATAATTTGGTTCTTTAGCGTGTGGCACGAAACAGTGCGGGATCCTCCTGGCTGGCCGAATCTGGGGTGTCGTCCGACTCCACCACCTTGCTTACCGTTTACTCCTTCCGATGTTCCGTACCACCTTCCTTACTCTTGGGCCGTACGAATGTTTCTACCTGAGCTACTTTGTAGCGTAGTCAGCCATCCTTGCTATCCTAATTTGTGGAGTGGTATCGATGAAAGTCTCTCTAGCCTTAGTTCTATTTCTATTTTTTAAGAACATAGCACAGACAATCAGGGCACGGATTGTAGAGCCCCCAACATCAACATCCCAGTTACTGCCCATGGCCACACTTCCCCGTAGCCACCACTGCTCCTCAGTGCTGAACCAGAGGTGCTAGAACCCGAAGAACCCTCCGTGCTATTTCCGTCATATCCGGGCCCTGCAATGGTCGAGTTCCCAACATAGAAAGACGAGTTGCTCGCAGTGACGTCGAGCACAATGACGGCCGCACCAGGGCCTGGGATACTGATATTACACCCGTTTGCACAGTCCGTATAATACTGCGTTGTTTGTGTCCCCTCAAGCTCGCCATTCGAACCGACCGTCTGCCCTGCCCACGAAATCTTTGTGGTCTCAGCGATACTAGGCGCCTCGAGAATCCGCACGCCTGCAGTACTGGCGACGTTTGAACCGATGGTAAAATTGCGGGTGTTCCCTCCGTCATTACTATAATTGATCAAGACGAGCCGATCGCACTTGGTTCCATTCTGACCATAGAGCGCATAACCAGCGACTGTAGCTGCAGGATTGTATATCGAGTTGTTGAGGTTGATGTCGAGGACTGCAACGCCGCTCGGTGGAAACGTCTCCGAGAGGAGGAGGGCAGAGTAGTAAGGGGAGCCAGTGCGCCACCCCGACGCGGTAGAATCTGTGGGTGACGGAGGATCGAAGAGATTGTATAAGACACCATACTCGCGGGTGTGAAGGAAGGCGGCACTTAAACCAGACGCCGCAAAGTTGAGTGCCGCGTCAATGGCCCATAGCGACGCTCCAAACTACATAGCCGGCACGACATGACAGGGACATTACAGAGTGTTGCGCAAAAAGGCGAACGGTAGGCGGAGTGGTCGACGTTGGTACATAAGGTGCAGCTGAGACACGCCTGTGAGTGAGCCACTCACCGTATCGGAAACATTTGAGCCTCCACAAGAGACACTGTTATATTCGGTCATAAGGACCGGAATGTTCAATTTATGTGCCATGTCGATTCCAGTGCTTTGCCACTGAGCGTATGATGGAACTGAAGCAGCGATGACGTAATATGCAACTTAAAAAGCCTGCCAACTCACTGTTCGTGTGCGAGACGAAGTAAGATAAGTTTGTATTCTGTGCGTTCGCACCGTTACAAATATTTGTGGGATAATGTTGTAACGTGTAGTACTTGTAGGGATACTGTGTCAATCCTGCATTGAGCACATCGGACAGGTCCCTGCCAAACGGGTCACGCTCGTGCGGAGCTCACAGCACGGGTAGCAGCCATGGAACTCACCAACTGCAACATATAGTGGGACCCCCAATAACGGGGTTGGGTATGAGGTCACCGTACACCGAATTCTCCAGGTCATGGAGAACATCCCCAATTTCTGGAATCTGAACGAATGATGAAAATGTCCTCACATTTAACGCATCACTCACATAGTCTTGTATCGTGTAGTTCGCCCTCGTCCCATGTCCGGAGTACAGGTCGGGTTCCTGCAAAGTGGGAAGTATATAGTAAAGACGTCCAGTCAAATTTCCGGGACACAGGGGAACCCAGTCACGTACGTTTCCTAAAAGCATGGAATCCAGCCTCGCCCCCAGCATCTCGTCAGCGGCCCTTGCGAGCTCAATCACGTCCGTGTCGTTGGATGGATCCTGCATACTCAGTGTAATCATGAAGTTCATCTCACCGACGATATTCGCCATAGAGTTGAGCACATCGAAGAATGTGGGGCCAAAGTCGACGGGTACATCGTTAAAGTATGCGTTTGGGTCAGTGAGAATAATCATTTGTGATTGGTCCGGAACGAAAGTGGAACTGTCCATGCTGTTACCACCGACGCGAATACGAAGGGGAGACTGGATGCGAGCGCGAAGATTCGCGAGGTAGTTCTGCATGGGATTGGGCATCGAAAGTGGTGTTTCTCCCCCTATAGATGCATATCACATCGTAGACGTTTGAGGAAGGACACAGTGAGTCTCCTAATGAGGGCACGAAGGAGGGAATGAACCATACATAAGGTATCGAAAGAATTGAGTTCGAAGGAAATCCCCAGAAAATCATCTTGTACCACTGTGAACGGCGATTGGGAAGTTGCATTTTGAGGGATAATGACGTCTACGGGTGATAGCGATGCTGAGCGTGCACATAACCACAGGTTGGACGACACCAGGAGAGACAAAAAACGATGGAAAAAAGAGCGCCCGTGAGCGGGCCACGTTGAAAACGAGCGACATGGAGGGACCATAGAGGCAAAAACCTAATGGCACACTAGGGAGGAGAATAACAAAAGGATAAACGGAAGTATGAGGGCTGCGACCATGACAGATTGTAATAAGCCAAACTAAATCAGCTAGAATGACGTACTCGCCGCTCGTATTATGTAGACAGACACACGCTCCGCAGTAGCACTTGGCATGCCTTCTCGACAAATTGCAGTGCTCTTCTCCAATACGCTGCAGCAGTGACTGACAGTGGGATATCCCAAAGGCAAAAAAGTCATTTACAACAGTCACCGAGTTGGCAGGAGACTCTGTACATGTCGAGTTCAATGTATACCGGTACAGTGGCACGAGCGCTCATCGTCGCGGCGGGGGAATAATACTGCCATTGCCAGGTGAGCAGTGTTTCATAGTTCCTGATTGAGTTTAGTAAGTCACGTCCATGGTTATTTTGATCTCCCGAGTGAAGCGTCCCCTATAGCGTTCCACGTTTCGCCGGAATTCGAGTCAGTGCAGCATTTCATGGGCTGACAGGGATGGACTTACCTTGATGTATTTGATTTTCCCATCTGCTAGGGGTTGAGCCGCGTGCGCGTGAGCACAGAGCACTGAAGTATCGAGTATCATCACAAAAATTCCCTAAACCAGACCTGAGAATATATTAATAGATATGGCATATGTCAGGTGTCTCCGCATTGTCAGAGGTATCCTGATCTGCCATGTTACAGGCTTGAATATCTGGCAAGGTTAGGAAATGCGAATCACTGGTATGAACCGAGTTTAATGGTAGTCAAGATGGTCACTATCTATCAGACATTTCAGATATGCCCAGACATGGTCAAGTATACGGATATATTCCCCATAATAATATACTGAACAGGACAATAATGTATTCTACGAAGGGGTAGATGAAAGTGTAACTCACAGTGCATGCCTGCACTGGACGTACCAGGCCGAACGGGTTGATCCTATTCGTCCCTCCGAGGACGACGATCCGAGTCATCCTAACTGTTCGATTCTGGGAGTGGTACTATATGCGCAGAGGATCGTTCATTTGACATACAGTGTCCATCGAAGGGGGACTCTATCCACAGTTTAAATGAGGTTGTCAGTCGAGTCGCCAGAATGTGGGTGAAGTCAAGGGTCTGGCACAGCAGAGTAAAGCATGAGCCAGAGCAGTAGACTAGACATGTAGCAGTGAACAATCTCAGCGATTTCATGTCCGGGATGTTTCAGGTCAGGCCCATGTACCTGGAAATGAACATCAATGTATAGCTTGCAGACTGTATGCGTGACTGCATGCTTTCGCTTTCCTACCTTAACTTTCTGGCTCCATATCATTTTGCAGTCGCCTGTTCCGTGCCTAGTCCCAGCTTTGTGGCATGGATGGGCACATCCACAGAGACCGTGTTACAAGTCAGTGCTGTAAGTCAGGTGATATCAACCACGATATGCTACGTACCTTGCAGACAACATTTGGGTAGGCATGTATCTTAGTAGGAACAGGTCTGACTTTGCTGCATTTCACCTATGCCACGCAGTCTGGTATTGTTCAGCTGACAAGAAGAGCACGCACTGGCGGGTGTCCGCAAGCGAGCGATGCAGTAGAAGGAAGTCAGGAGGAAAAGACAACGACGAGTCGATGCAAAGATCAAGATGTGACCTGTGACAGTGATGCGTCATGTGAGAGCCGAGTTCTGCGGGGCATGCGCGTGCGGCCGGCCTTCCCTCGCACCGCCGCCTGCAGATTTCTCGCACTAAGAAGTCACATCACACTTGGCCAATGAGAGGACTCAAATTCGAAAGAGGGGACACAATGTAGTTATCACCGTAATCTCAATATAATATTGTATATGTCTGTCAATCTCTGGAAGTATCTACGTGACAATGTTTAGTGGGACAGGGTATCTGGCTGACACTTGAAGTATCTTCGCACTCATCAGCAGAGCTGACAACGATGTCATTGCCACCGCTTTCTCACGAAGCAACAGGAAGTGCCGGAGGCTGTCATGCCGCGTCACCTATATCAGGTAATATCCTGTTTCGGGAACTTTTGTGATGATTCACTGTCCTGTCTGATTGTAAATAAGTTAAGGGATGAAAGATGTGGTCTCTCTTAATCATAGCGATATGTGTACGAGTCTCCGCGTCGATCCTTTCAAACTTGCAACGTCACGATGATGCCATATGATGACACTCTCACTGACCCAGTCGCCGAATTCGACAACGCGGATGGTGGTCATGTACACCGAATCACGCCTTTGCGAATTTGGGGTAAAGATGATATTTACTCAACCAGAGAACTCAAGAGGCTCGCCAGCGTTGATCCACATGATATTAGGGTAAAAGCAAAGGTGTAAGCTAGTATGTGATCAAAAGGACTACACGTCAGAAGTGCATTCCCGACTATTTCAATGTCGTCCGCGTGCCATCAAACAAACGAAAAAGTAGATCAAGTTTCGACGCATTCCTTTCAAATCCTGCATCGCCAAGTCCAGGTTCAATTCATTGCCAAATCCATCACGCCACGCCCGCCTCGCTCGTTCGTCGTGCACGTTCCGGTAGCGCGGCAATAGGTCGCATAGAGCCGTTCCCGGTACCCAATAGCTCCCTACTCGTATTGCCACCTGCGCCAAGCCCGCCCCCGTCTGCAACTGTGACTGCGATCGTTTCACTGCCACCGCCCGCACCCCTCTCCACAAGTGCCCGCTTCGAGTTGGCAGGGCCAAGTGTTTGCGATGCCAAGCGCTTAAACGACGGTCGAAACACCTCTCCTTCCGAACTCCCGGTTCCGTCAGATGCCACGCTCGACTCGCGGGATGGCAGTTCGCGCGGTAAGTTCCCAAATGATCCTCCACCAAGTCCGTGACCATGCACGGAGGGTATAGGTAATGAAATCGACGGATTCGACAACGGTGGAGGTTTCACGTAGGATTGTTGATGTGGACCAAATGCATGTGCAAGTGACGACACCGAGGAGGAAGACGAAGGGCGACTTAGAGCAGCCATATCCGTAGCAGACAGGTTCTCTGCAGACGCGCTACCAGATGGTTGTACTGGGCTTCTGCTCACCCCACCACGTGTCCCACGGCGTCGCGGAACGAGATTCAGGTTCAGTGAAGCGGAACGAGCATTCACAGCAGCCTCGTAACTCCGTAAGTCGTCCGAGTTTCCATGCATACTGCCTCGCGATCCCTCCACATGCCCCCCAGCGTATCCATTCATTAGCGGGTGTCCCCGTTCAACGGTAGGTGTTACACTGGGCAAGGACGATACGCGCAAACGCCGGCGTTGACTAGATGGCGACATGGACATCTGAGCCTGCTGCGATTGTGAGGTGTTCGTATTCGCCGCGGTATCGTCACCTCCTGGTCCGCTAAGCGGCGTGCGAACATACGCCTTCCAAACATCACGCATCTCACCCGGAGTCTGCAGAGCCGAAAGGGACATCCCCCGGTCCCTGAAGGGCTGTTGACTCGGTTGGTGCGACTGAGACCCCTGACGTGCAGGCATTGGGGTCGCATTTGGGGAGTGAGGCATGACACCGCCCACGCCGACGTTGGAAAAGAAAGAGACACCATCTGGCTGAAGTTGAGCGAGAGCATTCTGATCTTCGATTGACATGAGGCCAAATGCGGAAGAAAATCCACCTTCTGAAGTGGGCCGCTGCTGTTCCGAAGTCGGATAGCTTGACGGTTGCGAAGAGGGAGCAGCATCTCGATGCTGTGAATCCCCACGTTGACCTTGTACGTTGTCCAGAGAGTTGTCGAAAAGCTCTCCTGGACCCGGGAGTGGGAGATGGGCACTGCTCGACGTTGCACTGGAGGGTACAGAATGAGAGGGAGCGCTGCTGCTATCGCTGTAATCGAACGATGCACGTCGGGCACGAAATCCCGATCCAAGGCCATTGGGATTGTAAAAGTCAGGGTCAAACGTATCTGAGACAGCCGAAGGAACCTGGGGGCGAGTTACACCAGTCGGGAAGTCCTTATCGTCTAATGGAGGAAGGAATCGACTGGCATCAAACAAGCCCGCTGAGGATGACGCAGGATCACCCCACGAGTACCAACTTGGTTGAGACTGGCTCGTATATGTGCCGGAGAAAACATTGTTTCCAGTGGTCGCTGCAGGGTGAATAGAAGTAGATGGCGATGACGAAGACCCTCCTCCCCGTCGTAGTAAATCGGTGTGAGTACGAAATTTGTCCGACATAACGTCCGGGGCGGACGCCGAAACAGGTATAGATGAAAGGTCAACCGTCGAGGCTGATGGATAGGCAGGATTAAACAAGAATTGGGTACTAAGCAACGAGTCCGAAATGCTCGTCGCCATGCTGGGTACGCTAGTTGGTGGTGGCCCCAGGATCAAATCATCCAAGTGCGGGTGGCCACTGCCTACAATTGACGAAGAAGCAGAAGACGCTACCGTCCGGGGAGGCTGATGCCCTGGGCCGATAGGAGCCGTCTGACGATGAAACTTGACGTACGTGCATCGACACTTGCGAGAGATGCATTTTGCTGCGGAAACCAGAAAGGACATGTACATTTAGCTCTCCTATCCGCAGTAACAACAATGACGACGACAAGAATGAAACGCCAAGCCAGGCCAGACCAAGGAGGGAAACGGGATACGTACAACAAGGATTAGAACCATCGCAAGGTAAACTCAATTGGACACACTGGTCACAAGCTTGCTTGGATGTCGTCGCCCTCGAAGCCGCAGCAGATCCTTTCCGTTTACCGCCGGCGGCGTTCGGAGACGGTTTCTCGTTTGCATGACATTTGTTGATGTGGCGCGACAGTAGATCACTGCGTCGTCGGGAGGCAAGAAACGCAGACGTCAGAAGGGAGGGCCGAAGATGACCGAATAATAGTGAAAACATACCTTCGTGCAAACTGGTCTCCGCAGTGTTGACACTTGTACGGCCGATCACCAGTGTCTGTAGTTGGGGCGTCGTCAGCAAGCAAGGCATATAAGATAGCAACGAGAGGCAGAGGGGTTGATGGTGTGCCGACACCACTGACCAGGCAGTACAACGATCCCGACCAAGTGGAGCTGGTGGAACACCACCCCACTGAAAATCCAACAACACAAAAAAGATACGTACGCGAACGCATGTGTCTCGCTACATGTTGAGGACGAGTGAACGTTGCCTGACACACAGGGCACTTATGATCACCACCCATGGTATACTTTTTACACTCCGTTTTTTTCTTCAAAATGTGGAAGTGAAGAGGTGTCGAGCAGAAACAACAGAGTCGAGATGTGATGGGACTTCACGAAACGGATGCTATGACACTGTAATTATATTTATCAAAACCCGCCTACATGAAAGGCAAGACCCCAGATCTCAGATCTAAATCGGGTGTTCCCGCATGATGTCATAACTACTACTGACACGTTATCTTTCTACCGACTTCATTTGGTGGTACACCGCCTACGACTGCACAGTGCTCGACGAAACACCCACCCACTCCAAAATGTCATCCAGCTACCCCATATATAAGACAGAGTCAAGAGCTCAAGAGAAGATATCGAATGGCTTTACCGACGTCGTCAAGACAATGCATGTTCGACGCAATGACGCAATGTGCTTACATCTATTTACGCGAGATCGTGGCGGAGATCAACCCACTGCCAGAACAGCACAACAAACACGCCGCCTGACGTCAGTGACCAAAGTTTAAGACCTGAATGTGTGTGTCACTCTCACCTCGGCGCAGACACGGGCATGAACACTTCTGCCTTGGATCTGTCATGAAGAAACGACCAGAAACGACCCGAGTCAGCATGACCGTTTCGAGTACCTTTCCTCGAGACCGGAAATCATAAGGAACGCACGATCGCAGAAAATGCTCCGTGCGTATCATGTCAAGAGAAGGTGATAAAACTTGCGAAGGGAAAACGACAAGAAGCGTTTTTCCCCAACAACGCAGACATCCAAATCATACTTGTCCCCCCAATATCCCGATATGTGCCCTGTCTTCGTATGGGTACTCGGTAGGAAGAGCGGGGGTGCTGACCCTCACCCGGTTGCTCGGTCGGTAACACGAAGCATAGTTTCGTCTCGAGTACCCCCGTCGTCCAGCACACCCGATTCTCGCTGCGACCATTCTCTCCCTTCACCAGCATAGTAAATCTGCTTTCTATGCTAACTCTGACCCCCATTTGATCATAAGTAGGGGGTTGACAGCAACCGATCGGAGCCGCTGACGCACCATTGACGCAACATGCATCTCCGGGCAGCAGAGACCCGCACGTGCGCAGCAACCCCATCTCACAGCCTTTTCGCCACGAATGAACGAACAAGCGTCTTCATAAAACGAGAAGCAAGCAAGTTCATTGTGTTGGCTTACCCGATCCCAACTTCGCGAATCCCACGCATTACACTGCATTCCACAGCCGTCCCATTTGGCCGTGCGTTCAGCTAACCCGACGTCTATATCGGGTAACGAAATTCTGGCCAAACACAAAGGGGAAAACGAGAAGCAAGAACCATCCGGCGGTAAAAACAAGCAGCAGGACGTCAGCAGACACGGACGTTTTCAATAAGATTTCGATCACCACCACTATCATCATCATATCGTGTCCCCCATTCATTACGGGTCCCTAAAAGGGACGGGAGTAGAGAGGGGAAAGGACACATGCATGGACACTCATAAGGCCATATGTGGGGTATCCGGCCCTGAATCCAGGTGCTACTGGCACACCGCCAACGGGTCACGATCCGGTTCATCGTATCCTCACCCACAAAGGCCTGGTGGGCTGAGGTGATGTCACCTTCCGCATCCTCGGCGGCAACGCCATTTACAGCCTAGCCGAGGCAACTGCTAACAGCAGCATTGCCTCGTCCGTTCATAGTGTGCCCTGCATCAGTGACACCCATAAGACGATTCATGATAACGTGGGCCAACATCTCCCTGAAAAGGGAAGGGACGTCATCCCTTAGGTAATGATGACGTGGGTAAACTCTTCCACGCGCCCGCGCCCGTGCGTTCACTCACCATAGCAAATAACCCCCCCCCCCCCCCCAAAAAAAAAGGAAAAAAAAGGCAGGGAATTCACTCACGGCGTCAAGTTATCGACCCCGATGTATCTCATGTCCACGGGGATATAATGCTTATTGGGTAACGTATAGGTTACCGTCTCCACGTCATCGTTCTCTGCGACGACTTGCTGGGCCATCTTGAAGAGTGTTGCCTGTGTGATGTGGCAAATTGTTAATTCGTCAATAGAGATATCATCGAAAAAAGGTTCGGAGCCAAGAGGACAGTGTCGGAGTGGCATAGTTCGTGGTCAGTACAGATGTAACCACGATGATGACGTTAAAAAAAGGACCGACCCTTGCCGGCCAGAATTCTTGGCTCACCTGCACGCTTTCGCTCTCGTCCACCGCGAACACATCCAACGTCGACTTCCTAATTCTCCTTGCTACTTCATCGGCGTGTTTGACTTCCGCAGGCACGTCGAACGTCAGGCGTCTCTCGTCCGTCGGAAATGGGATCGGGATATTGTGTTTGTAGGTGTAGGAAACATCCACCGAGGTGGATAGGATGCGGTCGGACACTTCGGTGAGGGTCGTGTACGCGTCCTGGATGAAGCCTGTGAACCCGGAGCCGGTGGTTTTGAGGACTGTCGTATGGGCGTGTAAGTTGTATAGCATGAGGACGAGTCGAGGGGCGGAACCGTGTCGACATTTACGATATGCGGGTACGCTGAGCGATGAGTAGGAGGCGTGCGAATGAAATACAAAGACCCACCCAACAAATCTGTGAGACCAGCTGTAACCTTGCCCTCGAGCGACCCATCTGATTTCTTGTCTACCTAAACCACGAGAGCGACAAATTTAAGCAGTATCGGTGAAAACGTCCTCATCCGTTCAGGAAAAAAAGGGAGCGTAAAGAATTGAAGGCCAATGAAGGGGGCGGCCACGCCGAGAAACGAGGAAGATATAAGGACTGAGAAGGAATGGGGCCACTGCCGCCCTATCATATTAACTTCACCGCTTTATATATCTCAGCCATAAAATCTTCCGAAAAGATCTAAACATCTCAGTGCGTGGAGTGAGAGGCCCTCGCCGGGGGGCCAGACCCCCACAGACTTGGACGGCGAGGATTTGTCGGAGCTAGAAAATCTAGCCCATCCTTGTCAAACGGGCTCCACAGAACGCACTAGTAAGCCCCACCACCAGGTTGCGGAAAATAAGAGTGGGACTATCGGGGGTACTTAACACTAGGATGTGTGGGGGCCTAGCATGTCACCCTTCCACGAAACGGAACCATGGAACCGATCAAAACATCACTAGCGTACGCACCTCCACACTCACGAACCTCTTCTCCTCGCCATCCCTGGTGAACGAGTGTGGATGCAGAGTTTCCTGGCCTTCCGTGCCAACCGGAATCCGCGACCAGCGTAACTTCTCGATGGAAACAAGGGCTTTGTGAATGTGAGAGTATGTCGCCAGAATATGTGTCCCAAGATGGAGGGCGAAATGCTCGGGTGTGAGTATGTGAGGTGACATTTTGGCGAGATCTACATGGAATTAATATATGAGAGGAATAGATGATCAAGAGAGCGCGAATATGGGTTAGGGGAGGGCTTGAGGATGGATGACGGGGTTGACCAGAACGCACAATATGTGATATTCTTCACTGAGGGAGTTTTCAGCAATCATGTCGAAGCTATCGACCACGATCCATTAATACTTACTCGAGTCCGTAGCCACGACCACCGAATTATCGGCCTTTGTGTAGCTACATTCGCGTTCATCATCAAAATCGTGTGTGGATTTACAAGCAACCGCAGGCACCTAGCGGCGATGTCACCTTCCAGGAGTAGTTGGACATTGTACTCCACGACATCGTGTAGAGGTCTGTTGCGTACGACGCGAAAGACACGGACCTTGTCTTTCCCGTAGCGTGCAGAGGTAAGGATACCGGGTTGAGTGGTGCTGTCGGACATGGTGGTGGTGGCAAGATAAGGCGGAACCAATTATGTAACCAGCCTACTCTCGCTCCAGGCATGCGCGAAATACAAGGAGTCAGTACTTGGAATTGGCTGGAGTTCTAGTACCCGACGCAAGTACCACCCAAACTCGATGCATTATGAATAACTTGCTGTGGCTCTAATAGTTAATACGACGACCACGTTAGCGTTGGTCAGGGGTGTCCGGACATTCCCGGCACAGTTTTCGTTTACACACTGCGACTGTCAGTTTTCAATTTCAGTCTTCGTCGTCTCACATCCTACTAAGATGTTCCGCCTTGCACGTCAAGCTCGCCCCTCGAGGGTGCGCTTTGCCAGCACATCCACCCAACAAAGAGCCCAGGAATCACTGACCAAGGCATTGGAATGCGCGAAAAAGACTCTCACTCCGGTCGGGGATCGCGTTGGCGTCCTGTTGGGATGTATGTATCATCTCCACCCTCGTCTGGTGACCCTGTCCTTATAACCGCAACCCATTAGCCTACCGCCAGCCCCTACTCTATAACCTCTCTGTCTCCCGCGAACTCCTCAAACAAATCTACATCGCCGAGAACCTTGCTCCTCCTCGGTCTCTATCCACCGTCCTTGACGCCTACAGCACGCTCTGGGCTCGTGTGCGCGACACGGGGTATTGGCGAACCATATTTTCGAATGGAGAGTGGGCAAGGGTGGGCGTGTATGCGGTGGAGGCGTATGGGATATTCAAGGTACATTTCAGCCTTCCTCTGGAGTGAGTGAACACGACTGATGTTCTCATGGGTTAGATTGGTGAGATATTGGGACGAAGGAGTCTTGTCGGGTACGATCTACACTAAGCATTGTGCACTAGACAGTCGACATCATCCACATTAACATATACGTTTACGCGCATGCGAGCGGGAATGGTCGATTCTAATCAAAACGGATGCACATACTTATGATTTGGTGTAGGTACGTATGGATGAGACGGGTCATATTAGTCCTCTTTTTTCGTCTCGACTTTCTTCTCTGCCTCCGTAATAGATGCGCTGTCTGTTTGGGGGCCACCAGCAGCTGTAACGATACACGGACGATTCAAACAAAGAGGAAGACTGACACGGAAGACTGACTCACGTCCAAGCATGCTTTGAGCCTTCCATGGCCGTTTCAAGTCCCCATCAGCGGGTTTCCCAAAAATATGTATGGCTACCGGTTTAGCATCGTAGAGATTCTTGAGACCCATAAGGGCCTGCACGAAGAGAGGTTGAGTGTATTTGAGATAGAAGTGGAAAAAGGCCATCATGGCGATGCCAAAGTAGGCCCCACGGAGCTAAGGAGTGTCGGCGACGTGAAGAGGTGAGTAAAGTACGAAAAATAACGCACGAGTTTCGATGTCTCGCTCAAATCATAGTCTCGCACAGTCGTGGTAACAAGTCCACCTGAGGAGGAGGACTAGGGTATGTATCCATGATCACATATCACGTTCTTGTTGTAAAGAAGACGCACCATCGGACTAGGCTGGTCGACTGTTTCGCGAAAACAGAAAAACCAATCATGAGAATGTAGAGTTCTTTGGAAAAAATGTGTACTGCACCGTATTTAAGGACAGTCTGGTCATTTTTTTGCTTGACCTACGCAAAACGGAACACAGCCGCGTTAGCGTCAAAGTCGCCCCTTGCTCAAGGAACAGAACGCACCTTGTACGACACGTAGAAATATGTTCCGAGGATGATGATTTGGCTAGTAATATACCCCAACCGAACATAATTCAGTACGACAGGATCGTCGAACGGGATTCTTCTTGCCACTTGATATGACCGTCAATATCCTGGCTTCACATAGAAAAAGAACAACGGAACGCACATTGCATGGCTCCAAGAGATACAAAGATATTTTGTAGTCCCGCGTTCATCTCGCCGTCCTCACCTGATTTACTTAGTCGGTCGTCGGTGAAGGTAGAATAAAGAGGACGTGTCGTGTCGTGACATGTGACGATGTCACACTTCACATCTTCTTCCATAATAGGAAAAGCTGTGATAGTTTGGATGACGTCGACTCGTAACACTGACCGTCTCACCACAGCGGGGCCGCGATGTTCGACGACGAAGAGCACTCTTTGTCGCGTGCGCAGTCTTTCTCGAAAGCGTCTCATAGAACACATTCGACGTCGCGGACTTCTGTCTCGCGAGCTCGCTCTCGCTCTCGCAGGCCTTCCCGCGCCAGTTCACTCATCAAGAAAAACGTCTCCCCAACAGACCTGAGACCCTCTGATATCCTCATCGACAGATTCGTAGCATGGAAGGCAATTGCTAAGCAGATGATCGCCTATTTCGAGGGCGTAGCAGATATTGAAAGCAATGTTGCCAGGGAGTACACCAAGTTGGGTGCCGTGGTCCAGGTGCCCTTTAAGAGTGGAACGCAGTTTTTGGGAGAGAGTGGGTTGCAGGTCTGATTTCCACTCTCTTCGTCCTTCGTTTTCCGCCGACCACCAAGGAAACTGATGAAGACGTGACCAGGACGTGTTCTATGCCATTCGGGACAAGGCACGTCATATCGCCGACCAACACGCCAGTCTCGCGCGGACGGTGGATAGTTCGATCGTTCAGCACCTCCAGAAACTCCGTACCGAGATCAAGGCTCATATCAAGGTCGGTCTTTTCGTCTAGTCCGAAGAGTCGAGCGTGGTGTCTGACATGCAAGGTTTGCAGAACATTCAGAATGATACGGGTAAACTCGCTACGAGTGTCGCAAAAGAGCGTGAAATGTCCACTCGTATGATCGGCGAATTCGCGACAGCCATCAGCTTGTTCAAGAATACACCCATGAACGTGACGCCCAAATCTGATCCGTGCGTTTCTTCTTCCTCACTCTCAATCGACGGGAGACCGACATCTGACGTTCTTCTCGTGTATAGGTACGTTCTCAACATGTCCGTTGCCCACCAACTTCAGAAACAGATTCACGAAGAAAACGCATTGCAGAAATCTATTATCATCATGCAACAGAACTCTGCCCACTTCGAAGAGGGAATCGTACGTGCCATCCAATCAGCTTGGGCAACCTTCGCCGAATGGCGTGATCGTTCGTACGCCGCCGTGTCCGATGCGTGGGGAGTTTTGGACACGAACATGGCATCTCTCGCTCCAGATAGGGAGTGGATTGCTTTCGCAGCGCGGGAGGATCACTTGTTAGATCCTGAAACTCCCCTTCGCAATCCCGGTACTATCGTGTATCCGGGACGAGATGATCCAGCTGCGATAGCCGTCCATTCCGGGTATTTGGAGAGGAAGAAGAAATTCACAAGGACGTATCGCGAATCATTTTATGTGTTAACAGCGGCTGGGTTTCTGCACGAGTATCCGACTTCGGATCCGAAACACATCGGCACGAATCCACCCATGTTTTCCTTGTTCTTACCTGCTTGTACGCTAGGTCCACCATCCGCATCTCGGGCGAAATCGCACAAGTTCCATATCGAGGGGAGAAAAGATGGTGAGGGATTCGGCCAGTCCGGCTCGATACGTCGTTCGGTGCTGGGCGGCATGGGGATTGGGAAAGGTGGCCATGCATGGGCGTTCAGAGCAAGGAGTCGTGAGGATATGATGGAGTGGTGGAATGATCTCAGGATGTTGTGTGCAAGGTATCTTGTTGCTTCGGAACAGATCGATCGGGGTGGACCTGTTGAGGCTGCGGTACGCTCCGCAGGGTACGTCAGTGAGGAAGAAGACGAAGAGGAGGGAGAGGAAGGTTCGAGCGTTGAAGAGGGCCAGGTGGACGTGGATGCAGGAGAACAGCATGAGGATGAGGACGAAGAAGGGGAAGACGATCTGTACCAAGATGCTGAGACTAATGAAGAGCCGCCTTCGTATTCACATCCTGGAAAACCGAACGGGTACACGGTAAGTTCATCCTGCGTGTTCAAACCGACGGTTTACTGATCACTCATGTACGCAGTCGATGAAGGACCATACAGGACACGTTTCGAGACAGCCGTCACAACGCCAATTAGACAAGACGCCAGAAGGACGCAGTGTTAATTCTGCCAGAGACAACCCCCTTCGTACAATTAGCGACAAGAACGACGGCCGTGAGAATAGTGGCGCCTGCGCTATGACCAATCAAGCAAATGGTTTGGGGTCGGCCACTGCAGCTAGCCGGAGCGGTGAGCAGGAAGGAGCGCCTGGACCGGCACCCGTGGAGAGTCGGTTCACGGAGGAGTTATAGTGCTTTGTATTGTTGCCTGTGGTTCATTTGCAAGCGGAAGGGGTGCGCGGTCACCCCAGGAATCTATGCAGGTGTGATTTGAGAAACGTGGTCGTTTCATCCTCTACATTGGACAGTCACGGTCTAAGATGCTACTTGAATAGGGAAAAAACGTAGACCGAAGAAGGTATCTCCACAACTTTCCACTAATTGAGTGGTGTAATCACCTGCCTTCCACTTTCTGTGTACGAGCCAGTTTGGTATGTGGAAAAAGTAGTTAGCTGAGAAAGTAGGTAGGTGCTATTCTGGCTAAGATAGGGCTCACAACAGTTCCATCCAATGTCATGTGATGTGACTTAACTGGTAGCAACTTTGGATATGGACCTGGAGGTCCAAGCAGGGGTTCTAAAGGTTGGGTGTTCAATTGAGGAGCTCTATAAGAGTGTTCTAGGTGTGTGGAGTCTCTTTCCTGCACATGGTTTGATCTACTATACATGCTTTCAGCTTTGACAGCTTCAGCAGTCTCAAGTGCTGATTGTGCTTCATTGGCAGTCACTGGTGAGCTCTCTGCTCTCTTGATTTGTTCATTTGACATGTCCCAGTCCCTGGGCTCACTATCTGTGACATCTAAGCCCTTTCCAGAGTCATTGGACTCCTTGATTTCAACTGGCAGGTAGGTTTTCTCTTGAAGGGTGCATTCACACCAGGCATTAATGACTTTGTTTCCTTGGTTACTAGATCAACTAGAGGAGCTAGATGGAGGAGGGGTGAGACAGGGAGGGCCAGGGAGGGGGGGACTTACCCAGCAGTCACTGCAGATGTTGCAGCTCTGGGTGGGGTGTTGCAGGCTCCAGGTGGGGTAGTGTCAGTAGTAGGAGTGTGGGGACTCACTGGGGGTCTAGGCTTGCTGTTGGAATGGATTTGTCCAGTGGAGAGAGAGCATGGGGAGAGGCATGAGGTGGGGGGAAGGAGATGCAGCTGAGTGTGTGTGCATGGGTGCATGAAAATTTCAACTTCCCATGGTCATGTGACCAGTGGCCACTGCAGCACTTCAAGTCTAAGTGCAAGTCTTAGCTTACTAATCATTTCCCACACATTTCCTAGTGATCATATACACTACACTAAACTTAATTGGTAGTCAAAAAAGCAGACACTTCACTACACTTTTGGTAATAAATATGGACATTACACTTTGCTAATCAAACACTACACTTGGTTGGTAGTCAAAAAAGTGGAGTTTACTACACTTTACTAATCAACACTACACTTACTTGGTAGTCAAAAATGCAGAGATTATTACACTCTTGCTAATCAAAACTCTACACTACACTAGATGCTATATTTGTCTCTCTTGCATGTTTAGTGATAAATAGTGATAAATAGAAATATATAGCAATAAAGAGTGAAAAATGGCAACATTGGTTTTTCCTGATGTATGAGAACACAGTCAACCAATGTTGGAGGGTGAGGTTGACATGCTTGACTGGTTGGGTTGTGTGAGCAGATGCCCTTGGCAAATTTTTGTCTTGAATGCCCTTCAGCTGGCATGGTTTCTAGGGGCTGTGATGTGTACTGGGCTTTTGCTTGGGCTCCAGAGAATTTTGGTCAGCAGGCATTAGGAACACAAGGCAGATAGTCAGATGTTTCCTATGAAAATTTCCTCCATTCTTCAGTGTGAACCTCTAGCACTTTTTCCCTGCCCACTAATCACACTCAAGCCTCTAAACCATGTGACATTCAGCCAACATGTACTCTCCAGCATGCCAATACATCAGGGAACCTTTGATGTGCTGGTATTCCCAGTTAGTTATGGTAAGTAGTTATCAGTCTGAAATGAACTGGATAATGGTGTATGTGGCATGATCATCTATAAATCATAATGATAATAGTCAAGTAATGCATTAGATAGCCTGGCAGACATTTTACTATCTGGTCAGCTGCATATAGGCCTGATATAAGAATTACAATACTTTTGTCATCATGATGTAATGATGACAAGAGCTGATATGCCATATATAATAATACTATGTAGTTGACAATACATTATAGTTGCTCATCAGATAATTGTTAGGCTGCGACAAAAGTCCGTGCCAGACAACGAGACTTGAGTCAAGGCCTAGAAGAAAACCCTCAAGATGAGAGTTAGAGTGACCTGGCCAGCGATGGTACTTTGAGCTGGACTTGGCGAACCCTTACTCGAGTCGGTCAACCAGAGTAGCAATCACGGAGAGTGAAAGGAATAGGCTCGTTGCAAGGTAGCTAAAAGCTGGGGATCACAACGATCCGCCAGCCCCTAAATACTCCTACATTACACGAGGGCGGGCAAGCGAAAACACTACCAGGCAAGGGAAATGACTCGACGACGAGTCACTCGCACTGGTATGCGCAGGCCGCAGTAAGTAGGCAGTACCGTAGAAATGAGACCGACCTGTAGCAGAAACCCAACGGGCGCTGCCAAGCGCAAGTCAAGTCACTATGAGTCATGAGACAAGGATAGAACCAAGGACATGACCTGAGCTGGAGGCTGTGGAAAGCGATGTCCAAGGCAACGGAAACGAGGTCGTCCTGGAAGAGAAAAGGGGGGACGACCAATACATAGTACAGTAATCACATACCATGATAGGGGAAAGGCAGAGATGCGTTGTGAGTTGATGTGTGGATCAATGGCAAAAACACCGAAAAAACCCAACACAAAGACAATTGCCAAGTTGGTGGTTTTCCTACGCGGGCTTTGGCTCGAGGGATCTGTTAAAATAAAATGGGGGAGGGGTTCCGTGCACCTAGAGGGGGCTAGGGCAGAGGGTATAGGTGCTCCTGACAAAGGGGGAGCAGGGGAAGACTGAAAATGCAAAGAGAATAGGCTGCTCTGAGCCTAGAAGTGACGTAAGATGATGAAGATAACAGTAAGTAGACCCTTATTGGAGCCTCAAATACTGCAAGAATGAGATGATGATGAGGGGCTCAAAAGCGACGATGATTGGGCCTAATAGGTAGGCAATTGAGTGGGCAAGTAGCTTAGCTAGTAGCTTCTTGCTAGTAGCTTCCTTTTTTTTTTTGCTATCGACGTATTGGTACTTTATATACAAAAAGGTAGCGTAGCCTGCAGTAAATATGGAGCAACACTTTGTAAGTGATCTGTAAGCGATTGGTAAGGGGATTGGTAAAGGATTGGTAAGGCTTTGTAAGGATGAGTAAGGACAGTAAGCAATTGGTAAGTAAAACCAGTAAGCATGACGAAGATTATCACTAATCAATTTGAAAACAGAATGAGTCATCAAGGAACGGATGAATAATGCGAAAAGGGGAATGAGTAAGCGCACTGGTCACTGCTGATTAAGGGATATGACTGCAAATGAGTCATAGTGACTCCTAGATCTAAGATCTAGATGCATTATGGTAACTTGCTGCATGTCCAAATGAAGAATGGTGGGGGTTTCTGCCAGGGGCCAATTTTGGGGGTCTCCAGGGTAGTCAGGGCATAGGATTTCGCAACTTTTCCCCCTTTCCTCCTCTCTGTAAAGCGACCTGCATTAGCTGCAGCTAGTGTTCTGGAGGGTTTGAGGAGGAGGAAGGGCCATCTTCTCCCATAAGAGCAGGGAGAAGTGTCTCAAATTCATCATGAATGCGATCAGATAGACTGGATGACAGTAATTGGTATTGAACCTGTCGCAATTTTGGAAGAACGAAGGATGAGATTGAGAGGTAGACGTTGCAGGGCACAGGGATGAAGGATCCATATGCTTCTTCAACTGGAGAGACTGAAACAACCACATATGATTTTTCGAGCCTGATAACAGACCTGAGACGACCAAAGAAAGTCCTCCTCGATGTCAGACTGACAAGGAGAACTCGCTGTCCCAAAGTGATAGGATGGGAGGTCATGGACGAGGGAGGGATGAACCAGGAGGCTTCAGGGCGAATGCTAGTGGGGATTCCTGGCAAGTACTCGTAGTTATTCTCCCTGGCAAAGGGGATGAGTGAAGAGATCGTCGAAGAGGTGGCCATTACAATAAAAAGTGGCGAAATGGGTGTTTGTTGGCAGAAATGATGCAGAAAACCGTGGAGGGCGAGGATCGTCACCAAATTTGGTAGGCAGGATGGCGTGGTCGAGAGCTTTCTGTGAGCGTGGGAATGATGTCGATATCTTTAGAAATGGCTGAGATATTTGAAAAATCGGAATGCCATAAACTGGCGCTCGAAAACTTTTATTCGGCGCTTGAGCGGTTTCTTCCCTAATGTTAAGGGTGGTTCTTGTGCGACGGATGACTGCTAGACACTCCAGTCATTCTGTGCATTAGGGCTAGGCTTCTCCATTCTTCATCATTCAGCTTTTGGGTCCATGCTCACGTCGCCAAACACCTTTGGTGCGTGACAGCGTTGGTCATGTGATCGGCACATTGCGTCTCACATGTGATCGGGGGCAGTGCCACCACGCGCACTATGATACAAGTATAACGGTAAGAGGACGAGAAGAGAAAGGAAACATGCCAGTACTAGATAGAATAAAGTCCGGGTGTAGAGCGAGTCGTTAGTGTGCGGCGAAAACCAGCACGGCCACACGGTTAAGCGGACGGGGCGTAACAATAATATCATCATGATATGAATGACAATATTCTTTTCAGTCTGATTTCACTTTGATCATCAATATCTAGCCTTGTCATCTATGTCATTTATATCATTTGAACAACTCCTCACCAGCCACAAGTGTGGGAATGTCTTTGTAATGACTGTATAGTACATGTTATATAAACTCATCCTCTCTCCCCTTCTCTCTCTTCTTCACTCTTGTCTCTGAGTTCTACCTTGGAGCAAGAGTCACTCTAAGACCCTAAGTCTTAGGGTTCACCTCCAAGTAAGTGTACCCTTGTGTGAAGTCATCTGTGAGTGTTTTTCTGCCCTTTATTTTCGCTTTTTTGGGGTTCAAGTAGTTCATCATACTTAGTAGTGTACTCAGCAGGTACTCATTATGTACATCAGCAAACCAGATGTTTCCCCCCCAGCTTTCCAGTGCTCCCAGGACTTTTGAAAAATGATTCCAGACCTCCCAGACCCTCCAACCCTCCAGGTGCACAGCCACAGTGAGAACAAAAGTTGTAGCCCATGATCACAGGACCATGGGAATATGATTACCTCAGCAATATCTCCTTTTTGGGGTGAGATATTTGCAAAGTTCGGTTGGAGTCGCGGTTTGTCAAAAACAAAAAGTGGCTGTACAGTGATGATGTCATAACAAAAGTTGTAGGGCTGGATCACAGGATCATGGGAATATGCTTATCTCATTGATATGCCCAAAAATGAGTGAGAAAAATGCAAAATACTGAAAAATTTGGACATCTCAAAAATCAAATTTCAAAGATGTCATAATAAAAGTTGTAGTGCCTGACTAGAGGACCCCAGAGGTATGCCTATCCCATCCATACCTGCAAAAATGGTTGAGATACAGGCAAAATACAATTAGTGTAGTGTAGTGTACATTTTATTACCAAAAGTGTAGTGTTGTGGCGCATTTTTGATTACCTAATGAGTGTAGTAAACTCTGCTTCTTTGACTACCAAATAAGTGTAGTGTTGATTAGTAATTGACTAGCAAAGTGTAGTGTAGACTATTGATTAGCAAAAGTGTAGTAAAGTCCGCTTTTTTGACTACCAAATAAGTGTAGTGTTGATTAGTAATTGATTAGCAAAGTGTAGTGTAGACTATTGATTAGCACAAGTGTAGTAAACTCCGCTTTTTTGACTACCAAGTAAGTGTTGTGTTTGATTAGTAAAGTGTAGTGTAGATTTGTATTACCAAAAATGTAGTAAAGTCCGCATTTTTGACTACCAAATAAGTGTAGTGGTTGATTAGTAATTGACTAGCAAAGTGTAGGGTAGACTATTGATTAGCAAAAGTAGTAAACTCCGCACTTTTGACTACCTAATAAGTGTAGTGCTTTGATTAGTAAAGTGTAGTGTAGATTTGTATTACCAAAAGTGTAGTAAACTCCGCATTTTTGACTACCAAATAAGTGTTGTGTTTGATTAGTAAAGTGTAGTGTAGACTATTGATTAGCAAAAGTGTAGTAAAGTCCGCATTTTTGACTACCAAATAAGTGTAGTGGTTGATTAGTAATTGACTAGCAAAGTGTAGTAAACTCCGCTTTTTTGACTACCAAATAAGTGTAGTGTTTTGTAGTGTTTGATTAGCAAAGTGTAGTGTAGATATTTGTATTACCAAAAGTGTAGTAAACTCCGCATTTTTGACTACCAAATAAGTGTAGTGTTTTGTAGTGTTTGATTAGCAAAGTGTTGTGTAGATGTGTATTACCAAAAGTGTAGTAAACTCCGCATTTTTGACTACCAAATAAGTGTAGTGTTTTGTAGTGTTTGATTAGCAAAGTGTTGTGTAGACTATTGATCAGCAAATGTGTAGTAAAGTCCGCTTTTTTGACTACCAAGTAAGTATAGTGTTTTGTAGTGTTTGATTAGGAAAGTGTTGTGTAGACTTTTGATTAGCAAAGTGTAGTGTACATTTGTATTACCAAAAGTGTAGTGTTGTGGCGCATTTTTGATTACCAAGTAAGTGTAGTGTTGTGTAGTTTTTGATTAGCAAAGTGTTGTGTAGATGTGTATTACCAAAAGTGTAGTAAACTCCGCATTTTTGACTACCAAATAAGTGTAGTGTTTTGTAGTGTTTGATTAGCAAAGTGTAGTGTACATTTGTATTACCAAAAGTGTAGTGTTTTTGTAATGTTTGATTAGCAATGTGTAGTGTGCATTTGTACTACCAAAAGTGTAGTGTTGTGCCGCTTTTTTGACTACCAAATATTTGTAGTGGGACTAGGCATTGTAGTGTAGTGTTGATTAGCAAAAAAGCGTAGTCATGATTAGCTTTGTTGTGTAGTTGGCACAGCCACTAATAGCTCGAAATTTTGCAAAGTCACAAAAATACCCCAAAATGCAATATAGTGGACACCAAAACTCACACCTTTTGCACAAGCAGCCAAAGCCAACCAAACAAAGCCCAATTCCTACCATGGGGGGGGGGTATGCTATTAGTCCACTACTACCAACTATTTCATTAGCGAGAAAGTGTAGTAGTGGGTAGTAGTATTAGCAAAAAAGCGTAGTAGTATTAGGAAAAGCGTAGTAGGTAGTAGTATTAGCAAAAAAGCGTAGTGGTATTAGGAAAAAGCGTAGTATGTACTAGTGGTATTAGGAAAAAGTGTAGTAGGTAGTAGTATTAGGAAAGTGTAGCAGGTAGTGTTATTAGCAAAAAAGCGTAGTACTATTAGGTTATCATGTGGTAGTACTTGGATTTGAATATATTACTACTTTGATTTGATTTCTGTGTGATGGAGTGATAGTCCTATTAGTGTGAAAGCATAGTGGGATTAGCAAAAAAGCGTAGTAGTTGTATTAGCAAAAAACGGCAGTGGGATTAGCAAAAAAGTGTAGTAGTTGTATTAGCAAAAAACGGCAGTGGGATTAGCAAAAAAGCGTAGTAGTTGTATTAGCAAAAAATGGTAGTGGGATTAGCACAAAAGCATAGTAGTGGTATTAGCAAAAAATGGTAGTGGGACTAGCAAAAAAGCGTAGTAGTGGTATTAGCAAAAAATGGTAGTGGCATTAGCAAAAAAGCATAGTAAAAGTATGGACAGAGGTGATGGGCTGGGATTCTGGGAACTCTGGAACCCTGTCTGGCCAGTCCTGGCCAGAGGGGGACCTTTCCGGGTGAGCTGGGAGTCTGGCCAGCTCTGGCCAGTTCTGGCCAGGTGATGTCTAGTTTGCTGATGTAAATGATACTGGATGAAATTGCTTTCTTTTAATATTGTGGTTGATAAGTTCAATTGAGGGTTGCTATAGCAATTTGTATTTTATTTCTAAGCTGTTGATGGTGTCAATGACAATTGTTGGTAATGTCTGATGATGAAAGACATATATGATCTACTCAACCTTAATGATGACTTTTGACTTATACTGCCAAGGCTCCCAGAGACTATATAGCATTACCAATGTGTATGTCATTATGATGTACCTTATAGGGCTTTACAGGGTAGATAAAGTCTTATACAACATAATCATTCCATTAAAATCCCCCTGATGACTAATGCATAATCCTGCCTAGATTAGTATGCATTATGCAACATACAATTTTACCCTTAACCAACATGGGAAATGGGCTTCACTGATGCACTATGAGAATTATGCATTATGATATCATGCACTATGAGAACTTCTACTGTAGTAATCTGACACTGTAGCTACAGACTACTTATAGGGGACTTAACAACATAGCCATTGATGCTACATATAAAGACTATGTACATGCCTACTCAGGTAAGTTTTTTCTCCTGATGCAGCCTATCCTCCAGTCTAAACTGTTGGGACAATGTCCAGTAGCTGAGGATCATTAGGAGTCCCTGGTCATATGGAGAGCTGTTGGCAGGGATAGTTGTGGTGACCCTTGCAGGATCCACCATGGTTAACACTTGATTGCCTCCCTTCCCTTCCCTTTGGCAATCCATCTGCTTTGGCCATAGACACTCTCAGTTTGTATAAATTATTGTTGAGCTTAGAAAGGCATTGTGCCCTTGTGACTTGCCTCCTGTCTGTGTGGGGCCCAAAGAGTGGTAGTTATGGGTCCACTCAACCAAGAAGCTAGATTGAAGGAGGAAAGATGAGAGAGATGCTAGAAGTGGGTATTTGGGATTGAAGTCCCAAATGATTTAAAGAGAAGCTAGGTTAGGCAAATAGGAAGCCCATATATATTAAGGTACATAAGGTAAACATAAGTCATGACTTGCATGATGTTCTTTCATTTCCTTGTCATGAGGTGGGCTGGAATCATACTGTACATGCTAGATACTGGACTTGAGAATCTGCCCAGCCCAGTACTATCCTTACTGGAGTTAGGGAAAATGACTAGGGGTCTTTGTTCACCACGACTCAACATATCATACAAAGGTTCCATCACTAAAGGAACCACATATATTAACCTGATGCTACCTTCATTGATATGACCCAACTCATGCAGTCTCATCCACATTGGCTTGAGGGGACCTTTCAAAAATCACTCCAAAATCCTCTACCCCATCTGCTACAGTACCCTCATCTCCTAAACCCTTTTTACCACCATGATTTAACCAGTAATTCAGACCATAATCCAAAAATAGCTCTTCTCCAGCATCCACTCTCCTCTCTGTTGCATTGTTTTCAATGTGGTCCATGTTACAAGGCATCAGGAAACTCACTTGTAAAAAATCCAATTTGATGTTCCCCATTGACAAGTATTGCTGCATTTAGGGGTGTCAATATCAATTGATATCTCTGGCAATCATCCTCACAGCTTGCATCAACATTGTCCATCCCATTGCCCTTGTGGTTCAAGAACCTTGTCAAGTTCCCAACCTGGGCTGCATCAAAGATTTCTGCATCAATAGAGAACTCAAACAGATAATTGCGACCATTGTGGGCCATAATTTCACTGAAGCAAGTTGAGATCATTCAATTCCCTGAACACATTGGTCAAATCACCTTGTATGGTCAGCAGCATTGTTGGTCAAGATGTGACCAACATATGCTATATTGGAAGGCAATCATCAGAAGTGTAAGTCATGTACTGCACTGCAACTCACTGCCAAGGAAGGCATCAACAGCCATATCCTCTGTTGCAAATGCACCAAGGCCAAATGATCCAGTTTTGACCTCAAGAAGCTACAGGGTATTATTGGTCATATTGTGATATGTGCAGTTGTAATATTCCAATATCTTACTTACCTTACTGTCCTGCCTCTGCATTCTAGTGTTTGAGCATGGGTTCTTCCTGCTACCTGTGGACAAAAGAACTAGCTGGAAAACAGATTTTGAAATGAGTGTGAATCTGTACCTCTGTATGTGCTCCCATATATGAATCAGTCTGGATTAGAGAATATTCAAGCTTACCCAGCATCACATCTCACACAAAGTCCAGGAACACACTCCCTTTTCCCCAGTGCACAAGGACAGCTGGCATCTTCACACTTTTGACATGCACAGGCTGGCCATTGTCTCACACCTAACAAAAGGATGGGTGAATTCTGATCATCTATGACCCTATCTGTTCTTGAGGTTACTTACATGATAACCCACACCTACAAGCTGGTTGGCAATGCATTTTGTTTGTATAACATGGACACATGGCAGTTGCACATGTGCCTGGGTGTGCACATGGATCAAGTCTGAGCAACCCCTCCTCAACAAATGAAACAGCAGAGACAAAATGCAAACTGACACAGTGAAATCTCCATGTGACTTGTCATCAACTGCTAAAGATGTTAGATGGTGCAATACTCTATCAGTTGGATACATACAATATTGCACCAGAGGTCTACTCTTTTTCTTCTTCTTACCCTGTATGGTTCCCCTCTCAGTACCACTCTCACCATCCGCGGAGAGGGCAGCAGAAGATTCTCTATCAAGGGGCAAGATGGTATTATCAGGGTAAAGTTGCATGCGCTTCACAAAAATCTGGAGTGTACATGGTATTGGGGTGAGTGCATATACTATACATAGTATGACACACCTCTTTGCATGACCTGAAACATAGTACTGATAATTGGCAGGGGAAGAGATCTGGGGCAATCCCAAGTATCACAGAAAGATTGTCAGTTAAGGCCACCTGATCAGCTTCATTAGAGGGTGGTGGAAGTGATTCCTGGGAAGATATCCAGACTCAAAGCCAGTGATATGCACAGCAAGATCTTACTGCATATCTCTCAATGTCAGGGACCAGCCTGAAGCATTCTTGCCCACATGGGTTGCCTTCAGAAAGTCTCATGCTTTCTCCTGTAATTTGAGGCTTTTTTGCAGGAAGATATGAAGAAAAGGGATAGGCTGAATGTAATTATCTGCCAGCTTGAACTAATTAACAGTCAGAGACATCACTTACCATGGGTAGAGCACATAGGCAAAAGGCAATTAATTATTGGACAAGAAACTCTGAGCATTGAGGTGAGCCTTGCATGCAAATCATCTTCCTGAGGTACCCAGTTCACTGGTAGACCATCTTTCACATTGATCTGTGATGCACCTGGCCAGTGCAGAAAATCCCTTAACAAGTCAAATTTTACAAAAATAAATGAATAAAGGTCTGTAAGTGAAATAACAACAATACCTCTGTTGAGTGTCCCACAAAAGTCCCGAATTATGAGAGGTACGAATGGCTTTAACAATATTCATCCTGTTGATGTCACTGAGAGAAAGCTTGTGAGCTACATGAAGCCTCCATGCAGTTTCTAGTCGAATCATCTCCACTATTGACCATTATGCGTGTGTAATCAAGCATCAAGCAGAAGAAAAACGGAGAATCTTACAATCAGCATCGAATTCGTCCTCCCACTCGAGGTGAGCAAATTTTGCCAGGTGTGTTTTCGCAGGAAAGGTTGGCTCATCTGCATATGGCAAAAATTTTGCAGTGTCACGTTCCCCCTCGCTAACCAAAATGCTTCTGGATGCTGGCGAACAATTTTCGTATGGTGGATGAGGCGGAAAGAGACTAGCATCTAGGACGACAGTGGGGAGTATCACCTTAGCAGTCGTCAGTGCGCCGTAGGTGGCATGGTTAGTGAAGGAGACTATGCAGGTTTCGGGATCGCTTTCACTGTGCACGGAAAGCGATGGGACGCCGTCGGCGACTTTCTTGACCATGGTCCTTGCCATCTGCGTAGTCCTCGACCTCACCGGGAAAAGGGGATGGTTCTTTACATCCGCCAGCACACGGGATGCGTATCCCGGCTCCCACTCATAGAACTCTCGCCAAACTTGCCGGTAGATTTTCAGCCCGAAGTCGCGCAGTTCAGCCGCAGAATACCTCTTGTCTGCTCGGAGACGAGGACCGGGGGTGACGGTGCTACGAGTAGGAGAGTCTGGTTCAGTATGATCAACGAATGCAGGAGTGTGCATCAGGAACGTGTCGAAGAGATACTCGCAGTAGACGGATGTGAAGGGCGATGTGCAAGATCAAAATGAAGCAGTACGTCGAAGTTTCCCTTCGTGTGCAATACTTCTCGGGCGCCAATTCCGTCAAGTCACACGGACCTTCCCGCACTAGCATCATACATACCATTTTACATTTGGTGCCGACGTGGCCTCGAACGCCCCTAAGTAACACAGTACTGACGTGTTTCTACTAGAGCCTTCATTCGATCGCCCACTCGACTACCCTTGTTGCCCGTCATCCTACCGTCGCTTTGGAACGACTGGATATTGTCGTTACCAACAAATATCTACGCTGTCCCTTTCGCAACCGAGTGCTAGACACCACTCCTAGCTTGACGAGGCTGTCTCTTCACTTATTCGGTATCCATCGGTCCGTACCTTCGACAGGGCACCTCAGTCTCCTGCCGTCGATAAGACCAACTTTGCATCGTACTGTATTTTGAGTTATAGTGTAGGTCCCCTTTGGCCTTCCGATACTCAATAACCATTTTCCTTGCGTTTCCGCAATCTACCCCCGGTCTGCGGAGTCAAGAGCCGTGAAATGAGTTGGCAGCAGGCGAACACACATCTCCACCGAGTGACCGCGCATTTCCCAAGTTGATCATTAGATAGTATACGGACGTAAAGTCAAAAGGAAGCTCCTCGATCTGAGTGGTTTGCCGCACGACGAGGTCCGTAAGCTACACCGGAACGACGACCACCTCCTGAAGCCCATGGAAAGGATGGCGCCATCCGCAACGCCACTTTTCGGGGCTATATGCGCGGCCGGCAGCGGTGCTCTTGTCGCTGCCAATGTGGTCCATGACCAGTCTCGAGGTTATGACCAGGCTGCTGCTGCCTCCGTTAGAGTTAGACATGAAGGTATTGTAGGCAGGGCAGAGAGGATCGGTGCCGAGAAGGCAATCTTGGATGATGACGTCTGGAGGACGACGGGGGATGCCGTGAGGTAGAGGGGAGTTCAGGGAAGCATGGATCCGGAGTACGTGGGTGAGAATAGGCAGCACTGAACGATGTATGATCAAACCACTTCGATACGACCGATCAGCACCAGGTAGAGTGAATAGTGGATCAGATGCACCTTCCACCTGTACCCACAAACCCACCCCACCTTCCCATGGACGCCGACGGTGCTCGGTTATCCTCGAGCATCCTCATTACGCCAACTATACCCCTCCACCCCCATTCCCCACACAAGGGGAAATCGTCTTCGACCAGCATGATCCACTCCGCCGGTGCGCGATTCGGAACGATATCATCCTCCTGGCGACGCTCGTATACCCACCTGAATGCCTCCGCAACATGCAAATACTGTCCCTCTCTCTCGTCCGGGTGCGAATCTCGATCAGCGTGAAATACGACGGGAGCGTCTCTAAACTCTTTCTTCGCAAGCTCGAACGAAGGATGATGCGAGAGTTGTGCATGCGTGAACACCGACAGTGACGTACTACCATTGTTGTTGATGTAGGGTAGATAGGACGATATCGTTCGAGAGAGGACCGGGGTAGAACCTGCATCATTCGGACGGGGGAATGACAGAACGAGGATTTCAAGGAGAGGATGATGTCTCCCAAAGTTGGCAGATGAAGGTGCAATATGAGGGATAGGATGGTACCCCAAACGGAATAGAAATCCAAGTATATATGGAAGGGGTATGATCAGCAAAAATAACGCACTGGCCTGAAGACTGGTGCGAGGGCGGCGCAGGAAGGGAGAGTTGTTGGAACATTGTAGGTCGAATCCACCAAAAGGAACGTTCGTGCTGTCACGCGACGGGGAAGCGATGAGTGTTCTCCAGATCGTCAACGAAATGGACAGCAAGGTTGCCATTGCATATGTCCACGGAGCCCTGTCTAGCCAGCATAAGACAATGCACGTACAGATCACTAAGAGAACTTCTGCGCGCGAGCCGCTCTCCCAATAACGGCCCTTGAACGATCCTCGAAGGAAATCGAGGGTCGGGCGTGCCCCAAAGGTGAGAAGATAGGTCGCGAGTGGAGGGCCGATCCCGCTCGATATCTCGTAGAGAGCCCAGTGGTTGAACAATCGAGGGTATGCCCATCCTACGCTACGAGTGAACAGAAACCCGGTAAGCGTCCTCGCAAGAGCGATGCCGATCCAGTAGACATAACATGGTAATATTGCGGTTTGCGGCAGACGCAGGGACAAGGCAATCTGGACGAGACGCGACGTCGACCGAGTAACGTCGTTGGCGTGAGCAGCCCATGGTGCAAGCAAAAGTGGGAACACATCCTTGGCGTATATGATTTGTCGAGGGGTGAATTCAGGGATGCGCCATGCAGGCACCAAGAAGGAGACGACCAGCGATAAGGACAGGCTTGCAGCCAGAAATGCGTTTTGGAGTGATGTCGCGTCCCACAGAGAGAGCATCCGTTTTCAAGTTGCCCTGTATCCCAGCGTCGCCAGACGAGTCTGAGAACGTGCGGCACCTCTCTGTTGATGAACAACCTCGCGGTAGCGGGGGTATTCCAGTCCTCGAGACGGTAGACCCGGTAATCAACTGAGATACATTTCTGGAATGAAGTTTGTTTTCACGCTGATTATGGATACATCGGAGGTTCGCTACTAGCACTAGATATAGTGTAAGTCGTGTCGAGTACAGCAGCGGCATTTCCGAGGACCATGTAGCACTTTTATCGGGCTTTCCTGCCAAAGTTGTTATCCCGCATCCTCGCAACAGCCCAAATTGCCTTGCATATGTCCCCCTCCGTCGGCCGTACATCTTCGACGTCTTGCTTCAACACGCCCTCCCCAAGACCTCCAACCCACTCCGCAATCCAGCTCTCCAATCGACCATACTCGCTGTACCCTCCCTTCTCAGCCCACTCTTCAAATATCGGTCCCCGCAGCCCTACCTCGGCCCAAAATACCAACGCTATGGAAAGCACCTGACGTGTCGGAGGGATAGACAGGTGGCGCATCCAAGCTAGAGTTAGTGGTATCTCGTGTGCATATGAAGGAGAGGAAAGCCCGAGAAGCTTGATGTATGCCAAAAACGTTGACGAGGACGGATGGACAGAGGGAATAGCTCCTGGTCCCGGAATACTCTCGGTTTGATTTGGGAAATCGTGTATAGTACTATATCGTCCGCCATCGCCTGCCACTTTCCCCTTCTGGGACGTGGTTGTGACGGCGGTGTGGGACAATCCGACGACTAGACTCTTTGCCAGTTCCAAGATAGGCGCGATGGGAGCGCCTTCCTTGCCGGGCGGACGAACAGCGCTGACGGGCGCCTTGACATGTTGCGTCGGAGGCCAATTTCCAAGGACCATACTCCTGAAAATATCTCGTGCCACATCGGTGGCAGTCCTACCCCTCCATATCCCGACCACTGATGGACGCTCGGATGTTCCTACAGCACTCATGATGTCCTTCACTACCACAGCTCGTTTACCGTCTCCTGTGTCTTCGAGTACCGATGATGATGTGGCCCACCGACGGGGGAATGGTGTCTGCAGAGCAAAGTGCGCCACGGAACCTCTCACGCTTTCCCTGTCCATCTTCACAGCGAGTAACGCACTTTTGAGAAGAATGTTCATCGTGACGTCGTCGGGGAGAACGCCGTACAAGAGCGTCATATTGTCCCAGATCTTGAAGATGATATCCGGCCTTCCGATACGAAGCAGGGAAACTAGAAATTCGTTGATCACGATGATATTGATCCATGGAGACGTCCGACGTGATAGACGGATACGTGTGTCGAGGGACGGACTGCTCATGGTCGGTACTAATGTGGATTTGGACGATTGTAAGGAACGTCCGTCTGAAAATAAGTCCAGCAAGTAGAAGGCATCCTGTGGGCGTCCAGAACGGGTCAGTATCTGAACACCGACGGTCAACGCCTTCCTATCTAGCGACAACCCACTATCGACCAGCTCATTCCAAATACGCAGAGCGTCGTTGTATGACCGCCGCCATATGAGGCCGCGAAGAAGGACAGTATACGTTGCAATGGTCGGGCGAAAGACTTTGGTCTTTGCACGCGCATTCTCGAACAACCGTAGCAAGGCCGACGTCGTGATCTTCCGGTCATTTGCGGCAGAGACAAGTGCGGTTGTCCAGTCATAGATGTCGACCGAACGCTTACTGCCGCCCCAGAAGGTCGTCGGTGCCGGAGGATGGCGAGCGTGAGTTGTTACAGGCTGAAGGGAGGATGCCTCCGGTCGTTTCTGGCCCTCCAACTGGAGTAGGTTGTGCAGGTAGTGGAAAGCAGAGGCGCGATCATTCTGCAACGATTTCAAGTAGAGGGTATCAGCTGGATGTATGGCACCTTGTATCTCTGCGTCTAATCTATCGTGATTGGTCCTGGGGCCATGAGGAGGAGTTAGGGAATGTTTTGCACAGTATTCCTGGATAGCTCTCAGATACTGCCCTGCTTCGTGGATGGCACCGTGGTTAGAGAAGATTCTTAGGTAGGCCTCGAGGTGGTCGGCTGTGGGCACGACGCCCTCGTGGGCCATACGAGCACGCAAGTATTTCGTGAGTTGAAGGGTGACAAAACGGTCGGTCATGAGAGAACGGTATGTATGAAGCTGGAGCGGGATTTGACGGGAAGTCATGGTCTCGAGAATGGTCAGGGCCAAATTCGCGGCCTCCTCCGACCTGGCAAACGAGGAGAGAGCGTGGAGAAACGCGTTAAAGTGGAAAAGACAGGATTCTGTCGTATGGCGTAGGAACAGATCCACTAGGGGACGCATGGGAGCAATTATTCCGAAATGCGCGAGGGAAAGGGTAGTAATGACGAGGAGGGGAGGTTTGTATTGGGCTTGGACGGCGTCAATGTTGCCAAATGTCAGTTTCAACAGGTGATCCTGAGCATCCGAAGGCGTGCGGACCTTGTGGCATGCCAGTGCCAGGAGGACCCATGGGGGTACCGTTGGGTTGTCGTCCGTGGCTGATGGCAGGACTGTGCTCCTGACATCGAGTATGTGTAGTGCGACCCGGAGAGACGGAGAGAATACAGCGGGCTTCCACTGTAAGTAGTCGTCGCGAGATATGCCACACCTGCGCAGAGCCCTGCGTGTCCACTCGTCTACATCGCTGTCCCATCGCAGACGCTGTATCAGGTTCCACACCGGGTCGCTGGTGGCTGCACGGGCAACGTTCAAATAAGCGCGTGTCCTTTTGTGGAGGCGTACAAGCTGCTGTGGACCGGCATTGCGACGGACGACACTCGCCTGCATGGGCAATGCGACGAGGTCTGACCACCGTTGGGTTCCCTTCAGGCTTGGGTAGAGTCGCGCTTGCCAGTGTTGAGTGTACTATGACCCGTCGATCCGAGGATGACTTGGAATTGCCGAAATAAAATAACAAAACGATCATCTTCGCGCCTTAAAGTACATACTCATTCGAAACCATCAAAAATAAAAAGAATGGCACTGAGTGCCATAGTATGTTTTTTTTCTTGCGTTTCAATAATCTGGCGCGCACCGCCAGATCTCTGTGCATGATATCTAGTCTTTGCAAGGCCTGTGACGTTGATGCTAAGCTGGAAGACTTGCAACTACGGCACAACGGGAAGGATCTTATAGCTACTTGCTCTCGCTTTTTCAGACAGAAGAGTCTGATATTCGATGGACGAGGATTCCGGTGTCTTACCACTTTAGGAGGTGACTGACAGACCCCGGTCACCTGGTCAAGACGACTTCTTTCAAGTAGTGAGAGACTGTCGTGTATGCACTGTGCAAGTAACTATGATGACCTCCACACCTCCACCCGCTGGGGCGTTTGTCGTCCCCCCGGTCCCGCGTTTACCTTCGACGGCGCGCAACCGAAGCTCAATCGGCTCGTCATTCTCCCTGGGACCACAACCCATGGTGAGCTCTTTCACCGGCGAAATGAGCAACGCTTCTCTCGCCCATCCATATGCCTTGGACCCGAACCGTTCCATGCTTCATAACTCTCCGAGATCGTCCCCGAGACGTCATCGCCGTGCCCAAGACAGCACCAGTCGCCATCCACTCGCAAACGACGCGGTGGATGTCTTTCAGGAGTCAGAACTGGGAGGGGAGTCGGAAGATGGCGAGTGGGGAATGGTCGATAGGATGCGGTTGTGGAGACACGACGCGTTGATGCAGCATCTATACGAGACGGCTTCGTTCTGGGGCGACAAGATCCTCTCGTGGACGAGTAAGTCGAATCGAACTCCTTCCTACCGAAACGCCCCATTTCTTTTCTCATATACGAAATCCAGACGATCCGAACGACGCATTCTGGCTAGCCCAGACGTACTTCATGACTCACCAGTATTCCCGCGCCGAAAGACTACTGACGCGTCCGTTCCCTGCTGTCGTACCGTCGCAGCCAGGAGAGACTAACGGGGATGTTCACCCAATGAGAGGTGTCTCAGGAATGGGGAGTGTTTCATTCGACCCAAAGGGCAAGAGCAAGGAAATCGACCTACAGGTAGGCTCAACGCCACGACTGCCCATAGGCCCTGCGGGTCTCGTCAGGCTTCCCGAAGAGCTCCAAGCAAGAGTTTCCAGGCTTGTAGATATGAGCGTTGCTTGTCGATACCTCGCCGCCCAGTGCCAGGTAAGACAAGGTAACTGGTCTGATGCATTGGAGATGCTTGGAGAGGCAAATCCTTTTCGTCATTCGGGTTTGTTTCTCAGCACCCCTCGCAGTTACAAAGGTGACATACATGTACAGAACGGAGTGGCGCCGCCGTTCCCAACGTCGATGGCGGTATTAAGGTCAGTTCCGCGAACAACACAAAAACTTTTCGGAATGAATGCTCATTTAAATAGGTCGAGGCGTCCATGTGTCATCTGCGAGGCATACTCATGCTGAAGCTTAATCGTGGAGAACAAGCGAAACTGTGCTTCATGGAGGCTCTCACCCTCGACGTCAAGTGCTACGACGCATTCAGTCAGCTCATTGGCGGAGAAATGATGACCCCTGACGAAGGTGCGTTGTCTTGCAACGTGTAGGCAGACTGTCATAACCTTCAATGACCGTCTTATTAGAGTGGGAGTTCGTTCAGGGTCTTGCCTACAAGCATCAAACACCGGATGATGCTGATTTCATTCAGTTGATGTATACATCGCGTTTGCGCAAGTATAAACATGCGGAAGCGCACGCTCTCACTCGTCAGCGACTAGTCGAGGATTACGGACTCTCCGATAATCCAGACGTGTTGTATAGTTTTGCAGATGCACTGTTTACGCAGCGTCGCTGGGCAGATTGCTACGTGATCACCACAAGGTCATTCGTTGTTCACCACAAGTCACCCCTCCCAGCCTCATTTTCGTTCATTCTGTAGGATTCTTGAGCTCGTGACATTCCACGATGCCGCACTGACACTGCATATTGCATGCATGTATCATCTCTTCCACCTGCGATCGAAGCTTTTTGTTTTGGCGCACGAGCTTGTGGATAAAGAACCCGAAAACCCCATTAGTTGGTATGCCGTCGGGGTATGGTACCTCTGTGCCGACAAGTGGTCGCAAGCTAGGCAGTATTTCAGGTATAATGTCTCCCCATCAACGAGTGGACTCGACCGCTGAGTTGCAAACAAGCAAAACTTCTTTGATGGACCCTCGCTTTGCACCCGCCTGGATAGCATTCGCCCATACGTTTGCGATGGAGGGAGAACACGACCATGCCGTCACCGCTTATTCGACCTGCGCACGAATGTTCTTAGGGTGAGTGTGTTCCTTCGGGCAACAGGTGGCGTACGTTCCTGATCCACGGCAGTTCACACTTGCCCTTGCTTTTCATCGGTATGGAGCAGATCACCCTCTCCAATCACCAGTTAGCAGATGAAGCTTTGCGTGCTGCGCACGCTGCGTGCGACAGCGATCCTTTGTTGATCAACGAGATGGGGGTGATGGCATTCACTCATGGAAAGTATGTCTCATTTGCGACCCAAGTTTCCGAGTTGCTGAACTCTTTTGGGAAGATACCAAGAAGCGGCTCAGCTATTCGAACGTTCGCTCGAGCTCGCCCAAGTCACCCAAAGCTCGGAACGATCATGGATGGTGACGTATTTGAACCTCGGAACATGCTTCCGGAAGCTCAAGTAGGTTACACACCGGGCGAAACCTCGTGGATATATTTGCCCTAATTTTATCCGGGTGTAGAGATTACGAGAAGGCCAAACAGAATTACCAACGAGTTTTGGAGATAGAGCCACGGCATCGGCAAGGCCTAGGCTGTCTTGGAATGGTGTACCATTTCCAAGATGAAGTAGATAAAGCAATCGTCAAGTATCACGAGGTGAGCCAGCTGCTGGTGGTGGCTGAAGGTCCGCTAACTGGATAATCACAGGCGCTGAGCATCGATCCTATAAATAACCACATAATCGAGTTGCTGAACCTCGCGCTAGAATCAAACATAGCATGTGGTTCGTGGGAGAGAGTATATCCAGGAGGGGAGGAGGCGTTCAGGGCTATGCTGGCTTCGCTGAAAAACAAGTTTGGCAGAAAGGGAGTCGAGGCTAAACAGGGTGATGGTAACCGTTCGGAGGAGGCCATGAATGTTGGCTGAGGCACCGCGATGTGGAGGGATACAGCTTGTGTTTTGGATGTAGGTTGCACGAACTACGCCAGTCGTTGATCAAGTGCTATGACGCACGGAGTGGAGTAAAAAGAGGGTAGCCGAGTTCACGGGGTGCCTCATTTATCTTTCGGGGTGCGCCCTCCCGTCTGGCTGCCGAGATGCCGAGGCTACGTTCTCCACAATGTCATCCATACTTGTCCCCACCCGACTAATCAAATACACCAGTTGGGCTCCGAGCTTACGGAACAACCACTGGTTTTCATCTCATGTCAGTGCTACCCTTTTTTGATGGGTTCGTTGTTCGCCCTTGACGCCTGGTTTCTACTTCAAAATCGTGCTACTTCTCTTGCTTGGCCTCTAACCATTATGTGCTCTCTCGGGGAGTTGACGGACAACCTCCAATCCTCAGCGCACGGATGTCCGGACTGGGATCTTCTTGTGCGTGTCTCTCTTGTGTCGCAGTTGATGTCTCACATGGCTTACGTTGACCTAGGACAACATACTCGGCATGTTGCTAGTGTCTCCGTCGCTGCCCGAAAAGACCATGGATGTGTGCCGCCACACCTGCAGTCAACTAATCTCTGGCAACGGTCGGTTGTCTTCAGCGGTAGACCCTCAAACCGTCCATCGCTTGTTCAATGTCCTTGTGAACATCGCAAACCTCATGCACAGAATTGATAATACCATGCCAGCAACCACCGAGTGTTACATGCGCGCCATCGAGGTGGTAATCCAACCGCCGCAATCGCACTGCTCTACATCAAAAGTGACCTATCAGGACTTCCTCTTAGCAGCGTGGACCATAGGGCTTGCTTTATCCTTCGTCCGAGAGTCTCGTGTGCCACCTCACATCGCCAGCGCCCTCAAGTCGGGTGGTCATGCTAGCATCCTTACACGCGTAGGTAATCTGGACTTTGACGTCATTCAAGCTGTCCATGATGCCGGTGACGACCTGACACGGGCCTTGGTCGACCCAGCAACAGGGACTTTACCCCACCTCATCTTATTCCCGGAGCAAATCTTTCAACTGTCTACCCTCCTGTTCTCAACTCGGAAAGGCAACTCGCCCAATATTCTTACGATGCGTCTCGCGAACTCCGCGAATGACCAATACTCGACGAACGTCAAGACCGCCACTGCCTCTGTACTTCTAAGTCTCGCTCGACGCTATCAAACCACGGATTGTACCACGCTACTAGGCCAGCACAAAACATGTTATTTCACGACGGACAGCGTCGTCCTATTGCTACATTATATCGCAGCCTCTCTGTGCCCTAATGCTTCCATATATAACGACATAGGCGTCATGCTCTGTGGACTCGGCCCTGGAGAAACCGTTACTGGACCTCAGGGCCAGTCGATGAGTGGACGCGATATCGCACGACTCTACTACGAAAGGGGACTGCAAGTCGATCCGACGCATCCTCATTTATTATCTAACTTGGGCTCATTGCTCAAGGATGCAGGTCATACTACGCATGCTATTGGGTACGTCCTCCGCTCGCTCGATGTTCTGTCACTTTCCAACTCAAGTTGTTGTCTTGGAGAATATTCCATCATACACTTTCGGTTCACCCGGACTTGGACATCGCTTTGGTAAACATGGCAAATACGCTCAAGGATGCAGTAAGGGTCGGTTATCGATCTGGTCATTCGAGGAATAACCCACTTCGCAACAGGGTCAATGCGCAGAAGCTGTACCCTACTATCTGCGTGCCATTTCAGTGAACCCTAATTTCTCTGATGCGTACTGTGGCCTTAGTCATGCCATGAATGCTGTTTGCCAATGGGGAGAGAGAGGTGACGTGGACGTGAGGCTTCACTCAGTACGACGCTGATCTGCTCCGTCAGACGTTTGGATGCGGAAGGCAATAGAGGTCTGTGAGAAGCAATTGTCAGACGCGGACACCCAAGTTACTGGGCTCCTACGCACGAAATCATTGGAGGAATGGATGGCTCTGGTACGATTTGCCCGTGGACGACCACTCTCGCCTGTTGAAGAGAAAGAGTGGATACAACGATTTCGGTTGTTTTTCGAGGACGACTCGTCGGTCACGTCAGCCAATCGCAACGAAGCAAGCTTCCTGATACGGCTTTTGGAGTGGTGCCTGTCACGAATGCAACATGCTTGGTACATCAAGACATATGGTCGCGCCGTTCATGCCGATACGCCGCAACCCTCGTTGTCAACCGCCAACCGACTGACCCTTCCCGTCTGTAGTGTCCTGTCATCCCTGGGGTATCCAAAGTTGCCCTTCATATTACCGTTTCACACCGTAAGTGCGTGTGAATTCAGTTCCGGACGCGGACCAATAGGATTTGATAGTTCACGCTACCGCTCACGTCTCGAACTATACGGCTCATCGCACACCGAAACGCTATCAATGCATTTTACACTGCCACCACGTATACCAACAAAGCTGCTATCGTATACCCGCCTCCGCCTCCTCCCGTTCGGGGAAAGCTCAACATAGGCTATGTTTCCAGCGACTACAAGTGCGTTCGACCGGTGCCTGATTACATCACACCCCCTGACCACCACCCGTTCTGCAGTGACCATCCGCTGACTCATCTCATGAAATCTGTATTTTCTTTACACAACAAACAACAATTCAACGTCTTTCTCTATGCTACGAGTCCCTCGGATGGCTCTCTCCACAGGCAATACTACGAACGCCAGACAGCCTTCCATTTCACCGAGGTCTCATCCTGGTCTGTAAGCGCCATCGTCGACAGAATTGTACAAGACCAGATCCATATCCGTACGTGTGTTTTCGGTTGCATATTACACCGGGACCCATATGTGTTTGCGTTTTAGTTGTCAATCTGGGTGGGTATACCAAGGGAGCGAGGAACGAAGTATTTGCAGCACGTCCTTGCCCGGTGCAGATCTCACTCATGGGATTTGCGGGAACGCTGGGAGCTGGTACGCATCTTGCCATCTGTCGATGTGCGGTGGTAGTGTCTGACAAGGTCCCAGGCTGGTGCGACTATTTGGTTTGTGACCAGGTAGCCTGCCCTCCGGACCTATT
This sequence comes from Pisolithus microcarpus, assembly GCA_024613185.1. Taxonomy (NCBI): domain Eukaryota; kingdom Fungi; phylum Basidiomycota; class Agaricomycetes; order Boletales; family Pisolithaceae; genus Pisolithus; species Pisolithus microcarpus. The sequence continues at coordinate 132,306 of JANFAI010000032.1, forward strand.
CGCAACTGTTAGTGCGCGTCCGGCGCGGAGTGCGTCGAGAGAAGGGGACGGTGGTCGTGCAGACGTCGGTGTTCCCGTCAATGAAGGATGTGACCCATCATCTCCAGCAACAAACTGGATCTAGTATGTCGTCCAGTTAATTGTGCCTACTGACTAAAACCTTCTCTCTCTACTAGTACTGAATGCCCTATCTACATGCCAGTGAGCTATTCCGCACGTGTACACCGCAACACTCTTCTAAACATGGTCCCCAGCACACTTTCTTTGTGACAGATCACAAACAGTCGTACCGCCAAGACGAACAGAGTCTACCCTCTAACCCCACATCACACACCGATCCGTGGCTCACCGAGTTGCGCCGGCGCGAAGAAGCACGATGCGCGATCTTTCCGGATCTGCCCAAGTAAGCTAGCGTGCTACGCCAATTAACGTGTCGTGAATGATAATGGCTTTAGGGATGTTGTCATATTCGCGAACTTCAATCAGGTACGTATGAGGTACTGTCCTTTTGTTCGCGCTCCAGCTGACGAGATTTCTGCCACCAGCTCTATAAGGTATCGTTGCTTCTTGCCGTTATACCATATGACCGACGTCGACACCGGCACTATTGACACAGATTGACCCTGTGAGCATCGTTCGTTTACTTCGTTGTTCACGATCTCAGACGGTCTCGGCAGTTAATATTCTGGACATGGCTCCGCATCCTGTATCGCGTACCAAGGAGTATCCTTTGGCTACTCCGGTTCCCCGCGGCAGGCGAAGCCAACCTCGTACAAACTGCCACTGCGTGGGCTGGACCTGAAGTTGCGTCTCGCATCCGGTTCACGGACGTCGCTGTGAAAGAACTGCATATATATCGATGTAGAGTGGCAGATTTGGTACTGGATACAGTCGAGGTAACGTCGTGGCTGTCATGTGCTTGGAGGGTTCATGGGGCTGAAACTTTCGCCGTACAGTGCAGTGCGCATACAGTTGCAACCGAGTGGGTGATCCCATCTCTTCTCGTTCCACAATTCGGTTAAACGACTACTGATCGTTCTCAGTGTTCTATGGTCCGGCACACCGATCATTGCATGTGCATGGCTAAATCACAGACATAAAATGTCGTCTCGCGTAGCAGCGAGTGCCGCATACGCAACCGGACTTGGCAAGCAAATGGTGGTACACAGCCGGGAGGAGTACGAAGACAGGGCTGTGACGCTCGCTAATTCACTTCGGCGTCACGATACGATTGTTTCCCCCTCCGCCAGGCTGCTCCAGAAGGGCAGTAGTCGGGCAGGCGGTGGTTCGCCCGCCATCGCTGAATCCTCGTACGACGACGATGGCGAAGATTTAGGGGAGTTGATGGAGCTTCGCAAACGGCTATTTCTGACTCGCAAGTCGATGCCTCTTTTCGATACGGCGCGATGGACGCGGAATCTGGAGAAGGGGTACGTCGCTGCGTGGAAACGATGGGTCGAAGGGAGACAGTTTGAATATGGCGAGGACACGTGCATACGGGTCCGGGATGACGAGGGATAGGCGAAGCTTGTAGGGAAGAGGCTATTGTTTACGACGTCGCAGGTCGGAAGCGGTACGTACGGTACGTCCGCGGCCTTGTTAATTGTGATTCCCGGGACGCTGGCGTGTCGGTATTGGTATTTAATGTTTCAGTCAAATACGATTTCTGATAATTCACGTATGTATTGTCGTTATATCAGAAGACACGACGGGTCTAGTCTACGTAGGTCACTATTTCGCCAGACTGTCGGTCTGAATACTTGGCAGTTTGGACTCGGGGAAGGTGGGATGCCTCCACCAGCGGCCCCAACGGAGAGGCATATGTGCCCCGTCCCGCTCCGCGCCGTTCCGTCTCGGACATGGCCGGTCTGATTCTATACTGGGACAGGTTATGACTTTGGATCGATGATGATGACAATGATTCGCTCGTTTCGGCTCTTCACAGATTACCTTGCTTGCAAGGTCTCTGTCGCATCATAAATCGTGGGAACCGGTGTGTTTCAGAAACTCCTTCCTCTTTCAGCCATTCTTTCCTCCCACGACCACGATGCACAGCACACTGGTTCCTTCATCCGTTTCTCCATGTATAGTGTAGACACCATATTGTAAACGCCAGTCCCGCAGCGACTCACGCGGCATCGAGTACCGAGCATGTGCGGACACGAAAATGCCTATCCGATAATGTAAATCTCCTGCGACGTCATCACAGTCTATAGACCGAGAAACAAGGATGTAATGAAAATATGAACGTGCTCATTTTTGGGACGTGAGCTGTAACCACCACCCCTTGGTCTGCTCGTCTAATACAGCCAACCGATCATCTTCTGCCAGTAAATCGGTGGAATGGTTACAAAGAAATAGTTTTTCATCGAAGTCTCTTAACAATCGGATCGTGTCGCGACCGGAGCTCCTAGATAATGCCACGTACAGATTAAATAGATTGAGACCACCAGAAGGCGGACGGGCAATGTCCACTATGACGGAGGAAATCGTTTGTCCTTGGGCGCGGTAATCCGTAAAGGCGTATGCAGGAGTAATAGGGAACTGCAGGCGTCGTACCCGCCGTGTCACATGTAAACCATCCGGAGTGCTATACCGAATTGTATAGCATTTGGTCACAGGTTCCACGGGGATCACAGACGGCTCGAGACCTGGCAGGTGGGAGGTCCGCGTGCGGGCGAGTTTCACAAGAACGTACGACGGCATATGTTTGAGATGCTGAACTCCATGTGTGGGAGAAAGGGGCGGTTCATCTGGATGTAGCAAAATGTCCTCGACAACCCCGCGCGCCCCGTTGGTAATGTCAAGATCTGTCTCAACATTTTGCGTCACCATGACTTTCATGCCCACGCAGAGCTCAACTTGGTCTGGCAACTCTCGCTTGACACGGCGCCCTTGGGACTCACCGGCAGAGCCACGCAATGCGAATGCATAACGCTGCTGGAGGTTTAATGGATTACCCTTGATAGTGTCCTCAGCTGTACACACAAAAACCACACCACCTATGTGACGTGCATGTTTTCGTAGGGCTGCGTCGTTCCATTGCCGGCGGACCGCGTGTCGAGGTGTGACCAAACAAGCATCTGCCCACGGAGGAACAGTGAAGTCCAGGGGGGGGGCACTGGGGTTCGTGAGAACTAGCTGCCGGAGCATAGCAATGTGAGGTTCCTGCACCCGACCCATTCGAACGCCGTAGAGAAAATCTTGCCATACTTTGTCGGTAACCCGCATCTGTTCTTGGAGAATGACGACAGTTTGGAATTCTTCGTAGATAGCTCGTCCCAGTTGCGCGGGAGTGCCCTCGTTCTGTGGTTTGCTGGGGACGTAGAGAGCCTCAGACGGACCAACTGCCACAGGGGGAAATTGGTGGAAATCGCCACACATGATGACGTTGATGCCGCCAAACGAATGTGCCGTGACCGCTCCAGCATCCGTCATCTTCCCCACTGCGATGTTGCGTGATAATTTGGCGAGAAAAGTCTTGCCCACCATTGACATTTCGTCTATAATGAGATACTCGTAGTCGTGCCAAAACTGCTGAAGCTTGACTTTCGCCTGCGCACTGATTCCGCGCTCGCTGCCACGTGAGATCATTGCGATCGTATGAGTGGTCTTCCCATCAATAAGGGAAGCGGCCACCCCTGTGTATGCAGCCTTGAGCAGTAAATGACGTGCACCTCTGCAGTGAAAATACTCTGTGATGGTTTGTATGACTTTGGACTTGCCAGTCCCGCCCTCTCCAGCCAATAGCATACGCAACGGTGGGGGTGAACGACCACTAATGGTCTGGTCGAGATGCCATGTGACAATGTCATAGGCTCGCCTTTGCCTGACATTCAACATCGAAGGATCGACCGGGCTCAGCGCAGCCTCGCACATTTCCGCCGACTGCATCTCCCGCTCTCCAGAACGAATAAGTTCATCGTCAATGAGATATACATCTGCTGTCCCCTCCGATTTGGCCGGCATGGAGAGTTGTGGACCGCCGATCGTGTTCTGGTGCTCGACGTCTCTCGACATCTGCTCTTTCCAACACATCAGATTTTCGAAGTCCAGCGTCTCTGCTCTGCGGACGTGCACAGGCGCTCTGTTAATGTCATTGCTGGAATCAAGGGGTAGGGGTGAGCATGATTCAACATCACTGCTTCCTTCCGATTGAAAGATACCAGCGAAACGGGCTGCTTCCAATGCCAGACGTCCATGCAACTCCTCAGCCACAGGTGTCTGGGAAGCAAGTAGTTCCGCGAGATCTTGCTCGTCAATGTTTCTTCTACACCCTCCCACAACCTCCTGCGACGGCAAGCCATCTTCCACAACATCCATGTTGTCGTCCATGGAACCGTGAGTACGTGCAGCTGCCTGCGAGGTCTGGTGCTCCTGCGCTGATCTCTCGCAATGGTGGAAATATTGAATACCCGACAGAATCTGAAGCACCTGCGCTGGCGCATGTGACGCATAATCCTGAAATGCCGTTGACCACGTCTCTGTTGAGCCTTTTAAATCAGACGCTATATTCCGCCAGGGCTTCAACAGCAGGAGCATCGACGCGCAGTAAAAATCGTGCTGTTCAGGGTCGTCGTGTGAAGGGAAATATCGACCGATGAAATTAGGGAGATTGTGGTGGTCTTCGCGACGGACAACCCTCTGCCTCTCGTTGAAACGGGGGTGCTGCTTTTGATAGTCCACTCGTTCGTGTCGTGGGCGACCACGTCCGCGTCGTGCTGCTGCTGGCACTGCCTGGCCCCCTACAGAGGTATTGCAGTCGGGACTCCTCCGTGTGCTCTTGTGGACTTCATACGAGTTAAGAAAAAAACCGATGACATTGTCTTCTTCGAAGGAATCGCCACGGTACATATAGTCCGTCACCTGACACTTCGGTACGACCTTTCCATTGCTGTCTGCCGCCAGAGTGACAACGTGCAACGTCTCTTCCTGTTTGATATGGTTTAGCATCTGTTCGCCCCCCTGACAGCTGGCAGCTCACCTCATGTTCACCCACAGATTCTCTCGCGGTGGACTTCGACGTAAAGGCGTCTGTGGGGTTACTACAGATCGTCAGTAATTCTGCTGAACGGAGAACTGCACGTTGTACGTACGTGGCATGAGCCTCGACAGAGCGATTCAACAAGGGAAAAACTCCCAGCAGTGCGCTGACGAACGATGACCAGTAAACAGGCGTATAATGGTGAGAGCGATACGTGTCCCCCCATCCCATCAGATACGACATTACCATGGGTGCCGCGAGCTCTTGTTCTCTGTTAATGGTGTGCACGAGTCGGAAGAGTAACAGACGTTGCTGGTTGCGTAAATCTTCCAGATATGGTGTATGCTCCGTGTGGTATGCCAGGCCTTTCGCGAGCACTGCAGACAGATTGTGATGCCTACCTTGTTTCTTGGTTTGGTAGGTCGTGATGTAAAAAGTCAGGTTGGTGGTCGCTCGTGAGTTGGTCAGCAATTTGACATCGTTATTGCACCTTGCGTTGATGCTCAAGGCTGGCACCCATGCATTCAGGTATGCGTGCAGTCTCTTCATCCCCCATTCTCCGTTCTCGTCAATAAAATCTCGTGGGCTTACAGGAAATGGGGCTCGTCTCTTGCACACCAGTCCTCCAGTTTTCCTTGGAACCAAGCATCTCCTGGCCTCGCATGTGTGGAGTTGCTTGGCCCTCACGACACGTTTTTCAAAGAGGGCAAGCTGCTCTTCGTAATCGGGGGATTGCGGATGGGGAGGTCGTGAGTAGGCCACGTCGACTTCATTCGGTATAAGTCGGATTGTCTCGGCACTCTCCAGGCCTGGTAAGAATCCTCGTATGTTCGCTTCCAGAAAACTCCTTGCACGGTCGCGGAATGCTGGGTCCTTCAAGAGACCTTCCATGTCCTCCATGGTAGGTGCATCCTTCAACCACACTAACATGTGCAGGTGCAGAGATCCTCGCCCCTGCGATTCGACCACGCCGAAATACGCGTTCACCATCCCGAACACACCCTTGGTGCGTAACAATTGATGTGGCGTTGTTTTAATGCCGAACAGAGTGTGGACGATAGTCCTGATCATGAAGTGAAAAAATTTGGCGGCCGCATACGGATCCGCCGCCACGTTCTGTGCACGTACGTCCTTCGTTGGCCCCATTGCTCGCATAAACTTATCCATATCGATATGCTCCCCTGCAAAAACTTGAGCGATAGGATCGTGTAAGTCGCACGGGTTGATCGTTATCCATAGACTAGGTGGGTTCAACATAATACTTGTTGCCCAGATCTGACTCCTCAGTTGGTGACGACTTTGATCGGTACCGACGACCCGTCCTGCAGTGGAATACAAGTGTCGACGTAGTAACCGTATCGCAGGGTCCGAGATGGGACGGTTAGATTCCTCTTCTTCCTGTGCTCGCTGCATTTTTTCAACTGTGATGGTCGACAACACTCGTGCGTCTCGCTGAAAGGTTTTGCGCTCCATCTGTAGTCTGGCAGATCCCAATGCCTGTCGTCTCTGCAGTATCCCAAAGCATACGAATGGGAACGTTTCGTGCTTGCGGAAACGGCGGTCGTGGTAACGCAACGCCCATCTAATGTGTTCTCCGAAATCAAGTGGGACCTCTTGCAGACGTTCAATACCTCCCTCGCCGTACGGATACAAACATGGATATGCCCTTTCGAAAAAATTGGTGTGTTTGGTCGTGAGTTCATCTACAGCATCCCTTGCATTCTTGCGCGGCCGGCCGAAATCATTGACCGGGCGGTCACCGTGTCTCACTGCATAGGTGCCCTCTGTGCCCTCCTCCCACAGGTTCGACAAACCCCACGCCATCATTTCGCGTGCAGTCACAGTTGACATGTCAGTGTCTATGGTTCCTGAAATCTGCAACGGCACCACGTCTGCAGCCACAGTTACACTGTGAGTTTGGCATGCATCACACATAATAATATGTACTGACCCGCCATGCTTCTCCCACTCGTGTGTGTTTCCTGTAGATCGTCACGAGATTCTGCTGTGTGAGGTTTGCGTTCAATAAGGGGTTTCGTCTGCGAAAATAGAAACCACACCTTCGTTATCATCTTGTGGTATGTAACCTTGACTCTCCTGCTCTATGATACCAGTGTCTTCACTCTGCCTTATAACACTAGCAATCTCCAGCGGGATGTCATCCTCAGGTAGACTCCGCAGACGGTCATTGCTGATTTCAATGGTCCCATAATATTTTGGATTGTGCGTCTTCAACCACAACAAGGCTTCTTGCACGGCACGACGGCGTACTCGAAAAGTGGATCGCAGCCAGTTCCTCGGTAAGTTTCCCACCCCAACGAAGGTTATCGTGATTAACGATGCCAATATTGTAGGTCGCTGAGGCATCAGATTGCCTTCAACCATCGCCGATATCGCATCCATGTTGTGATCGTATGTACAAACGTTTCCCCTCATGGCATTCTGCAATGCCGCGACCTGTCGCACGCCTCCGCTGCGCTTCGGAAACAACTTGAAGACATACACTCGAGGATAGAGCTGTGCAATCAGCAGTTGCTCTGGAAAGGTGAGTCTCTGCAACACCCACGGACAATCGCCAATCCACAGCTGGTTTGCAAGCGAATAACGGGGGGGACTGTTTCCAGGTTTTCGTAAATCGCTACTGCACTGGTTACAGATGGTCACCGATGCCTGACCGCCGACTTCGTGGATAGCAGAGGTTTCTAGAAGCATCTCATTGACGAGGCGATGCATAGGGTGCACTGTTCTTGGGCGGAGACGTGCTGAATTGGGAACGTCGGTAAGTTTAATCGGCTGCAACCCATCCTCTTTCACACTACACTCCCGTGCACAGACTCCGCAGGTGCCACTGTCCAACGCATCATTGCCCGTGGCCGCATAGAAGGCTCCGTATATCGTCTCCACCTCCTCCCTCGACGGGACTTCGAGGAACTCGTTCGCGGGACAAACACCACCTGTCACCATCGGGATATCTGTACTGTCGCGTTGCATGCGTGATCTCTTGCTTGGACTGTTCACTTCTTCTACCCTTTTGCGTTTAGAGGCCCGCCGTGCGACTTTCTCCTCTTCATGTTGCAATGCCGCTACACGCAGGCCATCGAGGATATGTGCAGGGGCATCGCTTAGCACCCGTTTCATTAGCGTAGGCTTACTTCTTCGTTCTTCCTCTGTGAGACGCAGCGTCCCTGCAAGTCGACCTATTATTGCTGTCTTCGGGAGTTTATTGATCTCTGCTTCGAGGGCGTCCATGTAGTGGAACAGTGCGTGTCTCTACATCCCTATTCCACCATATCTTTGCTGACTGTGCACCCCGCCCACCCCTGTGTCGCCGCTTACTCCCGTTCATCACACCAGTAGCTCACATTCTTTGAATGCTGCACCATTGCTCCGCCCTGTATATTTACGTGTCCATCAGCACAGTACATGTTTTTCTACTCGTATGCGGTCCTTTTCTGTTATATCTCACATGCGCCTCACGTCTTCTGCATTTCTGATACAATAGCTCCCTACTTCTTCATTCTCATTGGGCCCGTACCTACACCCCTGCTTGGACGCCCGGACTAAAAATGTGATCCCAAAGGAGGTAACTTTCACAAGGTCAGTTGTTCATCACCACAGTATGCGGACGGAACTTACGATTGGTCTTCTACCACATCCACTCGAGGACGTGCGAATGCACATTCCAAACCGCACGGCATACCCCCCAGCATCCACTGCAAATCAAGGACGCCAAACCCGCGGAACACTTCCTGGAAGCTGTGTGATGTGTGCGACCGTGCTTGGAAATTGAACCACATCGTGGCGCGATCCGTGACGGTACGCGTGGTAACTTTGCAGGTGTTCGTCAGACCATGCTGTTGTTCGCAGCGTATGTACCGAATGCCCCGCATGATATATTTGCGTATTGCGCAAATCATTGCGTGCCTCTGCGGGTGGTAATACAGTGGGCCGGCATTCACGACCGAAAGGTGCCGTAGGGTGAGTGTCGGATAACCGCTGAAGATCGTGTCCGCACTGATGAAGTTCATAACGGCAGTGCTGTGGAATTGGAAAATGGGACTCAGCGCGGTGGATGTCTTGGACACTACCACGTCCACACTATTCTTTCCATTGGTAAGAACGACGAGCCGAGACACATGCGAGTAAGTGTACCCGACTTTCTTCACAGGGAGTTCTGCGATGACGGCGTAACCTTGGTCTGTCAAGTGATCCAGAAGCCGCTCCGCCTCCCGGCGCGGGACATAGATGTCGAGGTCGGTGGGGGTCCATTGTGTGCCACACTCCGGCAGCAGAACATGGAGTGCCGTGGACCCAGAAATAACGGCGTCGTAGGAACGCAACATGTCGAAGAGATCATCGCCACGCGAAAAGTATTGAGCACCAACCCTGGTTATCCTCCCCTTCACGTAGTCCCTCACCACTTTCCCCATGTATCGGTTAGTGGCGGCTAATTGTTGAAGTTCGCCCATGTGGCAGTATCTCTCCATGAGCTGGACGAGTTCGAGACAATTCAAGAACCTATGCTCTGCAGAGGTGACATATGGTGCCCGCGGCGGATTGTTTGGCATGACGAATGGTGGGGATTGCGGTCGTCCGGGCTCTCTCTACGGTATATATCCACTGTCCCCATCGTTTCTGCGATAGCGGCGTGACTGGCCCATGACCGACACACCGTTCACATTGGGGTCGCGTGCGTTTCATGTTTTTATCTACGTTTCACCCTGACGGCTTTGATCACCCTCTGTCTCGCCTGCTTACCCACCCTAGTTGCACACCGAAGAGCCATATCGTGTTATCGTACAAATCTTACGTTGATGTGCACCACCTCCCCTGCTACATTCGCTTTACACAATCTCCGTACCAGTTTCAAATCTCTACTAGTTTTGTCTGTGGTTCTGTAGTGTTCGACATATTAACACATATCGTCAACGCTACCATAAGCATCAGCTACGCTAGTTGCTGGGATTCTAAAAGTACACATACCGTTTATGAATCTCCAATAATGCTGGTAGGTCATCTTCGGGACATACGTTGATGGGTCTTCCTGTCATCGTCACTGCTACGTAAGCATACACAGCCATCTCCCGCTCGTGTTGGTGCTTGTGTTTGTCAAAATACACTGCGAAGACCCTCGTGCCCACACATAGGACAGTTGTGTATAACGCAGTATTCGGGGGGAACAGATTCTCGTTCGGCTCTAAGTGGAACGTTTCTGGTCCGTCTCGGCATACAGTAATGCGGCAGGGTCCCACCCTGTTTCCCAACAAGAACGCCGTTACAGTATGCGTCGTATAGGACATCTTACCGCACACTGTGTCAAGAACACGCTCGTGAAAAAAGTGTAGAGGTGCGCACCCGGTTCTGCTCGTATTAGCAGGGACTATCTTACGTTCTCGGCGCACACCGTCTTTTTATAATTCCCCTATGGGCCCCTCGATATCGTGCACCGTTCATTCGCTCCTTGTTCCCTGCTGCATACCCCTCCCTATTACTGCAATTGTCTTGCACGATCTGAGGCGGGTACAACCTCCGAGGGATCTTTTTCAATTACGACCATCGCCAAGGTCGTGTTTCACCGTGTTATGACGAGGGCTTCGAATGTCCCCAAAATCCTGTCTGTCGTGCTCCACCCGTCCTCGTCATGTCTGAAATTACGATGTGCTTGGGAATATTTTGTGAGATAACGACACTGTTGGGGGTATCCCTGCGCACGTGCACCCCTCTGTTACCACCGTTTATAAGTATGCATGTGGTGTGTGGCTCCTGCATTGTGTGTGTCCGCGTTCCCTACCTAAATGTCCACTGCCACCAACCCTGTTCTTTCCCGGGTCCTGCAAGCCCGCGAGCGTCTTATGGTCTCCGGGCTATACCTCGGGCAGTCTTGCACTGCCTCCAATTTGGAGTGGGTACGTGAGGGTCGGGGACATGTGCTCTCGCATATTCCTGCTCCACCTATCAACGTGACTGCTACCACCTCGGATGAGGAGCAAAGACCCCCTTCTGATCTACCTACACCTTCTGACTTCTGCGCTCCTCCTGAGCGTGCTGTTCTGAGCGCCATTGTACGCATCGACCGCGATGACTTTTGGCTCGTGTCCGATGGTGGTTATCAAGGTGCTGGCAGCGTCTGGAAAGATATCTTGGACGTCAAACCCTCCTGCGCTCTCACCAAACCCGGCATGCAACCTCTTGATGCCGACTTCGCTACTGTGATGACCACCTTGCGCTTACTCACGAACAAATGTGTCACTCCCGGTTACGCTTTGGGCAAAAGTCTGTTTGGCGATGAGAACTTGAACCCCAAGCGTTTCAAACTTCGTCACAAGCTGTTTGAGGTATGTACTTCTCAACCAGTGCATTTCTTCACTGACGTCGCATCCTATTCATGACAGTCCCTCGACACTGATGTGGACAATGACGACGTTGAACCCCCCTCCGCTACAGGTCTGCATTCTATCAATAATCTCGCTGAGTTTTTTAACATGGTGTGATCTACTTTCAGATCCTTTCTCATTGGAGATGTGGCCTCTGACCAAGGAGAGGAACCGACCAGAGCTTCTCGCTCTTAAATCCACCCATCGCGTTCTGCCTGTGCCCGCATATGACCTGGCGGGCAACCTCATCCATCCCACTGCTTACCGTCGCTTCCTTCAAGGTGCCCTTGTTGAAATTCACTTTACCTTGTCACACTGGGGTATCGCCGGTGTGAGGCGTGATGTTTACAGTGGGGAAATTCAGTTTATCCACTTACTAGATGCCCCGATTCCAGCGTCGTGTGCCGGTAGGAAGAGGAGGATCCCCCTTCACCTGAACGCTGATTCCACGCCTTCCAAGAAGCAGGTGACTGGTTGATAACATGTCTACTTGTGTTTCCGTGCCTGTGCACACCATGCCTGCCGTATGGACTGCGCCTGGACTTCGTTTTGCTCCGTTGATCCACTGACACTAACACCTGTTACACTTTGTGCTGCATTGACACTGTTGTGTTCATCTTCTTCTGACACGGACATCTGTTACATTGCACGTCCCCAGGCCTTCTTCCTGTACAGTGTTCTCACACTCCTCTACTGTACATACGATGCTGGACGCCGTTGCCTCCATTTGTGCTGCATTGACACTGTTCGACGAGATGTTTATGTTCTATTGGCTTACTCAATGATATGTTGTTGGATGTGCTTCCAAGCAAGGTTGCAGCCGCCGCAGGCGGCACTTCCCGAGTGTCACAATCGAGCCGGATATCTGCTATTTTTTTGAGAGAGGCACTCTGGAGCAACACCTGAGTTGGTTTGTGATCGTGCGGCGTCGTGCATGGGATCTCCAAGCATGTCTGGAATAAGCTTGTAAGTTGCCGCGACCCGCGCACTGATGCGATCTTCCTTTCTTCTAGGCTTGCGCAAGTGGGTTGGAGGCACTTCACAGACTTGCTGATCACGCACAGATTCTAATGCAAAAGGTTACTCTGGAAAGCGGCAGTTATCGGGACTATGCTAGGTAGTCCTTACCAACTACGCCCACTTGCCACCAATGCAAGTATGCATGTCCTGCACCAGAGCCGGCTCCGCGTTGTTGTCACAATGTCGTCAACTTCCTCCAACTCCCCACCTCCACCGGTGTCAATGATCGTGTATACGCCACGCATGCGGCTCTCAACGCAATCGTATATTCGGAACTTGCCTATAGCCATGGACCATGTATAGACCAGGAATGTATGTCGCACGATGGGATTCGCTATGAACACCCGGGTGTCATACAGCGTTCCGGGGTAGAAGCACGGGTGTCCCATGACTAACTGGGCCAGGCGGATATGCAATGCGAATACTAGTGGCCCTCCCCTCGAACGAAACGATACATGCGTACGTGGGACCAGCCGCTCGAAACTAGAGCCAGTAATACGGCTATACGACGGACTTTCTTTTTTCAATAACCGTGGTACATGGAACGCCGGAAAACACGCACCTGGTTCGTTCATGGAGAGCACGAACACATACAGTAAAGATAATACCGACTGCATCATGGGAACGCCCCACGTACATTCTACACTGACACATACGCAGATTCCTCCAATAACCGACCCTTCCTCCGCGCATGTCACCCACATGTTTCCCTGCATGGCACCTAACCCTACCGTATTGGCGGCCGTCCGGAATCTTTCATCATGGGGTACCTAATTATCAACTACTCGTGGCTGCAGTCGAACGGACCACCACAAGAGTCAAAATAACTGGACCGACATGCAGTGCACAACCGGGATCCGATAAGCGACTACGACCTGACGAAAGGCCCTCGGCTCGGCATCTTTTTCTCATTTTTCAACGTGATTTTCTCCATCCGGGTCATTCATTTTGCAAGATCTCATATCGGACGCATGTACGTACAGACTATGCCACTGAGACTTCTGACAGGGTGTCCTTGGGATGACCACCTCCCACACGCCCGCGCACGATAATTATGGGGACAATCGGACGTTCAAGATGTCTGGTTCTTATAAATGACATAATACACACTACTTTCACCTCCCCCGTCCCGTCCTTCCTTCATTGCCCGTAGAAGAAGAGGGACTACTGAGAGAAGACGCGGAAGCCGTAACAGGGATACGGGACCACGGTCAACAGGGTCCAGCTGACCGAGGAGAAAGCAAAGTAACGAATCGAAACAAATCGAGTTAGGCGATTCGTTGGAACGAGCCAACACAAATAGAAAGGAGAAGGGTCGAAGAGGTAACGGTAGCTTATGGATGAAAACCTCGGTTGAACGGAGGCGCTCATATACGTATTACGATGCAGACGGGTCCGTATTAGAGGAAAAGAGGGATGGCATATATTGGAGGGGGAATCGAGCCGGGACATGGGATCGGGAAAAGGGAAAAAACAGGAAACGTGGAGGAATGCAAAATATATTCGCCCAGACGCATTCGAGCCGGGTCCTCCCGAAGGAATCGACAAGATGACAAAAGAAACATCGCACTACTCTCCGCAGTGCATGCGTGAAACGACGGTCAACGTCGCCTTCGAACGTGGACTCACCAAAAAGACTCACCGTCGCAAGTCATCACTTAAGAAGAGGGAGGGAAGGGGATGAGGGGAAGCTTGGCTCGGAATGTGCTCAGACCACCCCACTCAGTCCCAAAGCCCTCGCACCTGCCCCCGCACCGCCTTCCCAACCGAAAAACCGTTCCCCGCTCTTCTCTCCATATCCACCATACTCGTCGCCGTACCCAAACCCGGAACCCCTTCTTCCGTATCCATATCCTCCATACCCTGTATACGACGCGTCCGATTCCCCAATGAGACCCTCCTCCGATTCCTCGTCCTCCCATCCCCGTTTCGTATGGGCCCATACGGATATGAACAGGATACGTTTCAATTTGGGGTTGAGAAAGAACCAATGGGAGGACCATAAGAGTGCTCCTGCGCGCCGCTTGAGGCGGACGCGACGGTAAAAAGGGGGAGAGTACGTGTAGGGGCGTGTGTCAGGAGAGGTGTCTGGAGAGTTAGACTTTGGCATCGACTTGGCCAGGGAAGAAGAGGCTATTGGAGAGGATGTGTCCGTGCTACTGGCGTTGCTCCTGTCTTTGCGAGGGTGTATGCGCGGACGGCGTGTGTTCCTGCGAGACGACAGCGAGGTCGAGGTGACGAAGTCCTGATCGTCCGCGTCGAACTCGAACGTGGCATCTCCCTCGTCGAGGTCAAGGTCGTCAGAAGAGTACTCGTCAGCGACAGAGGCGACGTCGTCTTCGTCGTCCGAGTAATCGTTGGCGTGGGGGTCCGAGTCTGGGTCTGGAGTGTAGGAAAAGACCTGACAATCCCCGAGTCCGATGACGTCGTCCAGTGTTCGGTACAGGGTAGGATGCGTGCCAGATACGATGGCAGGCGGCGCATATGGGCTCCGTGCGATTTGAGAGTGGGGTGAGGTTGACGATGCGGTGGGTACTGAGGACGGGAAGGCGTTGGGAGATATGGGTGGGTACGAGGAGTATGTTCTGGGTGCGGGTATGCTCCCTGTACGGGAGTGAGCGTGTGGAGAGAGCAAAGTGGTGCTGAGAGCATTCAACACACTTGCACCGCTCTTCTCCTTGTTGAAGTGGGATGGCTTGACGTCTGAGAACTCGTGGTCCGGGAAAGCAATGTTGAGCGTGGCAATGAGAAGATAGAGCGTCTTTCTTGACGCTGGTTTGTCCATTGGACCGAACGGCGTTTCTTCTGGCTCACGCTCGAGCCACGAGGGTAGAGGAGGCCAGCAGGCTGCTTCGTCTGTGTATGCGTGTTCGAGAGACTTGAAGAGTTTCTTGTCGCGTTTGATGTTCTTGCACGAGTAGGCCTCGATTCGTGTGTGGACCGAGCATTCTGGTCCTTCGTGTGTCAATGCCTGTGCGAGGCGCGACAACTGAGGGCATTCGATGTACTTCATCCTTCCTCGAAGCTTGTCGTTGGCAGCGAGCTGGGCGCTGGTATTGAGGGGGTGTGGGACGGGTGTAATGGCCTTTTATGGCGAGGGTAGACACGTGCAGGCGAGCTCGCACTGCGGCAGACACACACGTTGTCCGCCTGGCACGTTGTATTGGTCTGCAAGTACATCGACTGAACACGACTTTGAAGAGCGTACAAAATACTACATACGCCAACACTGACGCCGTCGAGTGCTACAGGTTCTCTTGTTTATGTAGTGGGCTGACGTGAAACGCCCATCGTCGGCTATTAGTCCAGCTTATCACATGATTCGAACAAAGAGCCATATGTATGGTCCCGAGACACGCACTCTCACCTTCCTCCTACTTCGTCGTGCTCAGCTCACCAGCAGTAAAGTCGCACTACCATGACCGACATCAAAGTAGAGGGTTTCAAGGCAAGTCTTGCATCGAGACAGGGGTATTGCGACGTTAAAAGTTGATTGACAGGCTTCCGAGATCTTGTCGAGACTCGACTCTGCCTTTGAAAGATTTACAGACGCAGAACGGAAAACCCAAATCAAAAAGGTTGCGCGTCCTACCGTTCACGCCTCACTGCACATGACACTGACGGATTCGCGCATTGACATAGGCGAACGGTATCTTCGAACTCCGTATTACCAACGGAAACAAACAAGAAGCTGTATGGACAATCGACATGAAAGAAAAGGGTACAGTGTACAAGGGACCTGCACAGTCTAAGCCCGGTGTCGTGCTGTTAATGAGTGACGACACCTTTGCACAGCTTGCGGATGGAAAGGTACGGTCCGATCGTTTCCCTCCCCTTGTTTTCCCATCTTTCCCTCTGTCACGTTTCCTCCTCGTACTGATCCGAAACTCAGCTCGACGGTCAAAAGGCATTCATGACTGGTAAACTGAAGACCAAAGGCAACGCCATGCTAGCTACCAAATTGACACCTATTCTCGAGGTCAGTGGGCTCTGACTTCTTCGTTGATATACCCTTCACTCACGTTCCCGTCTTCCCGCTACGTTTTCATATCAAACAAACGACCAACAGACCGCCAAAGGAAAAGCCAAGCTTTAATATTCTCCTCAGCTGACACCATTCACGTGACCCGCCGCTCTCCCGTCCCCCTTCATACATATCGATTGGACCAGCTTCCCCCGCCGTATGTCCGTGTATCCGTAATGACCCAGCTTGCGTGTGTGTGTACTCCCACTTGCTGGAGGGTGTACTTCTTCGGGTCGAGCTGGGTGTAATTACCATAATGTGTTCTTTTTTATAAGATATGGGTTGCGATGCAAGTGCCTCCTCGTGACGAAGCGATGCGAGGAAGTGCAGAGTGGTTTCAAGGTAGGGCGTGTAGGAAGATCGGCGCACGCTTCCGGGACATTAAAAGCCTCGAGGGGTCGACTCAAATTCTTTTTCTTCCTCTTTTCTCCTTCACTCAACCACTCCCTCAAAGGGTCGTCGACCACTTTTGTCATACCACCCCATCGCCTCCGTTATGTACAACAAGACCGTCGCGATAGAAAGGATTAAAGAGGATATCGCACTCGACGACCAGGAACCTCTTCCGCTACCGCGATTCCTACTGCTTCACTCTGCGCATGTTCCACGAGCGATCGGGACGATGATCACGCAGATCATAGACAATTATCATTCGGCACCGCCACAGAACTTCAAATCCACGACCGAGGCGGTTCTTTCCATCCATCCCTCGCTCTTTTCCTTCTAGTCGCGCGTGAGAGACGTCTGCGCGCTCGCACTGCAGGATAACTGTTCCTTGGCATTTTTTATCACAGGTTGCGAAGCACTGCAAGTAGTAGCAAGGTATCGGTTATCCCATTTAGCGAAGTCAGTTAATAACACAAGCGCCACAGCATGCAGAATCGAGTCACCTCAGAGCTTCGAAGGGATGGAGTGCTGTGGGTCCGTATATTACTCACCATGACTACTAGCCGTGAAACATCCAGGAAGGCCCTTTGCTGATACCTATTTTGCATTTACAGTGGCAATCAGAGAAAAAAAAAAGATCCGTCAGTACAGGACGAAAAAAAAAGCCAGCGCTTCGCTCCTCGTCACTGCCCGTGCGCTGAATACCATACTTGCCGGAGGTCTGTTGTCGCCATGGTAGTCACCTTAAACCATAAACGAGGCTCTGGATGCTGCTCTGTACTACGCCGGCGTTATCTCTTCCTCCGTCCTAGCTGGATGGCGGTACTCGTCATCGGCGGATTTCCCTGACAAGACGCGACGAAGGAGGCGATATCCCAGGCACACGTAGCATCCAAGCTTGCAGTTGGCAAGCAACTGTTAAGGATGTCACGTCTTGGTATACCCTGGAGTTGTCTCGCCGTGCGCCGAAGAACTTCCGTTCGGAACAGCAAGTGTTGGAAATGGAATGCATAGAATAATGATCTATGATCGGACCCTGAACAACTTCCCGTGAACCCATTCCTGTGGAAGAAGTAGAGACTAACCTCCGTCAGACGGGTATGGCTGATATATGTATATATATCATATCGGAAAAATATCGTTCTGCAGTTTCCCCCGAGTCATGTCCAAGTCTCAAGGACACGAGTTCAATCCCTACTACTTCACAAACAATGCTCCTCCCCCTTCCATGCCGCATGATGGGCATCTGGTACAGCCTGTCCAGTTCGTGTGCCGGATGCCTGGCTTGTGCACCTGCGCCGTGCTTCCCGTATACAATCAGGGTGCACCGGCTCCAGAGCCTCTCGGGGAAACCCCTCACGACAACATCATACCAACGGACAACGTGACCCAAACCGCACTCGATTCGGTCCCACCCGCCTCATCCCAGCCGGTGACATACGTATGTCCACTGGGGGATGGATGCTCGTTCCTTTTGGAGGCGACGACGGGGTCGCTCTACGCCCATCTTCCCCTACACGGCCATGACTACAAGCATCGTGACCGCGCGCCTTGCCCGTGGCCTGGATGTTCCAAGACATCGCTTTGGGGAAACGTCGCCAGACACATCGTGGAACGACACTTTGCTGTGAAGCGCCAGTGCAAATATCGCACAAAACCATATAAAAGGAAGGGGAAATCGCATGTGAAGGGTTCCATTGCGGTATTCTATTGCATATATGCATTTTCAGTAAACGATATTGATTTTTTTTTTACATAGGCGGCGGCGGATGTCAGCCCAGAGTCAGCTGAAAACGCGTGCATGCAACATACCGTGTGAAATGGCGTCTTGTTAACGGTATATTCTTGTCGGTGATACGTCAGTCGCACCACAACTCCCTCCCACCCCTTTCATATACATGTGTACCACCATTTTTTTTAGGATGACTAGGCTTGCATCACCTATGTTTGCCAGACGAGCATATCCCGGGCATGTAGAAGTCTATAGATGAACTTATGAACTCGTTTCAATGATCGGACCTGCGAGCTGAGAAGGGCAAGATTCCGTGGGGGTACTACCAAGGCCTCAGCATAGCTAAAGTAAGACCCATGCACCTCGAGTCACCAAGACAGCGTTGTGTACGACGTTGGCAAATTCAGCACGGCCCGTGCGTCATCCACTTATCACACTTGGTAGCAGCCACCCCCAGATTACCGAAAGCACCTCCTTGTACCACAGTGGTCCCACCCCTCAAGACCCCATCTAGGAGGGGAAAGCAGGTGCAGCAACTGTCATTCACTAGTCACTCCCGACCTCCAGGTGGGAACGTAGTACAATATTAGCAAATAAGAGGAATATTAGCGCACGTACTATAGTGCTGAACACGATTCGCACGGGGGAAGGAATTGAACGCCACTCGCAAGCTAGGCTGATAACCGAGCACGGTGAATGAAAATTTCTCCCCAGCTTCACCCATCGTCACTCCCACGACCTTACATATTAAATCCTGTGTGTGTGGGTGTGTGTCTGCGCGCGGAGCGGATGAAGCATTATTGCCTCGCTCTCTAATAGCTCTATAAATATGATACAAGCACTTGCCTCGGCCAATCTTTTTAGAGAATACTCCGGATTCCCCGACGTCAGGCACCGTACGTATGATGACCATGCCACACTGGCCATCTGATGGTCTACGTCTCGATTTCTCACCTTCCACATCTGGTTATGAAATACCGCCGGCGACAGAACATTTTCCGGCAATGATTAGAAAAGCAGGACGGGACTCGCGTAGCTTATAGAGCTATTACGACGGAGGTTGAAATTGACCACGATCAACCTAGTCCCATCAACCACGGCCAAGGGGTATCAGGGATATCTTCACAAGGAGTCGGTTGATTAGCCGGGATGGGGGGGGGGGGAGAATTGAAGGCCGGATACTTACTTCTAAGTAAGGATAGGATCCAGATAACAGACACCGTGACGGTTTCCTGGGAAGAAAAATCAGAGCTGGGAACCTCGCCAGCTAAATTGTAGCGGAGAGCCGTTTCTTTGTATCGGACGGAGCTCGAAGAAGTTCAAGATGGTGCCGAAGGGAGGGCAACTCACCCTGCCACTTCAGTAATACTCGGCACGTAACCTTTGAGATCGTGACGCAATTATCTGGGAGAGATAAGTTAAATGGATACGCTGGTCTCCATACTGATGGCACCTTGGCCATCAAGTAATTGCGCAATGACACCCTCAACAAGAAGTGTCTGTGAGAAATGCCGCTGTGGCCGAGTTATCGTCTCATGCGCATGGTAGGGACCCGAAAACCCGACTTTGCATTTGGTGACTGAGTGGTGGTATGTGATGGGATTGGCAAGCTGACTACGCTACTCAGGTACAAACACGTGTCAATACCCTGCCAGCCCGTGAAACCTTACGAAACGAAACGAAGGACCAGGAAGAAAATGAACGAGAAAACCCAACGCTTCACAGTCCAACACCACCATGTAAAGTACATATTGAGAACTCCATCCGTCACCATGCCAGCCTGCCACATTGCTTGCTGTGAGTGCTGTGAAGGCTGTCCGGGATTTTTGCGACAGTGCAGTATTCCACCACCCGACTCATTTACAAGGTCTTGAATCAGAACGTACCCGAATTCGAAATACCGCCCTTGTTGCACTAAGCGCAACACAGCAGTGGTTCCAATGTTATCACACACTCTAGAGAGTATTCAAAAAGGAGAACGATATATTCTTTTGTGATTCGAGTTATCGGTATCTTGTAAATATTTATTCCGAGAGGACATATATGATTTATCTAAAGTCTATTTTGGGACAAAAAATTATGAAATTTGTCCAAAGACAATTGGGAATTATATATTGTGAGAGAGTTTTAGGTCAAACATTCTTACAATATATAGTTTTCAATTGTCTTTTATTAGATATCATAATTTTTGGACTTTAGATAAATCTTATATGTCTTCTCAGAATAAATATTTACAAGATACTGATAACTGGAATTACAAAAAAATATGTTGTTCCCCTCTTTGAATAATCTTTAGAGTGTGTGAAAACGTCGAAAGTGTTAGTACTTGTGCATACGCGTTCGCGGCGACGATGTGGCAGTAGAAGCGAAAGGAGACGTCGTCCAGACGCAAACCTTGGTGAAGTTTGAGTGCCCCATCCGATTCGTTACCTAGATACTAGTAGGTGAGTACCTTCATATCCGGGTGCCGGCAGTGTCGTTGAAACCGATACCGGGATCCAACACGCTAGTAGCTCCGCTACCAGCACGATGCAGTATGGACTCCAGGACCTTGTTCTCCACGTTCGATAGGGGAGATGTAGATGAGTAGGCGGTCTTACCCTCCCTCTTTCTCACCTCTTTGAGGTTCATGTCGTGGTAGATTGAGTGGCGAGGCGGTGAAACTAATATGGTAATAGGCTTTGTCTCATAATGATTTCGTGTCTGGCACCTACCTTCATATATGTTTTCTAGTATTTTGGTGGGGTCTCTCTCTTTCTAGACTATGGATGGCCTCGTATGGCCATACTACCGCGGTCATCATGTGAACATGGCTTGCCAAGACCGTTGTCCCAACACATTTCACTGTCCTGATGCGACCAGCAGAAAAAGGATCATCGATTACGCCCACAACAAGTTAGTAGCTGCCATCCCGCTGCCAGCGGTTCGAGGATCGGGAAACATTCTGATGCACCAACCACACCAGGCCGAAATTCATTAGTGACTTTGATTCTAGAGGTTGCCGCGCTGGAAAAAAAAGCGCTATCGGTAGCCGATGGCCACATGTGGCGTCTATGATTGCTGCACGGCCCACTGGAACGTCATTGAATGTGCGGATGCGGAAGCGGTGCGATGTGACCTACGGAGGCTGCCACAGGGAGGTTGCACCTGTGGCGCGCCCGCATCGGGTGTTCTAACTTTGTAGATTGCCGGTGATAAGCCCGCCAGGAAAGACAGTCGCGCTCCAGTAAGCAACACTTTTTCCAAACGTGTTTTCCGTATTCTTTGTATAGAATCCCTACGGGCGAGAAGGATTAGGTTACAGCTGTGTGCGAAAACGTTGAGAAAAGCAAAATATTTCGCACATGTGTGAATTGTTCCGGAAAAGGAAATGTAGGAAATTGAGTAGTACAGTACGCTAACAGTACTACCGTTCGACCCTCGCGCTCGTCGTTCTAGTACTGCACTCCTCCATGCCGTATCGCCGTATCAGTCACGACTTCAAGGACTGTGCGATCCGTCTCTGGGACTCTGGCTGGGAAATTGAGGATATCTGCGCCACTCTTGGCATTTCAACCAGCAGCTGCTATTGCTGGCGTCGGACAGATACTAGAAGAACATGGGTCCTGCAAATGGCCACCTTCGCCACTGACAGGGCATGCCTGAACAATCACAAGAGCTCTGCTGACTGAAATGGAAGTCTTGTTATCTCAGGATTCCGACCTCTACCTTGAAGAGCTCTGTATCTGGCTTGCAATTCAACACAACATCCTCATCTCCACCTCGGCCCTCTCCTGGACACTCAATAGTGTTGGTTTGTCTCGAAAAATGCTACAGAAACTTGCATCGGAACGAAACGAGCTCTACCGTGCAGAGTTCCTTATCAACATCATTGTCAACCGGTGGCAGAGGGAATGCGAAGCGTGCTGGAATGGTGATAGTAAGCTTCTTCTCCTCCTTGGCCATTGCTGAAGTGCCAACTGCCTAGGCCATTCACTGGCAGAACGACGAAGGTCGAACGGTAGTGATATCCTCCTGGCTGGCTGTCCGCATTAGACTCGATGAATAGAACGGTAGCCCTCCCCTTATGACTGTAAAGTGACCGTGTTTTCTGAGGGTTGAACGAAGCCAGATAAGTGGTTCGGTTCGCTTGCAATGAAGACACTGTATTGCTGATCCGGTAGTTGGAGTGTTCCTATTTCTATTTGGGCGTTTTCTTGCCAATAATACAAATAATGTAAGCAGAGAGGCCACCCCGGTGTACGGGTTTGACACTGCTTCGTTAGCCAAGGAATGCGCTAAACGTCATAGAATGGGGCAAGTCCGAGCAACGGAGGAATACCGACTGATCGCAGATATTCCGAGTGCCGGGTTAATTTCGGAGAGATATTCGAAGCAAACTTGGTTAGTGACCTTGGCCAGCACCCAGTTTGATGGCAGCAAAATGAAAATGCGCAGTGATCACCGTCCCCACTCTCAAAAGCAGTACTCAGACGCGGTAGACGTCCTCGATTATCATTTCGGACAACCCGTACACTATGACCGCTATATATAGCTGGAAAAACACTGTATCTATCTACTGCAAGACACGGCCAGTCCGGAAGGAGAGATGTCCTATCCTTACCTCGCCAACTTCGATACACTTCTCTCCTCGATGATGAATGATGGCCAGACGACACAGTCTTCCCAGGATCTGTATTGCATATACCACGGAATGCTCATGGATATCTCGGCAGCGCTACCCATCTCCAATGAAGGAGCAGGTGCGTATTTGTGAGCCGGAACGTTACACTCACGAGAGCTCACCTAGCCCTCAACCATTTCTTTACCAGATAACCGTGCGGCCGCAATCGGGTTGTGGCCAGCTCATTCAACTGGTAACCCGCAGAGAACGTACCCATGCCCACTGGGATCTGGATGCGCAGTACCTCTAGAGGGCACGACAACCTCAGTTTACCGTCACCTCCGCCGACACGGTCTCATCCATGGGCATCGCGACCGTGCGCCGTGTCCATGGCCAGGGTGCCACAAGGATATAAGTTGGGGCAATGTCGCAAGACATATCGTCGAGCGTCACCTAGGGGTGAAGCTGCCCTGCACGTTTTGCGGCAAGTTGTATACTAGGAAGGACAGTCTCAACGCGCACATGAGAGTTTGCGTCGCGAGAACCTTTGGTATATCTGATCCGGGCAACTGTTAACCTACCTCCTTTCAAGTAGAGATCGTAGGTCAGGGAAGCATTATTTAAAAGATTTCTATGTGTTGCATTCTGCGAGGCGGTACTTTGCTGATGGTACATACCTCTACCACATTGTTGTCGTAGTCTGTTGAAACGACGTGAGGCTATGGAATCAGGATCAACCAGATACGCCCACATGGAAGAGGGCGGAGCAGCTAACCTGCGGTCGACAGGTGGAGAAAACTCCTAAAAACGTATCCGTCACGAAAGGGTTTTTTGGCCGAGCCTTCATTTTAAAGACCGGATTTTTGAAGGAGGACAGGGGTGTCAGCGGGGCCAAATGAGCTTCGATACCATATCCACTCACCGCTCCGCAGATGACCGACGGCCCCTGATTGGCAAAGTGGTATTTGCCCGGGAATCATCCTAATCCCAAAATTTCCTCGCCTTCGTCGTTTCTACCCTATTCGCATTGGTGCATTACCATACTACATAGCTGTTGCCAGAATGCCGCATCCTAGCATAATGCACTTGCTGCCATTGGACCGGCTTGACACTTATTTTACCGGATCGCCGTCTCCTGGGTGATTAGTCGATCGGGTCGGGCGTCTTCCCCTCCAACCCGTCATTGTGAGGTAAAGCCGGCATCTTACTGACCTGCAACGGGCAACCATGAAGAGCGTTGAGAATATTCCGAACGGTGTTAGCAGCTTTTGAGCGAAACGGGAAACCGGCGGCCCTGTGGATAAAAATGGCAAGTTACTGCCACGCCATGACTGCCCAAGTAGACGCGTTTTTTCAGTATATTTGCAACCTGGCTCTCCGAAAGGCTGCCCGAGTCTACGGGCTGAGCAGTAATGGCACTACTGCTCAGAGCGTAGACCCAGCCAGCAAGAGGCGATAAGGGAAGTGTTTGGTAAACAAAAAGGCATAAAACAGTCTGCAAGCTCCGTAAGCTACTGTTCATGAGGTTATCTTTGTTCACTGGAACTGTCATGTCGCCTAACAGGTGAGTTTTTGCAGCCCGTCGTTATTCATGCCTTCCACTGGCCATAGCACAGCATGGTCAACATTCGTCGTCATCCGGGTACTATGTCCGCGGTCGTCGGTCATGCATTCATGAGCGGTCGCCATATACAGTCTGATTGATAGCGCCCTGCCACTCACGTACGTACGATGGAGTACTCCCACTCGCCTGATACGCCGGGGCCCGGGCGTAAGTTGCTGAGCAAAGAATGTTCTCATCTCACCAGCGTCACATCCTGCCGCTGCGATAGTTGTTTTCTGTCGCGTATATGGCAACAATGGCTGCAGACTGCGGTCGGTTATCGTGAGTGCCTGTTTTTAGTGATATGCCTTGGGCATTAACATGGATATATGTGGGCGCGTTCTAAGTCGCGGCTGCGTCCATTCCAATGATGCTTCACACGCGCGCGTTGCTTCCAACTCGCGTTAGATTGCTTTGACATTCCTGGAGGTAAGTCAGTTTTAATCCAGAAAATGGGCGGCACATTTCCTCACAATGAATCACTCGCCGGCGAAGGGTCTCGTGAGAGCATACCAGTAACACATGTTCTTTACCAGCGAAGGACGCGCAGCACACGACACGAGTCCCATTCTATTCCCACCTGCCGGTAACCTTTCGGCGATCTACACACGTCCAAGGGGAATGAATGCACGTTCCCTTCGGAGCCTCAACCCATTCCCACGTCCGTACACGATCTTGCCGCGAGCCCGTTTACCACCCATGCGCTAGGTGCCCTGGGATAATGCAGTGGGGAAGCGTCTTGTCAAATCCACATCGTCGAACGTCATGGAATGCGCGCACGCCGGAGGAATATTGGGGGTATCAAAGCTCATATACATAAGGGCTTGTGTCGAGGTGGGCCCTCTCGCGTATCCGACCTATACAATGGTCAATTCAAACTCTTTCAAATAACGCTATCGACCCAGCGCAGCGTGGGCGGCGGATGCAATATCGTGAGGTGGCATTTTGTCATTGATCTCGACTTAGTCTCTAGACCTGCGCCAGCACAAGATAACCTCAGGAGCATCTCCCTAGCAATTCAAATGGTTGAGAATAGGTCGAGTTCGCAAGCGCAGGGTGAGGTAAACATTACATTGAATCGGCGACGATAGTGGTAGGTTTGCCTCAGGGAAGACTTTCTCAATCCAGAAGCTCGTAGTCTCCCTTACGCAACTCTTTCTCGACACCGTCATTCCCCCTTTCAACGTACACTATCCTTATCATGGCATACTGAATGTGCAATCTGAAAGATGTTTTTCAGTGGTGGAATGGGTACTTGTGGAGCATATCCTCACACATGTGATCTAAGAACGAAGAACAAACCCGGACCCATCCCTGAGTGAAAGCTATGTACGTAGTTACAAAGTTCCGGTCATGATACGCGACCCGGAGAACACACTCCGGAGTGAACACAGTACCGAAAGCACGCATCCGCATCACAGAACTCAGGCAACAATATATCATGCGCCTGTGTCGCGGCGACAAAGACGTGGTCAATCAACCACTGATTGGTGAATGACTTGGACATTTGTATTGAACACTCACTTCTCCCCTGGGCGCCGATCGGCCCGGCCGCGCGGGACCCGGCTCAGAGGTATCCAGACGTACAAGAAATACCGAGGCTGCACAACCTGGGCGATGGTAATTTACTCGTCTTCACTTACCATCGATAAACATGAAGTAAATAACATTTCATACGTGGGAGTGGTGCTGGGTGATACCGTGATCTC
Source organism: Pisolithus microcarpus (assembly GCA_024613185.1). Taxonomy (NCBI): domain Eukaryota; kingdom Fungi; phylum Basidiomycota; class Agaricomycetes; order Boletales; family Pisolithaceae; genus Pisolithus; species Pisolithus microcarpus. Next base: position 158,742 of record JANFAI010000032.1, read on the forward strand.
AAATACGTAGAAGCTGTGTGAATGAAGCAGGAGATGTGGTGTCTAGGGTAAAGGATCAAAAAATGCTCCCGCCAAAGAGGCCCCTCTGTCGCCGCGGAGTAGGAACAGCATCTGCACGAAGCGTTGACAAGCTGTTGAGTTGTTTCATCACCTATTAGAAACAAAGTGTTGTCACATTCTGTGAAACAAAGATGATCAAGGAGGCATCTGAAACTTGCCTCTTCGAGTTTGTCTTTCCGCTCCTGAAGGTCAAGGTGTCGCCGTATGCTCGGATTCTCTCGTGCAAACTCCGCAATCTCTTTTCGGTCGAGGTCATATATCAGCCGAGAATCAATCTCGCGGGGAAACTTCATGGGCAATAAGCCCCGTTAGATATGGATTGCGACGATATGTCAGAGGTGAGGGTGACTTGCCTGATAGAAGAAGTGGTCGAGGAGCTCGATATTGATGAACATCGTCGACGTGTGCGCGAGCTTATCGGCCACAACATTGAGGAATATTTCCGGACAGAAGACGTCATTCTCTGGGCCAGCTTTACACCGCTTCGATTTGAGCGCTGCGAGGCGCAACTTCAGTATCGCAAGTCTGTCACTGTATAGCATGGCGTGGCGAGCTACGAACGTCAACAGTCAGGAAAGCGGGGCCATGAGTCCGACGTCTGCTCACCATCCAAAACTTGCGCCTGCGGGTACCTATACCCTTCGACATCCTCTTCGACATCTTCCCCCCTCATCCTTCTGGCTTTCCTGTCCTTCTCTTTCTCCTCCAACTCTCTCACATAGTTCATTAACCCACTTAACCGCCTCCTGCCCCCTATCTTTTTCCGTATTTCGCTCAGCTTCCCTTCACACAGCGCCGCCTCCTTCTCGAATAACTCCACTGCCTGTTCCCGTCCGACCTCCCACTCCCTTTTATCTACGTCAACTTCGTACTTGTAAGGCTTGATACAATTCTCGACTTGATCCGCCGTCATTCCTATTCGGTCCCTCAAAATGATATGGGAGAACTGCACGAGTCTCTCTGCAGCACGTGGATGATGGTTAAACGGTTCACCGCTCGCAATCGAATCAATCAACGCTCGCAAACCATCTGCGACGAGCACCGTCGCATCTCTCCCGACGCCCGACTTGGTCAACAGCGACGACGCCGCGTTGAGCTTGTGCCTCCAATACGCATCGACGTCCTCCGCCGTCTTCACTTTTGCATCCGCACCCAACGCACCGAGCTCCTCGACTCGCTTATCGATCCAATACAGCTGTTCGAGGATATCCATCACCCGCTCGTCCAGCATCTCCTTCAGCCGTTCCCTCACGGCAGGTTTCCGGAACTGCGTCGCGTACTCTCTGAATCGCGCTTTGAGCGCATCGACGGTTTCGGCAACGTATGACTCGGACGAGATACGTCGGTCGTTGTACTGGACTTTGAATTGGTAAGTTGTTTCTTCGAGTTCGAGCTGTACAGCGTTGGTTATGCTGTGTAAAGACGAAGCCATCGAGGATTCGAGAACTTCCATTAGGCGCCGGCGAAGGGTATCTGTCCCCACCATGATGGCTGAGGAAGAAGCCGAAGACGATGGAGAACCAAAGAATGTTTTATGCTCATTGAAATAATCTTCTTCGACCTGCTTGGAGACCGCTCTTGCCGACAGAGACGAAATCTGTTTCCCCGCAGATTTGGCCACGACGCCAACGTACCCTAGATGCAGTGGGTATCGATTGTTCGTTAGGACACCCACACCTTGGTCAGGAGTAACAAGATCCATCTTTGTCACCACACCAATGGTTCTCAGGCCTAGTGGATCGACTTTCCTACTCGCCCTTAATGCAGGAGAGTTGGCGAGATCGACGTCCGCAGCGCATACTGCAAGAATGATATTCGGTTCACGAATATATTTGTCACATAAAGAGGAGATCTTCTCGCGCAGTTCTTCTGGCTGATCCATAGATGAGATTTGAACGTATCCAGGTAGATCGATGAGTGTGAGGTCGGGTACGTGTGGACTGTAAATCCGGAGATCTATTGGTTCCGAAGAGACGGCTTCGGTGTCAGGCACGGCGAGGTTGAGGTCGGTCAGGATTTTTTGGATGGAAGAGAAGTTGGTAATCTTGCCAAGGCCGAGGGAAGGGAATTCACCGTACTCGGTAGGGGTGGGGGTGCCTGCTGTTGGAGGTGTGTGTATGAGAGTCAGTTCGATCGGACGGCGTGTTACCATATTGTTGCCCCTAGGCACGGCAGTAGGTTAGATGGTATAGATACTGGAACTTCTTCGACGGGCAAAAGAGACTTACTTTGGGAGAAACTCGTGGCCAACGATAGCCTCCAGCACAGAGCTTTTGCCTGAACTCTGACTCCCAATTACGACGATGCTGGGCAACTTCAAGGAGTCGCTCTGATCGATGCTAAGAAGCATGCTCCTAATCTCGATCAGCTTCTTCGTCAAATTCACAAGCCCATTCTGTCGGGCAGCATCTAAGGGGTCGTCGTTGCCCGAAGAATCTGACGGAGCCGACATGGTCGCAGCGACGAGCGACGCTATTAAAGCCTCTTCTTCTGGAGAGCGCTTGCGATTCTTGCCTTCTTCGCCCGAGGAGTCATTGGTATGTTCGCCGTCATCTGTCCCGCCGCTACCGGAGGCGAAGAGGTCCCTGAGGAATTGGGGTGTATCGACGTCTGGTAGCTTGACTTCGGACAGACGGGCTTGGACTGATTTGAGTCCGTCCGATGCTGAGTCAAATAGGTCTGACGCTGCATCCTGGACAGTTGTCACCCATTCGGTCGTCTTGTTACGCATCTCTACACAGCATAAGCAATAACTCGACGTAACGGAGACAAAGGACGAACCTTCGAATTTATAATTTGCATAACCAAACCCACCAGCACCCACAGCAACACCTGCAACGGGCACTCTCAGTGCCCTGGCGACGAACTTGGGTATAGACGAATAAGATAATGCGCGAACATGCAAATTCCGGAACACATAGGCGGCCGAAGACGCAATTCGATGTCGCAGACGAACTGTCTTTGTCGAGGTGAACAGTGTTCCGTGCTGTTTGTGCACTGCCCTGCGAGCTGATTGGGCTGCCGTCGACGTGAAGGCCTTTCTTTGCGACAACAGACGGCGTCGCACTGGAGCGTACATGTTTGGCCTGATACGCTGTAAGACTTGGGGTGGGACACACATCACGTCTGTGCCGAGGGAGGTCACGTGCAGCATGTCCTATTTGGGACACGTACTTCCCTACGATCATACCAGCCAGCTACTCCTGTCCTTATTGCCATGTCCAGATCAAAGCCCCCTCCACCTGGGATATATGTGCCCACTGTCCTCTTCTTCAACGAAAACGAGGACTTTGACGTCCCAGCCATAAAGGCACACGTTCTCCGCCTCGCGCAGGTGACCCTGATGCCCATCTGATCTCGGACGATGTACTAAGTTAGCCGCCATCATACCCCTCTCGGACGCACAGGCTGGCCTAACGGGCATCGTAGTACAGGGTAGCAATGGCGAAGCCCAGCACCTCTCCCACGAGGAGCGGAAACTGGCCATAACCCTCACTCGTGAAACGCTAGACGATTATGGCTACAAGGACGTCGTGATCATCGCAGGATGCGGTGCCCCGTCTGCGAGGGAGTCCAAGAAGTTGTGCGCCGATGCAAAGGCAGCGGGGGCGGACTTTGTACTAGTACTCACGCCGTCAGTCTGGGTGAAACGCATGACCAGAGACGCTATCCTGGCTTTCCATCGTGACGTATGTCGTTGGTTTCGACAAAAATCTCTGAAGTTGATACCTAATAACGGTAATCTCAAGGTCGCAGACCATTCACCCCTACCCTACCTGATATACAACTACCCTTCCGTCACGGCGGGGATCAACCTTGAGTCAGATGTTATCCTTGAACTTTCCGATCATCCGAACATCGTCGGCACGAAGCTGTCGTGTGGAAGCATAGGAAAACTTCACCGACTTACCTCTGCTAAACCGAGTTCCGAATTCGCCACGTTCGCAGGTACGACGGACGTACTTCTACAAGGCTTGTTATCGGGCAGTGCAGGTGCCATCGCTGCCCTTCCTAACATCGTCCCAAAGCTACACATGAAGCTGTACAGGTTGTATCAGGAAGGAAATCTTGACCAAGCAATGAATCTACAGGCACAGTTGGGACAGGGCGATTACGCAACCTCAAAGTTGGGTAGTATCAGTGCCATCAAAGCGTTGATTTCCCAGAACTTTGGTTACGGAAAGGAGTATGTCAGGACGCCACTCCGCATTGTGACTGCCGAGCAGTTGCACGGGCCATACCATGACAAGTTGGTGGAACTGATGACGTTAGAGAAAGGCACTCCGTAGACAAACTATGTTTGACACTGGGGCTCCGCGGAAATGAGTCATGCATTTGGATCGCTGCGATGTGTTGTGGGGATTGCGGGCAGGGTGTTGAACTATACTCGTTGAACTCTATCAGGCCACCATCACCACGTAGGGGGCGGGAGAATATCCCAACTATATTCAACACTGAACTCTATTAGAGCGATGACGGCGCAGGTCGTAAAAGCAACCAAGTATCTGCCTGTCATTTCTGACGCCGGTTGTATGTATGTACTGTACATACGCCGAAGTGTTGACTGCAGTCAGACTAGCAAGGTCAGGACTCCGACTTTCTCGCGATTGCCTAAGATCTGCCTTCGCTTGGAGCACAGCCACACACACGAGACTGTATTTGAAAATTTGAAATAGTGCTTTACAAAGAGTAATCATGTTGACGTGCACATGTGATACCCCCCGATTTCTGTACAATGTGCCCCAGAAACGAAGACGTCTAAGGTTCAAAACTATGGTTTAGCTTTTTATTTAAACCAGGGATTGCATTGCGAAGGGAATTTAAATTCGACCGTTGCAAGTCCTCGGTGGAAATATTTTTTTGTTCCTCGCATCTACTAAGGGTCTTCGAGCAAGCAGGATATAAGGGCGAGGCGCAGAGGTCCTCCGAGACCCAGCCTTCTGTTGGTTGAGTGCCTCGTTTCTCGGTCTTCTCCCATGGGTCTGTATGACGAGATTCTCGGTAAGATTTCCCGTTAAATGTGGTTTGGTTCGTCGACCTGATGATGTGGGCACAATTAGGACCTCTTCTGGTAGGGATTTTCTGTCCGTATCGTGTTCCTATTCGTGGTGCCCGCTACAACGCTGACCGTCCGCTGCTGAAGTCAATACGTATCTGTATGGAATCGTCACGTATCAATTCGCGTCATATCACCGAGCTAGTGAGTAAGATTCTCGTTACAAAAACTCCTATCGTTCATACCTCGTCGTAGATTTCAACGACCGGCTCGTCGTGAAGTTTGTACACTTGCTTCGTGCCATATTTCCCTTGCTCATGTCCTATTTACAGATCTGTGGTGGCGTTCTTGTTCCTCCTTGACACAGTCCATAGCATAGCGTAAGTCCCATGTCTCAGGGGCGTCTGCAGCCATTCTCATGTTCGGCAGGGTAATATATATGGCTTGGGTGTACATGTGCGTCTGTACCCTCTCATACCTCATGTGGAACTAAAGCCTTTGTTCAACAGGGTTACGAACTATACAAACCCGACCGCCTTGCAATGTCAGGAGTCACCACTTGTCCTTCCTTTGAACTGTGACTGACTTGTCTCTTAAGTCGGTGTATGGCCATATCCCTTCACACCCATCGGTACCGCAACTGCCGCACTCGTGACGCACCTGTTCCTTGGAGACCGGTATGTATACATAATAATGTTACCAGCGCTTTTTAATAGTCGTCAACCCAGGATATACCGCCTTACCCACAATAAAGTGCTCTGCGGTGCCATAATCACGATGGCTCTCCCCACGTTTGCTCTGGGGATGGCTAATGGTATCGAAGCATGGATCATCCATGTGTAAGTTGTTCAAACGCCGTGCAGAGTGATTTTAATACGGTTTTCCCAAGGAATGCTGATATGACACGTATACAAGGGCTCGTAATAGCCTGGCTTTCGATGCAAGTCACCGTCGACACGTTCTTGACCGGTGAGTATCTGCGTGTTTCTTTACCTGACTTTTTTTCACATAAAACTTTCGTCGCATCTCCCCTAGTCACATTGTCCATCATCCTCGCGCGTGCGAAAACGGGTTTGCCTACGACGGACACTGTTCTCAGGCGTTTGATACGCGGGGCTATTCAAACCGGCCTGTTTGCAAGTATATTCTCCTTGGGCGACTTGATCAGTTTCCTGTTACTTCCAGACGCGAACTTTTATGGGATGTTCGCTATTCCGATTGGTCGGATCTACTCAAACGTGAGGTTCTATCCATTCCTGTGTCATCCTTATCGTCGTGCCGTTAACGAACTTTGGACAGACTTTACTCGACACACTTTTGGTGCGTGAGAAGCTTAAGATGGAGATGTCGAGCAGTGCGTTCGATAGGACATCACGGGTACGTTAGCATCTTACCAGAGCAGCGTCGACCGCTATCTTATTATGGACCGACCGATAGGTGATGGGTTGGATACCGACGACGAGAGTGACGCCGGGAGCTGCGGCCACTAACCTTCACATTGCAGTCCGCCCTGGCAGCTTGCATGACAGCACGGACATTGTAAGTTCATACGACGGGGAAGGGAAGAACATATCTATGAATCCAGTGTAAATCAGCAATCATTAGTTTGGGCGGGTTTCATGTATAAAAGTCTAGTCAATTGTCGCATACTTGTGCATACCATCATAGGCATATATATATTACGTAAGGTATTTTTTAAATAGTCATTTGACGCATGTTACCTACCTGGTTGTCGAGATGATCAGTCATCAAGTTCATATTGACAGTGCTCACACGACCGAAAAAACGATCGATCGCACAGCTGTAGGGGTATTCGAGACACCGTAGCTGTCAGTTTCGATCGAGTGCGGCAGTCATGCGTTCATCCCATTACGACCCTAAAGACAACCTCGCAAACAATTTCAAAGTAGAATTGACGCGGACGGGGACGCCGTGTGTTTATGTGAAACAACTTGTGACTGACTCGGCGAGCCGGCCGCATCTGAAACTACTAGATAGTAACCAGGTGCGTCGTCATACGGAATAAACTGACTTCTTTTAAGCACTCGTCCCAACTGCCGCATCTCCCCCTCTGATCTAACGGACGATCGAGGGGACGGAGATAATTTGACAGTATTTGGAAAACTTGTGTGAGCTCCTCCGGGCTTTGGTGAGAAATAAGGCGTTATGGTCATCGTAGGAGGGGCTTCGCTCCGTCGAACAGGTCCCAGGCACTAAGAGAAAATAATTCAAAAGAAGAGGTCGACACTATCGAAGAGGATTGGAGCAAGAAGCTCAGTGCCAAGGCATAGGATCCGACGCCAATCCCGTCGGTCTGCACAGCTCACGTACAATGCATTCATGCAGTAGGTTAGGGACAAAGGCAAGTTTCCCATCATTCGGGGGTCTTTACTAGTAGATGTGCGTGTCAAGCCCATGGGTAAGTCAGTTTAGTTGCGCTTCCCTGATGCCATCATGCATGACCCATCGACAGCCGGCTGGCCCACTAACACTCGCAGAACGCCAAGGATACCAAGTGGAATTGACAAAATCGTGAACCACATCCGCCCCCTTGCAGTACCCAACGTGGTTCACGCCTATATCTTTGATGATCTTGACCCTCAGCGTTGCGTATATCTGATCGACAAGCCTCTTCCGCACCGATCAGCAATAATAATTGTACGCGGGAAGCCTTCAAACCTGGCCAGCACAACGGTCTCAAGGAAAAACATAGCGATCACAATATGTCATTCCCAGACTGAACGGACCAAGGTAAGCAAGTCCACGGTATAGCGGATATTCTCTACCATCGTAATGCCTGCCCAGAACCTCTGCGTCGTCGGTGATTGCCGCCGAACCCCGGGCCTTTGCAATCCTTCACGGCGAGCAGTCTTCAAATATCGGCGTCAAATTCAAGATGCTCTCTAAATTTCATATATCAAATATACATGTTCTTCCACCCACGTGCAAAACCCGTGAAAAGTGCGCAGATCACCTTGTCGTCGGGGACGGACCAATCATGATTGGCTAATGGGTGTACTCACGAACACCAGACCAGGAATTGATCTTGCCTCCGTGCTATGAGCCACGTGATACTTCAATTTCTTGTATTTTACAGGTTGGCTATTTGGGCGGAGAAAAAGCATGCTACCGAAGTGGCGGCACCTATCGAGGTGGTCACGTCACTGAAGCCACCGACTCGGATCCAGGACTCAGCACTTCAAGAATATGGTATATGTTCGTAGGGCTTATCGCTATCCTGACTAGTTCAAAGACGCGGCTGCAGGTCCCATCCTGATACCAACCATTCCTGGAGCGCTTTAAGAGTAGCAGGTCGGTCGGGATGCCATGAGAAAACAAAGTAGTCGTGTTCCGCATCTGCCGCTTCATAGTACGTCACCTGCGTTTCCCCTATATCCCTGACCATTTTATCCCTCAACGAACGTATCTGGTCGAGAAATACCTCCATTCCGCCAGAGATGATAAATGTACGAGGAAATCCGACGAAGCGGGCTTGAACCAACGGGCTCAGGGAAGCGGGCGAGACATAGCGATTGCACCACGCGATACCAGCTCCAAAGGGCCCAAGGTAAGCGAGAACACGGTAGGGAGTGTCATATGGGTTGATGTAGAAGTCGTTGATGATATCTTTGTCGTTAGTGAGCGTCGAAGAGCCTGGTGTTACGTGCGAATTACTCATGTCTGTCACGGGTGAGATAACTAAGAGGCGGCCGGGTGGTCCGGGAAGGGAGAGTTCGGTGCTACCTTTGTTCTCCACGAGGTATCGAGTCAGAGCGAGGGCAATGTTTCCACCAGCGGAGTCGCCAGTAACGATGATATCTGAGGGATCGTATCCCGTGACGTTGACCAAGAAGTTGTATCCAGTGAGTGCATCGAGGAGAGCGGTCGGGAACGGATGTTTCTCAGTGAACGGGTACGTTGATGAGAGGCGATATTCGACCGATAGCGCGTACGGCGCGTCGTCAGTCAACTCCACCAGACTACGGGGCACGATGGATATCGGGGACTTGGGATGCGCGGACATGTGAGTGAAACCTCCGCCATGTAGGATCAGAAAGACTTTTTGACCAGCCGCGATAGGTGTAGGAGGTTTCGGATTCACACCTGTTTTCGCGTACCAGTACCCTGGGATGCGTATCGACGTAACGTTGGCTACTGATGACCAAACCTTGAGCTGTGAGTTCATGAGGTGGGGTACTCCGTCCATCCAAACTCCTTCCACACCGGGCCCAAACTCGATGGCACGGTAATCGGGGTCGAAAGGTACCTTCCCTAAGCTGACGGTTTTTGTTAGGTTATCGTGAAGCGTAGATAAATTTCGTGCCGTCTGACATAGCGGACGAGAGGTGCGCCACTTACACTACGCCGATAAGATTCAGTCGTCGTGTGAGTGCTACCCTCATCGCATGCCTCCATGACCAGGTTGGATTTGGACGTGTGAACAGGTATTTTACTGCACATATCGGGAGTACGACGAGGACGAGAGTGAGGGCTTGGAAAGTAAGATAGAGCGTCTTCCATGGCTGCTTGACATATAGTGCCAACGACATAGCCGGAGTCTGCAGGTGAATTGGAGGGTGCAGACAGCAGTGGATACGTCAATTATCGCCCATTGGGTGCCCGCCGTGGATGCTGTGTAGCTTCGTTGCCTGACGTGGCCATCGGGGGTACTATAGAAAGTAGCAAAAACTATTATTCCAATGGAAAAGTACAAACTCACCCACATACGCAAGAATCTCGGCGCTTGGTTGTTGGCCACTGCAGGGCCGCGCAAGGCGGACTCATTGCTTAGGTTGCCCATTATCCAAGTTTCGAAGGATCCTGGCTGCCCCCGGGTAAGGAGCCATCGACTAGGGTGACCACACGGTAGTCTCAGGGTTCCAGTCGCACTCCGTTGAATCTACATGGTGTTCAAAGGCTCTACGACTCTCACCACACCAGAACAGTATTTTCTACTAGCACTAGACCCTTCCAAATTATGTCTGAGCGTAAAAGCGGAACCAAAATTCGGACTGCGGGAATCGCCGGTATGGACCCCAGAAGCAGCTGCAGATAAACTACTCATCACAAACGTACTGGACGATCCCATTCGGTAAGCGCGGAACACGATAGTCATCGACTCCTTGATCTTTTGCGACGCTCCTATATGACACTGCCCACAAAAGACCTCCCCTAGGCCGCGGCACTGCATGGGCATCCACGGTGCGAGAAATATGTACGAGATGAGGGAAGACGGTTTGAGAGTACCGAGCAAATGTATGCTTCGTTCCACTCGAGGGAGGGCTAGCATATGTGCCGGGACTTCCCTTTCGTTGTATCCATATGGTCAGAAGTTGAACGTAAAGCCCAGGGGCTTTCGAATCCCCCATCAGCAAAACGGCCGAAATTACAGCATACGCTTCCTACAGTTTTTGAATTCTTTGAGTGCTCGGTTGCAAGTGCTGTTACCCAACTTATCCTACTAGTATATGGGGAAGAAGCGTCAGCATGGTTAGCCATTTGACGCTTAGCATGCGTTGATGGCTCGCCCGAACCGAGCAACACCGGCAGGGGAGCTAAGCTGTGGGAGTGGGGCGGGGTCAGTATTACTTATGAACCAGAAACACGAAATGTCGAGCATGACACATAGCGGCAAGGAATGATATTTGAATTTCGAAAGGCAGCCAGTGGACAGAGCTCCAGAACTACTCTGTCGCGGTGGCATGTGCGGGTGAAAGGCTGTCGAAGGACCAGTTGAGAGCCTGCCCGGCGAAAGCCACAGATGAACTGGAAGTGAGACAAGGAATCACCTTCGATCTGGGAGGGAAGTGGCCAACAGTGGGCAGCAACTACTACGAAATGAGGCTAAAAAGTACGTCATAGATGCACCCATTGAATGGTTTTTCATACAGTGCAATACTGAGCTAAAGGAGCCGGCGAAGGTGAGACAGTGATAGCAATGCAAACGCACCACAGAGCCAAAGTCAGTGGAATATATCAAGTTATCCAACCGGTAAGTGACATAACCGGCTTCCTCAGGTGAGCCACGCTCGCACGGCTGTAAGAGTAGCAGCACGACAAGGGTGCCAGGGAAAGACAAGATAATCGTGAATCGCATCTTCCGCTTCGTAATATGTAACGTGGGCTTCTCCCATATCCTTCACCATCCTATCTCTCAACGTGCGTATCGAGTCAAGGAACCGCTCCGCCCCTCCTGCGATGACGAATGTGGGTGGGAAATTCTTGAATCGTGCTCGCATCAATAGGCTCAGACACGCCGGTGATATGTATCGGTTACACGACGCCATACCGAATCCGAACGGACCGACGTAAGCATACGTACGGTATGGTAGGTGTCTCACATCTCCGTAGGAGTCCCCGAGGATATCCATGTTGTGAGTGAGTGCAGACGAACCAGGTGTAAGATGAGAAATACTCAGATCTACCGAGGGCGAACTAAGGAGGAGGTGTCCGGGTGGACTGGGTAACGGTACTTTCGTAGTACCCTCATTTTCTACCAAGTATCGTGTCAAAGCGAGCGCAATATTTCCACCCGCAGAATCACCAGCGACGATGATGTTCGAGGGACGGTATCCCATGACGCTGACGAGATAATCGTACCCCGCGAGTGCATCGAGGAGAGCAGTGGGGAACGGATGTTCTTCAGCAAACGGGTACGATGACGAGAGGCGGTATTCAACAGCGAGTGCGTACGGTGCATCATCGACCAACTCCACAAAACTGCGAGGTAGAATAGACGTCGCGGCCTTGGGGTGTGCGGACAATTGAGTAAAGCCGCCCCCATGTAGGAACAGGAAAACTCTCCGGTCAGGCCCGACCGACGCTGTAGGTCTCGGGCTCAGACCTTTCTTCGCATACCAGTATCCAGGGATGCGTATCGATGTGACATCGGCCACCGCTGACCAGATTTTGAGTTCTGCAGTTATGAGATGCGGTGCTCCGCCTATCCAGATACCCTCCGCGTCTGGCTCGATGGCTCGGTGATCTGGCCAACGTCCAAGTTTTCCGACGCTAGAAATTCAAAAAATGTGGAGTGCATGTTTGGCACTTCGCAAGGAGACACTTTATAATACTGTGCCACTCACACGACTGACAAAGAGGTCAAGTGTCGGATGAGTGCAACCACCATCGCATGGCGCCACGACCACGTCGGCCGAGGTCGTGTGAACAGGTACGTTATCGACCACGCTGGCACTCGCACGAGAAGGATGGTAGAGACCTTATAAGCGAGATAGAGCGTCCTCCATAGCTGTTTAGTGTACAGTTTGGGGTTCATTTAATGTTGTCGTAGTCTCAGCACCCCGGTTGAGATATGAGTAGCTTCAACCACGGGAACTTCCGAACACCTGTCCCAAGCTTGGATCTGGCTGGCGGAAAAACTGTCTCCTTTATACTATGTCGACGTCGAAGTGTGGCAGGCCGATCCACTGTGATAGTTTCTTGTCATGTTCTGGCAGGATCCGGCATATAGTCGAGTCTCCCTGTGGTTCACTAAACTGACGATCCGTAACGTTTATCCTGACATGACTGAGGGGACCTCTGAGATCTAGGCCAAATCCCCTTTGAATGAATTCAGAACCCTGCCAATGTGTGTACGATGTGGTGTAGGAGGTAGGAGTTGTGGCACCACTCGCTCATCACAGATGCGGAGGATTCCGACACCATCACATACATCATGCACACCTTGTAACGTAGTTGGGTTATCCGATCCAATCCACGACATCCCCGGCCGACCGGTGTCACACGCCATGCAAGAGTATTGGGGTGGGTCAGAAAACTTCCGAAGGCGCCCGATGTTCGTTCGAGTCGCATCAATATCGATATCAGTTTCCGCTACGTATGCCTAGCACCCACGAATCGATGAAGGAGTTCTGAGTGTCCAAGACAGCCAACTTCCTGCAAGTGTCGAAGAGCAATGGTCCTATCGAACCACTCTCACAGTGACAGGGATGCGTCCATGAGTTAGCTAGCACGTCCATGCCGCGGTGATAGAAGGTCCGTGAGCTTTAACTCAAAAAAATTGCCACCGACCATTCCACTTACCGTTTAGCACTGACAGGCCATGTGGTGCCACCCCGGATTTTTATGTCCCGGCAAAACAAAAATGATCTAGTTCATACATGGTCGAAATCAAGGTTAGTACTTTTTGAAATTTACACAGTATGACCTTTCCAAGTGATTTTTGGAGTGACCTCCATACAGCAACTACCAAGTCTGCCGGTGAGAAAAACCTTTTCCCATCATCCAGGGCTGAAAAACTTTGCTTGAGAAAGCATATAAATAATCCCAAGGTCGAGGAGATCACGGAGGTTTCTCCCCGTCTACCCTTGTCTTAGCCTCCAGATTGTCGAGTCACGTTCTCTCCCATGGGCCTGTACGATGAGACCCTCGGTGAGTCATCTGTCTGTCTACTCGGCACCTCGTGCAGCTGATCGACTCGGGGCAATCAGGTACCCTCCTTGTGGGGATATTCTGTGGGTATCATATCCTTATTTTTGTTGTGCACTGCGGGGCTGATCACATACCACGGAAGTCAACACCTATCTATATGGAATCGTCAGTTATCAGTTCGCGCTATATTACCAAGCGAGTAAGCAAGATTCATTGTTGCATGCGATCTTATCACCTACGTCTTCTCGCAGATTTCAACGATCGATTGCCCGTGAAGTCTGTGTTTCCCTTGGTCGCCCAGTGCTCCCCTTGTTCACGTCCTGTCTCTAGATGCATGGTGTTGTTCTTATTCTTCCTTGACACGTTCCATAGCGCGGCGTACGTCTTACTTATCCTATGTGAACGAATCCTCACGTATCATCACGTCCGACAGCGCGATCTATATGGCTTGGGTATACATGTTCGTCTGGACTCTCTTCCCACTTCGTAACGCATTAAACCTTTGTTAGGGTTACGAATTACGCAAACCCAGCTGCATTGCAATGTCAGTTGTCGCCCGCCTTTCCGTTCTACTGTGGCTGACTGGTCTCCTTCAGATGCTGCATGGCCGTACCCCTTCACGCCCATCGGCACTGCACTTGCCGCATTTGTAACACATATGTTCCTTGGTGACCGGTAAGTGTCCAACAGTGTTGCCAAAGCTTTCTAAGAGCCGTCGATACAGGATATACCGTCTTACCCACAACAAAGTGCTTTTCGGTATCATCATCGCGATGGCTCTCCCAACGTTTGCTCTGGGTATTGCTTGTGGTGTTAAAGCGTGGATCATCCTTGTGTAAGTCATTCTCATCTCAAGTGCCGCGCAGAGGAGTGATGTCGATACCTCTTCCCAAGGATTGCCGATATGCCACGTATCAACAACCTTGCGACGGCCTGGCTTACGATGCAAGTGGTCGTCGACATCTTCATAACTAGTCAGTTTCCGTGCCTGGATCCATGATTTTTCACTGCAACTGTTCACACGTTTCTAGGCACACTATCCGTTATTCTCGCTCGTGCGAAGACGGGTTGGTCGGCGACAGACACCGTTCTCAGGCGTTTGATACGCGGAGCAGTCCAAACTGGTTTGTTTGCAAGTATATTCTCCCTGGGCGACTTGATCAGTTTCCTCGCCCTTCCGACCACGAACTTTTACGGAATGTTTGCCATTCCGATCGGTCGAATATACTCAAACGTGAGTCGTTTCTCGTTCCTATCAACTGCAAGATGCCTGCGGTATTCCTAACGAACGAACTTGACAGACCTTGCTGGACACGCTTCTGGTGCGTGAGAAGCTCAAATCGCAAATGACAAGTAGTGCGTTTGAGAGGACATCGCGGGTACGTCACGTCGTGTCAGCGCAGCATCGAACTGCCATCTCACCGCGAACGATAGGTGATGGGCTGGGTACCAGGGGACGCAACAGTCCCAGGCGCTGCTGCCACCAGCATTCATCTTGGTGTCCACCGGAGCCTGCATGATAGCGCAGAGGCCGCTTCACTTGATGGTGAGCGGAAGAACGTCCTTGAATTGGGCCCAGCATGAAATGTGCGTGACGAGGTACCCAACCATGAAAAAGACGTCAGGAGGAACACACACGGCTTTGGTGAGCTGCATGGAATACTCAAAGTTGCATACCGTCGACCATGCATGAGACTTGTCATGATGATCGATTGGCGAGAGTATTCGTGACTTGGATGTAAAACTACCCATTATTTAGTTGGACATATCATGGAGGAGCTCGATACCCGAGACAAGTCACCTCCATGTGACCAAACAGTGGTGCATAATTCATTAGACAAATATACATTGTACTACTTCTGCCACCACTCGTTCTCCGGACGATCGGTAATTAGTCCACAGGAGTTCTTTGACTTCGACCAAGTTCGTAGGTATGCGACTGCGCACGCTCGTCCCGACTATCCCAGCCGATCTCGTCTCTGCATTCGAAAGCTGCGGAATCAAAACAGATACGGATCTCCTTTTCTTCGATGGGTCTAACCTCGAGTTACTTGCGAAACTACCGCGCGGGCTCGTAAGCTGTGCTGGGGAACTCGAGAAATACGTGTCGCTGGTCGCGGGGCGCGCTTCTGCTCCCGGCATCCGCGGTGACGAAGAACTCGAGGTGGCACTGCGTAAACAGCGTGAAAATGCCTTCTTGGAATTATCTTCTGGAGTGGGTGAGTTGGATGAACTCGTTGGAGGGTTCGGGGGCGGTCGAGTTTTCGAGATTTCCGGAGAACAGGAATCGGGCAAGACGGTGAGTAAATGAATGAAGCTCGTAATCATACCCGCTCATGATAAGATTCTGTTAGGCGTTCGCCTTGCAAATCTCGCTGCGACTACTCATCGCGCATCCCGATACGTCCGTGCTTTGGGTAGATACGTGTGGCGATTTCTCCGTGGGCAGAACTGCTCGAGTGGCTAGCGAGCTCGGTGCCGAGGTGACCCTTTTTTTCGTCTGCGATTGTTCCAAAAATCATCGAGCCAACTCCGCGAGAGAATGTTTCAGACGTCCTTGAACGACTCCAAGTAGCTCTCGCTCTAAGTATCGAGGATGCCCAAGCTCTTGTTTCCGATCTTCGCGAGCGAGCAGACGTAGGTCATACCCCTTCCAAAAAGACCTGTTTTTTTATGGAGGAGGTAGGCGGCTACCGCAGCAGAAGGGCCCAGGGTACGATGCGTAGTCATTGATTCCATCACACCCCTCCTCGCACCTTCTTTGAGCAATATCTCCGCCCAGGGGCATGCAACGATGACGACCTTCATGCAGGACCTCCGCGATTTCGCGCGCACGCATTACTTCACGTTTCTGGTAAGGCTTTTTTTCTATGACCTTGGCCGATTTCACTGCACCCCGGATCCGATAATTTTCGTTCCACCTTGGGTCTAAACAGATCGTGAACGACACCTCCGCAGTGGTGCAACAGAACTCGAACCCTGCGTTCTCATCTGCGACCCGGAAACCAGCTTTGGGTCCTTCGTTTACTTTCCTCACCGATTGTACTCTATGGCTCTCTAAACATGGAGATATAGAAGGGGAGTCGGTTAGTATGCACGAGGCTGAGGCCATCAGGTCGAGAATGACGGTGAGATGCCTCAGGGAAAATTTCCCGTTCATGCGACTACGTGATTCTGACATGGAAGGCACTTTTTTTTTCAAAAACAACAGCAATCTAAGACGTGGTGTACGTTCAAGATTCGAGAAGGCGTGCTGTACTCGGCAATCTCTTAGACTTGCCAGCTGTACAGATAGATCGACAAGTCTACAGCCGACCCTGCTGACGACATGTCGGTTCGGTGGGGGGTCGTGTGCCAGCAAATACGAGATATTCACTCAGTTTTAGAAAACTAGGGTACATTATTTTGATCCCGTCTCCCCACCTGTACTGTTATGCGACGAGCAATGCACAATGGACGGGTAATGCAAAATCACATTTTCCGCCTGCAACACACATGATATTTATGATTTAACACCATGGACATGTTGCCAGAGGCCTATTCTACTAGATTCCGTACTTTAATGAGAAATATATGTATCGCGGTAACTTTCTAGCTTGGATGTTTTGAAAAGAATGGTGTGAAAACTGCCATTTTTCTGGCATTTCGGCCCAGATCCCAGAGATCCGTTTGGGTGTTGGGCTTCAAATTTTCAGGGGACCTCCATCATGTCGAAATGGATGGCCTGGCTCCATCAAATCAATGAATCATAGGGAAACTCAAGAGCAATATTCAAGATATTGCAAGAACGTGACGAAAAGCCAGGATAGGGGTGTCACATGTGTCGGCATATTCAGATTCCGCTGTGGCAAGCTCGGCATAAAAATTGTCGTCGCCGTGCACTTCATCCCTGCCTCATAGTGTTTGGTGCGGAGGTTCAATTTCTGCATGCCGACGGGCCTGCCGCGTGTGACATAGTGTGACAAAATTGTGCATTACCTATACTTTTAGACATGACAAATTCGGAGCTCATTTGTTCACGCATTTTATCGGAAGTTGTCCAGCTTTTTTGCAGGAGCTTGTAGCCAAGACCTGCCCCCGTTATACTGTCCAAGAACGAGCTCCAAAAGTGTTGTTGTTGTGAAGTTATTCGAAGGTTTGCAAAAATTGTGCATTGCTCGTCGCATGACAGTATCATGGATCTGGTACCCAATAGTGGGATGATCAAATAGATACCGTGTCATCGCATTTCTCAATAAAAGGGGAAAGAAGGGGGGGGAAATACATAGTGACACCCCGGGGAAGGACAGAACTTAATCGCCGAACCTGAATGACACGACGATCAGATAAAAGTGTCCGCTGCCACCGGAAAAACCTTCGCTCACCGATCGGGCATGAGAACCGGCGCTAGCAAGCTCCAAATGTACAAAAGCATGCAAACCCAACTGCTCACGATCCGCATCCACATTGCGACGTGTGACTGGCCGATACGAACGATCTGATCCGAGTCGTTACCTTGTTCCTGCGATACTACGTTCCTACAAATCGTTCGCGATATCAGTGAGAATGGATTGTGTGGTATGTACTGAAGCATTCTCGACGTACCAGTCCGTGAGCAGCATGGCGACGTACATGGCGCCGATCGCGAATATGACGTGGAACCATGAATACTGTTAACGAAGGGATCAGCGTTGAACAGGGGTAAGGGCACAGGAGGAGAAAAACGTACGTTGTATCGAGTGCCGGTGCGTTCATCATCGATCGTATCCACGTCGTCTTCATCCTCATCCTCCTCCTCCCTCAATGCTGATGCAGGGATAGCACTAAACGGATCACGTATTAAAGAAAGCAAATTCGTACGTCTGGATGACCAACGTACCCAGCTTCGACGGCAGCCAGTAGAGCCTGGTATCTTGGCGATTCCATGCGCTCCGGCTGGGTACTCACAACACCCATTTCCGACTGCTGACTGCTGTCGTCGATCGGAAGCTGTACACTACCATTCTTCCTTCCCTTTCCAACCAACGCTCGACTTTGCGTCGCCGCTCGCGAAGTGGAATAGGCGATCGCCAAAAAGGTGAATACGGCACCCAGCACGACCGTCGTCATCCTCGTCGTGCTGGCCCGACTGAGGGGGTTGCACGTGCCATGACCATAGTTCGAGACGGCGGATACGATAAGATACGTGCAATATGCAGCCACCATGCCTGCCTGAGCGAGACCCGAACGAGGGTTATACTCCTGAACGGCGGGGTGTACACATAGAATAGTGATGAGGATGCATAGTGCGAGGTTGAAGGAGATGAAGAATTGGTTGAGCGTGCATCCGGGACCGGTAAAGTAGGCGTAGAGTACGCCTGTTAGAGATACGGTGGCGATGTACATGATGGCGGTAGAACCGACGAGGATGTATTGCCACAAGGTCGAATTCGTCGCCTCCCATTTCTCGAGGCACGTCTCTGACCAAGTGTGGGCGAAATCGACGAGGAGAACGAGACCGAGCAAAATGAAAATGGTGGCGCCGATGAGGGCGACGTAGTTTCCCCAAAACATGAAAAAGCCGTTTGGAATGAGGAAGGTGACTACGACCAGGAGGAGCCATAGAAGGACCTTCGGGCCCCACCACCTGGCATCTTGTGATGAGCGAGCGAGGATATGGTTAAGGGATGCAGCATACCCATTCTGTATAGCGGCACGCTTGTCTTTGGAATCGTTAACGCCAATCAGAGAGAAACTCAAAATAGCATGGAAGAGGGTGAGTGCGAAACATATCCGATGGACCTATGGTGCCAAGGTGAACGAAACGGCCAGCACGGGAAGGCGAAGCATGACACGGACTGCAAGTACACCGTAGCACTTTCCTTCCGCACAGTCCATCTTGATGTAGTCATAGCTCCACTCTTCGATCTTGCGTATAGCGAATGGCGTCTTCATGAGCCACGCCAGTAGTGAGTTCAGAATGAATATGATCTAAAGGCGGGGAGGGTCGGGGCCATGAATATGCATTCCGGTAGTGAATGGTGCCAGCGTGGAACTCGGACCCACCGCAAAGCCAACGCGAGTAGCAATTGAGGAGTTGCAGTTGCATGACTTGCAGAACATGGAGGCTGCACGGTTACCAAGTACGTTACGGCGGACGGACGAGTGATTATTAGCTGGACTATCTCACCTGCTGTACTAGTGAAACAGAACGCCAGACCACTGAGGCATGACGTTGCCACGGCGCCCAGCGACCCAGCTAGTGGAAGGGAGAACAAGAGACCCATCGTTGCGTGCTGCGGTACTTGCAGAGTCGCACTGACCCAAGTGTGGAGGAGATGAAGCGTTGTGTCTCCTTTGAGCAGGTCTTTCACATGTGCTTACTAATACTCAGTTACAAGTGTTCTACAGACTCCGAAGGTACATTCTGTATGTACCTTGAAGCTCGTTTCCGAGATTCAAGTTGGACCTGAGGCTTGAGTGCCTTGCCCTGGAAAAGCGAGTCATGTACTGTGCACCTACCCAATACCGTCGACCCACGACAAAATCACTTCATTGGCTCATTCGATCCCCAAGCTAGTAGTCGTAACGCCCGTAATCGAAGGAGGGTTCAAGAGAACGTCATCTGTGACTTCGCGACGCGTGATTCGGTGAGGTACACTCGGCGATTTGGCGATCTTCTGCAAACCGTGCAATACTATTCACCCTATCAATTGCGAGTAAGAACCCGCGGACGTCAAAGGATATTGTTAACGAAGTTCGGAGCGTGTCAAGGCAAGCGTCCGAATGACAGTATTCTCGCCGACGAAGTCAGACTCAGACGTTACACGTGTCTCGGACCGCAAGTACCACAAGGTAAACGTACAGATACTCCATGGTCATCGTTACCATCTAAATATCTAAGGTGACAATACTTCAACGATGCAACCCATGATATCGAGACACATGTGTTCATGCAGGGTGGGTGATGATATGTGTGATACATGTGTATGATCAGTAAAACACGATACGACCCGACACTTACAGGATAATAGAGAATACCGAGTGTTACATTCTATAGAACACTTCTTGCGACTCCCCGGCGTATCTAACAATTAGGATATCTCGTCGGGCTGGTATATTCGAAATCAGGGAACTCCGATGCGTGGGGATCGTGCAATGGTTTTCCATAGGTCGAAGATGCCTCATCCTCGGGGTATGTTGCAAAGCTTTATGATCGTTTAGCATATGTACCGAATACGCATAGGGAAACGTACGCGCTGGCGTCCCCGTCGCCTTGTAGTTTTGGAAGATAAGGCGCTGTGATTTTTCGGTTGTTGAGTCTCTCCCAGTCGACTTCGTTGAACCAGGGATGTATGAAGACGTCACCCGTTCCATACTCCGATTTTCCATACCGCCTGACAGGGTCGCTTTCCATCAATTTGAGAATCAAATCTATGGTGTGTGGTTGGAATGCCGGCCAAGAGATGGATCTGGGTCCTTGGAGGATTCGTTCGTAGAGCGCGCTCGTGTTGCCCGAGGGTTGGTGAAAGGGTGGGACGCCGGTCAACATCTCGAAGATGAGTACTCCGAGAGCATACCAGTCGACGCTCCGGGTATATCGTTGTTGAAGGATGATCTAACGAGGAGGTGAGTCGTGCGTACTTGGGTTACGAGACGAGACGAGCGTTGCCATACTTCGGGGGCGAGATAGTCTGGCGTGCCACAGAGCGTCCACGTCGTGGTCGAGCAGCGCTTTGCGAAGCCAAAGTCCGCAATCTTGATGTGACCGTCTCCGTTGAGAAGAATATTCTCCGGTTTAAGGTCGCGGTATATGATATCGAGTCTGTGCAAGTAGTTCAAGGCGAGGGCTACTTCTGCTGCGTAGAATTTGGCAACAGGCTCGGGAAACCTCTGCGAAGATCCTTCGGTCAGGTCAATCTTCACGATAACATACCACGTAAAACATTACCCCCGATCTGCGTAGGAGGGTGAACAGTTCACCACCCGGCACAAAGTCCATCACCATGTACAAATTGGAAGCATCCTGAAACGCTCCCCATAGATTGACTATGAAAGGATGTTGCACAGCCTCGAGAAGAGTTTTCTCATTGTTGGTATGCTCTACTTGTTTTGTTCGGACGATCTTGTCCTTGTTCAGAACCTTGATGGCGTAGAAACGGTGGTTATACCGACTTCTGACTGCCCATTTAAATAAATCAGTCGAGTGGAGCCATTAGAAAGGTGTTCGTCGTTCACCTAGATGAACACGTCCAAAGCTGCCGGTGCCCAGAGTCTGGTGGATGACGAAGTCGACGAGTTTGTACGACGCCTTTGGTCGTATTGCGACTCGCTGTTGGAGAGGGAAGAGGTCGCTCGTCGATTCTGTGCTTGCCGACGTAGTACGACTGGTTGTCGTAGTAGTGGTGGATGTCGAGTCTTTGTATGAGTGTTCCAGTGACCTTATACGCGACGAGGATGGATATAGCGACAGAATGTCATCCGTCGGTATGTCTTGGTAGCAGTCGAACCGTTGAGAGTAAGCAGCACCGACGATGTCACCCATTCTGTTCGACGGCGTCAGCGTATTGCTATTAGTGAAGCTGGACCAGTCGGACGCCCATTTTTCATTAGGCGAGCAAACAAAAAGACAAAGGACCGTGCAATGACCGGTCGACTCTCCGCGGAGTTAGTACTCGCCCGCGCGTGACGGTACTAAGCGAGACCTCCTCCTCAAGCAGCACATACACTGATTATCTGCACTCAACATGCTTACAGTAGGGCGCCTTTGCATCATATAGGCGCTCGGATTGATATCACCATATATTCAACCATAGCTATCGTTTGGTGTCGCGGACGCATTATAGGCTATTCACTGTTCTCCACCACAAGATACACCGAAATCACCCGGAAGATATCCTAGACGTCCCGTCCCCGGATGGATTACCTCGCTCTCCCGAATCTCCCCCAGAAATGAGCGGGCGGTCCAAGTGGCTAAGGGTGCTGT
Source organism: Pisolithus microcarpus (assembly GCA_024613185.1). Classification (NCBI taxonomy): domain Eukaryota; kingdom Fungi; phylum Basidiomycota; class Agaricomycetes; order Boletales; family Pisolithaceae; genus Pisolithus; species Pisolithus microcarpus. The sequence continues at coordinate 181,133 of JANFAI010000032.1, forward strand.
TTATCTCCAGAGATCGACGTTCCTTCTTCGTAGCTGACAGCACCCATACCTTCTGATTCGGGCGGCAAGACTCTAGAATGCTGGGGCGCCAGCTTACCGCCTCGTTAAATCGCCGACATTTAAACCCAAAGATATACTGCAGCTGGGCTTTGACCATGTCGCTGGAGGTTTCGCGTTCCTCGACCTTCGCGGCCAGGGTTTGGCACAGTTCCAGACGATTTCAGAGGCCTGTTCAGAGGACAAAATATCTGGCACGACGAGCGACGATATAGAAGTTACTTTTAGTTGACCAGCCTACGGCTGGTGATTCACATCGTGCGAGTCGTTGTGGCGTCAGCCGGAATTGACGGATATCCCACTAGTTGGGGCTTCATATGGGCGTCCTCCATCACCAGTAATATCCGTTTAAGACACACACAGGGCAGCCGCAACTTTCCATGTACTACTGGGGCGCGCATGAGTCCGGTACCCGTACCCTTGACCAACTTGACCGTGACTGGTGTGCACTTGCAGCTGCTGGAGAGGATCGGTATACGCTGTGCTTGATGGTGGTTCCAAGGGTGTCATATTGCGGCTCTGGTTGTTGCGAAAAAGAGAGGTCAAATTCCGAAGTGGTTTATAATACTTTCCCATTCTCATTGCGATCTTGGAAGTCAGCATGATAATTCGTCTTGTCTCCTGAAGCATGGGTAGAAAGCGACGTACCAAATAATGCATCACACACGAAGGGAAAGAGTGCGACCAGACCCAACAACCAGTCAGCCCTATCACATTCTGCGCCTCCCTCCGATGGTGTGTAGGGTGCCGTGCGGATAGGAAGAGCCACGTCTACAAAATCCAACTCGGACAAAGCACGCAAAAATCCAAGTTTGGCTTGGACTCCCACAGCCTTCTCCGTGAGACTCATCACTTTCCGTGAATACGTGTACGTCGTTCACGCACTCACCTGAATTCCCGATCTGCACCGCCGTGAAATCCGTACGTAGTGGGTGTCAGTGCTGAACATCATCTAGATTCGCCAAGTTCACGTTTGAAGGGATGCAACATACGTACGTGCAATGCGCCTTACATTATGCTGTCCAGCCGTTTCGATGTCACGTATGTTCTTCAATAAGGAAGAGAAGGGGCCCACAAATTCTCCGCGACTATTCTCGAAAAAGGCGCTGGTCAGGGAACACCGACACCCTTCCTTGTACCTATTGTGGAAGGGAAAGAGCTGACGAACTCCGCTGGCAGGTGGTCACATCACAGTAGGGTCAATAAATGATGCACTTGTGCTTAAAGGGAGATCGGTTCTCCCCTGTGACACGCGTCGAGTTGAAACGTAGGAGGTAACATAGCTTGGCAGGAATGGGTCCACGTACTTCCGACATCGCAGCCATGCGATACAAGCCCGAGATCGATGATCACAGCGCGGGTGAAGTACTAGCGATGAAGAGGCGGTCCACTCGGAGAGCTATCCACATTTGTTTAAGGGAAACAAGGCAAGGTTTCAGTTCTCGGCGAGCGAGCGGAGGTCACACGTCATCCAAATGTGTGTGTGTGGCTCCCCAGACTACAGGCTGCTTTACGTGGGGACGAACAGACATCGAACACGTGGTGGAAGGTTGTGCTGGATAAGGAATGTGAGCCTCAAATGGATATACTCACCCGTCGTCAACTGACATGTCATTTCGGGAGAGAAAGGACAAAGTACCACAGATTCGAAGGGTAATTGGCTTCACCCTGGAACAAATTTCCAGAAACAGTCCTACAGGGAAGTGCGACCGCCTTCCTACGCTACTTCTGTGGCTGAGGGTCGATGGCGGATGATGGTTATGCCAATAGCTCCAACCACGTTGCGTGCGCTGATAACGGTGAGGGGAAGAAGTTGACTTCGCAAGTTTGTATACGCAAACACATCGCAAAAAGTCTCCATTTGACGATGCAGTTTGGTTTCGGAGGAAGGAGTGTAGTCGCATGAGCGATTCGTGTTCCACCTGGCATCACGTGACCAACCGCAGTCTTGTCGAAGCGTTTCCGCCACTGAGCCGAGAGAGACGGTCAAAAGACAAAGCCAAGACCGGGATTTTCTCTCTTTTTTGTTTTTGCCACGAACCGTATACCCAACCAAACCACAACGCGTTTGAGTCGCCATGAGAGTAATGAAGGACTATTTGTGGCGACAGCGCACCAAGCTGGAGGCCACACTCGCATTCTCGATGATGGAGCCATGGGAGAAATTGCTTTGCAGTGCGTGTCGAATGCCGTTTGTCATTCCCGAGTCAAAAAACTGATCCATGTGCCTTCACCCCCTCGGTGTCTGGGCGCATATGTGTTCTGACAGTGGTTATATTCACGCTCTTTACGCTGTTGCTGATATCTGGACTATATCAGTACCTCCCGGAACACCTCTTCATCATGCAGAGGCGTGCGTCGTACTACCTATGGGGTCAAGACGGGGACGAACGTTTGCTGAGGCAGTGGGTTGATTCGCCATCGCCCATGAAGGAATTATGAGGTCGATCCGGTGGGTAGTAGCCTATTGCCGTCTGTTTCGTGTCATCCGTGTTAAGATGAATTCTTTGACCAGGCACGACACCGCGGTAATACCAGTCGTGTGTTTTCGATGTGTTGTTTTTCGTTTGATTCCCTTTGAGATAGAGATATGACCTGTAATACTCAAATTGCTATTGGAGCTGGCAGATTTGTCATTTGTTTTTCTCATCTGTCCACCTTCGTCTTTGCAGTCAAGTGTCATATCGCCACGTGACACGCTGCATGTGTCCAGTGAAAAGAGAGTTGCCCGACTGTTCTCTTTTGCAAACGCCAAATCCCCACCGTCCAACGCAAAGTACTTGTAAAAAAAGAAACCCTTCGCTCCTTTCAAATCTTACGTTGACCTCCATCTTATCTATCCCAATGTTGACCACTTCGTCACGTCTACGACATTACCTCTGGCGAAGGAAAATACTCATCGAAACAACGTTCGCAATAAATGCTCTCGAACCTTGGGAGAAAATGATATTCTGTGCGCGCATCTATGTCGTCCTCATGTCTTCCCTGCCCGCCATTGACGCGGGCTTGCGTTTTGCTTTCGCGACTGAGCATAGTCTCCGTCCTCTCTTTACTCCTTTTTCTTCTTTTCAGAGGGATCTGCCGCATATTCCCTTCCCAACTCGTCGTCGTGCAGCAGCGTGCAGCGTACTACCTATGGGGAACGACACCACGGACCGGGCACTGAGGTATCACGTGGGATCAGGCACTGTTAAGGACCTATAGACGTACAGCGAGTCGAACGGAGATCTGCCATCGCTTTCTCATATCGTGAGTCTGCCACTTCCTCGCCCCATCTACCGCGATCTTAACACGGTGTCATCTTTCTCAGTGGCAGTCGCGCGTACACGTTCTCATTTGTATCCATTGGACATGTCTCTTCTCGGTGTCTGTGAATCTTTTCTGTATTGCGCTTCACTTCGGATGCACAGGACCTTGACCGACCATCTTGTTTTTTTTTAATCTATCCACGACTCCTATTATCTTCTTTTTCTTTGGGCGCTGGCAATGTCGTATTCTATTTATGGGATCTCTATCGTGGAGGCGCTGAATCCGTCCAGGCTGATCTCATACCCCGGTCTGTGTTGGGGAACAAAGCTGCATTGCAGCATTACCCCCTATCGTCGTGACGTCAAGTGTCTGGACATGCGCGCCAATACTCGCTTGTCTCATTCGCTTCTGCAACCCCTGAACATATGAATAGGTGCGTATGATTGTGGAGGGGCTAGCGCCCAATAACTATTAATTACGGTATGCTTTGGGGGCGCGTCTAACCGATATGATCGTCTAATGTGCTCTAAACGTGGTTGCCGTGGAGTCAGTCGGTCGTGAGAGTTCCTGCACACGCGATAAGTTAGTCAGAAGAAAGCGCCGGACCGTTGCTGTTCTGACTTTCATTCTAAATAAATGCGCGAGAGACTAGGAGTGGTTGGGAAAATAAGATATGAGGTTTGTGAGACTTTATGATGCATGACGAGAACGTGAACGTGAAAGGCGTGGCATGTAGATGCATCAGCGGAGGAATAGAATAGACTAGTATGTATAGGTGAAAGTGCGAAGATGCGTGTACTTGCGTGTGTCATTCAAAGTCCCAGGATGGTGGAAATTCGCGCGTCGTCGTTGGGAAAACCGCCCGAGAAGGGAAGTCCGGCCTCCTCCCCGGTAGCAGTAGGGTTGCGTATTACTTAACTAGAATCGGAAAAGCGTGCATTGCGAAGTGCGTCGTGTCGCGTCGTGTGATAAATAGTATCGTCGTGAGTCCGTTACCACGCGTATGACAGTGGGGCCGTTCGGAGTGGGTAGGTAGCCATAATCGTCGCAATCCATGTGTCCCGTAATCGTACCATGATCCGAGGATGAAATATGAAGTACGGCGTGGTGGCGAGGTGTCGTTTACGTCGCAGGAACGAAGGTCGAAGAGAAGAAGCCCTTCCTATACCGGTGACTGTGACTTACCACCACGACCACCCCAATTCTGGAAGATAGGGTCGTCTGGCTTCGTGTCAGGGTGGATCTGAAACTTGCCCTCCCAGAGTGCCGCGGAGGACCTCGACGGGTCGTACCTCGCAGGGTCGGATAGAGAACCACGAGCTTGGGGTGCCCAGCCGGCTCCAATCGAAGAGGCGATAAGCGTGGGCACCATCGTCATAATTGAAGGGCTGGTTTATTGGAACACGTGAGCATGCACCTCCCCACCCCAAGAAACGAGGAGAAAACACGTACAGAGGGACTTTCCGATACTCTTGTAAGCGCGCAGAACGACTCTTGCCGACAAATGATGAAGACCGGACACGGCCACCGCGCAGATTGGTAAAGGTAGCGAGGTTGTCGCGGACGAGTTCGATTGCCGAGTTCCATTCAGCGGCGTCCGGTCTCACCGTAGGGAGTTCTTCTGGGCGAGGAAGGAGGCGTAACCAGATAAAGAATCGCTCGAAAGGCTCGTTGGGCAGCAGGCGAATCAATGTCCCAAGTGGGAGCGAGACGGCACCAAGCCCGAGGGAGATCCCCCATTCCCGACCCCCCATACGAGTGACTTGGAACGCTGCACCGCCGATGAAAACGATCACCACTTGGACGACAATTTCTATACAACGGTTAAGGTGCACTGCCAAGACAGAAAGGCGCAAAAAACGACTCACCGATCAACGTGATGATGATGAAGTAATGATTCCGAAAGAGACCCTCAAATACGTTCAGATTCCTGTCCAACCTCCTCGAGTTCACGGAGTTGAAGATCTGTGCGAAAACAAAGGTGTTGAATACCAACGTCTGCACGATCGAATCGTTCTCGGACGTGTTTGCGAACCCGAGGATCTTGAGGCCAAGGAAGTGGAAGAGGAGTACGACGATGATTTGATATGTAGACTGAATGAAGATTTGCTTGTACATATCTACCGAGAACAGCGGCGCGCTGAGCTTGTCTGGTTTCCGATGCAGAAGCGTAGGCGACGGAGGATCCGTGGCAAGTGCAAGGGCGGCGAAGGTATCCATAATGATGTTGATCCATAACAGTTGAACGGCCGAGAGAACCGACGACTCGGACGAGGATGCAACAGCCGTGACAGAGGTGACGACGACTGCAGTTACGTTCGTCGAAATTTGGAATTGCAAGAACTTGCGAACTGCATCGTTGACACAGCGTCCCCACATGATAGCCTTGACGATCGATGAGAAGTTGTCGTCCATCAAGATAACATCCGAAGCTTCCTTGGCAACCTCTGTACCAGCGATGCCCATCGAAAAGCCCACATTGGCGGTCTTCAACGCGGGACCGTCATTCGTACCATCACCTGTCACCCCGACAATCTCTCCAAGGGCACGAAGCTTCTCGACGAGAAGCTTCTTGTCATCGGGAGATGAGCGGGCTAGAACTTGAATCCGCGGAACGATCTCGAGTATTTCTTTGTCACCTAATTGCCGAAAGACGGGGCCTTCCATGATGATTCCTCCTGGAGTGAATATGCCACACTGCAGTGCAATAGACCGGGCTGTGAGAACGTTGTCGCCAGTGCACATCTTCACGGCGACGCCGGCCTTGTGGCAATCCGCAACTGCCTCACGAACGCCTTGACGAAGGGGATCCTCGATCCCAATGATTCCGATGAGAGTCAGCTCACCAAGCAGGTGCTCGAATGGAACCTGTTTCCGCGCCATTAGGAACCATGGTCTTCAGAATAAGAGCCACTCACCTCTTCGTTGTCAGTTACCCCAACGCCAGCAGGCGGCCAACTCGCGAAATCGCGGTAACAGATTGCGATGGTACGCAGCGTTTGATTCGCATAAAATATGATCGTGCGCGAGATGTTTTCCTGCTGTGACTCGTTGATCTGAGCGACTGCTACCTCTTCACCCTCATTGCCGGCCTGTGCGCCACTCTGGGACGTGACGACGTGGTGTGTGCACAGCTTCGTAAGAATCTCGCTGGCGCCTGTGACGTAGAGCCTGTAACTCCCGCCCTCGACCCGCACGACCACGCCCATCGCCTTGCGTTCGCTCGAAAACGGATACATCTGAATCACGTCGGAGGTTTCCCGGACTTCCCTGTAGTTTTCCCATCCCAGTTCTTTCGCAAAACTTAACATCGCCGTCTCCGTTTTGCTCCCTACAAATACCGTCCTTTCACTATCCAATTCCTTATCCTCGAATGCCGTCGAATTGACGGCAATAGCAGCGTTGAACAATTTCCGTAGTTGGGGAGAGAGAACCGTGTTCAAATCACTTTGATCGATGGAGAAATCACGTTTGTGGCCGGCATTAGACATCGAATCGTGACTGCTCCGTGATCCGTCCGCCGCATTCGTCCTGGATTGGTTCTGTTCCAGACGACGCACGAATTTGGCGTGCACGCCGATGGAACCTGCGACGACAGACATTGCATTCTGAGTGAGCGTACCGGTTTTGTCAGTGCAGATTACGGAGGCATTGGCCATAGTCTCGCACGAGCCAAGGACGCGAACGAGAAGATTTTCCTTCGACATCTGCTTTGTAGCGAAAGCGAGGGCAAGAGTCACGGCAAGTGGAAGACCTATTATCCAACGAGAGGCGTAAGGAATATGAGCACCAGAGTAAGGTTACCCGACATACCTTCGGGAACCGCAACGACCACGAGCGTAACCGAGATGATGAGTATCTGAACAAAAGCCATGCCATTCTGGTTCGCGTCCCTTTAAGCGAGTTAGATAGGATGCGGGGAGCGATGGTGAGTTTGATTGACCTTTGTGGATTGCCCGTTCCAAGTTGGACAAAGAATCGGATCATAAGAGAGGAAAAGAGTACGATGCCTGCGATACTTCCCACTTTTGCGATCAGCTCCGCCAGAATGTTCAGCTTTAGTTGGAGCGGGGTGTTTTCAGTGTCGGTGCGGAGGGCTTGGCGACATGAGTCACGGTATGTATATAAGTAAGGGAAGCATACCCATCATGATACGCCCGTTAAAACTCTTCGTGCCCACTGCAACCACGACATAACGGCCAACACCCTCAAGAACTTTGCTACCGCTGATAACGAAACAGTCTGTATGCGTAGAGACATGGTGCACTTCGAGGGTTTCCTTCGCCTCCGAAACGTGGGTTTGTTCGTTTGCAAGTTGCAAAGAGCGTGCTTCCTTCAATGCTATGCAATGGGAGTATGGCGCCTTCTTGATAGCGTCGGTTTCACCAGTTGCTGCAGACTCGTCACACATCACGTTGTGGCCAGATAAGAATATTCCATCGCACGGAACAATCTCGCCAGGTTCCAGAAGTGCGATGTCGCCCGCGACGACTTCCTGCAAGGATCAGTTGAATTCCGACAGTACCGTCCCATCGCCCTGTAGACGTACCTTGACGTCGATGAGGTGTTCAACGCCATTGCGAATGACTTTGACACCCCTCTCTTCCTTCTTCTCATTCAAAACTTTGAACTGACGCTCTTTCTGCCAGTCGTTCAAAGACCCAACGATGACCTAGTCGTTTGTTGTCGGGCGATGACTCAAAGCTGATGACACATGCAAACTCACAACTATGAGTATTGCAATCATGATCGCCACACCTTCGACCCAGTCGACAGGCGGTTCACCCGGTGTACGAGGCGTACCAAAATCTTGAAACAAACCCAATGCTAATGAAATGACGGCTGCTATTGACAACAGCACCTTCGGAAGACTGAATCGCCTCCGGAACACGGGAACAACAAGCACTTGAACTTACCAGAACTTTATCTTTAAGCGCTAACCACATTAAGGCAAGAAGAGATTTGCTAGGACGCTGCGGAAGTAAGTTCTCGCCGTAAATGCGCTTGCGTTCCTGCAGTGTCGCAAGGTACGGGTCGCGATTATGTTCTGCCGTGTAGCCCACACCGGATGCGGATGGGTGTAACGGAGCAGGCGGTGCTGATGACTCAACGGCATCTGGATTCATCGGTGCGTGTCTGTCGTGCCTTTGGGATGCACCAGAGCCCGCACCTGGACCGCCACCAGGTGGCGCGCCCCCTCCAAAGTCGGGTATACCGACCAGTAAACCGCGCGTGGGATGGGTACCGAGTCCTTTCAAAAGAGCATCTGTCCCACCCATAGCCTCGAAAGCGTCCAAGTTTTTCGGGTCTAGAAGACTGGCGAGCTTGTACGGTTTGAATGCGAACGGACCTGTATCGACAGGTTCATCTTCTAGACCCGTACCCTCAATGATATCCCCTGTAACCCCTCCTTCTTCGGTATTATCCCAGTGCGATAAAGGTTTCGGAGGAGGTAGAGTAGGATTAATGTTTGTGGTGTGCTCGTCCGATTCGCTAGGATGTTTACTGGAATGGGAATGTGATCTGAAGCGTTCGGAAGTAGTGTCGAAGTAAGCGGGGGACGCGACTGTAAGACTGGTAGCGTCGGATTTCGGTCTTCGCAGAGCCGATAAGGGAAGGTCGTTGCCACCATGGTCAGGCTCGGTTTCATCCAGGCTACTGTGACCCTCATGGGAACTTGAAAATGTTGCAAAGCTACCCTTCCTTCGATGGATGGGAGTGTCAACGACCGAAGGACTGAGAAGCTTGAGGGAAGATAGACCGCTCCGTTCGTCGGGTTTGTTATTACGAAGTTCCAAGGAGGTCATGAACTGAACGGATGATTGGGTAGATAGCGTGGGCGACGGGGGAGCGCCCAAGCTAGAACCATCGTAAGATGATACGAATGTAGAAGACGGGGATAACGAGCGAGGAACGTCCAGAGACGTCCGACGGCCCGAGGATGAGTTTGGATTAGGAGACAAATATGCTCCTCGTTGGTAGGGGGGATAAGATGGTTGATGAGAAGACGGTGAGTCCAAAGGGTCATTGGCAGCGGCCGGCGGGTCCGTAGGCTGGTCGAGGAGGGACACTCTGGACGACAGGTCGGTCGTGACAATTGCAGGAATGTTGTTGTTAGCATCCATAGTAAAACGGTGCGGAGTGGAAGGAAAAAAAAAAACAACTAGCTATGACGCGCTAGTTTTATACACAAGTAACTAATAGGTGGAAGCGTGGAACTGGATGGACCCTTCTGTCCAGCGAACGTTCTTTAAAGAAAACACTTACCTTACTTATTATGAACACGAAGAATTTCTGTGTAGAACACGGAGCACAGCCCCGAGATCTTTGGCATCCACGCCCTTTACACGCTTGGCAAGCACTTACTATTAGTTACCACCACCGTCCCTGCGCCTTGCAATGGTGGCATCCTCGAATTTAACCTTGAGTGTGCTCATCGCCCGCGACGATAGCCCTCCGGAGTGCTTCTATGGTGACCTTATGTGAGATGCTTTTGTAAGTTGCCTGATATGGTCGTCTCGGCGCAGATCTTTTCCCCTGCTGCACGTGTTCCTGTAAATTGATATCCGTCTGGGAGCTCGGCTGATGCGCTCTGCTCACTACAATTATGTAACCTGTCGACAAACCCCCACACAAACCTTGACCGTCAACCGCACTAACACGGGCTAATTCCACGCTCGAAATTGGGTGGGCCAAGTCCACGTCCTTTGTAACCCTTGGGTCAGATCATGTAAGGCTCAATCGGCATTCCCTAATATGGTTGGATAGATTTCTAAATATTCACTGTGACTTGGGAGCCGTTTGTATTCACGATTCATAGGATCATCCTTGTCGTCATGCCATATGGCAATTCACATGTGGCTCCGCTATCGATCACACCCCTCTGTGCCACACAATCTTCGCAGCAAGGATCTAGATCTACGTGCGCGTGGTGGCGGCCCACCCACCTTCTCACCCCTCAGCATCGTGTTCACGCGACTTGTCATTATCCGGTCATTATGTATTTTATCCTCGGAAGGTAAGGCAGGTGCCTACTGTTCGCCTTGCGTCAGGCGTCCACCCCACAACGTTCCGTCAGTCTAATAGTGAAGAGGGCATAACGCAACCAGTCACGTCAACCCTACACAGGTATCCACTCTCTTACCTTCCAGTTCTTACCCACGCTCATCGTTATACAGCAGGACTGCGAACTAGGTGGTATACGGAGGCTGAATTCGCTTCACGTCTCAGCTTCCAGACGTGACCAACCCGACCATTCGGCATTCCAACACCAGGGAGAGCTTTACGAAGTGTTCCTACCCGTCTTTCCAGGGAGAATTCTGATGAACCTGGGACAAGCGACCAGACGCCACTAGGAGCCTTTCCATTGAATGTGGCACTAAGCCCTCCATCTTCGTTTCAAGATATGGCCATGTTTCCTTTCCAGGGTTCCCTTCTCACACACATATCACGCAATGGGAGGACAATACTCAAAGTTGAGGCCAGCTGCGACGCTACTTGGAACTCTCGGACACGCTGTCAAAGAAGTATACTCGATTCTGTTTCGACCCATGTTTAGGCCTCTGTGTGTGTATGATCCCCCTCCTTTTCTCTTACTCGCGGGCCCTGCGCGGTTCTGTGGCTAAACACGTGGAGTCCTGCCATCTCTCTGAGAACAGATTCTATGACCTCCAGAAGCTTTCGTGCCCACGTGTTTTTGGCTTTAACCTCCTACAGCTGGACGCCTAGATATTGATTTGGCAAAATTACCATTCCAAGCGCTTGGTGGAGGGCTCACGGACACACGGCCAAGCTTTCCCTCGTCTACTACCCGTGGGCCGGCGAACAGACCAATGGCATACAATTAAAATGCCCAACCTCCCTCACCCTCGAATCACCGATGATCCCCCGTGCAGACCTTACTGGCATAGCCGGGTTTTGTCATCTGGTTAGTCGGAGGGGCTTGTCAGTCGTTGCTGCGGCACGGGGATTATGGCAGCGGGTAATTAACGGGCGTACTTGGCGTCCTCTGCATGTGCTGTTTCCTTGACAAATATACATTGTATGCAAATGCAGGACCGTGGCAGGGGATGGATCCCGCTTCCGGTGCTCTGCAGTAAGGCAGGGCCGATTTTCGGATCACGCCGGCAGTCGTTCAGATGGTCCTCATCATCCCCGTATTTGGAGACCTGCCAACACGTATTATTCCGTTTCCCCTCCAACCATGCCCGCCATGGACAGGACCATCCTGAATGTTGTCACCCTCGGGGGACTTGCTAGTACTTTATACGGGGAACCAAGCAGCAGCAGCAGCAGCCGACTTAGTCTCTCGAAAAGGAAGGTGTGCACACAGCCTCGACCTACTTATAGGTAGCCACCACGTTTTCCATCGGAATGTTCTTTATGTTCTCTAATACCCTCGGGTTTTCTCAACAGAAAAACGGAACCACGGCAGCTATACAATATATATCGTTGCCTTCCACTAAATTCCATGAGTATTCGGCGTTGGACGCCGCACGTTCTAGTATTCGTACCTTCTATCCAATTCATACCCCCCGTGGTCTCGTGGAACATTCTCTACAACCATCTCCGGGACTTCCTCCAATGTTCGCCAGTACGATAGGCACCATGACGCCGCGGAACATGGATGATGACGGGATCCCGATTTTCGCAACGAGTTCTATCAACGAAAAAGGTTCACTCGGGAATCCGTCCGTCGCCGGGAGTGACAACTTCTACAAAGTTACTTGCTGGTTAATCGATTCTACCTGTAACTATCGTGTATGTTATCAGCTGTCAGACTGTGATCGAGCTCACCTGTTCTAAGTGTTCCGCAGGTTACGATTTATAATTTCAAACCGCCATTTGAACCCCTGCGCAACGGATTGATGGCCAGGAGCGGTAACGCTTGGTCGGCGGGCGTCTGCCTCCCACAGGACACATGTCAGCGAAGTAAGTCGCAGCCCACGACCAACTGCAGATCGTATCATCGATCCCATCACAACCAACGCATACAATATCACTGGTACAGTGTCTGGGATTTCAAAAACGGTGGGTTAAGGGGTTGTTCTGGCATCCGAGCACAAGCTCCTATCCTGGACGATCACCGGGAAAAACTTGCGTCCTGTGCCCACGTACTGGCTCACCCTTGTTTACCCTTCTCAAGTTGACGATGTGTGTCCTTTGCCTATCCTGATTCATATTTCATGAAGCGAGTGCGGCAGCATCGCCATATACGCTATTTACGAATGTCTGTCGTATTCAAATCAGCTAATGGCTGCTGATTCTGATCACGCACTTTGTACAGTATTGGTGAGTCTCACCAAGGGACCTTCTCCCCTTCTGTCTTTCCATCAGATCTCGTTATACTGTCACCCAAGAAGCCACTGGTTGACGGCATGGCGCACAGATATGTGAAGTTTTTCTGAAGCGGCGACATGCGACTTGTATCGCATCTCGCTCGTGATGTGAATCAACGACATTGTAGATATTTCTGAGGCGACCAGGACATTGCCACTGGATACAAGGCTGGTAGTCAAACTTCCACGAGATCCCGAAGAACGTCACGACAACCCAGCGACGTTTCGACGGCTGTTGTTGGTTTTCATGCAATCGACCTGGTTACATTACCAACCTTAAGCGTCTCATTAGGGAATGAAGTGCCTGCTTTGGTGAACAATGGAGTGACCTGCTGCGTCTGACGTGAAATGGACTTCCATTTTCGAGGATTCTTTCGAGAACTTATTGCTGATAATGAACAAAAGCAAACACGCTCAGTTGTTCTCACCCTTACTGCGCAGAATCCGCTTCCGATTAGATGGGACAAAGGCAAACATCTTCCAGTGCTTTGGTGCCAGTCAGCGATTGTATCCGCTCGCCCGACCTGGGATAAACTCCGCAATGACATCACCAGCCTATGTGTCGGCAGCCCATTACATAATCAGGATCCGGAGCTTTTATGCCGTATGCGGCTAAGAGACTTTTCACCTTTCCACTTGAATGTCGGCGACAAGAGGATAAGGCTGTCCACAGGTATTGTTTGAAAACGCGCTACATGCATAAGGGTGTGTGCACCATGCGTTGTTCCGTGCACCCACCTCGGCTATCGTCGAGGAACGATAAAATGACAGGTAACGTGCAACGAAATGCATGCGCTGTACCGCCTTGGGGGCTGACATACCCGCCGGTCGGTAGGTTGAACAATGTCGCCCGGTATAACATGCGTCGTACACGGTGAACGGATCGTGCAACGTTCTAGACCTGTGGCAACGCTCATGCTGAATACCATTTTTCATTCTAGTCGCTTGCCGACCGCACTTGCATCGTGTCGTTTCTTTCCTCCCGATCCCTTAATCGACGTGGCTGGCAAAAGGCTGTTCTCATGCGCTCCGTGGCTTCATTCACCGAGTTCTAGTTCTGCGTCTGTTGGTCCTCTGGGAGCCGTACAGGATTCAGACTGAACTTTAAGTTGACTTAACTGAGCAGATAAAGTAAAGCGCATGTCGTCAAGGTGAAATGTCCGTCGATCACGGTGTAGTATGCTTTTGGAGCATCGATCAATGGTTAGGTTGCTGCGAAATGAGCAACTCTTGTCGGCCACCGTGGGCGTATGTACGCAGCATGCTCTAAGAAAGTTTGTTTGCTCACGACCATATACACACAGCAAATCAATCTGAAACCATCAGAGCAGGCTCCTGTGAGGGAAAACTAGGCTAGAAATGATCAAAAATACGGAAAGGCGCCAATAATACGGTACTATTGAATTTTATCAGCACAGATTCAATCTAGCGAGAAATGGACAAGGTGATCTCGCACTCGGCTGCCGACGAAGAAGGGAGCACAGGTTCAGCGGGGCCAACATGAGAAGGATACAAATTCTTGTTATTGATGGGTGCTCAAGGGCATACCTCGAGCTCGAGCAATGCCTTCCGCTACGGAGAAAAAGAAGTGAGGACGCTGAGTGATGCCATCAGTTCGACACTCCCTCTTCAGCACGCAAAACAAAATAGACGAACGTTTGACATCGCCTTGTTGACAGAGAAGTGGATGTTCAATGTGACGATTACGACGTTTGAAATCCGCGAACGGTGCGCCGCATCCTGATGCGCGGAATACGAGTAGTAGGAGGCAATGACAGCAAGGCACGTTTGATTGTCTACGGCGTTGAAATGTGTCCAATTGGGGCGAGACAGAGATAACGGATATGCCCTAAACATCTAAACAGAGAAGAAGTTGCATCGTCTGACCTTTGAACGACGAAACTGGTGTTGTAAGGACTAATAGTGGCCCCAAATGCGGAATACGTCGGCATTCGTTCCCCCCCCTCACACCAGCCGCTGGGATCGTACAGTAAAAAAAAGCGGGGAAAACAGCCAGTTGTGGTAGGCGAACTGCGGGGACGGCAACTCGACCCATAACCCCTAATGGGCCCACAGAGGGCTGCGGAGGCGCGCTCCTGCAGCGTGTTTGATTTGGACTCAGCCGCACAGAGCTACTACCGCAGGGGCATTTTGCATCATCATCCGTTTGTGTGAACTATAATTGAATTGAATCCGTCGGAACGGAATGCGGCTCCAATAGAACGAGACTTGGAAACCCGATTGACATAGAGTACGGTAATTTGGTGTTCACTGACGTCGACGATGATCGCGCTTGATCCCTGTCGCCCGCGCCATAGCTACGTATCCACCGCACTGTCCACAGGGTCATTACGGGCCAAGCAACGAACAAAACAGATCCGAGACCCACCAAGGGGTAAATGAGGTCACTTGCGTAGGACGTTCATTCTCAGGGAGTCGTGTAGAAACGCTGACACTTACCAGGGACTTGCAGATTGTGACATCATTTGGCTGCCTTCCATTGCCAGTAGCGTCCTGAGCTCAGCAGTGAAACTTTGAAAGGACCATCAACGGTTCCTGGTGGCTTTGGATCTGTACTCGTATAACGCGTTCCGTTCTGTCAGAAGGATCCCGGCCCGGTGAGCCAATTTGACTCTCCTTCTTTCGATTAGAACTTGAATGTGAGTGGGTCAAACCTTGAAGTTCCTAAGGTCATGAGGAATTCTTTGCGTAAGTACTAAGACTGAAACGACTTGCAAGTATCAGGCTTCTGACTCGAGAATCCCCTTGGCTTTGAGACGAGTCACAGTGGCACCGAGACACGTTCAACTGATCATGTTGAAACACCCTCAAACCCTTCTTGTCGTTTTCTATACCAACCTAGTCATCATCCTCGGCACCACCGGGGATCCCGAATAGCAGCATGCAACCTTCCAAGCTTGAACCCATGACCAGCTGACCGCCACATCCCTGACACCGTTTCGGAGAACGTGTGGTCCTCATGTGCTGTATTTTTCTATTGCCTCACCACGTGTTTTGAAGTGCTTTTGAGTCAGACGACAGGATGGGATCCCGTGAGCACGTAAAACTCCAAAACACATCTATACTCTAAGAGAAACCCACCGTACAAGAATATGGGGAAGGAGGGAAAAATACACGGCACGCTCTAGGGATCAGTAGACTGGAGGTGCCTACGTAAAAAAGGAATAACCATATAGAACAGCCAACGGATAGACAGGCCCGGTGTAGTACGACGATGGGAAATAGGAAACGCCACCAGCTCGTTACTACATGACGGGGCCGTGATCTGAAAAATAAGATACATGCAAACGACAAGGTCATTTCCCTTGCGAAGCTTATGCTGCAGGGCTTACCACCTGTGCGGCAGGTGCTTCCCGATTCACGGTCATCGTGACTCCACCATTCTCTGGGTCCCTTTCGAGGGTTTCTGGGGTAGGAACCGGGGGTGGTGTAAGTTTCAATTGCCCTGCCTTGATGGGTTTCGCTGAGGGTTGTTCTTCCTTGGCGGTCACGACCGGTAGTGCATCAGCCACCTTAATCCTGCTCATTTCCCGGATGAAGCTCGAACCCCAGAACGCCGCGGAATATTTGTTGACGTATTTAAACAGCTTGCGATGTTTCTCTGCTCTGGAGTCTACATCCATAGTGACAGCTTCGTGGATGGCGTCCGCCACCTGTTGTGAGTCCCACGGGTTCACGACGATCGAACCGTTTAGGCTCTGTGCTGCACCAGCAAACTCTGATAGTATGAGGACACCCTGGCGGGCCTGTTGGCACGCAATATACTCGTAGGAAACCTGTCAATGCGTTTGACGTCAACGCCATCATGTTCCGGACGAGAAGAGCCGAAAGAAAAGTCTCACAAGGTTCATGCCATCCCTAGTGGATGACACAAGACATACGTCACTGACGGCGTACAGGGCGCACAGTTCGTCGAACGGCAAACTCTTGTGCATGAAGTGAATGGGCATGAAGTCCACGGTTCCAAACCGACCGTTGATACGGCCCACGAGTTCGTTCACCGTGGAACGGAGGTTTTGGTACTCCTCGACGTCTTGACGGGAAGGCACTGCGAGTTGAACCAATACGACCTGCAAGAATTTATCATGAGAGGGTGACGTCGAGGCTTGATTATGGGTCACGTGCCTTTCCAATCCACTCGGGGTGCTGAGACAAGAATAGCTCGAGAGCGTGCAACTTTTGAGGAACACCTTTGATGTAGTCGAGACGGTCAACGCCAACGATGAGCTTGACGCCTGCGAAACGCTGCTCGAGTTGAGTTATGCGAGAGGTGACGGACTCTTTTTTCAGATTCTGCGATTCAATGGGATTAGAGGTGTTCTTTTGCCCACGCTGCTGACTTACTTCTATGAATGAAGCAGGTTCAATACCAATGGGGAACGTGCCAACATGGGCCAACCGTCCTTCGAACTCGACACCGTTGGGCATCGTGGGAAGACCAAGAATGCGCGTGCAAGACGACAAGAAGTGGCGGGCGTAATCATACGTATGGAACCCAATGAGGTCGCAGAATAGGATGCCGAGTAATATCTCGCGGCGTACAGGTAAAATCCTGCACGATCGTTAGTGATTGTCTTCAGGCCTCGACGACAGAAATGACGTACCTGTAAATCTCACTACTTGGAAAAGGGGTGTGGAGGAAGAAACCGATCTTGACGCCAGGTATTTGTTCCGTACTTGGCGAGCAGTGTTCCTCGATGCCTTCCGTAATCTTGGACAACTCGCGTTTCTGCCATTCGCCACCAGCAGAGCCGTCGACCAGACCACGCAGCATCATAGGGAGGAGCATGAGGTGGTAATCTTGTACCCATACCATTGCCCCGGGAGTGACCTGTGACAGTACGGCTTCGGCAAAACGCATGTTGGCCTGACGGTACGCTGTCCAGTTCTCCTCGTCGAAATTCATTTCGCCGGGATGGTAGTGGAAGAGTGGCCAGAGGATGGAATTTGAAAAGCCGTTGTAGTGGCGGTCGGCGATGTCGTCTTCCAGATAGACCGCCTGACAGGAGTACTCTTCCATGAGACGTTTGTCGACATATGCGCGGTCCTTTGGAGGGATGAAGAAGCCGGGCCAGCCAATCCAGGTGAAGTTGAGGGATTTCTTGAAACCTGAGAGTGCGGATACGAGGCCACCCGAGGACATCTTGAAGTGGTAGTTGCCACTAGCATCCTTGGTGATAGTGATAGGGAGTCTGTTAGAGACCACGATGAGATGGTGTCCGTTGGACAAGTCCATGTCTGATGAGGACTGGTCTGAGGACAAGCCTTGAGGGAAGATCGAGGAGGACATGAGCCGGTCTTCGACTGGATATAAGTACTTGCTCGATTTCTGCTGCGAAGACACGCAAGGAACCGGATTAGGGAGATTATCGGATCTGCTGAGCACAAAAAACTCGGGACTAGTGTGATGAGCGACGAGCGAGTGATCTGGCGAACGTTGCTGTCTGCAAACTCCACAACGGGCAAACCTTTAAATACCAGAACGTATGGGGCGTTGGCGGATAGTTCCAGTGCTCGTGGGCGTACCCGTTGGGTGTTCGTCTGCCCCACCGTACATAGCTCAAACCAAAAGCGATGACGCAAAAATACTCCGAGCCCCCGGTCCCTCCCGCCAATCGCCTGCCATATCGGACTAACCAGCCACAAGAAATTGACAGAATGTCCTCGATTTCACGCATTACTCAGTTACACTCGGGATAGCTCTGACGGTCATGGTGGTAAATGCATTACAAGAGATAGTGCACGGTAGTTAACATGACGAGTCGTAATCTAGTCGAAGAGACCGAAGCCCTGCACAAGCCACAATATAAGATCACGTGCAAGACAGCACAGTACCACGGTAGACTTACCATGTCGTCGTCTGACTCCTCTTCCTTCTCGGCTGGCTTCTCCTCTTCTTCAGCAGCAGCAGGGGCAGCCTCTTCGGCAGCGGGTGCAGCAGCCACCGCAAATGCGTCCGGGTTCTCCAGGAATGCCTTGGCCTATGACGTCCAGCCGAGTCAGCTCGCGCCAAACATGGTAACTACGTAGAAAGAGGAAAGGCTGCGATACAATGTCTCCCACCTCCACGTGGTCACCCTCGCCAATCGAAAAATGAATGACGCAGTAGTGACGAAACTGACCTTTTCAGCACCCTCGAAGTCGTAATCAGTCACAAGAGCAATGGCAATAAGGTTCTTATAACTGTTGACGAGGGAGTGCACGACCGACACGATCGTGGGGTAGTGGAGGGCCAACGAAATAGCCGCAATCGACTTGACACCAGACATGAATCGGTCGATGAGTTCTTTCTCGTCCACATCAAGTACAGAAGGGGAGAAGACGTTGCCAGAGTCGAAGATCTGGACCACAGTCATACCGTACGTGAACGGCGAGATGTTCAACATGTTCAGTAGAGTGGCTTCGGACGGTCCGACACGGCTGCCGGCAGTGAGGACTTTGACATCCGACACGATTTCGATGGTACCACGAGCGATCTTGGTAGGGATACCGAGAGCCTGGAAGAAGGACGTCTTGCCAGGTTCCATACCAGTGTTACCGGCAGGAATGAAAACGTCCGTCGGGGAGAAGGCACCGGCACGAGCAGGAGCCTTCACTTTGTTGGCAACGATGACCTCGCGGATCTCCTTGAGATCGCTTGAGGTGAAGACGAAACCGATGTTACCCTTGACATGAGGGAGTAGCTTCTCGAACTGGGGGAATTCCGAGAGGATGGAACGCAGGGCACGGCGAACCATGGTGTTTTTGCCCATCAAGACGATGCCCTTCCCGCGGAGTGCGACACGGATCTGATGCATCTGGTTGGAACCGACGTTGTCGACATTGACGATAAAAATGGAGGCTGTAATTCGCGCCGTGAATATGAAACGCACTCCGGACAAGGTGGTACGCACGGTACTTTGAAATGAGATCTCTGAGCTTCTGGAAGTATAGCTCCTTTTGCGCGCGAGTAGCACCCATGGCGGTTACGATTTATACGTGAGCGTGTTGATACAACTGGCTTGAAAGCGAGAAATTAGTGCCTCCCTATTGACCTCTGTCGTGTCAATGGATTTTTCAAGGCGACGTAGAGGAAAACCTGTCCGCGGGCGAGGTTGTGGCGATCATCTCAAGCCACTCGATTAAGGTTCAATCTCCGTCGGAAATGGCCGAACAACATCTTACATAATGATAGTGAGCAAGAGAACATGGCCTCAATGCATCAGTAAAATGGACAATGTCTTATTTGTACTTTTCATACTTATTTTGGCACCAATAGTCAAAAATGCACAGATAACATGCACACTTTTTAAGTAGGTCCTTTACAAGGCTTACGTGTTGGGAAGGTTAGGGTGGACAGTAATACCTGCCGCAGTGCCGACTGAAAGTCGCCAGACATTTTAGTCTTCGGAAGATCCCGAGGTCTTGCGCGGTGAAGACCAAAACGTCTGGTGCCGAGACTAGGTCGGCATGTGTTCCAAGTTTGCAGGCACTCTGGAGATGCAACAAAAATGATGATGATAACTTGCGCACTTCACCAACCCCTCCACATCGTCACTAGCCTATCTCCACGGATGCACCCTTTTCAAGTCAACAGGAATGCATTGTCAGGAACGTCTCGGGGAGCCTAAGTCAAGAACGACTCGACTCGCTGAGGGCCAACTATATGAAGAGGGATCTATAGAGGAACGCTGAAAAGGTAAATTGAGTCAGTAGGTTCGTGTCGTACCGCACTCGTGGGAAAGTCAGTGAAGTTGTTTTTTGCACGCTCGGCAGGGTGGCAGTCAGTCATTCATGCACATATGGAATGTTGCGATGGAGTATGTCAACCGTCCGAACCCGTGGCGGTTTTGACGGTGTCTCGCATCACAGGTAAGTCAGGCGACATCCCTGACAATCTCAAGCAGCTGAAATTACTTCAGATTTTGTCGGAGAGTCATTACACAGACCCGCCAAACCAATAGATCCCCGTATGCGAAGGCAGCTTCACCGGTTGGGCCTGACATGTCGCCTGAAGTCGCGCACTCGGACACTCCGTCTACTTCTTCACGCATACGGGACTCGAATGGGAAACGCATGTCACTTAGGGCGGACCGGGTCGCACCGCTGCTGTCGAGCACGCAGGTCGACACCGTGGCTATAGACACTCTGCGGTCATTCCTATTGCAAGGTTCAGGAGACATCCGTATCTACACGGCCAACAAGTTACGGCGATTGTACCGCTCCGCAGAATGGAGAGGTCAACTAGGACGATTGGACTCCTCCATGTTGAGCACTTTGATCTCAATTTTTGGTTCCTTGCGCATCGGCTCCCGCGTAACCTGTGCATATGATTCGCCGCTACTGTCTCGCGTGCAGGGAGAGGTCGACGTAGGCCGCCGTAGCTATTCGTCGTTCGTCCTCAATGCGGCATCCTTAAAGATGCAACTTGGGATGGTGCTCACTGACTCTGATCGGTTCTGGTTGATGCGAGTTGCGCTGGCTGGTGCGGAAGCTCTCATTTCCAGTTCGTGCGATAAAGGTAGGCGATAGATTCACCCCCTTGGCTGCACCTGAACGCTGGATGTCTAGCTTCCCAGAAACAACTTGCTGTCCTCATAAATCGCGCCCGTATTCACTACTGTGCAATCCGGAGTCATTCTTTTCATCCCAGGGTCCACGTTCCGTATCTGCAAGCCTTACTCAACACCAGTGATCCGTGCTATGTCGAAATTCTTGCGAAGGATATGTCATACGTGTTACGAACGCATCGTTATTGCAATCCCAAGACTTTGCAGGTGTTTTATCAACTGATCCTCAAGCATGGCACGACATTGTCCCGCAGAGGTCGAGAGGCCGTTGTTTCGTCCGTTTGGATCCGCCTGCAGGAGGCCTACCGCGCTTGTCTGGCCGACCTTCAGTCAGAGAGCGGCGGTGCAGCACCGGGCATTGACACTTATCATCCTGATCATCCACTGGATGTCTCGTGGGTCGCACGCTACGTGTCGGCTCTTTTATTTCAGCCTCTGGATTGCCGCTCCCTACATCGCCACCGTTCTTGGTTCATGAAAGAACTTTTCACTGTTTTGTCACCTTCTCAAGAGTTATCCCAGCGGTGGATGGCAATGACCCTTGTTGCGTTGTTTCAATCGTGTTCAAGCGTTTCTATTACCGGTAGCGCTTTGCTAGACGATGGGCCCTTGGAACAGTTGCAGTCGCCTGCAGCTGCTTGCTGGCAAGTCATCTTTGGTTTGGCCACAGTAGAAAAACTGCTGAAAGCATCCGCCCTGTCGAGACCCTTACCAGGACGGGACAGTATTCGGGATATTCTCTGTGCCTTGTATGGGAAGTGGTTGCAAGTCGTGAACGCCCTAACGGTTCCCCGCGACATTGCCTGTGCTGTCATGGCTTCTTTCTTCAAACTAGCCAGTATCGTGCACGATTCATCACTCGTTGAGGGCTGCCTTGCCTTATGTGACCTCGGGATGTTATGGGGACCGGCATCTTTCAAAAGTCTTACGAAACATAATGACCATTCGAACACCTTCATGACTGCTCAATACGTCGCCGCTCTCCTGCGTCTGCATGGCCCAAATACAGATATGGTTCTTAGGACCATTAATGCTATTTCGAAAGACGTTCAGTGGCAACGCGGTGTGCTCTCCACTGTCGTGAGAGAGTTGGCGTTAACCGAACTTGAAGTTGCGCTGGCGGTTCTTGATATTGTGAAGAAGGCTGGATTGGTAATCGATGCCGGTTTTCTTGATGTTCTTGCCGCGTCATTCACTCGTGGTGGTACGCTCGAGGAAGCACTTCGGTTTCTCAAAGTCTGGAAATCTCAACTCACTCGAGCGCCACGCGATATGCTCGTGGGTGCCATCGCACTTCGTATTCACGGCGTCAAACAGGTCCGCTCATTTCCAAAGATTCTTGCACTACTCGTGGATGCTATCGCGGGATTGTATGATTCCCAATCTCCTCCCACTCACCTGCGGAAGCGCCTAGAAGGTTTGCTTCTCATCTGCTGTCAGCACGGTTGCGCCTCAGAGGCCGTGAACGTGGTCTGTGATATTACGCGCAATACGCCTAAATATTTTTTGCCGACATTCTTCCGTGGTCTTTGTTCCACATTGCTGCGACATCGGCAGTTCAAGAGTGCCGTCAAGGTTCTCGCAGTCGTCAAATCCTTGTATCCTACTATCGCCCGCCAACTGCTACACATGGTAGCGAACACTGCAACCCGAGTAGGAGCAACGAGAGTCGCAGAGGGTTTTCATGGCCAGCTCAACCGATCTACGAGACTCCACCTCTGGTATCGTGCGCAGTTTAAACTCCCCTCCGAAAGGAGCATCCCACGAAACCTTGTGTCTCTCAAATTGTCCTCCTTCCTACGTAATCTCTCTCACAAGGACCCTACGTTCGATTACTTGTTTGGGGAGCTCCTCAAATCTGGACGCGTAGGGGCTGCCAAACGTATCTTCGCCGGCGTCGCGCCGGTTGCATCTTCTTCGCGTCGCACCGACCTCGGCAATCTTCTCTTGCACGGCGTCTCTACACAACCAACCCCGCGCAACCGTCGCCGACTTCGTAAACTACTCTCGCTCATCGAAGATCTTACCAGACAGTGCGGGTTCCAACCGGACAGAGTTACCGTGAACATCATTATCAAGGCGATGATCAGCTGGAGGGCCATGTTCGACAATGTCCGGTTACGTGCCCTGTTTAATCACTTGATCCGTGGAGGATACCCTCCTGGCGATTACTCCTCTCAGACCCTACCGTTTGAGTCTCCATCTGCGGGACGGCCACTCGTAATGGAGAAAATTGGGCTTTCCTCGCACGTGGATTTCGAGCGGCATGTGAAGCCTCTATATCGTATGTTTGTGAAGGCATTTTATGTGAGGGGGGATATTGAAGCTGCTCGGAGGGTCGCTGAGATATTGAGCGTGGAAGAGAGAAGGCATAAATATGTAAATGCGAAGGAACGGGAACATGACTTGGGCGCGTCCTGAGTGGATGTACGGCTGGTTACATAATGGTCTCACAACGACTTCTGTTTCCACGATAGGCTTCTGTGGATATGAGGACGTCGAGAGCTGTTATGACGTATATAACGAGGGAGATGTCTTGTCCATTACATTCCTCAAGTTACGCTGAATCGGAGGTCGTGGGTTTAGGAGATTGTACCGGCTACTTACTACCTATCCGGCCGCGTTAGCTTACATGTCTTCAGTGCTTTTCATGGCATTATGCCAGCGGTGGTAGTCGAGGGATCCAAGCATAGGCTGTAACAGAGTCCTGCCACGAAATCCTTGGTGTACACGTCCCCTGCGAGGATGTGGCTGTGAGTAAGGAGTACTCTTGATCCAAGAATGATCTCTCTTCTGCAGAGCATGGTAAATGTCGTGAACGGTAGACAGGCATGCAGAGCTCAGGACCGCTGTTTCGTCAGGAGAAGTAACGACGATAGTCTTCGACTTCCTCACGAGGGACTCGTCAAAGGATTCGAAACCGTAGTGAGGATTTTCGTCCCCATGAGAGCGAAGTGGTGACAGTGCCACACGTGGCTTAGGTCGAGGGGGACATTAATACGGCTAGTCACCTGCTCCAGGTCTTCACCTGCCTTCGAAAGTGTCTCACAACTATCAGGATGGCGTCCACGGAGAGAGCGACTAGTATAAAGCAAGTCGTGCACGTATCCGTCGTCATGAAGCGCCGGATTCTCGAGCAGCCACCTGGAACCCCAAGACAAAATTCCAAACAAGCCGACATTCTGAAGTTCACGAGTGGACAGTCCAATAGCCCGTCGTCGATATATAACACCGACGGTCAGGGGAACAATCAATGGTGTGAAAGCAAGATATCCTTCAATCTAGATGTTGCAGCCCGGCTTCCGATTCGTACTTGTTCTGGGATGAATTCATAATGTAACCACTGGCACACTTTTTGGAGCTGCAGATACGACGACAAGAATACCACACGGCCAACGTTCGTGCCTTTTATGCACCCGACCGCTTCTTTGGCCCAGGAACGGGGCATCATGATCTTCCATTATGCACCGTTTCTTGGCCATGAGGGGCATAGTCGCTAGGCATGGATTTTTGGGATGGATCAGTATCCCATATTGGCTTTTTGACGGTGGACACGTACCCCCAAGCATAAGAGAGACAAAATCAGAGGTACCAGGACAGGCGCCGAGCCCGTAATCCATATCTGACGATCATTAAGTGTTTGTGGAGTCAATAGTCAACGGAGATGGACGGGCGTTCACCTGCGCGTCAAGAATATGTTCCATTAATGCCATATAGATTCTTTCGAAGGCTCCTCCCCGAGTGCTCCGATGGCGTAGGATGATAACTTCCGAACGTTCGCCCACATTTAGACGTCATCTGCAAATCAACTAGTAGGATTGTTTCATATGCCATTTGAATTTCGTCAAGGGCTTCCGCAACATAACCAAGCAGACAGATGTGTGGGTCCAGGTCAGAACGGGCCACCGTATATTGCATAAGAACAACTTGCCTGATGACCTGTGGGGCCCCGGCATACGTATGAGGGTCAGGGGTCTGGTGGTTCATTCTCGGCAAAGGCGACGATTGCTTAGAGTCAACGAAGACTTCTCCCTGCGGGACAAGCACCGTGTTGCGCGTCAGGTGACGGGCGTCGAACATAGGTAAGGACATCCGAGAAACAATCGTTAGTTAGAGTCACTGAAAGCGTATTTGAGCATTCGTACAAGCTGAAATTCCATCGCGATTTTGAGTGTGATGGGGTTCCTAGTAGTTCTCAGGTGGCGAGTCATGAAGCACAGGTATCGAAACGACAAGAAACGGGAAGTCGTGAATGGATTAGATTATCCTTACTGCGCCGTATAAATGATACACGCCGTCGCATCGTCCCGTCTTCTACGGTCCCTCTGGTGTCTTTGCGAGCGATAAGTTATGGAGAGAAAAAGGTGGAGAAGACTGGCCACACATGATGTCGTCGTTACTCCCATTTTCTGTGAACGCTTCCCTGCCTTCGATCTAACACAAACGAGGTTACTTCTCCATGGGGTGAGGGAATGGTCTACTTATTGTATCCGGTCCTGGAGCAGAGAAATTGGCACTGGGAACCGATTGGAGTACTCACTGGGAGATATAGTTCGAGATCATGACTTGCCCTTTCGATCCAGACACGACACTGTCAGGAGTGTGGGAGAGCACTTCCGTCACACACACAGCAGGGCACCCGGCTAGTCCTGATTTACGCAGTAGAACCGGGGGTAATGATGTATCGGAGTCACGACGTTGGTGGAAGCGGCGGCATCTGCAAACTGGATGAATTACAGCATCCTCTTCCTTCAGTTTTTGAATTGTTTGAGTGCTCGGCAAGTGCTATTTGGCACGTCGTTGTCAACACGTGTCCGTTACGGTCAGTAATGGCTCGCGTAGGTTTGCAGATTGAATGGTGGACTTGAGGAAGTTGGAGTCTGTAACGCTTCACTCCACTTGCGAGAGTTTCGATAGCATCGTGTGTGAGTACTGTGGCTCATGGCAGATATACTAACCCTCGGAGTCTTTCAATCCCCAGCGTGCACTCCGCGTTCGCACGGTTTTGGCTGCAAAAAGAGAGCTGTTCCATCTTGTCGCGGCCGGACACCAGATTGGCCATGGTCTGCGGACGGTTCAAACGATAAACGTTGCGCCATCGATACCGTCGAAGGTGGGGCTGATTCTGTGACGCTGGGGGAAAAGCAAATGTCCTTACGGTACGTTGGCTACCTAGCAGCGTATTGGCGACACTCTCATCCACCTGTCAATCTAGGCTACCATGGTCCAATTGCGGACCCGAACGGCGCATTCGAAGCATGCCCCCATCCCCGGAAGAACACTACAATCTTCCCAGCATACCTTTGCACGCTCTAGGCTGGCCACCTGACTCCCGTGTATGTACAAAGAATTGAAAGAATAGTTTTATGCAACTTGTTTTGAACCACATACGACAACTCGGTCCGTCCGTTTTATGTTATTTGTCTGTCTCCTTATGGTTTCAGAGATCCTATGGTCCTATCCTTCTCTTTGGGAAAAAGCATGGATTTGTACTCCAGTATGTGTACCCATGACAGCGTTCTCGTTCACCGCGATTCTAATGACAGAAGGAGTGTTTGCCGGATACCGATCAACAGTACCTAGATGTGGAGCCTCGTTGTGGTGTCATTGTCCAATGGCATTATAGGATTCAGGAAGAATGGGGGCATCGTTCACAGCAACATTTCTGGTGAGTATACTTGTGGCAGCATTCTCGCCCGCCGTGATTTGACAGCATGAATGATACTCGCGAAATGCCGATCAGCAGCATGTAGTTCTTCGGAAAGGCATTGGAATCATTGTCCAATGACGTTAGAGGACTCAAGAAGAACATCCGGCAGGGTCTGGAAAGCATTAACCGACTACCTTTTGGAGCGGAGGGTCGGAGACCGCTACCCCTGGGAGACCGTGTGGGATGGTCAGATGACATGGCTCGTAGACTTGAGAGAATCCTTATGACCGTTGTTCCTTCTTTAGCCCCTGTCCGTGCCCAGCGCTCAGGTACGTAGCTGTATTCGGAATAGGCATGTGCCTGATCTGGACGCCATACTCCTGAGAGCGGTGTACACCCTCACAAGCATCTCTTCATTTGTGACTGAAGATGATGACCTGTCTCCTAGAGTCCGTCCTGGCTGCAACGAGTAGTCCCTTGGCACACTCCGGCGTTGCCATCAGGCGTGTTAACGGCTCCACGATGCACCGGTGCACCGGTGGTACGGTCCTTCCAGAACCAGCTTGAATTGGAAGTGTAAGTTCTTCATGTTTTCTGGGGATACTTACGATGCCACTCGATTCAATCCGGGTCATGATTATCGATCTGATTATCGGACATATTTTTTTGTCGAATAGGCCCAGTAGTGAATGTTGTTTCCTTGTCAGCTGCGGGGAACTCCATTCTTCCATGTCAGGTCGATCAGACCTTCCAATCGGAAGCCTGCACCTGCACTTTCTATTATTCTTTCCCTCGGTTACCCATCATTCCATGTAGCCGGGGCGCAATCAAGCATGTTCGTCCAGGCCTGTCAGGGTCAACTGACACGTCTTGTGATGAGAAGCCCAAACTCCAATCGTATTACTGCTTCAGGATGGCCTGCCGCATATGCTTTGGGGTGGGTGCATTGGATAAAAAGGTTCAGGTCGTTCCTTCTTGCCTCAGGCTTTCGTCTCTGCAACACCTGTTCCCATCTCAATAGTTATACTCGTGGGCCCCTCTCGCCTTTGGGTATCACCGCACCTTCATACTGACAGTAACCAGCGTTAACCATGCCCCAAACTACCGTCTGCAGATGGCTCCCCCAGGACCCGGCAGCTATTGAAACATTCGTGAGCAGCTTGCTCGTGCGCAGTCGCATTATCCATGGTCGTCACCCTCGAACCCGAGCGCGCTTTGCGGAGGTGGGAGAGAACCTGGAGACGGCGACAAGCCGAGTTGGCCTTGAGTTTGACGTAGGCTGCCTTCGTCAACACTACCGCATCACCATCGGCCAGGCGCAAGTTTATACTGTCCGTACGCTGGACCCTATAGTACAAGAATTCCAAGATTACATCGAGAGGGAGGGCGTGGTCTACGCTGCCTTCAACGAGATGTTTGAGCAAGCTCCTCCGCCCCAGAACGAGGACCAAGCAAAGGTATGTTGTCTCGGCATTCGTGATTGTACCGCCATTAATCTCGACCTAGATCGAAGACTATGTGGACTTGATGGAAATGATCGATACGAACTTGACGACCGCACCCAGTTTCGGTGAGGGTGTTAGCGCTATGGTGGCGGCTGTCCCCTATTACGGTATCATTTCGCGTTTCTGCAACACTCCTGCGGGGTACAACGCGTTCACTCATCCCGGAGTCAATGAGAGATTCTGCAGGGTATTCACGGCATGGAACGGCTACCTCACCTCGGCAGCGTCCACCAACGTCATCTACGATGGAGAAGGTGGCTGGCTCAGTACCACGGCGCTCAATGCCATGGTCCAAAGTGCCGGTGGCAATCCGCAGCAAGATACCTTTGACAACTTCTTTATCTGCGACACCAGCGATCCTCATTACGGCTTCAAGTCCTACGATGAGCTCTTCGTCAGGGAGTTGAAGGCCATTCATCGTGCCGTTGTTTTCCCTGATGACCCAACGATTGTCAACTCTGCATGCTCGTCTACCGTCCACAAGCTTTACTACAACCTCAAGAAGACGGACAGATTCTGGATCAAAAATACTCCTTACTCACTCAACCACATCCTCGCAGAGGATGATCTTGTTGACACCTTCGTGGACGGTACTCTTATCCAGGCGATGCTTGGATCTCTCGACTACCACCGCTGGCGCAGCCCTGTAAGTGGTACAGTCGTGAAGACACGTCTCATTTCAGGTGCGACGCACCCCAACCCGCCGCCGACCTACTACGCTGCTTGCTTGGACGATGACCATACCGATTTGGACGTCGTTTCCCGCTCACAGGACTTCGTCACGGCCATCTCAACTCGTGCTTTGATCTTCATCCAAGCTGACGAGCCTGTTGGCTTGATGTGCTTCGTGGGTGTTGGTTTAGGCGAGGTGTCCACTTGCAACGTTGTCGTCAAGGAGGGCCAGGTTCTGAACAAGGGAGATGAGTTGGGTCAGTTCCACTTCGGAGGATCTACCCACTGCCTCATCTTCCAACCTGGCCTGACCGTGACACCGATCGATCAAGACGGTAGTGACTTGGTGGGATCAAAGGTGCGGGTCGGGAAAGACATTCTCACCGTAGCTAAGCAGGTTTGAGATGATACGTTCGATCATGTGTTGATGTAACCTTTTACGAACAGCGTTGTCTCTCGTGTGTACGATAGCGTAGTTGAATCCGTATCTTGATGTGTTTGCACACGATGTAACATTTCAGCGCTCCGCGCTCAGCCTTGTATGTCATGACTGCGTAATGCGAACTTTTAGCATTTCGCTGATGGATCTGCCCGTTTCCTCGTCTTTCACTGTGGCTTACCCGTGTCACCAATATTGACCAAAAGTGCGAGTTGGCAAGGATGTTTTCCGAATACCTGAGAAGATTAACTCGAATTGAGTATCATCGGTGCGGCCAGCGTCAGTTTGTAAGGTCGTGTCTGTATCCCAACATGTTTGAACATGATGGGTCGCATTAGGTTCGCAGCAGCGACGACTCTCAGTAGGAGATGGTAAAGATATTTGCACCAGCAACCGGCTGTTCCTATTATAGTCACCAAGGTATCCGCACTTGTCGCATCAAGCCTTCATGTCACCGCTACGATCTCTCATCTCAGTGGACCAAACACGCAATTTGGTCACCTTACCACTGTGTGATCTTCTGGAGTAGCTCCCCAGCTCCGACTACATAAACCTTTCATTTAGCGTCAAGAAAAAGTCTGTAACGGAATGAGACAAACTTGTATCACCATCGTAAACACTCTACATGAACTGATGTTCGTGCACATAGTCCGCGGAAGTACTGCTCAGTGTAACGGACGGCGGCTCGGGGAGTGGTAGGACGTAGCTCAAGGGTGCGCGGGTCGCAACTTGTCAGTTACATTACCTTGACACTGAGCATGCTCGTGCGTCAACGTGGGCAATTGAGTTGTAGGAGGGTCGGATGCAGGGATCGTGGGAATCTTGTTGCCCTCTACTCGACACTACATAGCACCCGTTCCAATGACTCGATGACCATCCTCCATGTTGCCACTGATCCGGACGGGTAAAACTGCTCTTTCTCACTTACACATCTGGCACCGTCCGTCTTTCGACCTTTGAGCGCGAGATGGTGGTAGGTTTTCCCTCGAGTAGGCAGAGCAAACCCAGGGGGAAGGGTAGAGGTGGTGCACACTGCAGCCGGAAGCGACCTGTCTCAGCCAGGTTCCGCTAGCAAACACATATACGCCCATACGTCAAAGGTGCGATTGATTCTCATCGCTTGGCCGTACTCGGTGGGTAAGTCTGGTGGGAACTATCGATAACTCTGTAGTAGTGTTGTTGTTGGCCAGTTTCTCGGTGGCACCCTCGTTTTCGACGTGATCACAGAGAATTATATGAATTGCACTGGATTTTGAATATGTCAAGTATCTACTAATCTAAAGCGCAGCACGGTACTCGTGCCGGGGAGGAAGACTGCTTTCCCGTCGATTCTAAGAAACCATCGCTTCTGCAGAGAATGATCCAGCTGACACCCCGTACCCGTACCTACACAGAAGCTCTATGGGCTTGTCCGGTGAGTTATTCTTATGTAGTATGCGGTGGCTTGCTCGGTCTGGGCTGACACATCCGTCTACCTGCCTATGTTGGAGGTATCTCAGAGGAAATTTAAGTGACATATGAAACAGTCCTGACTTCTAGATGTAGGGGGGTGTTTGGGAACCCCTGAGCTGTGCCGTCGGAGCACTGGAGGAAGATCCTTCGATGAAATCTGGATTGGCATTTACGGACCACATTTATGGCACTCAAGTGAGTGCCAATCGATGCCCCCGGAGTAGTGACTCTGCAAATACTTACTGATCGTCAGATGCGGATTAAGGCTTGGCAAGTTATTTTAGTACCTCGATCATGTCTTCCTTACTACAATCGTGGACAATCCGGGTACGTGTTCACAATCGAACAGCCATCCAAGGGTACTTACCCATTTCAAAAAAAGGCATATATAGCAATTACGTCCCTGTGATTGAGACTTAGGGCATAGACGATGCCCGTGCCTGCACCAAGGAAGCTGTCAGGTGCACAAATGATTCAAATCCTGTCAGTCTCGTGTTCTTATCGATGTATCGGCAGTCGCAAAGTGCACCGCAGCTCACGCCGTCGATTTGCTTCTGAACCAGGACGGACTGGAAGAAAAGTTGCATCGTGTAGATCGAAGGATATATTTCCTTCACGCCATCGATTATCTCCCTGACGGTCGGCGATGTGGAACGGAAACACCCTATTAGCTGGTCCATGCGTGAATTCTGCGATCAGGAATTCCGTGTCAGCTTTCCTAGTGGATCGAGTACTCCGTGCGGATAGTTACACCTACAGCGGCCCCCTCCCTCCTTTGGTCATACAAATATACAGTGCTATCCATTTTCGTGGAGGGCCGACTGATGCCGATGCTATGACTAGATGCAAACTTGCAGTCTTACCATCGCTCCAGGATAGCTTGCTCGATATTTTTACTGCCAGGTGGGCCAGATAAAAGGGCTCGGGTTTGACGTTTACTAGGACCCTAGGCTTCTGCATCTGCAATCTTTGCCCTCGTCTCTACTGCTGTATTTGTGGGTTCTTTCCCCGCTTGGTGTCACTCGACCTCATACTGATTCCAGCCAGCATCGATCATGTCCGAAACAACTGTCTGTAGGTGGTTGCCCGAAGACCCGGCACTCGTCGATGCATACGTGCACGAGTTGCTTTACACCAGTCGTCTCATCCATGGACGTCACACCGAAACCTGTGAGCTAGTTGCAAATGTAGGGGAAGACCTGGAGACTGCGATTGGCAAAACCGGTGTCGGCTTTGACCTAAGCCGCGTGGCGCACTGTTACCACTTTGCTGCCGACCAAAAACCAGCTTACAAAGTCCGTGAGCTGCACCCGGTAGTGAAGGAGTTCAAGGAGTTTATCGAGGCCGAGGGTGTTGTCTACGCCGCTTTCAACAAGATGTTCGAGCAGGCTCCGAAGCCCGATAATGACCAACAGAGAAAGGTATGTAATCCGGGCTCTTGTGACTCTCGCGCCGCTTATTGTAGTCAAGATAACAAACTACGTAGAGTTAATGGAGGCAATCGACACCAACCTTGCCACAGCACCCACGTATCGCCCGGGGCCAAGCGCCATGGTAGCCGGTGTCCCCTTCTACGGTATCATCGCACGTTTCTGCAACACCAACGCTGGCTATGAGGCGTTTACCCATCCCGGAGTTAACCAGAGATTCCACAGTGTGTTCACGACTTGGCATGGGTATCTTACGTCTTCGGCATCCACCAATGTCATTCACGACAAAGAGGGCGGTTGGCTCAGTACTGTGGCGCTCAATGCCATGGTTCAGAGCGCTGGTGGAAACCCTGAGCAGCAGACGTTTGACAATTTCTACATCTGTGATACTAGCGACCCTCACTACGGTTTCAAGTCCTACGACGAGCTTTTCATCAGGGAGTTGAAGGAAATCCACCGTGCCGTCGTTTTGCCTGACAACCTCTCGATCGTCAATTCTGCATGCTCGTCTACCGTCCACAAGCTTTACTATGACCTCAAGGAGACAGATCAATTTTGGATCAAGAAAACTCCTTACTCACTCAGCCACATCCTCGCAAACGACGAGCGAACAAAGTACTTCGTTGGTGGGACTTTATTACAGGCTATGCTTGGATCTCTCGACTACCACCGCTGGCGCAGCCCTGTGAAAGGCACTGTCGTAAAGACACGCCTCATTTCAGGTGCGACGCACCCTAACCCGCCACCGACCTACTACGCTGCTTGCCTGGACAACGATCACAAAGATTTGGACGTCGTTTCCCGCTCGCAGGACTTTGTCACGGCCATCTCTACTCGTGCCTTGATCTTCATTGAGGCAGATGGCCCCGTTGGCTTGATGTGCTTTGTGGGTGTTGGCCTGGGCGAGGTGTCCACTTGCAACATTGTTGTCAAGGAGGGTGATAAACTCGAGAAAGGAGATGAGTTGGGCCAGTTCCACTTTGGAGGATCGACTCATTGCCTCATCTTTGGCCCCGGCGTACCCGTGTCGCCGATCCAGCAGGAGGACGAAAATCCTCCATTGGTAGGAAAGAAGGTTCGAGTTGGAAAAGATATTCTCAGGTTAGGGTGTTTCCCTTGATTCGAGCGTAACCTACGAAACCCGGTGCCATTTGTACTTTTAGTCGAGTCTGTGTCCCAAAATGGCATGCTTTGGTCCTCCGTAAAAGATTCTACAGCTTGTAGTAGTATTCACTCTACCCTCCGGCGGTTTCTGGCCACTGGGATAAATAAAATGTGTAACACCCTGGATTTATGGGTGATTGATCACTTACTCCAGGACAAAGGTGCTCGATCATATAGTTTTTGATACCATACTTCTGGAGCTGCCGTCGTGTACATGAATCTGTTCACTCAGATTATGCTACTAGAGCACAGTATAATGGTGGCGCAAATTGTGACAACTCACTCCAGCAGCAAGATGGCCCAGCTGAGTTTTTGGTAGGTGAGAGGGTTGCGGTGACAAGGTTATTCTGGTAAGAAAGACAGTCTGCAGCTGCAACTGACACCGAGGGTCACCGCCGTCGACCACAAACCTAACGGGTTCATCCTACTCAAACACGTCGAGATACAGAGCAGATGCTGCTAAAGCATGGTGACACTGGGTTGCTCTCACAACTCAAGCTGTTTTCCCTTCTGCAGAAGGTATCTTTTGCCAACTCGCACTTTCAACCAAAATATTGGTGTCGTCCTAAATCTGTGGGACTGGTGACACAGGTAGACCAGAGTGGATGACGTGGTAATTGGTAGGTCCCCCAGCGAGCTGCTGAAAGATGGTATGCAAGCACAGAAGATGACGCTGTTCATAGGGTTAGTCATAGTAAAGCTTGTGAACAGTAGATGAGCATGCGGCGTTGACAATCGCTGGGTTTCCAGGGAAAAAGAACGGTACCGTGAATGGTTCAACTCCCTGACGAAGAGCTCGCCATAGGACTGGAAACCGTAATGAGGATTGCTAGTATGGCGAACACCGGCGTTTTCAAAGATATCCCGATCTGGATTGCCACCGGCACTCAGGACCGTAGCATCGAACGCCGGAGTGCTTAGCCAGCCGCCCTCTCCATCGTGGACGACACCGGTGGACGACGCCGAGGTGAGGTACTCGTGCCATGCTGTGAAAACCCTGCAGAACCTCTCATCAACAGGACGGGTGAATGCATTGTAGCCCGGGTGTTGCAGAAACGCACAATGACACCGTGATAGAGAACAGCCGCTACCATAGCGCGAATACCTTCAGCTAAACAGGGTGCTGTTTTCAGGTTCGTATCGATCGCCTCCGTCAGGTCCACACGGTCTTCGATCTAGGATACAATGAGCGGTGTAACAATGAAAAACAGAAGCTACCTACCTTTACTTGGTCCTCGTTCTGGGGCGGAGGAGCTTACTCGAACATTTCGTTGAAAGTAGCGTAGACATCTCAATGTAATCTCTGAATTGTTGCACTATAGGGTGTAATGCGTAGACAGTATAATCGGGCACGTAGCCAGCGGGTGTAGTAGTGGTTCCGGAGGAAGCTTGGGTCAAGCCCAATACTGGCCCTGCACGTCGCCTTCTCCAGGTTCTGTTCTCTCCCACCTTTGCAAAACGCACATGGGTTTCAAGGCGACGGCCGTGGATAATACGACTGCGCATAAGCAGGTTGCCCACAAAAGCTTCATCGGCTGCTGGGTCTTAGGGGAGCCATCTACAGACGGTAGTCGCTGGCATGGTCGATGCTGACTGCGGTCAATATGCAGATGTCGTGGCATTATGAAGCGAAAAGGACCCACAAGTAAAAATATTGTGATGGGAACAAAGTGTTACCGCGACGAAAACTTGACAAAAACGATGGGAAAAACCTGGGGCCTTTTATGCGATCATGGCATACGGGACATGGAAGTTTGAAGCAATTATACAATTGGGGGTTGGGCTTCCCATCACAAGGTGTATCGGTTGACTCAGGACGAACATGCACGGGCTATGTGGAGCACTGCATAACCGGAAGAAAGAGTAGTAGCCAGTGCGGAACTATAATACATGATCGCGCTCCGGCTACATGGAATGAAAGCTGTTTCTGGAAGGACTGCACCACTGGTGTGCTATGAGGCTGTGAACTTCACCACACCTGATGAGAACAGTGGAGAGCGGTAGAGCGTTGTTCAAAAAGGGGGTCATCATCTCCACTCACGGATGAAGGGGTACTTACAGCGAACGTGGTTCTCAATAGTCCGCAGTAGGCGTCGGCCGCAACTAGCCTCGGTCTACAAGTCATGCGAGCCATTCAATCATTCAAACCTTCTGGCTAGGTAACATGACCTTCGATTGATGAGCATGTGTCGGGCAGCGAGGGGTACCACCGACTGGTTAACTGACGCACCGTAGGACCATTGGGTTTTCCCGCAGTTGTGTCCATCCACGCATACACCTCTGCTGGGAACCACGGTAGTCATCACGAAGCCAAACCCCAGTAGGTAGGTGGAGCATCGCGCAAGTAAGTGGTCAGAGACCCATCACCTGGGGTTCTGTCGTGTAATTCAGGACTAACTGAGTCCTAAAATCCCGTGTTACATGTTCCTCTCCGCCCAGGCTGGAAGTCTGTGAATCACAAGGGCAAGTAGTGATCTCGAACCGTATCTCGTTGAGTTGCAGTATTTTCCTTCGTTGTCCAGGAACTACCCCCAGTTGATTTCTGGACCGGATCCGAACAGTGCAGTATATATGTTCCCTCATCATAGACACGTACCCATGATGTTGGATCCAAGACAGGGAAGTAAATGATGAGAGTGCTGATGAGGTCGGATGATGTTCTGGGTCATCTGAAGTTGGGGGTCTTCCGTCAACCGGACAGAGCTTACATAATCTCTATTCTCATCCTCTCTCTCTCTCTTAGTACCACCAAGAAATATTGTTATGATGATGGCTACGGAGGTCCCGGCACCAGCCCCGTCTCCGATGTCTTCCATTCGAGCAACCAAGGTCAGCTATCGCGACGATACTCTGTCTAGTTTTGCTGATACGGATGGGCTCCGCAACACAGAGGAAACTCGAGGATGCCATTCAGTCGTTGGACGTCGCTGTCTCGTCGTCGACCTCGCAATCGATTAGTAGCACGGCGGATAGACCCCCCCTCGCCAAGCGTCCTCGTGCTTCCCACTCTCCGTACTCGACACTTGCAAAATATGGCATAGAGTCTCGCGCCGACATCAGGCATTCTTCCTCGCCCAGGTCAGTCCCAATGTATACTTCTCGGTAACCAGGAACTCCGTTTTCTTATGTATTGGGAAACGTTGGTAGCATTTCAGACACCATCGACCTCTCCAAATGTGCGCCCCACCTCACCGCCATTCTCACCCGCACAGCATCTCGCACTTCTCAAAGTTCGCCGTCCAATTCGAAAGCAGCTACCTTCAAGCACCCATCTGCACCCCCAGTCCAAGCAACGTCTGAATACAGACCCTCGTCGACACAATCCTTTCTGTCTCGTCTCGCCACATACAAGCTTGCCACGTATGCGAATAAGCCCTCACAAATTGATGCTGTGGCCGCTGCCAAGTGTGGATGGATAAACGACGGAAAGGACAGGCTGGTTTGCGGAATATGCAACGTGTCGTGGGTGCTTGCCGGACGAGATGGTATGACCAAGGAAGCCGGTAAGAAGGTAGGTTCTAGGAACGTGTAATTGCCGCTGAGCAGGACATTTCCTCCCCTCCCCCCCGTGTTGGACTGTGTCGCTCTGTGCCCGATCTCCAGCTAATGCTTTGGTCGAAAAACAACGCGCTTCCCTCGTGGGGATGCATAAGGAAGGATGCCCGTGGAAGACGAGGCAATGTGACGGTGTGTATCACTTCGTACGGTGCGGCATAGGGGTAAGCTAATCCATCCGCAGACTCCGTGTACCGCGTGCCGCTTCAATCCCCAAGTCTCACAGCTCGCGAAATAATGACTACCGCGATCGCACTGGATCCCATCGTATCCAAAATTGCTATAAAACATCCCCTTGTATGCGGTCTTGAATGCATTCCCTGTGACTTCTATTAACGCTTGTTTCTCAGGCGCCTTCGCAGTTGAGCTCCCTTCGTTCAGCCGGGTCGGCAGCTGGTGTTTCGACTCCGCCCTCCGGGGATCCTTCTGCCATGCAAGTCGACGAAAGCGCCGCGCCAACATCCGAGCTATCGGATACGTCCTTCATCGTTGCCCTTTTCGGCTGGCAGCCCGCGCCATCATCCCCCTTTCACGATCGCCGACCCGCGTTGTCCATGTCGGCGTCTCGCTCAGGATTGTTCGCACCTTCTGCGTCGATGCCCACCACACCGGCACTCTCGCGTGCGAGTTCTGTCTCACGTTCGTTCACGGACAGGGAGGGAACGCCTACACCGATGTCGGGCCCGTCTGCGTCACCCCGTATAGGTAGAAGCGCTTCCCGAGTACAACTCAGCGCATCCCCAGTTCGCCCGCGCCGTGCGAATGACGCGGTTCCTAACAGTGCTTCTGCCATCGGACTATCAACCTCGTCGACATCAGCAAAGGATATATCCCTTGTGCACTGTCCGTTATGCCAGAGACGCGTGGGACTGTGGAGCTTTGCGACCGTAACGCCGGCTGAGGAGGGCTCGACGAGTGAGGAGCAGCAACAGCAGCATGCACCTTTGTCTTCGGCGAGCGGAAACGTGTCGGTGTTTGCGTCGGCAGTGAGGACATCGGGTTCCCAGTCCAAAAGACCCTTCGATGTCTTGAAAGAGCACCGCTCGTATTGTCCTTACGTCATCCGTTCGACAGTCGTACCTTCACCTCCATCTGCGACCGTGATTGGCACACCCAACGTTTCTGATAAAGGTGGTGGTTTGGTAGAGGGATGGCGTGCCGTGTTGACTGTTGCTCAGCGGCACAAGTTAAGCCAGCGTCAACGGATGTCGCGGTTCGTCCCTGGTAGTGAGGGTACTGAGGGAGCGCGAGACGAGGAGTTGGAAGGTGTGGAGGCGATGGTGGCTGGTGTGAAGAATAAAGGAGTGAGCTGGCACTTTGGGACATTCATGGCTGACTTCTTCTGACGCATTTTCTGTTACAGGGCAGAGACCTTTTAAAGTATATCAGAGGTCTCCTCGGCTAAAAGGCTTCCAGGTATCTACGTTTGGTTTTCCATAGTTTGTTACCGGACGCGTAGAAATATTGTAGTCCTATTTTATGAACAAGTTGTTGACATTTGAGAGGGATACCTCGAGAGGTTCTTAGCACCTTTTGTGAAAATTCGGGCCCTAGCTACAGCGGCGGTGTTCGTCAACAGACTGATCACTCCGTTCTTTGTTACGCGTGTTCAAGCGTGAATATGGGGTCAATTTCCATCGGCAGTCGTACATACCCATCAGTAGTTGATATGCGGACAGTTCTTACTTGGCCACACCACTACCTACACCAATGCCCAAGATACGATAGTGAACGTCATATACTCCACTATGCACTCGGCAGAAAAGCCATGCACATGGCATACATCCTAAACAGCACGAACTCCAGGACACGTCTGCTCAAGTAGCATCAATGCAACGAAGAGGCTACAGAAGACGCTGACTTTACCTATACAATAATGACACTATGCAGGACCGAACTTGACAACACAAACACCAAATGTCCCACCACGAACCCACACATCCCACCCTCCGCCGGAGTCCCCCCATTTCCCCCCATCCTCCTGGCATCGTGCTGAAACCGCGCAAGGCCTCTTTCAAGAGCCCCATAGCACCATTGCACAACACCACGATTGTCATGCGCATCGAGACACTGCTTGATAGGCTGCACTCAACAGGTATCACTCCTACTATTAGAATCATGGCAAACGAGAGCACCATCGTGGGGTACACTTACTAGAGTCCCAAACCATGCCGTTTTTCCCCGAGAAAGATATTCTGTTTCAACGTAGACCATAAATGGGCAGACAGATTATGTTTACCAAAATGAACCCAATCATAGCAGGCTCCACAGAACCTTGTTTTTCATTTGTTCGTACACACGTGAGCAGTCAGGTGGTTCATTCTAGAGAGGCCTGTTGGGAAAATCGAGGGTTGTTCTTCCAGGTCCGGAGCTACCCTCAATCTGCAAGTTAGGGAAGCCTTTGTATAATTAACCATTCGAACTTTCAACCCTTCCAGCAAGGTAACGTGATCTTCGATTGATTAGTATGTGTCATGAAGTGAGGGTACCACCGGCTGGGTCAACACACCGTAAGGCTGCTGGTTTTTCCTGTAGTTCAGTAGGGTCACACAATCAGCCCCAACGTTCGACATGTCAGCAGCGTGAAGCTGTCGTTCGGATCACCTGGGGAATTGGGCGTACCCCATGATCGATGAGGGGTTGCGGTGGTGTACGTCTTTGGCAGGAAGGAACAAACAGGGGGGAGACTTCGACCTTCCACCACCTCCTGTGAACTCCCAGTGGGCACCACAATTGATTTCTGGTGCCAAAGTTTCAGGACCGGAACCGAATAATGCAGTGCAGTACACGTTCCCTCACCACGAAGTGGCACCAATCTGTTTTTGTTGGATCCAAGAGTGCTGATGATATCATGTATCACGAACCTCGTTCTTGTACCGGTCATATTGTGGGACGGAGGTACAGAGGTGCAGTGTTACCGCACGACGGAAATCTTTTCCTTTTCAGGAAACGGCGCTCGTGAGTACTCTATCGCACGTAGACTAAAGGCTTGTCGGAATGCACTGACCTGCACCCAGTAGTGTGTAATGTATCACCTTTTTTTGTGGTCCCGCACACACCGTGGCAAGTAACCGTCCAGTACTAGCTTGGACTGTCTGGACTGCTACCGACCACTTCCCAACCGCCAACTTTCTTTCCCCGTCCGCGAACCGAAGAACTTCGTTGTAGACGCACGATCATCAGCCAGATCATGGAGTCCGAATCATACATAACGAAACAAGGACCACTTGGCGTACGGCACATCAAACATGTGGTTCCTCGGGGGTTTGGAGCCTTAACATGACATTACAACCGGTCATACCACCCCTTTATCGTTGTCTAACAGCCTCTGTGACGAGTAACAGTGCATTTTGGGGCCTATCAACACGGAGTCAGCAGGTCAGATCTTCAGAACTAGGCTCTCTGGGCCTTGCAAATGAATATGGCTTCGAAAACGCATTTTCTATCGACACTCCTGGTGGGTATTTGATCTGTGGTGCGTGCCGATGGACTAAAACGTGGTGACGAGTCAACAGGAATCTCAATGCGTTTAGTAACTTCGCCACACGGTCTTTTCTGGGCCATGGAGCTTTGTATTCCAAAAGTCAATCTCAATGTGATTAGTAACTAGGCCGCACGATCGTCATCCTCTGGGTCAGCGCGTGCTAGAACCATCGCATCAAATGGAATTTCTGTGTTTCGATTGTGGAGTTTTATGTGGGGGGTTTTTTACCATGCCCGCAAGGCATAAAAGGACGCAGGTCAGGGTGCAAGCATCTTTTCTTCAGTTACGAGCCTCTCGCCCTCTCGAGATGCTTGGAACACTCCTCACTAGCGTTATGGCGCTCTGGCGCTTCGCTGATTTTTCTCCACCTAGCCCACCTCCACCGCCCCTTCCGTCCGGAGGTGTAGATGTCACACCGGATTCCCCTCCGCCTGTCTACCGCCCTATGAGCGACTTCGACTTCCAGTCACTCGTGAGAGCAAACAGCGTTCTTTCGGTCGCTCGCTTCTAATACCGTTGCAGAATTTGGCTCTCAATCAAGAGTGGATTGAACTAGACCTTTTCCACTATGGTCTCGCTAGGTTTTCTTCAGATGAATTCTTAGATGCTGGTCTTGGCCCCGAGTATCAGTTCCTTATCGAGTACATGGCCGATCAAGAAGTTGGCCATGCCGAGATGATCACCAACATCCTCTATCGTTCGTGTCGCCGTCATCTGCCGCGGTCACCGCACCCTGATTCCTCTCATAGCTTACGGGGCAAAACCTTGCGAATATCAATATCCCTTCAATACCGTCCGAGAATTCTTCGACTTCTGCCAAAAGGTACGTGCTTTTTTTCTGATCGCCGAACACCGGAATATTCATAGCTACGTAGTTGACTCGCTGGGGTGAATCCGGTGTTTATGGCTTTTTGCCTCACCTCGACAGTCGTGCCTCTGCAGAGTTGCTGATCAACTCCATTACTACTGAGGCGAGACAGCAGATGGCCTTCCGGCAGTTAGAGGGTCTCTTCCCCATGGCCGTGTGGTTCATAGCCGGCATCCCCCAAGCTTGGGCATGGACATTGCTGTCGCCCTACCTCGTCCACTGTCCGCCAGGGAACCCTTATATTAAGTGGCAAATCTTCCCTTATCTGAATGTCACTGTAGGGACTGGCTATACTTTTTCTGTACCATATCTGACTGGAATGACGCCAGAACAACCCAACTGCTATCAGGAACGACAGCAAAGCCGCAGTATCGACCAACGTCTCCGCAATTTCGTATCCGGGGTATCAGGTCAACTTCCAGTGGGACAACCCGGGTAAGAACGTCAGCTACGACTTGAAGTACCAAACGAGCTCGACCGCAGGGCCTCCAAAGGTTTGTGGACCCTTTTCACCGAAGGGCGCCGGTTTCGCTAAGTTGATCCACATAGTATGCTCTCTGGGTTTCGCAGTTGAATGCGACATATACACCTTTGTATAACATTGACACCGATAACAATTATGCTAGTGCATACCAGCCTGGTGGGCGGGTATTCGGTGACAACACGGCACCTACCTTCAACGACACAATGTAGGTCTCCTTAGGCTTAAGTTCATCTGCTGTTCACACGTTTTTCAATAGGTTTGTCGCGCTGACAGATGACAATCCATACGTCACTCCTTACAACCTGTCTCTGGTTAATCCACACGTCGTCGCGGGCCCCGCCATCTACCAAGCTGGTTGATGTAATGACGAAGAGAGTCGTAGCTAGAAAACTTTTGAATGTGAACAGTATTCGAGATCCGCAAGTCCATGCGTTCAGACGCTCTGTGTAGGATAGTTGACCGTATAGGGAACGTGGCTGTAGGTCCAAGGACATATACGGAATTGATATTTGAACTACCTGAGGCGAGTGTTTCTGTATCTGTATCTGGATAGACGGTGAGCTGTGTCCCTTTGCATCTGTAAAGAAGGAAATCCACTATAGGACATAGCCCTATTACAGTCTTCCATGCATTCTCTGTGTGAGATAGTCAACCTATATGGAAACCGATCGTAGTTCTAGGTATATTTGCGGAATCAATAGCTTGACTGTCTGGGGTGAGTGGGACGCCAGGATGATGAAAACGCACCGGTAAGAGGGTGTCCGCATGCTTTGGATGTCAGTTGTCACAGAGTGCGCAATGTGTACAAATGCACGCACTTGGACCATTGGAGGAATTTCTGTGCGCATGCTTATAATTATGCCAATGTTGTTGAACATGATGCAAACAAGTTGAAAGTTTTCGCTGATGCAAATCGGAGCTTACATAATCTACCAATGTCCTCGCACTCTTTGACTATCAACCTCGTCGACATCAGCGAAGGATATATCGCTGGTGCACTGTCTGTTATACCAGAGACGCGTAGGATTGTGGAGCTTTGCGACCGTAACGACGGCCAAGAGGGCCTCGACCGGTGAGCAACAGCAACAACATACATCTTTGTCCTCGGCGAGAGGAAAAAATGTGTCGATGTTTGCGTCGGCAGTGGGAACATCTTTTATGTCCTGAAAGAGCACAGGTCATGTTGTCGTTATCTCGTCCGGATGACAGTCGTACCTTCACTTCTGTCTGCGACAGTAATTGGTACACTCAACGTTTCTGATAGTGGTGGTGGTTTGGTAGAGGGATAATGCGCCGTGTAGACTGTTGTTCAGCAATTCCTCCCACTGTGCCGCGTTCTTCAACTTACCCACGCTGAAATGGCGACCGAAGCTGAAGACCACAACCAGACGCGAGGGGGATTCCGAACTCGAGGCCTTGACAAGGTGCGGGAGCATCAGAATGCTCAGTGACACCATAGAGATAATTAACTTGAAACCTTGGGCAGTAAAAAATGCCAGCGCCTCGTGGTTTGATCGTCATCGACCATTGTAGAGTGAATATGGCCGTCGGATGCACATAACTTCTCAGCATACTGCTGCACGAGCGTGCCCGCATTCGCGACAAGCACGTTCAGCCCATGGTGCGAACGCGCCTCAGCACTGTCAAAACTGCGAAAATCGAGCGGCGTCGAAGTTATCC
Organism: Pisolithus microcarpus; assembly: GCA_024613185.1. Taxonomy (NCBI): domain Eukaryota; kingdom Fungi; phylum Basidiomycota; class Agaricomycetes; order Boletales; family Pisolithaceae; genus Pisolithus; species Pisolithus microcarpus. The sequence continues at coordinate 224,730 of JANFAI010000032.1, forward strand.
CAGTACTATCGTCCCCAATGCATTCCATCAGAACTACATAGCAGGACGAACGGTGCCAATCACTTGGCTGGTAACTCCGAAGGTAGCGGGTCCTCGTCAGAATGGGGGGAGGGGTAAGCACCTCACCTACCTTCACGAGCCCGTTCACACTTCTCCTCGTCCTTCCATGTCGTAAGTAGCGACCTTGGCTTCATTTGTGCCAAGTGAAATGCCTCGAAGCCAATCCCAGCGTTCGACCCGACCACCATGAGCGCTTTCAACCCACCTCGCCAGAATGGATAAGGAAAGTCTTCCATTGATGAGGAAAATACAGGATTGTACAAATCTCGCCCATAGCCGTAGCGATGAACAACGGGTGGAGGAAAAAAAAAAAGTCAGTGTAAATACGCCGTCATGTTTATGCGTGGGTGAGTAGTACGACATGCAGTATTTGAACCTGAATTTTCGACAATAAAAATTTCAATCTCTGTTGGCACCGACTCGTGCGACGACAAACAAGAAGAGGGGTGAAGTATTAGTAGGAAAATGCATCGCAAAGAGCATGACCTATACAATTTCCGGGATTAACACTTCACTATCCAAGATACTGTCCAGGTCCTCAACGTAAGCGGTAATCGTACAATCGCACGCAATTCTCGTGTACTCGTAGTGAATAGACCTCTTCAATAACAGTGCATTGAAGGGCTGTTCGAGCTGCTCCGATAGCTTCCACATGACATCGACGTCACGGCCTGTCTGCTGTTCAAGGGTCTTTGGATGCCAAGGACGCGCAAGAATATATGTATCGAGACTCTCATCGAGTTCGACCGGTAGCGTGACATTGAGGGGCCGCAGGCGTGATGCTTGAATCTCGTATGTGTAACGTGAGGGACTAGTCGAGGAACCCTGCAGTTTGATCGCCGTGAGTGGGTGGACGATGGAGGGTAACGTAAGCCTTCTATTGACAAATCTAGCACGGGGTAGCCTTTTAAGACAACTATACAACTTCTGTGCTTTTTCGAAATCCAGGTTATTGCGTCTGGAAGAGTCACTGGGAATCAGCGGGAGGTGGGGTACCGTCTGGTATGGCGTGAGGTCGACAGGAAAACAACTGTTAAATGATGACGGTTTCCCAACCCAGTCTAGAAGCGAAATGTCCCCCGAACGTGAGATGATCTCTCCCAGGAGACGTCCAAGCGCATTCTGTGCGGATTCGCCGTAGAAGATCGGCAAGTGAACCTGAAAATTTCCAAAAAGGGAGTACGCGATATCTTCTGGCCGAGTGGTACGACGCCTTGAGGCCCAGTGCAGTCTAGACCGAGCGTCATCCATGCCCGGAGAGAAATTCGTGAGGTGCTGTTTTGCTATCCCCGTTGCATTCTGGAGCTCTTCAAGCAAAGCAGGATCTGATTTATGGTCAACGGCGTAGATCTTCGAGTAGAGCGACCAGTCATATGTATAGAAGAGGATGGTTCGTGAAGCCAATAGTTCTTGGAGTGTCCAGCCTCGTGTGAACCAGACACTGCTGGCAAACGAACCGGTGTTGGAGACGTCGGAGAGGTGCACGACTGTCAGAGACGACCAGTGGTACCATGAGAACATGGACCCAATCGCCTCCTGTAACTCAGCGTTGTTATCCTTGTCGATGCAACACGTGTCACTCCACGCCCACTGGAAGTTGCGTCGGAGAGCATGAATGCAAAACTTTTTAAGTTTTGTTACACCGTCCGTGTCGCCCAAGTCATAGATGCTTTTACCTTCAATGTCGCGCAGTAGTGGCTCGCCGCTTCCCCACCTGTGAGATAGCGTGATATATCCAAAGTACTCCGAGATCGCACTGTTGATTTCCGTTTCGAGTTGCTGGTCGTCGAGTGAAGACGGCAACGACAGCAGCTGTTTGTACTGAGGACTACCCTCGAAATGGGATATCTGCGAATCCCGGTCACACAGGACACCAGTGGGCGTGTGTAGCAGACGCAGCGGGATTTTTCGGATTTTGTCTGAGACAGCTTTCTCGATCGACTGCTTGATATCGGAAGAACTGACACTTAAAGGGCCAGCTCCTAGCGCCCTCATGCCAGAACGGGAAGCCTTTTGTCTAGTCTTCGTTTCGAGATAACTCGCAAGATGATCCCGACACAACGCGTGATCTGGATGTCCTGGGGCGCAGAGGACCAAAGCAGCTCGCGCGACACTAACAGCCTCAACTAAGCTGCTCTCTGAATCCTGTCTTTCGAATTGTTCGCGAAGGGCATTAGCGAGATTGAGAAGAGCTCTGGGTCGACTGGGAGAAGGAGTGTCTTCCAACGCAGCCCGGCGAAGAGATACAATCTCCTCCAGATCCATCACGGAATACTCCCGCTGGAAGCGTTCAGAAAGGTAATCGTCGAGTTCGAGAAGAAGTGTTTGTCTCTGCGGTTCGTCTGGGAGCATGCATTCCAATGCACCGCGTTTCAATGTGATTAATTCGTCTAAATCCTCTTTCCTCTTCTCCTGTTCGAATCGTTCTGACAGCAGGCCGGCAAGATCGATGAGAGTTGAACGACGTTGTGGGTGTTCCGGTGGTATGAATTCCAGTGCGATTTGCCCCAGCATTATTATCGCGTCAAGATCGCGGTTCCTTTCTTTCTCCTCGAACTCTCTGAAAAGGGAACTGGCGAGATCTGTCAGAACTAAACGAACGCCTGGAGATTTCGGAGGCATGCGTTTTGAAGCAGGTCTCGGGGAGGCAAGGGACCCCTTTGTCTAGATAGTGATGGGCGGTTATTTACCAGATGGATCGCATGCTGTCCGAGAGTGACAAACCTGAGCCAAGGCGATACCCTTGAGAAGTAGCAGTGCCGCACTCCATGCTGTTTCTGGTTGTCCCTTGAAGAATCCAGGGAATACAGATGTATGCCAATCATGCTCTCCGTTACCGTTCAACCTTTCCGTCATAGATTTGAGTTGCGACAAGCGCTGGCTCAGCGTTTCACTGGGAAGAGTAGAAACCGGATTGCTGGTCGGGACTACATAAACATCGGACGGCACCGTGAACTTATTTCGAAATGTCTTCGCAAATGCCTCGAGATGCCATGATATCGACATATCACCACTTGTTGTATCCGAGTCGAGAGAGTGGAGAAAGAGGATGGCAGAATAACATTCGTTGGTGAACCTGCAACAGTATATATGCAGGGTTAACGCAAACAGACGTTCATCGCACTTACTTCGACTCTAACCAATCAGCCATTCTATTCTCAGCATCGGTATCATTACGATCGGAACGGAAGGACGGCGTGTCGACGACTATGATGTCGCCTGAACCATTACCTAGTTCGCACCTCCATGCGTCCACATTTTTTGTGCGAAGATGTCTAGTCCCGCTGTGACTCTTGGAAAATTGTCTAGTAAACTAGGGATCAATTAGAACAGTCTGCTAACAGAGGAGCGGGGAAATCACCGAGGTCTTTTGTGCCCCTGTAGGGCTGACCACGCTACCCAGTCGAAGCTTAGTCCAACGCTCGCAGGAAGGTTTGCCGTCGACTTACAAAATTACATAATCGCTTTTAGCAACAGAATTTTCATGGGCAGCCTCGTACCGAAACCGCAGGATTGCTGTCTGGTTGGGTTGAGTATTAGAGGAAAAGCGGAGCGCGATGCGTCTGAATAAGGAGATCTTCAGTTTGTCCATCTCATCCGACGTCTTTCGTAGTTCGGCCACCAAGCGTTGCTGTTCAACCTCGAGCTCCTTCACCAGCTCCGGATCTTTCTGGGCCTTGGCCTCTTCCTGAAGCTGTTTGATTGTTTCCTTTTGTTCTTGCCAGAGGTTGTGGATTTGGGTGTACAGAATTTTACCAGCAGTCGTCTCGTTCAACTTCCTTTTCATATCCACAAGCTCTTGCTGAAGTAGAAGGGCCTCTCCCTTCCCTGTCAGGTCCTCGACGATCCCCCATGCGCATCTCGAAGAGTTTTCTTCAAACCGCTTGTGGCGAACTCCCGCATCGATTAGTGGCTTCCAGAAGTTTGTTTCTAGTTGCGACACTCTGTTCTCTGCGAACTCCTTGTTTTCCACTTGGTCCCACATAGTGGTCACCAACCGCACACCGCTGGCGGCTTTGTCCCCGCACAACCTACTGAATATTTCAAGGTTCTTACACACACTCCTAGACATCCGCTCGTCGGTTATGCGGTGTGTATAGATAATGCCATTTAGTTTGACATTTGCACGATATCTGCTTTCAAGCCGGTGAGTGGTGGTGGATCTCTCCGGTTCACCACTCACTTTTTCCCTAGCCACTCAGCGATCGTTCGGAATGTATCCTGGTCTGATCGGGAAGGGTCGTCGAATGCTGGGATGTCCGCAAACACGTATTGTCGGTCTCTAGACAGGTTGACTGTAAACTCCTTGATGCCATGAGTATACGACTTGAATTGGTGCGCTTCTTCTTCTTTGGTTCCTGTGAGTTTGTTGATGAACTATTGTGCCCCTCTGTCAATGGTTCACTTTGCTGCCTCGTCCACCTACGTTGGTTTTCCCTGACCCCATAGGTCCCATCACTCTGGGACAGAGTGTAGTCAGTGGAAACGACGTATTCAAATGCGACGTACGCAATGACTATGGGTTGGAGAGCCATCGTGTTATCTGAACGGGGGTTTCACTGCAGGTAAGGGGACGTTCGCAAGTTTTAGGTATGTATAGTATCCTCAAATACACTCCGCTCCAAGCCAGATCACATACTCCGCACTTCGCCTAGCATGGCAAGCAGATGCGACTCCAATCTATCTGCTAATATCACGCTGTGCCAACGCTGGTTTTCACCTTCTAGTGTGGCGCAAGACCATAGCTGTCGCCTTACGCAAACCCGGTAAAGCAGACTACTCAAACCCTAGGGCTTACCGCCTTATCCAGCTAGAGGAATGTCTCGGCAAAGTCCTTGAGGCAATCATCGCACGTCGACTATCATCCTGGATCCACACCCGTGGTCTAGTACCACCAACGCAATTTGGAGGCCGCCCAGGTAGTTCCACAGTAGACCCTGCTTTAACATTCGTAAATGACATAGAAGCAGCTCGCAACCATGGCCTCGTAACATCCTCCCTCACATTTGATATAAAGGGTCACTTCGATTTCGTCAACCATAACAAATTAGCCAACATACTTAGACAGAAAAACCTCCCTATTCCCATAGTCAAATGGGTCTCATCCTTCCCCGCAAACCGTGAGGCATCAATATGCTTAGACGGTCAACTATCCCCATCAACCCCCGTGATGAACGGTATCCCCCAAGGTTCACCGGTATCCCCCGCACTCTATCCTCTACGCCAGCTCCCTATACGAATTCTATCAACAGTTAAGATCGCGTACCATACCACGCGGATTACCACCATCAAAAGCAACCCCCGCAGTCCTGCTGGGCTATATAGATGATGGCAGTTTATACGTCTCATCCACAAGCCTTGACCTTGATGTCACCATAATTCAGGAATGCTTCTGCACGATCACTCGCATTTTGGAAGACCTCGGCCTGCAGATAGAACTCTCAAAATTGGAGCTTGCGCATTTCTCGTGGCGACACAAGGAAACTTTCCCAATGATCGAGTTAACGTACCAAAAGACTCGGAATCGCATCAAACCCTCAGACTCCATCAAGTGGCTCGGCATTTGGTTCGATTCCAATTCCAAACTCACTTTCCGAAAACACACACAGAATATTGCGTCCAAAACTCATCGCATCGCTACTGGCATAACTATGCTAGCAAACACAGTCAAAGGCCTACACCAAACTCGTCTCCGTACTATATACAATAAACCAAACCTGTGGCCAGCCACGGAGTACACACACTGCCTATTCTTCTCACACTTATTAGATGTGGCTTTGTGTGATTTTATTACAAATACAAACTGGGAAGGGAAAAGCTATTACTGTAGATATAATGGAACACATTTCAGGAATGTATTTACTGGGAGTGATGACAAGATTCCAGTCATTTGCACAGACCTGTTGGCTGGCCACTGGCCACACTCCCAGGATAAGATTTCATCTCCCAACACGGAAGCCTGTCCCCAGAGGGAAGTCCATCTCCTGGCATCCCAGTCTGGAATTGGACATGCTGTATCAAGCTTGGATCAGCCCCAAGCCTCCAAGTGACTGTGAGATAGCATGGTAAATTCAAAGTACTCCGATATCACATTGTTGATTTCTGTTTCAAGTTGATCATTGTCAGGTGAAGATGCCAATGACAGTAGCTGTTCGTATTGAGGACTACCCTCGAAACAGGATATCTGTGCATCCTGATCACACAAGAGACTGGTTGGCATGTGTAGCAGACACAGAGGGATGTTTTGAATTTTGTCAGAGATGACTCTCTTGATCAACCACTTGATGTGGGAAGAACTGGAACTGGAAGGGCCAACCTCCAGACCCCTCACATAAGCATGGGAAGCCTTCTTCCCAATCTTCATTTCGAGATAAGCCACAAGGCAGTCCTGAGACAATACATAATCTGGATGCCCTGGAGTATGTTGGAGATTGAATCACCCCTGTGTGATACTTGTTAGGGTATGCTTTTTTGGTTGCTTACATAAGCACTTAGAGCGTACACTTAGAGTACATTTTGGTACTATTCCCTCAGTAGTTGAGTCACTACTGAGGGCATCAGGGGATCAGTGAGAGTATGATAAAGCATTATATATCCTTGTCATATTTGCCTACCATACCTTTTCATGTCACAATGACACAGCCACAGGTAACTGCCGGCAGAGTTGCTGAGTCATGACAATTCATGCACTTGTTGCACTGGCAGGATAGTCTTCATCAGCAAAACAGTTTGTGACTGTGCAGTGCTGTACAGCCACCACAGAGTCCCACAGTGTGACAGGAAGGTCCCCCTCTGTACAGTGCTGCACAGTGGCTGCCAACTCATTAAGTACTACATTTCAGACCTCAAATGTATTTTAGTATGAATGTGCATGTCCTAAATACATAGTTACATGCATTGGAAGTGCACAAAATGGTGTACTTAGAGCAGTATTTGCTCTGGAAAGTTGAACTGTGACACTGTAGTGACTGTGACTCTGTCCCAAAATGACTGTTTTGCTGATGTTGTCTCATAATTATATCATGTGATAACCTACATCTCTCGCTGTCACTGCCAGTGGTGTTGGCCACTCCGATTATATTTTTCCTTCAGTTGCGAATGACAAGCACCATCTACCGATGAAAGCTCACGGGGATTCTCAACAAGGTATGTCAGTCGGGTCATTCCAATCATGTCCAGATTGTGCTGTAATTGCTGGGACGGCTGGTTGCTTTGATACGTAGCTCCTCCAAGTTAATCGCGACAAAGAACGTCTCCTTCTACAATCACGGTTACTTTGATCGTGTCTACCTGTGATTTGGCTAGGACCAAGACTATCTACCCATACAGGCACCGCGTTACTTGGCAAGCTTGATGCTAGATGACATGTTACAACTCTCTGACTGTCGGATGATCCACCAGTGTGCCTTTGTCTTTGGTGATAACCCGATTCATTCTGAATAACAAGAACACCTCAAGCAGTTAGCTACATATTACCCAGGAGACCCAGTAAGTGGTAAATGATGCATTGTGGCTCTCTGTCGCTCACAAGTAATGGCTTCAAGAATAATGTCAGACGATCTGTCTACGTACTTCTGGCTTTGACGAACACCTGATCCATCCTTAACAATAAGAACACCTCTTGTGGACCTCCACATATTACTACGTTTCCCTGGAAGTGGTAGATGGTACGTTACAGCTCTCTGAGACTCACCAGCATGGCTGCCAGTATGATGTCAGACGATCCATCTGTGTACTTCCAGCTTCGACGAAAACCCGATTCATTCCAAACAATAAGAACAGCCCTTGCAGTCTTCTACATATTACCCAGGCTTCCCAGCAAGTAGTAAACAAAGTATTGCAGCTCTCCAATGCTCACGAGCAATGGCTTCAAGAATAATGTCGGACGATCCATCTACGTACTTCTGGCATTGATGAAAATTTGATTCACTCTGAACAGTAAGAACACCTCTCGTGTAAGTCCACATATTACTATGTTTCCTGGAAAGTGGTAAATGGTATGTTACAGCTTCCTGACACTCACAAACAGTGGCCTCCAGAATGGCCTCGAACGATCCATCAATGCACTTCCAACAATGACGAAAATGCGATTCATTCGGAACAATAAGAACAGCCCTCGTGGTCCTCTACATATTACCATGTTTCCCAGAAAGTGGTAAATGATACATTACAGCTCCCTGACGCTCATGAACAGTGGCTTCCAGAGTGGTCTTGAACAATCCATCAGCGTACTTCTGTCAACAATGAAAATCTGATTCATTCTTAACGATAAGAACATCCCTTGCAGTCTTCTACATACTTTCAGGTTTCGCAACAAGTGGTAAGCAGTATGATACAGCTCCCCGATGCCCACGAACAGTGGCTTCCAGAGTGGTCTTGGATGATACATCAACGCACTTCTGACAACGACGAAAATCTGATTCATTCTGAACAATGGGAACACTTCTTGAAGTCTTCTACATCTTACCAGGCTTCCCAGTAAGTGATACACAATACATCACAACTCTCTGGCATTCACGAGAGATGATTTTCATAGTGATGTCAGATGACCCATCGGTACGCTTCCATCTTTAACGATAACTCGATCCATTCTGAGCAATAAGAACACTCCAAGCGGTCCTCCTACATAATACCAGGTTTTCTGGTAAGTAGTAAATGATATGGTGCAACTCTCTGATGCTCAGAAGCGACGGCTTTCAGAATGGCATCAGACGGTCCATATTGGTGCGCTACCACCTTCGATAAAATATGCTCAGAATCACCCAAGTAGTAAATGTTGAATGGATAATTCTACTTCCATTGCACATGAGTTCAACAGCGATATGATGTATTTCACAAAACACATCATGTAGTGGTAGTGCACAGCAGTAAATTATGAGTCTCTATCAGCATCATGAAGTTCCTTGTATGCCGCCCTCTTCTGGCGAATTCTCACTAATGCACTGTCCTTGGATGGTAGTCGTTCTGTTGTGGTGTAAAGTGGGAAGACCTGCCTGTTTGAGGGTATCAGTACAGATCCTATTGCTGTGAATCACAACCATACCTGTTCCACCAAGTGATGAGCTGATCCACTTCATCAGACTCGTCGGGGTCATCTAATAGTTCCATGATGCTGGAATAGAATCGTTCAGAGTCAGTGATGAGGTCTGTGCGGGAAAAGATTTGAGCAGAGGTAAGACCGAAGCGAGCCTGTACAGATGCAAAATGGTCAGTTGTGACTTTGGGTACCAAATAATAGATACAAACCTGCATAGCAACATATGCAATGGACACCTTGGTCACGCAACGCATTCCATGTATGCATGCATTCCCGGAACGAGTGGCCTTCGGTTCGTGATCTACGGAGCTAGGTGAAGTAAAGATATGTTTGTAGGCCTAAATATCATTCACACTATGAACATAACGGTGAATGAATGCATGTTACTCACAGAGACCAGAAGACCACTCCGGAGTAGACCATTCCACGGGTCTTCCAGATCATAGGAATAATCTGCATACAAGAATACTGGCCACTGGTCCCCTGGAACCTGGATCTCCCCATTCATAAGTTTCATTCGAGTCCTGTTTTAGAGGCACGACATCAGAGACAGAAACGCTGCAGGCGGAATTGCTCACTGGATATTTGTCCAATCCAAACCTGTGGGGCACAAAAGAGCACCAGTGTGCTCATGGTTGAACCCTCTTCCCAACTTCACGTTGCATGGGATATGCAGGCTCAATGACTGACCCTTTGGGGTAATCCAGTCGATAATAGCACCTTTCATCCCTTTGGTGTCGTCTGCACGAGCCCCATTGATACCTTTCTGTATCTGTGAACAAATTCAACAGCAAAAATGCTTGGAGAACTGGATGAGCTCACTAATTCACCTATCTTGACAACCTCCTCCTCGGATGAGGCCATAAGTCGTGATTCCAGCCCCAGGACCACTCTCAGTAACTCCTGAAAGGCTGCAAATTCCTTCCTTTCACTGAAAGGGGATTTTCTAATAAGCATCGAGAAAGCAAAAGGTAAGGTGTACTCCACAGTGAGTGACTCCAGTGTGTCACTGCCTCCTTCAGACAACAAGATAATGCCATTGGTGAGTAACGTCGGTACATTGCAGAAAGCATGTACAGCTCGTCCAAAGTGGCGACCACGATGAACTAGAGGATCTTGTGTTGTCCTAAAACATCATCAGCATGGGCATTATCACTTTCTCACGTGCAGGACATACAGCTTCTTCCTTGGTCCAAGCTCTAGTGCACTGGGATGAACGCACTTTTGGCCATTTGCTGTCCGACTTGAATCGCCTTCGCTGCTATTTGACATTACTAAGGCCCCAAAAGCATGGGAAAGGAAGACAGGGATAAGACTTGGTGTAAAGGTCTGTCCTTCTGTTCCACTTAAGTACTGATCACTCGATATAAACACGACCGGTGTTATATTCGAGTGTCGAAGTAGGGTAGAATAGAAGTTACTCGTTGTGTATCTCGAGTGCCTGTTATGTACGGGCACTCATTCTTATATAATCTATACAGTACCGGAGTCCAACTGTCCTAATGGACTCCGCACTGGCCCCTGACTCACATAGGGGCTAAGCGCACTTCAACCATTAGGTACCTATCTACAGGTAAGGAGGGGCTAACCCTCCTTACACTTGGGAATCAACAAGGGTTTTATATGTGATGGGTCAGGGGGATGTTTGGAAAGTGGGTCAAAATAATACCACTCATTGAGGCGCACCACTGTCTGTCCCAGGCAGTGGGAACAGACCGTCTGTCTGGTTCACTCAGACATACTGCTACTGCGGTTACGTGGTGCAATGAACTGGCACTGGCACGAAGCGCACTGTCACAAGAAACTGACAGCTTGAGAGATCTCGCCGATCCTTGAACCCGAAGGCGAGAATCCAAGAACTGCGGTACGGTCTTGCACAGAGAAGGATCAAACGTAGCAGGATCGAACCACCACAACATGCCTATACCAGAAGGACGCTGAATCAAACCCAGCGAAAAGTGGACATGAGCTGGTGTGACCCGGTGTGACGAGATAGGATCCACATGTGAAAAATATGACATGGTCGATAATAAATGTGACACCTTCCTTTTTGGGCTGCACAGTGTGCTGTGTCTGTGCTGTGTCTGTGTCTGCGCTACGCTACGTCTAGTCTATGCACTGTCTGACTGCGTACTTCACACTACGCACTACTTACGCACTGTCTACATACGTTCACGTGACACGTGTACACAGCACCCACTCCCGCTACTTTCCGCTCTCTATCGAGCTCTACATATGACAACCTCGCCATCCATGGCATCCATTGCAGACGAAGAGTTGACCGCTCAGTGTATATGCTCCTGCAGCAAGTATAACTTTGGAAAACCGCATATGGTCTCCCTGGCCACCTGGTACCGCCATATTGACGAAGCTGACACTGAGACAGAAAAACAATGCATCCGTTCTGCTAGAGTCCATCAAGCCACTCCCCACCTGACTGGGCCCAACGTTAGTGTTAGGGGCCGTGCAGCCATTATCCAGGCTATGGCAAAAAGGTGCATCGAAATGGTCGAGGACGTCCGTCACCGAATGGGACATCGCAAGCGTGCTCGGGTTCAGAATGAGGTCAGTATCGTTCTTCGAGTCAGTAGCACACTAAAAATGATATATACTATAGGGAAACCCCTCCCACATGCCCGATCTCTCTCATTCCACACCAGATGATGACGTGAGTCATCTTACCAGTGCCATCCATATCTCCATCATGCTAACATCTACCACAGGATATACATTTGCCCGATGCTCCCAATCCTGCACTAGACCATGAGGTGAGTCGTCTCACCTTCTGTATCTCCATCATACTAACATCTACCACAGGATATACGTGCACCCAACCCTCCTGATCCCGTGCCCGATGACCAGGTGAGTCGTCTCACCTTCTGTATCTCCATCATACTAACATCTACCACAGGATATACATGCACCCGACCCTCCTGATCCTGTGCCCGATGACCAGGTGAGTCGTCTCACCTTCTGTATCTCCATCATACTAACATCTACCACAGGATATACGTGCACCCAACCCTCCTGATCCCATGCCCGATGACCAGGTGAGTCATCTCACCTTCTGTATCTCCATCATACTAACATCTACCACAGAATATACGTGCACCCGACCCTCCCGATCCTGTGCCCGATGACCAGGTGAGTCGTCTCACCCCCTGTATCTCCATCATACTAACGTCTACCACAGGATATACATGCACCTGACCCTCCTGATCCCATGCCCGATGACCAGGTGAGTCATCTCACCCTCTGTATCTCCATCATACTAACGTCTACCACAGGATATACGTGCACCCAACCCTCCCGATCCTGTGCCCGATGACCAGGTGAGTCATCTCACCCTCTGTATCTCCATCATACTAACGTCTACCACAGGATATACATGCACCCGACCCTCCTGATCCCATGCCCGATGACCAGGTGAGTCGTCTCACCCCCTGTATCTCCATCATACCAACATCTACCACAGGATATACGTGCACCTACTTGTCTATCGCTGGAGGATCGTGGCAACTCTCCATTCCTGTTCAGCCTTGAGTATGAGCGCAGGCCCTGTCCTGTCATTGATGTTGAAGCACTAGCGGAGTTGGCTGTTCTTCCGTCCATGCAACGCAGCATGCAATTTATATTGGCCCTTAAGAAAGCATCTCTTAACGAGGAACTCGCTTCCAATGCTATTGAGAAGATACAGAACCCACCCAGCCATGCTGATCCTATCGACGACCCAGGAACGTGCTTCTCTATATCAACTTATCTAGCCCTCGAGAACGCCTCTCAACTTGCGTACAACCATGTTTGCCAAGCAGCACGCACCACCTTCTCTGGCTCCCCAGGCGCAAATGATATCCTTACCTTTCATAGTGTAGAAAAGCTGATCGCTTCGTACACTGGAGTTGTCTCTGTCGAACACGACATGTGCCGCAACACCTGCGTTGCATTCACTGGCCCTTTCTCTCAGCTCGAAGCTTGTCCCATATGCAACACATCTCGCTGGAAGGAAGAAAGGCTGCAGGGTACGCACGGGAGATCCAAGATTGCAGCTCAAACGTTCATGACGATTCCGATCGGCCCACAACTGCAAGCTCTATACCGGAACAAGGACAGTGCTAACGATATGGACTACCTACGCACATGCACGATGGAGGTCCTTCAAGGTCTACAAGAGACAGGGAACATCCCTGTCATTGACGATATTGTGATGGGTTGGGACTATCTTGGCGCTGTTCTGGACGGTGATATCAAGCAACAGGACATCATTCTTATGGTGTCCCTCGACGGTGCTCAATTATATGATAGTAAGGAGTTGGATTGTTGGATGTACATATGGATCGTTGTCAACTTGCCTCCAGACAAACACTACCGCAAGCTCCACATTCGACCAGGAGGCTTTATTCCAGGCCCGAACAAGCCAAAACATCTCGATTCATTTCTTTTTCCTGGTATGCACCATCTTTCTGCACTTCAAGCCGAGGGACTTCTGATTTGGAATGCTCGGACAGATTCATGATACCTCTCCGACCTTTATCTTATATTCACTACCACAGATGGGCCCGGTCTTGTGTATTGGAATGGCATGGTGGGTCACAGCGGCAAGAACGGTTGCCGCATGTACTGTGGTGTTCTGAGCAGACGAAAAACTCAAAAAAAACACTACTACCTGGCACTTCTCAGACCACGTGATCGTTGCGCTGCTGGGAGTGACCACAATGACATCGACGTTTTTGATCTCCCACTTGGTGGATCGACCGAGTACGCTAACAATCTCAACACCATCGTTTCCGTTTGCAACAAGACTCAATGGGATAAGAAGAAAACTGACACCGGCCTGACCAAACCCCCCCTCCTTCTTGCACTCCAACCCACCCGATGTCTTGGCATCCCCCTGTGTATGACGACAGACATCATGCACCTTGCTGGCAACATCAGCGATCTTCTTATCTCCCTTTGGCAAGGTACTATCGATCACGCTGCTGCTGATGATCTGGAACGCTGGCCATGGGCAGTCCTAGCAGATGAGGAAGTGTGGCGTGCCCATGGAGACGCCGTCGAGCAGGCAGGTCACTATCTCCCAACTTCGTATGATCGTAAACCTCGGAATATTGCTGACAAAATCAATACCCACTACAAGACCTGGGAGTTCCAAATATACATCTTCGCCCTCGCTCCCATCCTACTTTATTCCGTTCTGCCCACATCGTACTGGGCAAATTACTGTAAGCTTGTCCGTGGTTTCCAAATCATGTGCCAGAGTAAATTGACTATGGCACAACTTGTCGATGCGCACACTCTCCTTTGCAGCTGGGAACGCGAGTTCGAACTTATCTACTATCAACTTCTTGAAGATCACATTCATTTTGTGCGCCCTTGTGTGCACCAGGTCGTCCACCTCGTCTTGGAGGCTGTTCACAAGGGGCCTCCTATCTGCACTGCCCAGTGGACAATGGAACGTACAATCGGCAATCTTGGTGAACAAATTCGCCAGCCCTCCAAACCATATGCCAACTTGTCACGCGAGGGTGTCTGATGGTGCCAGGTCAACTCACTTCTTAGCATTATGCCTGAACTTGATTCATCAAATACTGGACTCCCTTACGGTTCTGTTGATCTCGGCGATGGGTACGCTTTACTTTGTAAACGCAGCAAGCACTCAGTTACTCTTCGTGGTGGTGAAGCAATTGCCGTCTCACAGTTCCTTGGCCCCAGACATGTTGTACCACGCATCAAAAAGTGGGCTTGGCTACGTCTTCCCAATGGTCAGATTGCGTGCTCTGCTTGGAGGGAGTCGCTTCGCCCCGCAGAACAAATCCGCATGTCCTGGAATATTAAGGTAAGTCCGTCTTCATATCAAGTTGTACTGTGATTTCAATAAGTATATTTTTGTAGTTTCTTTGCGATGGAGAGACACGCTGTGGGGAAGTGCGATATTTTACTAGACTGGCGACTGCTGCTGCAGATGACAACTGGGAGTTCGTCGACGTGGCCATCATCCGTACGTACTCTGCACCCGATGAAGACCTGCTTCGACTTTCGAATCACGTTGTCTTGGCTTCCCACTTACTCGATGCAATATCAGTTGTTAAAGTCAAGCAGATTGTCGGGGTCATTGCTATGATTCCTAGGCAGATGGTATTACCTGGAGGTGTAGAAGGAGAGTTTTACTGCATGATGGAGAGACCAGGTTATGACATCTCAAGTTGGGGAGTACCTTACGGTGTATACACTGATGTGGAAGACGATGATAATGGCGAGGATGTTGAGTAGAGTCCCTACACACGAATTGACTCGCTTTTATTTGTTTGATATGCACGTATGAATTGTTTCAAGGGCAGGGTTGGATTCGAGTTAAGAAACATGACTTCAAGGAATTACAGGTGTATCACAATGTTTAGAGTACCCTACGACGTTTTTCCCCCCTCTCAAGTCTCTCCTCGCACACACTGATAGCTTTGTTCCTGCTCGCGATTTCATCTGGGAGGATGTGAGGGTTGAATGAACGAACGTAATACTTCCATGGCTGGGATGGCATACCCTCCTCGGCAGCTGGGTTTCCAGTAGACCTGGTAAGGACATGGCAGGGGAACAGGGATATCTTGTGTGATGGCCTGGTAGAGATTAATAAGATGAATAAAAACTGATGAATAGATGTACTTACAGCACGTTAGTACTATTGTCCTTGGAGTCCAGCTCGACATGGGCATCAGCACGATCTTCCAATTTGATGCTGTAGAATGTAAGTGCGCTTGAGGTGCATCGATGAAAAAAATTACTCGCAATACATCGACATGGTTGTCCCGAGGCTCCGGCTTGACATGGGCTTCATCGACACCTTTGGACACCGCTATGGATACCTCAGTGGACTCTTCTGACTTGATAGCCTTGACATATTCTAGCATGACATTCTCCAGTTGCACAGATTGCGCATATGGTTCTCGAACCCGAGGGCGATTGCACTTATATAAGTCTGGGTGCTGGACACGCAACACGATTCGCTGAACCAGATACGAGATTAGCTACACGAGATGAAGCCATATTGAACTTACCTTAGTACCTGGAGAGAGGATGTCGAGAGAAAAAGTGTATGTGTCCCAGTCAGAAGTGAGACCGTCGACGTCAACAAGGACGACGTCCTCGACCATGGTAATGGTTGGAGGGCGAGCGAAGACTAATTCGGTTGGCAGATGTGACATATTTTTTTTATGACAGACGGTGGCAGTGTGGTTTAATAAACAGGTCGTGTTAGCCTAATGGGAAAATTACCTTAGCCAAATCTTTGCTCGTGTCCCTACCAAAGTGGACAATATACTCAATCGATACCAGCGACTCCTTCAACTTCAGTACCGGCTCTGGCTCTCCAATAAGCGATTCTTTCCTCCCTTCACTGACTGAGCATGTCAATGATAGCCCAACATCACCTTCGCAGGGTAAATCCCTCGGTCTCATGCCCATGCAACAGCCATCGTTCACGCCATACTTGACGCATAACTTGATCAATCAGGGAAATGTAAGTAAAATGAGTCAGTTCTGAGGAGCTAACACTTGTATAGGGCACATATATGCAGGACTCATCACGAATTGCTTTCCTGCAAGACCGTTACAACACGCTCGAACGGCACTTGGTCAAAGTAATGACTGAACACGATACAATCAAGTAAGCGGCCTTCCTCCTCACTTATTTATGTCTAAATCACGAACTCTTACCTAGAAATCTCTTTGACCAGCTTGCAAACACGATGAAGTTACCAACATGTGACCCAAATCTCCTACTCAGCGGTAACCTACCTGTACCAACTCTGTCGAGTGTGGATGAGAAGCGTCCGACATGCAAGACACACCCAAATGTGCGCTTCTGGACGAAGATGGACTACGACAATTGGTTGGACTCTCCAGAGGCTGCAGGCAGCAACCGTGGCCTATATGCGTACCTTGAGGACGAAAATGGCGACGTCCCCAAGTCCAAAACCCTAGGCAAGATTCGCAAGGCTCTATGAGCAGGATGGCGAGAACTTGGCCAGCGTGGTATGGCACCGGACACCTGGGGCAAGGCCAGCACTAGTGCACTGCAATTCATATGCTTGCAGACAGAGAAAGAGTTCCCCCTCTTCAAGCTGGCAGATAACAGATGGAAACTTGAATATATTTGTACCAAGACGTACTCTGCTTGGAGGAAGCACCATCTGGACGATGATGGGAACCTGAAGAGGACCGCACACGATGTGATCAAGGAAGAAGGACTCGATGACAATGATGACCTTGAAGACTGCAAGCCCTGCAGAAAGAAGCGGAAGGGACCTCCAGATACCACAAGACCTTCCATCAAGAAACAAAAAGGTTGGTTCTACTCTATGCTTAGTTGGAAATGCTGACTAGTACTTTGAGCCATTGCAGTGGACAATGTCGCATTGGCTCCCCAACTCAAGGCTACCACCCCCGTCCATGAACACTCGCCCACGTCCTCTTCGTCTTCCAGCTCGGTACCTCCGCCAACATTGCTAGATGCAGTACCAAATGTAGAGCCAATGATGCCAGGTTTGTATTTTACTTACTCACAGCGCTGACTTACATTCGCATAGAGTTTCCTGCTGAGGCAGAAGGGACCAATGGGGGAGCCACAGAGCAGCTACCTGACTCAGAAGACTACGGCAAGTACAGCGGTATTTCATTGATTTTGCTAACACGTGTGCAGATGCTAGCACTGCTTATGGCACGCAATCACCTGACAGACCGATAGAAACTGCGACACTGACAACGCCACCGGCAGAGACCACTGCGGCCCAATACAAGTCACAAGAAGTGGGCCTGGCCTTGGCTGAAAAATCCAACGCGTGTGTGGCAAATTCTACAGATATATCCAGCACCATGGCTTCCATACCATACAACCCCATGTAGGGATTCAGACTATTGTCTAACATCCACATCACTGATTCTTGTTTGAATTATGGAGGAGTTTACTCGCACTGGCTGCAGCCAAAGTTGAAATGACTCCTTTGCCTCCCATCTTGGCACTGTCGACCAAAAGCCCATCCACCCTTAACAGCATCAATGTTGTGCTCCCCGTACATCCAGCATGTGATGCAACTGGCATCATTGAATCCAAAGAAAACAATCAGGTGACGAAGGGGAAGGCCAAATTAAGGCCATCGGGCACGAAAAACGGACGGTAAGAATAGTTCAATGCAGCCGACACGTTGTCGTTGATGACATGTTTGTTAGAAATCTTTGTATGCTACGATGGCTGAAGCAAGTCGACGGAAACAGACAGAGGGATGACTTCCATGAGTACTACGACAAGACGCTGATGCAAGCTCAACACGAGGTATGGCTCGTCGATTCTTTTGGAAAAGTCTCAAACTAATGGAAGCTAGGCTTATGATAAAGAAGCCAAGCAACTCGTAAGTGACAAACATGCGAGAAAGCTGTACTAATCTGCCTCTAGGTCGAGACAAATAGTTGGACAAAGGCCATCATCGAGCGAGGTACCTTGCACTGAACGCCAACTCTTCCCTCGCTGGCACTCTGTCTGCCCACCCCCTCCCTTATTTGATACAATCACTTGATTTCCATGTAATTCAGGCCATTGGGATGCACGCGCACGCACTTCTGTATTGGACGCATTTTCGCATTTTCGCATTCGAGCCGTTGGACGCATTTCACATTCGAACCATTGGACGCATTCCTGCATTTGAGCCATTGGACACATCAATCAATTATTAATACCGCACCTGCATCAGCGTGTTAAACGTATTCTCCACATCATTTCCCCATCGCCTACAACCCTGTATCAATACCATCGCATCCCGCATCCAGCTGGTATTTTTGCTGTACCTAGAGTTTAATACAGCATCATATTCAAGCGTATTTGGTGGCATTAGCATTGCGATCTGAAAATGTGTAAAAATATGAGCAGGTGTGAAATTGTAATGCAATCTCATATGTGCTCGCACATGGTCGTATTGCATGGGATCCACCGGGCACAAGAGGATATGACCCGATGTGACCAAATACTACTTCTGAAAAAAATATCCTACCATGTCAGATGGGGTTGTGCCCCGTCATACTGCGTTTTTCTCATTTTACTAGCCAGGTGTGAGCCAGTGTGACCTCATTTGATTTGCCTGGCAGGTCCTATCTCGTCACACTGGGTCACACCAGCTCATGTCCACTTTTCACTGGGAATCAAAGATCAACAAGCATGGACGCCCTGGTCGACTCCGGAAACAGAAAACAGATACATATCACGGTGTTCTGATGAAGGATCAGGTACTGAGCATCCGACCAATAATGTGTTACATGTTTGCAAAATGCTCACTTCACATTTTATTCACAGGCCAAATCTTCAAGCCCTATAGGAGAGACAGCACGCATCACGATATATCCTCTGCTAGCCAAATTGAAGAAGAGAGCGCAAGCGGCTTGACATACCATACAGACGTTATTCAGCAAAGCAGCTGACAAGAGGACTTACTATAGGACCTGCTAATCCGCAGCCCCACCCCCCTTCATGTCATACATCCCTCACACATGTGTGACGATGTAAAGACCACTCTGATTGCCACTGTATACATGAAGGTAAGGTGGATTGTCATAACAAATTGGAAGGCATGGTGACTGAAATGACTTAGCAAGGACCCAGGGGGTAACATTGCTCACCAGAAACCCCGCACACTACAGATTTCCATAAGCTATACAACCCCATTCACTTCTCCCCCAACTACCACCCAGTGTTTTTTGAGGGCGCTTGAGAGGACCTCGAGAAAATTGTAGTACTCATCCCAGCCAATGACAGCAATAACGTCGCTTGTGGAATCCTCATACTCGTCCTGTATTTCTTCCACATGGTGGACAGCACATTGCCTCTTGATCACAGCTTTAACCCAATGCCTCAGAATTTCGGCATAAGACAGTGGTCATCCACGTGAGGGCAGCTTCCAGGCATGGATGTCAATACCAACAAATAGACGCTTGGAGGCGGTGACACGAACACTCTCATATAAAGCCTCGTGCACCTGATGATCATAGATCATGATGCCTGTCTGAGGCACGACCACTATGAGGCCCCTTGATGGTGTTAGATGTTCATTATGTAGGAGAATATGTGATGCTTACATTGGTTGATGAATATATGTATGAGACAAGTAGCATGGGACGAGCAGCTGAGTAGCGTGAGCACAAACTCCAGCAGTGTGGGTATCAGGGCAGAAACAAAGTGACTCTGTACAGCCACAATGCGGTAGGCCATTAGTCTCACACGGCTGACTGAACTGATATGCATTTTCATGTGTTCACCGACTGAGTACTGAACATCAAGGCATTCCTTGTCGTTGGGCTTCTCATATGATCCCAAATAATTAGTGGTTGGCATTCAACACTGGGTCATAAACCCACTGATGGAAAGGAGGAAAGAAGAATACAACAGTTAGCAAACTATGCAATAACTAGTAGCACAACAGCAGCAAAAATAATAGTCCATCCTTTGTGCCAAGACGGAATCTCCTGGGTTTCCATCAAGCCTAACCAATTCTGATGGACATTAGCGTCACAACTAGATGCCAGATTATTCGAGAAAAACCCACTCCTTTCTGAAACCCCTTTGAATTTCAGCAGAAGCACTTGAGGGGCATTCCTTGAGGGCGCCCAATAGATTCTCAAGAAATTTGTTGTATTCGTCCTGGCCTACAACAGTGATAATGTCGCTTGCATGGTCCTCATACTCTTCCTGAGCTTCTTCCATAGAGTAGACAGCACGTTGTCTCTTGATCACTGCTTTGGCCCAACACCTCAAAATTTCAGCATAGGACAATGGTCGTCCATGTGAGGGCAGCTGCCAGACGAGGTGAATACCAAGACCAATAACAAACAGAAAGGCGGTGATGAAACGAACCTTCTCATATAGACTTTCATGCATGCGGGGGTCCAAGAGAGTGAATTCATTGGTGACTAGGGCTGAATGTTGGGACAAGGCCAGAGGCAAGGCCGGTACAGTAGACATGGGTCCCACTGGGGATTGCATGATGTCAAACATATCTGTTGAGTTAGAGAAAGCTGGAAGTACCACTCCTATTATAAAAGAAGCTGAGTTTCAATTTAGCGTTAATGCCAGATGAGCTGACACTTTGACAGTCACCCTCTGTCAGAGAAGCACTGCAGTGTGAAACTGGGCAGTGTTCGAAGTGCCATGGGCACACTGCGGAAAGCCACTACATGCCTTATCCTCCATAACCTAATCCTACTAGCCATTAGAAAAGTACCTCTGAATGATTAGAAAAATGGATGTTAGCAACTTTGTTCCTTGGCCTTCAAGTTCACTGGCTCACTACGTCCACCATGTCCAAGCATAGCATATGCTGTGTACGTTGATTTACCTGTGTTGAACAGTTCTGGCCCACTCATCTTTTGAAGAACCATATCAATTCCAATGAGGCGGTTTCCTCCTCACGAGCTGAAGAAATTGAACTTGTCGATGCCATATCCCAGCCTGCCATCAAACACAGGCCCCACGTTCTTAGACTTCAGGTTCCAACTAGCCTCCACAATGTTACAGTGTCGTTTGAGCCAAAATCCCAAGGTCCTGTGGTATGTGGTTGATTCGGCTTTAGGTTTGCCAAGTCTGTTCACCTTCGCATACCAGACCATAGAATTTTCCTTGATCGCAGCATTACCGGAGCTTACAGCCATCACTGATCCCTCCCACACTGCCAGTGCTCAGACGCCCCTTGTCACTAATCGTCCAAACGTTAGTGACGGTAAGGTCAAACTCGAGTTCGCAGATGCCAATCTATCTGCCTCCATGGTAAGTTGTCGCGTATTCAATGTCTTTGCTAATGTGTTGCATAGGGCCCCTTACACATGGACAGTCCACCGTTACCTGCACAACCAATCTTTGCTCCTTTCAATGTCAATCACCGTGTGTCCTTAGTGCCCTCCACTGTCTGTACTATGGACAGTGCTCCTACTGGTGACAACTACATTGAGTCAGTGAGTGTGCAGCCTGTCCTGCCTTATGTCCTTGCGGTCAACGGTAATGAAATAAAGCCTGAAAATGAGGAAGAGACCTCTAGGCCTGTTGAAGTGAGTTCTGAGACCCTTTCCTTGTTTCACTGATTATGTGTTTTTAGAAAATTGCTTCAGAGTTACCTCCTTCCCCTCTACCCGCTTGTACTCCTCACTTGTCCCTCAAGCGTGGTTTCATGCCCAACAGCTTTGCTGCATCAGAGGAATTTGATAGTGTCGACACGCAGCTTCTATGTGTATGTTTTTTTTCTTTCACTTTATGTCATGTACTCATGATACCACTCAGGAAAGATGGGCCCAGGTTCGGGAGGGTCTTGAGGAACGTCATAAGCCAATCTTCTCTGAAGTTACAAACCTCACTCCCTCCCGTAAACGCTATCGCAAGTAGTAACTTTGTCTGTTTTGAACTTGTGATGTAGAATTTTGCCTTAGTATGTACCTGCTGATTCTCGTGTCTCCCCTTTGTTTTGTCGGTCCTGATTTGGTTTCGGCAATAACTGTGGGAAACATATTTTTCATCATATCAGCAGATAGTCGGATTATTAGTCGCAGTACTAATACTATGTCTCAAGGGTACATAACGTTCTACTTGCAGTTACCTGTACAGCCCTAGCAGGCTGTCATTCACATGGATGCTACATTCTGGTTTATTGGACTATTTTTGATAATATACATATAGTGCAGAATTGTCCAGTTTATCTTCCAACTCTGGGAACAGGTTGAATGGTAGGCGGAACAATGATTCAGATACTTTGACAATGATCACATCAGTACATGCAGGTAGTGTTGTGGGCAGGAGATGTGCCAGTGGCCCGAGTAGTTGTCTGACGAGCTCCTTGAGAGCATTCAAAGGGACACGTGTGTGGGTACTATCAGTTCCAAAAACTCATACAATAACTCACCCTCTCCTTCCGGCTCTCCTTCCCCCAAGTTGGTTTCAAGACCAAATGTGTGCCAAAAAGTAATTGAAACGACACGGCCGGATGAGTAGCTCATATATGGATTTTGATGAGGTAGGGGGTATCTTGCTCCAGCGAGCACCACCAAGAATGACAACCAATGTTGAAGGAAACATGGAACACACCTAACAGTAGAGTTCATTCTAGCACCTCGAATGTAATCAGTGGAAATAGCGGAAAATGCCTTCAATGTGCCGTTGACCAAGGTCTCGGTTTGAGAGGCCACATTGACTCGAGCTTAGCAAACATGCCCGGATCCTGTAAATCCTGCTGATACCGAGAGCCTTTTCGATGACGGTTGGGAATGAGAGGAAGTGGAGGGGGGGACCGGTCAGTGCGGTGTCAAAGATGATGCATGCTGCCTGCCCAGGAGCGTGCACGTATCCCGTCGCATGCATGACATGTAGGATGGTAGTTCTTGTAAATACGACTGTATCTGATTGGAACCGAATGGAATCTGTTGTGAATGGTTTGTATTGGTCTGGATAAGGCAAGATCAGATTGCAATATTAAAATCTTACAGGATCAGATGAGGACAGATGCCAATGTATTCTACATACAGGGAGAGGATCTGTTGAGTTCAGATGAGATCTGATTACAATCACAAAAATTCTGACAACCTGCCTCCTCATGTAAAGAATCTGATGTGGCCGGGTCTCGTCTGCTCACATCGGAGATTCTCAGGGTAGCCAATCTCGTCTGACTACAACCCACCTCATCTGACACAGTTTTCACTGGGCGTCAACATATGTGACACGTGACTCCCAGTGAAAACTGGACATTACCGGGTGTGACCATACATTGTGAGGTGTGAGTTTCCTTATTAGGATTATGCTTAGTTAGTGTCAAATATTACCAAAT
This sequence comes from Pisolithus microcarpus, assembly GCA_024613185.1. Classification (NCBI taxonomy): domain Eukaryota; kingdom Fungi; phylum Basidiomycota; class Agaricomycetes; order Boletales; family Pisolithaceae; genus Pisolithus; species Pisolithus microcarpus. Next base: position 248,661 of record JANFAI010000032.1, read on the forward strand.
CTCAAATGAAGCCTTTGCTACACATTGCTTTACCTTTTGCGTGCACGATCCACCTGATGTCAACACAACGTCCCCACCTTGGCATTGCATTGCAGAGCATTACATTGCATTGCGTGCTCACAAAGCAATGTAATGCTTTGTAAACGCTCTTTACCTACTAACATGCAAGCACAGGCTTCTGCAATCCTCGAGTGGCCTACTGGAGGCCAATACGACTGCATCTGTATCAAGTATGGCTTCGGATGTATTCACAAAGTTTCTCATTCAACATGGCTGCAACATCTTGCCAATGTGAGCTTGGAGGAAGAGTGCCAACGAATACGCAGTGCCAGGCTTTTGGGGGAACGGATTACGAGTCTTCCTCCTCTCGCCAATTCTTCACCACCACCGAATTGCAATCTTTCTGTTCCTCCAAGCATTCGCAGGATCGAGGCACTTTGGGGCCTTGCCAAGTGGGCAAGAGAGAACTGCGACCCGAACAAACATGTAGGGCGCCGCAAACGTGCTCGTTTGAAGCAGCCCACTGACATCAATCAAAATGAAGATAGTTCCAGGATACAAGTGAGTATTTTTTAGCTATTTTTCTGTACTGACAATGTATGTGATCACGTTACTAGATGGATGCTAACAAGACAGCTGGTCATGTACTATCCCAGCCAGCACATCCAGGCGATGGTGCTATGGATGTTAATGACCCACAGGTATTTATTTCCCTTTCATGTCGTTTTACGGGTACTGGATGAATTCCCTCAGAGTGACAGGGATCTGATCAATCCAATCGACAACAACTTCTCACCTCCACCTTCCCCGTCCCAATCACCTCTGCAAGACGAGACAGACCCATGCTCGCCACCACCACCACCCCCTCTCCACTCACCTCCTATGTGAGACGAGACAGACAGTCTGCCAAAGGTGGAGGCAAGGCGAAGATGCGCCCAGGACCAGCTAAAAATGGGCAGTACGTTTCATTCTGTGGATGCTAACTTTTTCTCATGCGTTCTCCAGTAACTTGTGTGCTCACTGTTGGCGCAAGCAAGTCCAATCAAATGGATCGACTGAAGAATTTCAAAAATACTACACTGGCTTGACTTCTGCACAACGACAGGTAAGTGTAATCATGCCCTAAGACATTCAGCATCTCAGATGGTGTAGGCATATGATGACGAGGCTGCTGCACTGGTAAGTTTTTCTTTTGCACTTTATGCTGTTCTTAATTTTGTCAGCCAGGCTTCAGGCAATAATTGGCACACGAAGACCATTTCCAGCGGTCCCCTCCACTAGCCATGATATTCTTCTCGCATGATCGCATGAGTACCCTCCACTAGACTTGTCCCTGGTTCCCCCGCACGATCACATAATTATTTGGATGCTTTAATACCTCTTCCATTGCACATCGCATCAGATTCCACTCGGTTTAATACCCATCACTGCAGCACTTCGCTTGTTCTCCCATTCGCAGCATGCATTTGGGCTTTCAATTAGAGCGTGCTAGTAGCTAGCTAGCTACTAGCCCCGGTATTAGTAATGCTGTATAATATGGTATGCAAAATAGAATGAGATTCGGTCATACGAGAGCATATTTTGTAAGAGGTGCAAAAAGTCATACGGATCATATGGTATCACAACTGGCAATATCATATGACACGGAACTCCCCTACCTAGTATATAAGTATATATGACATCTTATGTTTGACGCAAAAATATAATACAGCGTCATACAGGACTCTGCCCCGAAACAACGCAAATATGATATTTTGCAGGGTTTCATAGGGAAATATAATGATATATATCTTACCTTCACAGCCACCCTCACAGTCATAATCTGTCACATTGGGTCACACCTGGTGATGTCCAGTTTTCACTGGGCATGACTTGTCGTTACCGTGGGAATGATACTACATATTAGGAAGATCGAAGGGCAAAGTGACAGGGTTGCACTGTTGTTACTTCTCTGACATTATGCTCCTCCAGTTCTCTCCAACATGTTGTAGACAATATGTGGTTGTCGCCTTCAGGTTCATGCTCATTCAATTCTTAGCGCTAACTATGCCCTAATCTCGATGGTATTTGAGCCAATGGGTAAGGTTCTTCACACAGTTGCCACGGTATAAATTGTATAGTAAGTATGTCATTTCCGATGCAAACTACCACATCTTCCATGGAGTTTTACGATCACCTTCTAGCTACTGAGCTATCTAACACGGATGTGGGAGTTGACAACCAGGATGTGTCCACGTCCTTGGCTCTTATGCATTCTATGCCATTGAATGCGATGACGATGGCGGAGATATTTCGCGAAATGGTCCATGATCTGCCCTCGGTGATCGACACTCTACAAGAACCCAAAATTCCCTCAAATGAACCCATTACCATGCGCTAATGGACAGACACTCTACAAGAACCCAAAATTCCCTCAAATGAACCCATTACCATGCCAGATAATGTTGTACCTACAGTCAGCACGACTGACCCTGACCTGGAAGCAGGAATGGATAATGTTGCTTTGCAGTTCACAAGCAACCACCTCAGTAAGTCCTTGTCTATCACTTGCATTCTGCTAAAGTCCAGTTACAGCTCCTCTCGCTGTATTGTTTGGAGAATTTGGTGTCCACAGCTGGGTTGCATTGTGCAACTGACTCATATTGAAGTATACTGCACACATCAGGACTGAGTCGTTATGGGCTTTCCATCAGAGGCGACCTGAAGACATCATCGAGTTCATTCAGTCCGAGTACGAAGAGATGGTCCGTGAAGGCAGGGTTGATCTCGAAGACGGTAAGCCTTGATTTTGTGGATTTACTTTCCGGTGGGATGCTAAATACACACCAGAAGAGATTCAGATACACAGAAGTTCAGTACGGACTCACATCAATGTTCCAGGCTTCCTCCACATACTCGTTCAGATGGTGTGTCACCATTTTCCTGGGCCTCCCGCTAATCTGATGTAGGAACTAGGTTTCGGAAGATATTCCTCGTGTTGTATATGCTGCTTGGCTGGAAGCAGCCAAGAACATTGCGAAAGTCATCTTCCAACAATACAGTGCCGACGAACAAACCGATTGAGCATGCAAGCTCTGTGCCCACAGCACCTACCATGGTATTTATTCCTACAACTTTTTTCATGACTTTGGCGCATCCGAGGATACGACGGTACATTTCTCTAGCTAATTTCAGTCCAATCCTCAGTACAATTTTCTTACTAGGCAGTCTTATTCACCGGTACTGTGGCATGGCAAAGCATGGCACTCGCTCTGCGCAGTACTGATCTGTCGGTTGGTGGGTCTCTCAGCACGCTCTTCAGGATATTTGATTGCATTCGCGGTAATGACGGCAACTTACACTTTCGCCTTCTTGAGTCATCCCCTCCCCACACAATGAATCTTGTGTCTTCTATGGTAAGTGAACATTGTTGGCGGCTTCCGAAGACTTGACTACACCCTGGTCTCAGGTCATTCTTGTAATGGAGATACAATACGTTCATAATTGTCACTTTCCTACCTTATCCAAGTGCAGGCAGGCTGAGCTAAAGGCTATACACGAGTCAAACAAGTCAACTTTTCGTGACATCATTGCCTGCTCACAAGTCAACGTCCTGATGGCTCTGCAAAAGTTGTTTTGTCTGAACTTGTTGAATATTCTTGCACCATCACCAATGTCTTGATGAATACGATGGTCATTTTGTTAGATCTCATATACTTCTATCACTGTTCCTTCCGAGTTGTTAGCTATGTAATGTGACACATGTTTCTGAGACACTATGTATCAACTTCTGTGTGCTTGCTGAGTTACCTTGCAAGGTTCCTTTCGCCTCATAACTGCGTGGGAACCATCCCTCATCTGAAAGACCTTAGGCCTATTCCAGCTCATGTTTTCTCTCATGCATTTTTGGTGGACAATGTATGCACGTCCATGTGTACGGCACAGCGCTGCCGTGTGAAATATCAGAGTCCTGGAAGATAGACAAGTGATGATAGGCAATGCTACTGACGATGTTGCAGAACATGAAGTAAATGATACACAAAATTTGGTTCTGCCTCGCTCCCATCTAAGGGGATTCCTCGCTGTGATAGACCACATCAAAACCAAAGCAAGACACGAAAACAATCCCTCTTACGGTGGTGTAAGCCTTGGGCTGAGATTTCTACATGCATCTTCAATTTAGTCACCTCACTAGGTTCGTGACCACTGCAAGCGAGATAATCCCAGAATTTGTATCGTCAAGGTGAGCATCCAGGAGGACACAATGGGTGGTACAACGTACCAGTGTGCTTGCCATGCCTGAGCGCACACGATGTCTGGTGTTGTGGATATTAGGAGCATATGGTAGCCCTGCAAAAAATATGAAACGGGGAGCTGTACAAGGGAATGGAAGGATGTCCAAGATATGAAGAAAGACATACTAAACTATTATAGGACAATGCTTGAGGCGGAGGTCATTAGCGTGGCAACCAACACAACAGATAATGGGCAGATTTGATGCAAGGGATGGAGACAGGAAGAGCGATGTCAGCACGGGCGACAGGAGTCCACCAACGAGACTGACAATAAGTCAGCTCAACACAGGGGTTGGTGATAGGAAGAGTGACGTCAGCATGGGTGACAGGAGTCTGCCAACAAGACTGACAGTAGGTCAACCCAACACAGGGGATGGAGACAGGAAGAGCAACGTCAGCACGGGCAACAGGAGTCCACCAATGAGACCGACAATAAGTCAACTCAACACAGGGTATGATGACAGGAAAACTAGCATCAGCATGGGTGACAAGAGTCCACCAATGTGGCAGATGGCAGGCCAGCCGGAACGAAGTGCCTTGGGAAAATCGTAAACACTCGCGGTCATGTGACAGGGTTAAGTCACGTCACGACACCTGCCTTGAGTGCTTGAGTCTTGTAAGTATGGCACGGACAAAGCAGACGGCTGGCAGGACCACGTCAGGCTATGCTAAGCCTGCTCAACTTTCAGGCCGCAAGAGACATAGGTCGTCTTCGACCGAAATCCTCACACCAAGGTCATCAAGTCCCCTTTCATCTTGCCTGCCCTCCCCGGAACTTCAACCAATGACAATATCCAAGGAATCAAATACAGTGTGTATATGGTCGCAATGTGATTCCCTGACTCACATCTCTCACACGTCTATACAGTTCTGCTACCTTTGTCATGACAGTGGTCGCACTTTCGTATGTTCTAACAGTGCCTGCCCCCACGTAGTATGTGATGTCTGCATCGACATACCGGAGTCGATCACGACCTGACTCAGTAACCAAGAAATTTCCTTCAAGTGCCCTGCATGCCACGAGAAGGAGGAGCGTGCAGCCCATGCAAAACCCATGCCGTACTTCATGGGTCTAGTCTGATATTCTATGCTGTTACTGATGCACATGAAGGCATTCACACAGATTGTGCAGGGCAAATCAGTTCCTGTGTGCAGTATGCCAACATTTGTCAAAGGTGTATGCGAAAGAGCTTCCAAGTCGCAGGTACATGGAGGCCCTATCCTCATCCTTCACTTCGTCTGCACAGGGTTGAATACGAGAGGTGGCATCCCCCATCTCCTTAATGTGGCATTAGAGGAGTACTATATGGAAGCCACTTTGCGGTACTTGGAGGTCATCTTCGATTTTGGCACATGGCGTAAACTTCACCATTGGCAGGCCGAAGCTCAGTGCTTGGCAAGTACTATCGGTGAAGACACCTTCCAGCAGAAGATTTTTTTTATTTCCATACACAGCAAAGTGACACATGGAGATCTATTTGTGGGGAAGGACGAAGGGGGGGATGACGTGGCTGTATTGCCCAAGGAGGTTAGTGTGTAATGTGGGCATTTTGTGGACTGACTCTCATTCATGCAGTTCATGGACTACTTATTTGCTGGATGTCTTTGGCCCCTTGTCAGCAGAGCTACTTTGTTTATGTTGTCGTGTGGTCTGCTGGTCACATTCCCGCAGTCCATCTGCAGCTTCAAGGAAGTGCTACTTGAGTGCGCCATGTTTTTTTTTCGTGTCATGGTCATGACATGTCTGAGACTCGGTGATAGGCTCAGACCTGCATACACAATCGCATTCGGTGCAACCCGTTTTATCGGCACAGTCATTAAATCTTTCATAGTCGCATTTGGTAGTCAGGTTGTGATTCAAGGCCACAATCTTGGAGAGGTTTTCACAGACCTTCTCAATGTTTCTGTCGAACTCCCCATGCACACTGATGCATATTTATTCCAATTTGAAGAACAAATGGCTTCTGATGTGCCCAATCCATCGAGTAGTGCTGTCCATATCAAGGGTACGCGCTATTTGTGGTATCACACCCACCGCCGCCCATGGGGGTGCCCCCTCCCGATGAGCTGCCCGAAGTGTGGCTCCATCTGCTCATGGTCACCATCCAAGCAAGGTGAAGATAGTTCAGGAGCACCTGGGTGCATCAGCACTTGCCAGTCACCAGCATGCGGCTTTCAGATGTTCTTGTATCAACCCCGTTCATACCAGGTTATCAAAGTCAAAGTTGGCGAGGGGATGGGGTGGATCAAACAGGCCGGAATTTAGAAGGCTTGGTTTGTTCATTCGCTTCAATCTGTTATTACTGCTGTATATGTCCCTGTCCTGTCACTCTTGTCGCCAACTCATCACGCTTTCCGACTGATGTCGGCTTGAATCATGTCCATGACGAGAAGTTTGGGTATGTCTTTTGTGAGGCATCCATTGACCATTTGCTTCGTGAACCCCTATATGATGTCCCCTCATTGGACAATGACACCCATGCATTGTGCCTTCCATAGATGACGTATTCACAGGTACATAAGTCGCTACCGTATGGAGTCCCTCTGGTCCATGTTCAGAAACAAAGCAAGTCCATTATCTTGCAGCGTTACTGTCTGCGAAGTTGGATGCCTTCACGCCTCCTTAGTTTGGTACCCTTACATGTGTAACCTCTGCGTAAATCTGCCTGCAGTGCTGTATTCACAGATCACTGAGACGTGCTGTCCACGAACACTTTGTCCCTGTTGCAAGCAAGGTTTCAGCCGCCACCAGCACTTCCTGAGTAATCACTTCATCCGCCATACCTCAAGTCCTAAACTGAAGTACTGACCTCCCGTCCTGTCCTCGACTTCCCCCTGCCCTCTATCTGAAACCTCAGCTCCTCTCCTCTCCTCTTCCCCCCAGTAATACCACTACTACAATGCAAGCTTGGAGGGTCAGAGCCCAAGTCTGGGGGGCTAGAGCTCTTTGTTGACTTACCCTGCTGCGTTTCTTTCTCTTTCTGGCCAATTTTTTGTGTTGAAAATTAGGGCGAGTTTCTTGTTTCATCTCTGAGTAGTATCTGTACTGTGTTGAAGTTTTAAGAAGTCCTTAAAGAGACATCAAGACTCGCGCTATTGTCACTCATAGCCCAGCCCTGGCCTCTTCATTTCCTTCTCTACATCTGGAGCCCACCGCAAGGGGGTTTCTTTGTAAATCTGGCACACAGGTACTCACTCCGCAGAATCCCTGCTCGTACAGCTGAAGAAGAAAGGCAGGAGAGGGACTCAACCAAGGGGCAATTGGAGAGATTTTGAGGTAGGAACAGCTATGTCTATAGCTGAGTGGCCTTCCGCTGACGCCTCTCCCCGAAAGCCACCGGTTTTATTGAGACCCCACTCACGCCTTCACCAACGAAGGTTCTATCACCAGTTTTTCTGCTTTCACTCCATTCTGCCATCTTTCCACTGGTAAATGATCTATGGATTCGTGGTTACTCACACTACCTACGCTATTGCTACCATGGGCCTCGGAATTCCCTATGTTGAACTCACGAGGATACTCACCACCATAGTACCTGGGTGGTGGTACACTGAGTGGTGGATAGGGATCAATGAGATACATATGAGACTCACCTTCACAGGAACGCGTTCATACATTGGCATTGAGGCCAAGTTTAGAAGATTCGAGTGATATGGAGTGAAAGGAGAAAAGTAAGATACTGACGTCAACAGTGTTATCGGAGGATTCGAGGCTTGAAGAACAAGTTTCGAGTGAAGAGCGAGCCTCGACAGGAGACAGAGGCAGAAGCACAGGGAGTTCGAAGGCGAAGAGCGAACTATGAGAGCGGGAGGACTTGCACAAGGGAGATCGGATTGGGGTCAACCAACAAGGTGCAAGTAAGGGAGAATTGGAAGGCGAAGAGCCCCCTGGATATTCGGGAGTCTTCGGGTTTATTTTCGTGCTCGTTTGGGGTTGAGTCACCAGCTGATAATGTACAGGGGCATACTCCGATTGTCTGTGTCGCCAAGTATGAGCCTGTCGCCAACAAAGTTGGTCCAGTTGCGGTGGATACACCTATAGAGTTTAGGGTGGAGAGAAAGATGGTGGGTGAACCAATAGCTGACCTACTACAATTGCCAGTGTGACCCCCTGAATGGAAAGTGGGAGACAGGTTGTCGAGAGGATGTGGAAATAGCTTCGACTGGGACTCAGGCAGATTCTTGTGGCCAGAGGGATGAAGGTTGGTCTAGTGGCTCGTAAGGGCACACAAGATGGCTTTCTTATGGGACACGAGTGAGCGAAAGACGCTGCAAGAGGACTTTGATCAGACGAAATGAAGCTAACCTTCGGTCGATATACTGTGCTGGAGGGAGATCATCTCAGCGAAAAAGAAAAGGGGAGGACCAGACACTGGGATCTCAGTGCAAAAATCTGAGATGCATGTCTGCGAAGTAAAAATAAAATCAGGCTCAAGTTTTCAAAGGTTTAAATTCTATTGCGAGAAGCAGAATTTATTTGGCAGTGATGGGGTGTTACAGGTGTTTATGTCGAAGCTCTGGTACCTTCGAGGACGAGCGCGCCGTGATGTACCTACGACACGACCTCAGTCACGAGCTCTACGCTTACCAAAAACCTTTTCAGATACTCCCTGGTCTTGAAGAGACTGGTCGAGAGCTTCGATGGTGGCAACCAAGACAGAACGGAGAACAAGAGTGAAGTTAAAGGGTCAGACAAAGATGAAGGGGGAGTAGACACAGTCAGACGAGGGACCTCGTTTGAACCCGAAGCGCTGGGGCTCAGAAGGGAAGCTTCCACCCGAACCCTTTTCTTGGGACCAGCAGAGTGTTTCATACCAGGATTGGGTTTGATGGTTGCAGGAGTCCCGGATGTGGAGGCTTGATTCTTGACAGGTGTCTTCCCAGCAACGAGTGCCTTAACACGGGCACAACCCTCAGCAGTGTCTTTCTGCACAGGGTTAGGACGAAGAGAGAAAGAAGAAGGAAAATGGGGGACTCATGTATAGCAAACAGACCAAGTGCCTAATCTTACATCGAGCACATTTTATGCCATCGATTCCACTGCAAACAGTCTTTGCCCCAATGCAGTTTGCGCAGGCCGTTGGGGGGCATACTGCATATCCACCTTCTTTTGAGCTTCGGGGGACATATTTAAGACACCAGTCTGGCGCAAATGTATGCCACTCCATGTGGGAGTCAACACAAATGCTTGTACAAGCCTCGTCGAGGCGCGCAAGGTCCACAAGGGGGGAGCCAAGAGGAATGGATACTAGAGTGTTACCGGCAGCGGGAACAGGTGAGTGCGGATGCTCGTCAAGCTCGTCGCATTCGAGAATGGGTGGAGCGTGAGTGGGGGAGGAAGAAGTTGAGGGAGATGGGGGATCAGTCTGGAGGACGTTGAAAGTAGGGAGGTCGATCAGGGTGTGAACGCTCCTGTTCACGGTGGTTGCAGGTCCATCATCAATGCGGAGAACAGGGTCGCTGGGTACTGGGAGGTTCTGAGCTGTGGGTTAGCTGCAAGAGAGCTGAAGGAAGGTGTAGCAGCAGCTCACATCCACGCTGGCCAGCCCAGCTAGCATCTCCTGGTTCCCCTTTGTGGGGATGGGTATGGAGGGTGGGGTAGCGGTGTCATTGGAGGCCATGGGTGTGGAATGACGGAACAATGGAGGGAGAGTATGAGAGGGGATGGCAAAGACCAATGACTGTTCACCAAATCGGGCAAATGATCATGCACCACTAGGGAAAACAAAACCCTGCAAGCAATTGTACACGATGCGTATGGTGGCTTCTTACGGTCAATACACGAGGATCTAGTATGCGCAGTAGTCTGTCACGGAAGGCGAGGATAGTAGGAGGGAGATCTGAGATTTGGGGGATGAAACCGAGCCCCCAGAGTGGTTTAAACTTTTCCTTTAAATTTTACTACTCTACACCCAGAACTGACTACACGTTACAGAGACGAAAGGTATTGAGAATCGTTACGAAGGAAAGCTCATGTTCAAGCTACCTTCAAGACTCTCACAAAGGCTACGAGTGCAGATCACATCTTCCGAGAGCGATTTCGACTTCGAATGATGTGATTACTAAGCAAGTGCTGCAGCGCTTGGGTGCACGGGAGTTGACACAGGGGAATTAATCAATACCACCACTATGCTGCAAGCTTGGAGAGTCAGAGCCCAAGTCTGGGGGCTAGAGCTCTTTTGTTGACTTGCTCTGCTGCATATCTTCTTTTTCTGTCCAATTTTTTGTGTTGAAAATTAAGGCAAGCTTCTTTTTTTCAGATCTCTGGTAGTATCTCTACTGTGTTGAGGTTTCGAGAAGCCCTTAAAGAGATATCAAGACTCGTGCTACTGTCACTCATAGCTTGTATTAGCGTTTAGTTTAAATCCTGGAGACTGTCCATTGTCTACATGTCTGTGTATGGATGACACTTTCGACTTCATGTCTAAAATTTTGGGAACAGCTCTCTTGATTATGCAGGGGGGGGTGTTGGCACCTGCCGCCCGTGGCCAGCACAGGGGGATAATCCAACTGATCTGCATACTCATGCCACCTGCCCCCACCACTTCCACCACTAGGAAGAGAAAACTCACTCTTGTGAGACATATTTTTATATGTTGGAATATTTGTACCTTATGCACGATCTCAGGTAACATACAATTGCTCCATGTTCGTGTAGTTTTGCAAAGATATACCGAAGTCAGCAATGATCATCAGCAAGCAGGCTACTCGTTGAAAAAGGCGACATACATCTGCCAACAAATATCAACCAGTAGAGGTGCAGAATCGGCTGAGACTGGTGACATACATCTGCCAACGATGATCAGCGAGTGGGCTACTCGATTCAGCTGAGATGGGCGACATGGCATCATGTGCATGGGCATAAATGCCCGATTTGGAAAATTGCGTCATGCCCACGGCCTGCACGTTGTCTCTGCAAGCACCGTCGCCTTCGACTGGCTCCAGAGACCTCATCTTCGCATTTCGTGCCCTGGGATTTTGAACGCAGCTCCTATAGGTCGTGCACAAGGTTTCTGTCGACTTGTAATTGTGTGCTTTGCCCTTGATTCAATCTGGTAGTGAGGTAGGTCCATCCTGTACTGCTGGAATGACTGACATGTCTAGCCATGATTTGATCTTTCTGCATTGCCATAGCTTGCTGATGGACTTTGTGAGTTGTCTTGGGTGTATTGCAAGTGGAGTGGATGACTCAAGTATGTCCCTCGCCTTATGTTTCTGCTGCTTGTGCTGACCAGCCTTGTCTTCAGCTAGTAGTCTTATTTCGACTCATTTCAGGTTGCGGCATGTGCTGCTTGTTGTGCCATCCATCCAGAACCTTCTCCCATCTGCATCAACTCGTTCTCCATCTTTCTGGCCTGACACATTCATATCGACATTGCACCAGTTTTGGATGCCTTCAGGGCACTCATATGGTGTTCTGGACTTGATGGTAAGGCTGCGAGATGCTCCTATTCCCTCTTGTGGATGCGGAATCGTGTTATCACGTCCTTGGTACACATTCTCGCCCTTTCACTTTCTGCTGACATTTCTAGCTTCAAGTTTGACTCATCCGCGTCGACGCCTTGGTTTGATGTCCTCATAGGAACTATTTCGGATTCCGGTCTTGTGGGTGACGGTGAGGACACAGGTGAGTTCAGTTAACTTCAACAGACAGTATGATGTGCTATTCAATGGGATGTGCATACGATGTATTACAATTTTACAATGTAATACCATGAGTAGCCAGCAAGGATGAGACGTTTGACACGGAATACCCAGGTGATAATGGGAGGGGTGCCGATGGTGCAGACTTAGATATTGATGAGGGTGACAGGCTAATAGGATCAGCCACGGACTCAGATGAAGATGGTGATGGCGAGGCCATCGAGGATGTTGTTACTGCAGGGCGACAGCAAGGAGTTGGATGGCATTATATACATTCAATATTGAGGGTCAGGGTGCACACCATCAGACTGGCATACACTCAACCCTTGAAGTGTACATCACTCAGTACTCACTACGGTAAGAACTGATATACACCCACTATGTGTGCCAAAATATACAACATTATAATGTGGGTATCACCTAGCTACATGGCTGTATTTTAATATCTTGCAGACGGGACCTATGTCATATAAGCAATATGGCCTTGTTGTCAACAAGAGATTGCCAGGTCAGGTACTGACGGCGTCACTGCAAGGACACCAAGTGGCCAGATTAGTCATCTCATCACATGACGACGTGACAGACATTCATTGCACCAAATCAGGCAATGTCTCGTTTCTGCGGTTTTATTACCTTGCTTTTCAAGCAAGGTCTCTCCAAACCCAAAATACCGTGGGAATGCGACGCATGACGGAATAATCTTCCTTGTATGGAGATGTGGGAATATGGCATGGGAATATGGGTATGACCTCTCGTACATGTATATACACCCTGCTCGAAAGGCAAGTTTCCTCTATGCTGTGGCTAGCAGTACATCCTGTAGATGGTGTACACCCTTCTCATTTCGCTTCCCCATCAACAAGCAAGGTTTCTGCTGCTCACAGCAGTGCCCCCGAGTCTCTGTTGGACCTTAACTGCATGAGAACCATCTTGCATCTGAAAGACCTTCCTGTTCTGGCCCACTTTTAGTCACAGTCACGTGGGTCAAACCTTTCCTCTGGTATGCTCCTTTCCCTCCCTCCATCTCCTTGATCAACATGCCACTTGTAGCGACCATGGACCCATCGCTCTCTGGTTCTCAATAAACCGTTCATGCCATACCCAGCATAATATTTGATGTGCTGCAGGGCTCCACACCAACAGAAACGAGTTGGCATCTGGTAGGTTGGATGAGTACTGGAGTACTCATCTTTCTTGCAAGATAAGTTATTCTCTCTGGATTCTCTCATACGTTTCACAACTTTGTCATGTTTCTATTATGAAGAGCTTACAAGCTCTATGATACGTGTGATATGAGCCCCTATATGCACTCTTTAGCTGCGACCATACCCAAGTCTGGGCCTCTGGCATGTCGAAGATGGATTAAGCTAGAGATCATAAAGGTGAGCATACGTGGCCACCTTTCTTGCAGTGCTACTCCACAACACTCCATAGGGTGATGCTCAAAGGATGGCCAGTGCTGCTGGTGCCAACCTGTCTGAGTGTGCCATCTGCAAGTGGGAATGTTCAGAAATATCCACTGCCAAGATGAAGAAGGTCAAAATGCATCCTGTGGCATCTCAAAATGCCAGGTTGATTTTGTTTCTAGATCATACCATTGATTACTTGTATATTGTACTAGGAACTCGCATGCATTTTGATGGCCGAGGCCAGCCAGCACGAATGGAACAACATTCCGAAATGTATTGGGATTCGCTGATGCCCCAGCAACGAGAAGACTACCATCTTGAAGGTGAGCGACTCGAAGCAGAAGAGAAGTGGACAAAACTGTCTGACTCGGTCATATGCAACACTAGAGATTGTACATGTGTAATAACCTTCCTTTCTGCGTTGTCTGACATTTTCTAGTCATGTATTGTTCCGGCTTCGATGCCTTGCATTCCCTGCTGTCACCACTACAGTATTTTGCTGCCACCTGTCTGCATTTGAGCTGCATGATGTTCCCATATCCAGTGCCCTGCACTCCCTCTCCCACTGCTACATTATTCTGCCTGCTGCCTGCCCACCCAAGAGGTATTTCGAGCCACACACTGTTCTTGTATTGGCGCCCTTCATTCCCCCTTCATATTGCTATGTATTCCACAGGACCCCACTGCCATCTCCTGTCCACCCCAGGAGCGTGCAAGTATCCTACCACATTGCATGTAAGATAGTACATTGTATAAATTCGACTGTATCCAGTGTGAACAGAATGCAATATGTTGTGAATGGTTTATGTCTGTCTTGAACAAAGGCGCATTGACAGTACACCAGAACAACCTCAGTCTATCGTGTCATATCTTTCTGGTGTGGTATCGAGCGACAGGTCAGTTTTTCTGAGTTATATTATATGCATGGGTCCTTCGAGCTACTGTCTACAGAGTTGATGGTTGTGATACTAGTATATATTTGTATATATGCATTGTGCAGTTTTGGTGATGGCCTATGTGCCGTATTCATGCCTAACACAAAATACGGGCTCCCTGCACAACTTGCCAAGCAGCCAATTTGCCAGGATTAGCTACATTGTGAAGATACCAGCACCCATACATGCACATGCTTGATCAGTGCAGTAAAAAACAGACATATTATGTGTTGAAGATCAGTTGGAGAGTGTGACAGCATGACGTGATGATGTAACAGTGAAGCAGCTAGCCTTCCAGGGTGCTGGTGAGACCACTACTACTTTCTGGATGACCATGTCATGGGAATTTGCTCAAGTATGCATATGTGGACGCTCTTTCTCGGACATAGCAGCGTTCACGAGGCATAACAGGAACTGTCAAAGAGGCAAAAAGCGCCTTTCTGGTGCTCTAACTTGTGTCAAAGAAATTTACCAGAACAAGTGGCCACAGCGACTCGTTGGAGAGGAAGGGACTCATTCAGCTTTCTGCGAAGATGGTACAGCCTTGATTGAAGATCCAACAAATGGATATCCTGGTCCATCCCAACCTCGAGAATCTGGACAGGTAAGTGCCAGTGACATGTGTCCAACTTGGGTAGCTTCGGGAGCTGCTAACTTGGATATTTTCATTTGTTCTTTAGCTCGATTATCTTTCTGACATTACTGGCTCGGATCTACCACAAACAGACATTGGTGACTTGCCATTGTCTCTGTGGAGATCTCGCTGAGAAAACAGACGACTCCCGAAACGATTTAGGGATATGCTACCTGAACCCCCCAGACCATTACCTCCCCCTTGCGTTGTAAACTCAGTTGATGGTGACCTGGGGGTCTCCAGATGGGTTTGGGATGGTCAGTTCGACCTGAGGGGACTTGAGGTGCTTGGTAGGAAGTCAAGGAGTGCAGTAAAACAATAGAAAACGCGCCCAAAAGTCCAAATGAGAGGTCAGATAGCGTCTATCAAGGGTCTAACTAAGGAAGAATAATTCTTCCAAAGCCTCTGGTCTTCGGATTCCGTCTGTTTTCGTCTGGTAGTGACTCGTCTTCTTATTATTCTAAGTACAAAGTATTCGAAGTCGTGCATGGCTTACATAAGCCACAACGCGACCAAACACTACTCGAAATACTAAGTAAAAGATAAAAGAAAGGAATAGGAATGAAAATGTAAGTAAAAACAAAGAAATAAAGTAAAATACCTAGTAGGGAGTTTACTCTCCCTACATCCGAGGGGGGCTTTGGATGTTGACTGTCCTCAGTCGTCTCGTACCTAGCTGTATCATAAGGCGAGACAGGGTATCAACCCTCGAAATGAAACTCTATGTGGAAAAGCAGAAAATGCGAGCTCGAAACAAAAGAAACCACATAAAAAAAAAAACAAAAGGACTACTCAGCTATCATCTGCAGTGGAATATGCACCACTTCCCTCAAAACCGAGAGAGGGGGACTCAGCTCGAAGCAGCCCGAGGCTTCCATGAAGGGTTCAAAGGGGTCTCGAAGCGACTCAAGGGAGGGACAATGGTTCACCAGCAGCTCGAAGCTACCCCAAGGGTCTTGAAGGTTGCTTGAAGGCAGCTCGAAGGGTCTCGAAGGCAGCTCGAAGAGTCTCGAAGGCAACTTGAAGGGTCTCGAAGGCGAGTCCAGCCTCAGGATTGAGCTCGAGGATCTCGGAGGTGCTCAGAGGGGGTTGGGTTACCTTCAGACTCGAAATCCGACCCTCATGAGTCTCAGGTTGGGCTCGAGAGGGGGCTAGGGGCTGGGTCAAAGGAGGTCTGGTTGCTCTCGAACCTGGTAGCTGACCTTCGATGGCCTCGGGGCCAGCTCGAGATGGGATGGGGTTCTGGGAACTCGAAGGAGAGAGCTGTACCTGCTTAGCTAGACCTCCTGGGCCTTGGGCAAGAGCCCAGAAGTCCAAACGAGCCTGTAGGCTGCGCCCAAGTGCCTCACGAGGGATTTCCTCACCTGTAGGCAACACGACTCGACCTCCAACTATCCGACACCTTCCTGCAGCCAGATACAAAGTGCAGATCCTGCACCGAGCTCGAATATGTCCTTCTCGACCACAGAAGAAACAAAAACTAAACCTTCGAGGCTGCATCTGGTGCCTCGGAACTCCTCGACTGGTAGGCAGGGCATCATTCAAGCCTTCGCACTCTCGATGGGGTGACAAACCTCTTGACGCTCTTGAATGCGACTCAGAAGGGGCAGGGGTAGGCCTCGACATTGCAGTCGAGGCCTCTCGAAGCAGCGACAAGCTACCTTTGCATGTCTCGAGATGAGGGGGAAGTCTCGAGGGAGTCTCGAGTCGAGGGGGACACTTCGATGGGGGTTCCTGGTGTTGGGAGGTAGTATCCGAGGGGTGCTCGAGGTGCAAAGAATGCCTCGATGAGGTCTTCGATGGGGGTTCAGAATGCAAAGGATGTCTTGAAGGGGGGTCGAGATGCAAAGGGTGCCTTGAAGGGGGCTCGCCATGCGAAGAATGCCTCGAAGTGGTCTTCGAAGGGGGCTCAGCATGCAAAGAGTGTCTCGACGAGGTCTTCGAAGGAAGCTCGAGGTGCGAGGGCTGTCTGTATGAGGTCTCGAGGGGTGGGGAATACCTCGATGAAGGCTCGAAGTGAGGGGGATACCTCGAAGAGGTGCTCGAGAGTTCATGAGGACGAGGACGAGAGGTCGAGGATGAGTCGAGGTCTCGAGGCTTGCTCGAAGATGACTGAGAGCGAGGAGAACGAACCTCCATACTGTCCCAACGATCCCTTGAGTACGAATGTGACCGTCGATCATCTCTCGAGACACGAAGCGAGTTTGAAGATGAGTCACCAGCCTGCCATTCCGGGGCACACCAACATGGATGATCCACAGTGTGTCGCGAGCCTGCATTGGTGACTTGGTGAGGGAATGAGCTGCTTGAAGCGAGCTCAGGAGAGGGAGGGGAGTACTTCGAAGACCGAGGGGGCGCCTCGAAGGGGGAACGAGAGGAGGGCTTCGTGCTCGAGCTTCCCTGAGAGTGTCTTCTAGAACGAGACCGAGAGCACTCCACAGGGGTATCCTGAGAGTATCTGTCCACAGGGGAATGCGAGCGCCGAGGTAACTTCTCATCTGGCTTGTGAGTAGGACCTCTCGAAAGGTCCTTCGAAGTTCGAGACAGTCTCTCGAAGCTTGCAGAGGGTTCATACCAAACCTCACGAGACGATGAGCCTCTCGAGAGGGACTCCACACGAGGCTGAGGATTGCTCAAGACTCGCATAAAACCTACATATGCTGGTCGATCCTCGAGTTGGTCTCGAGACCTTCTCGGAGACTTCTCCATAGCCGGTAGTAGTTGTGCAGCTAAATGAATATATATTTCGCAATTAAAACTGATTTTTTAGAGGTAATAGGCACAGGGAATGGCCAACAAGTGAATCGAGCGTCTGTGGGAAGTCTCGAAGGGGTATTTCCAAGTCTCGTTTCGCCTCGATGCGACCTGGAATGTCTAAGGGGAGTCGGAATGGGGTGGCAACAAACCACGAAGGGGGGAGGAGGGTGCAGGAAACTCGTACGATACGTCTCGAAGTGGTTTCGACCACCAAAAACTGAAACTAGTCACCGCTGTGACTCGAAGCCTTACGTCCGAACTTTGCAGCCTCGCTCGACTGCAAAAACGTGAGATAACGATTGGGAAATGGCTGATATTCGTCTATAAATGAAGATGCACGTCTAAAGAAGCGTCTTGTGTCTCGAAAGTCTCGAAAGCGTCTGATGGTAACTGTGAAGTGTCTCGGGGGGTCTCGAAGTCGTCTCGAAGCGTCTAGCAAGGGTTACGAAGCGTCTAACTGGAGTCTCGAAGCGTCTATAAGGAAGTTCGAAGCAGTCTCGAGGTGTCTGGTAGGGATCTCGAAGCGACTCGAACGGGTCTCGAAAGGGTCTCGAAGCGGTCTAGAAGCAGTCTCTACTGACTCAGATATGACAGGGGATACTTTCCTACAACTCCAAAGGGCACGAAAACGTGAGGGGATGTGCCAGGAAGCTAAGCTGTGGCAGGGTGGGGAGGACGGCAGCGCGTTGACGAAGAACCGCTGGGTGGAATTGCACGAAACGTCGGGAGGTGGTAGAGGGCGTCTAGAGGTGCTGGGAGATCAAGGAAACAAGATATTCTGCGCACCCAATCCCGAGTTATGCCAAGATCTGTCCTATAGTGCCTTTCTCCACAAAAAGGGTGATAACTCCGGAACCACTGAGGCAAACGCGTCGAAAATGGCGTCGATCGAAAGCTCTCGTCGAGTAGGGTGGGAATCTCGAAAAGCGAGAGGTAAGGCGCGTTGGTTCTCGAGAAATCGCGTGCACGAGCTGGGGGTAGGGGGAGAAGTGGATTACCAAGCAGAAACAGCCCCCTCGCGGTGGGCTCCAGATGTAAACTCAGTTGATGGTGACCTGGGGGTCTCCAGATGGGTTTGGGATGGTCAGTTCGACCTGAGGGGACTTGAGGTGCTTGGTAGGAAGTCAAGGAGTGCAGTAAAACAATAGAAAACGCGCCCAAAAGTCCAAATGAGAGGTCAGATAGCGTCTATCAAGGGTCTAACTAAGGAAGAATAATTCTTCCAAAGCCTCTGGTCTTCGGATTCCGTCTGTTTTCGTCTGGTAGTGACTCGTCTTCTTATTATTCTAAGTACAAAGTATTCGAAGTCGTGCATGGCTTACATAAGCCACAACGCGACCAAACACTACTCGAAATACTAAGTAAAAGATAAAAGAAAGGAATAGGAATGAAAATGTAAGTAAAAACAAAGAAATAAAGTAAAATACCTAGTAGGGAGTTTACTCTCCCTACAGCGTCATAACCAAGATGGCATCATCACGGACTGTCATGGTTTCGCATGCGCAGCCACCAGATGATACATGTCCCCTGTCTGCTTCACAAAGGGTGCATCCTCGGGCTACATTCAAGTCACAAGTGAATGGTTTTGGCTTATTCTGCATCTATGACAAAGACTCTGTTCCGCTCTTTGATCCTGAAGATCCTTCAAGTGAAGACCCACCACTGCAGACCCCCTCTGCAGCATGGTGAAGAGGATAATCCCTCCAATCCTTTCCACCCTTATCCAAACGAGAGTTCCTTGCTTCTAGGTGACTGGTATTGGAACCACGGGTCACAAAAAGGGCGGTCTAGTTTCAGGAAACTGGTAGCTATTGTTGGAAACACAGAGTTCTGCCCAGATGATATCCGATTTACCAATTGGACAGGATTGGACCGTCACTTGGGAGTATTGAGTGCATCTGGCAACCCTCCTCAGAGCGACACAGAAGAAGAGTACCTGGACCATGATGCGGGGTGGATGTGAGGACATGCTGTGATTTCTGTTCCTTTCTCTCACCGAGCTCAGAATCCTGGACCACAAGAATATCTTATCAAAAACTTTTTCTACTGTTCTCTCTTGTCTGTAATTCGTGAGCAGCTGCTAGATCATACTCTTTCCAAAAACTTCAGATTCGAACCCTATGAATTGCGCTGGCACCCCTCCCACAAGGAGAGCGATGTTGGGGTCTATGGGGAACTGTTTACTTCCTGGGCATTTCTCGAGGCACACCAAACATTGCAGGAATCTCCTCCGCAACTGGAATGTAACTTGCCCTGTCGGGTGGTTGCCCTCATGTTTTGGTCAGACACAACACAGCTCACAACCTTCGGCAATTCAAAGTTGTGGCCCCTCTATGTCTACTTTGGAAATGATTCGAAGTATGAAAGATGTCAGCCATCTGCCAACCTGTGCTCTCATGTGGCATATTTTCAGGTGGCAAGTAGATTCCTACGCAAGCATTGGCAGGTCACTGATTGATATGTGTTTTGACAACTATAGTTGCCTGATGAATTCAAAGACTTTGTAATCGCATGCTCAGGAAACTATGCGCCCGGGAGTCCCTTCTATACACACTGTCACAGGGAACTGTTCCATGCACAGTGGCAGGTGCTCCTCGACAACGAATTTATTGAGGCTTATCAACATGGAATTGTACTTGCATGTGCTGACGGGTGTACCAGATGCCTGTTTCCTCGAATCTTTACATATTCAGCTGATTATCCTGAAAAGTAAGTAGGTAACCTCAAGATTTGGCTTCGAGGCGGCTCATGCTTAATGGAATTCACTCTGACGTAGGGTCCTCATTGCAAACATACATAACCTTGGTGGTTGCCCCTGTCCACTGTAGGGAGGGAAGCCTCCCTACTAGGTGAATTCCTTTATTTCATTGTTTTTACTTACTGCTTTGTTCTTATATTTTATTCTACCTTTTACTTAGTGTTTGGACGAGTTTGGCTTATGTAAGCCAGACTCGTACTTAGAATGTACTGTACATACTTAGAAGAAAATAACAACCACGTTACTAGAGACGAGAAGACGAGAATCCGAGCCCGAGGGACTCGGACTATTATTTCTCCATTATCAGACATTCGTTAGACGTTATCTCGACCTTCTTGGGACTTTAGGGCGCATTCTAAGTCTATTTCACTTCTCTTTAACCTCTACCAGGCAACTCCAGTCCCCTTGGGTCGAACTGACCCCACCATTCCAAAGGGAGACCCACAGGCATCTCCCCCCACTCTCATTTACCGACTTTACATCTGGAGCCCACCGTGAGGGGGCTGTTCCTGCTTGGTAGTCCACTCTCCTCCTACCTTCGAGCTCGCACACGTGATTTCTCAAGAACCAACGCGCCTACCCTCTCGCTTTTCGAGACTCTGAATTTACTCGACAAGAGCTCTCGGAAGATACCTTTTTCGACGCGTACACTTCAGTGGTTCTGGAGTTATCACTGATTTTGTGGAGAAAGGCACTGTAGGACGAAATTTGGCATAACTCGGGATTGGGTGCGCCGATCCTCTCATTTCTTTGATCTCCCATCGCCCCTAGACGCCCTCTACCATCACCCGACGTTTCGTGGAATTCCGGCCAGCGGTTGTTCACCAACGCACTGCTGTTCCCCCACCCCCAGCCTGCCCACGTGTTTTCTCGCGAACCAGAGCTCCGAGCCTCTCGCAAACTCCAGATCTAGTAGAGCTCGTCGAGACCCTCCGGAAGGTGTCTGTTTCGTCGCGGCTGCATCATTACCTCAGGGGAGGTATCACTCATTTCGTGCGGAAAGTTGTATCAGACCGTTTTGCGAATATCTCAGGACTGGGTGCGCGGATTTTCATAATTCCTCGTTCTCCCACTTTCTATAGGTCCCTGCTACGGTATCTCGAACTCTGGTAGTGTCGTTCCCAGCGGTTCTTTGCCGACGTGCTGCCGTCCTCCTCCTCTGCCACAGCTGAGCTCCCTGGCCCCACCCCTCGCGTTTTTCGTGCCGTTTCGAGTTGTAGGAACCTATTCCCCACCCCTTAGAGTCGATTGAAAGCCCCTTCGAGACCCCATAGTCGCTTCGAGATCCCAGACGCTTCGAGACCCCCAGACGAATATCGAGCCCCCTTCGAGACGCTTTCGAGACGTAGCCGTTCACTTAGATGCATCTGCAGTCGTTCGTAGACATATCCAGACATAACCCAGACGTATATTATTCGTTTTCTGCGTGTTCTTGCAGTCGAGCGAGGCTGCAAGCTGAGAGTTGAGTCTTTGAGTCACACACGGTGACTATATTTCGTTTTCTCTTCGTTTTCAGTGGTCGAGTCCACTTTGTAACGTGTATACAAGGCTTCCACCAACCCCCCATAGACATTCGAGGTCGCATCGAGGTGACCCCACCCCCCTTCGTATACCCTTCGAGGCCAACCGCGGACATTCGAGGCTCGTGCCTACCCTCGATACTACTGTCAATAATCGACTACGACGTGAAATAAATTCATTTGAGCTTCGTATATACCACTGGTAATGGAAGACACATGCAGACTGTCTCGAGCCCCACTCGAGTTGCATCCGGAGTTCTCAGGGGAGGGACGTGACCTTCCAGCCTACTTCAAAGAGGTGGTGGAGTATGGTAGGGCCCAGGGAAGGTCAGGGGACCTGTCCCTGATGACGATCGCAATCGAACGAGCCCCACCCCTCGACAAAGTGCTCTGGCGCCTCCTCACTGCCAGTTCCCCAGCTGTTAGGCAGTGGGACGGTTTTAAGGCGCTTGTAACACTTCAGTACCCCGAGATCGAACCAGTCGAGGATATCCTCGAGTGCATCGAGGAGTTCCAGTCTCGCCTCGAAGAGACTCGTTGCAGTGAGCTCAGTTCTGTCAAAGCCTTGGGGGACTACCTTCGTGTATTCCGAATCTGGTTCTTGGGCATGGTAAGAGGGAATGCACTTGAGATGAGCCACCAGTCCCAGATGTTTCTTCGAGGCCTCCCACCACGAGTTGAGGTCGAGGTCTCGAGGAGGCTCGAATCGAGATACCCCCTGTTTAGGTCTGGACTGCTATGGCCTATCGAGGTCGTTGTTCGCATTACAAAGGAGGTTATTGAGGATGGGGTAAGCTGCTCATCTCCTCATCTAGCTTCGAAGAAGTCCTCGTCAGCTCTCGAGTCACCCTCTCCGCATTCACACTCGCCCTCGATCAGCTACCAGTCAAGTTTCCCTGTGGAGTATTCTCGGTCTCGCTCTAGAAGATGCTCCCAGGGAAGCTCGAGCACGAAGCTTCACCCTCGTTTCCCCTTCGAGGCATCCCCTCGAACCTCGAAGTACCCCCCTCACTCGCGTGAGCTTGCCTCGAGCAGCTCGTCCCCTCTCCGAGTCACCAATGCAGGCTCGTGGCACCCTGTGGTTCGTCCACATAGGTGTGACCACGGTTGGCAGGCTGGTGACTCAGCTTTGAACCCACTTCGTAGCTCGAGAGATGATCGAGACTCGTGTTGGCGACCATCTCATGACCCCAGTTCGACCTTGAATCAGTTCCTTCGATGTGGTGTGCCTTCAGTTGCCCCCTCGAACCTCTCCCCTCGCCTCGAATCATCTTCGAAGACCCCCTCGAAGCCTTCCTCTCCCCTCGAGACCCATTCGAAGCCACCCTCGCATCTCAAGCCACCCCGAGGTACTTCATTTTTGCTTCGAGAATCCTCATCTCTGATGTCAAAGCCCGCTCCTGCCTCTTTTGAGTCGCGTTCAAGAGCATTAAGGGGTTTGTTCCCTCTTCGAGAGTATGCAGGTTCGAGCGAGCCATCTCCTGGCCTTCGAGAGGTCTCGAGGCACCAAGTCCAGCCTCGAAGGTTTAGCTTTTGCTTCTTCTGTGGTCGAGATGGACATATCCGAGCTCGATGTGAGGTCTGCAGCTCGTATCTAGCTGCAGGCAAGTGTAGGATCGTTCGAGGACGAGTTGTACTGCCTACAGGTGAGGAGATCCCTCGAGAGGCACTCGGGCACACCCTCCAGGCCCGATTGGATTTCTGGGCCCTTGCTCGAGGCCCAGATAGACTAGCTGCACAGGTACCCTCGCCCCCTTCGAGTTCTGAGCCTACCCAGCCCCTCGTCTTGTCTCGAGTCAATTCCAAGACTTCCCAGGAGCGCCTTTCGAGTCTGAGAGTGCCCACTTCCCCTTTGAGAGTAAGTCGCCTCCCTTCGAGCACCTCCCGAGCCCTCGATAGGACGTCTCGAACCTTCAAACCAAGTCCAAGTCGAATCCCGAGGCTCACTAGAGCCTCTCGAAGGTCTGTTTCCCCCTCTCGAGTCACTCCTTCACCCTCGAGTCACCCTTCGAGGCCTGCTCGAGACCAGTCTCGCCTTCGAAGCCACGGCCTCGATCCACCTTCGACTCCCCTTCGAGACCCTCGGACCACCCTCGATATACCTTCGACACCCCTCGAGATACCTTTGGACAACTTGGCAATACCTTCAGGTGAGGTTGAGCCCCTTCGAGCCCCTTCGAGACCGCTCCGAGCCCCCTTCGAGCCACTTCCAAGCCATTCTTGGCCTCCGAGGACCTTCGGATGCCTTCGAAAAGTGTCCCCCCTTCAGCTGAGTAGCATCTTTTGTGTTTTTCTTATGGTCTCTTTTGTTTTTGAGTTCGCATTTTTGAGTTTTGACTTAGAGTTTTTACTTCGAGGAAGTTACCCTTGTCTCGCTATATGATACAGTTCGGTATGTGATGACTGGGGACAGTCACTATCTAAAGCCACCCTCGGATGTAGGGAGGGAAGCCTCCCTACTAGGTGAATTCCTTTATTTCATTGTTTTTACTTACTGCTTTGTTCTTATATTTTATTCTACCTTTTACTTAGTGTTTGGACGAGTTTGGCTTATGTAAGCCAGACTTGTACTTAGAGTGTACTGTACATACTTAGAAGAAAATAACAACCATGTTACTAGAGACGAGAAGACGAGAATCCGAGCCCGAGGGACTCGGACTATTATTTCTCCATTATCAGACATTCGTTAGACGTTATCTCGACCTTCTTGGGACTTTAGGGCGCATTCTAAGTCTATTTCACTTCTCTTTAACCTCTACCAGGCAACTCCAGTCCCCTTGGGTCGAACTGACCCCACCATTCCAAAGGGAGACCCACAGGCATCTCCCCCCACTCTCATTTACCGACTTTACACCATGATGCCTTGTTTCAAAAGACCAGATACCAATGCTAGCAACGGAAATGGACATGGTGCTGAAGAGAACTAATTAATGAGAGCCTCGGAGAGGCTAAGAGTGGTGGTACTGCGAGACTTGTTATGTCCCTAAGGGAGGTCCTCGAAACCTCGACAGCACAGGAGTGAAAATAGCCTCAAAAAAAAGGGTATATGTTGCAGAGAAAAATGACAAAAGGCCTCTAGCCCCAGACCTGGGCTCTGACTCTACGAACTTGTATGGTGGTTGTTATGTTATTGTTGACTGCTGCCCGCGGCTGAACTCTTGCGCGAGCTTAGTCAGCGCCTGGCAACTCCCGCCACTTCACCTCTCGCCCCTAAGTCCCCATAGACCCCCTCGCACCTTCGAAGCCCTCCTCGCACCTCTCAAACCACCTACTTCCACTTTCGAACACCCTCCTACCAACCCTCGAACCACCCTCGAAACCTCTCGCTACCTCTTCGAACCCTCGAACTACCCTCAAATCCTCGATCTACCTCGTTTCTCGTAGTCGGGGCTTCGCCGCACCTACAGCGCAATGCCAATCGTTGATGCATAAGGACACCACTGAGCGGCAGGCAAAAGTTACTGCCACATGGAAGTTCATATACGAGGAACAGTTTGTGGTAGACACTGCACAAGTTGAGAGGCTTCTCAAGGATGAGTCTCTGGTACCAACAGAGGTATGGGGCCGTGTGTTGCAAGTTAGTGCATTAACACTGATGTCCTGTGCAGAATGCCTTTTCTACGAGGCTTTTTCCCTTGGGATTTGATTTCTTCCTGATGTTAGTGGTTGATCTTTTGCATGAGTTTGAGCTTGGGATCTGGAAAGGGATCTTCATCCACCTGCTTCGAATACTGGACTGCTCTAAAGGGCACCTACTTGCTACTCTCGACCAGCGGTAAGAATTTTACTTGGTTTGTCAGTGATTTAGACAAATCTCAGTATTGGATCAGCTTTCGGCAGGTACCCACCTTTGGCCGCGATACAATATGGTGCTTTCGGTGAAATGTATCTGATTTGAAGCAAATGGCTGCATGTGATTTTGAAGACCTTCTACAAGTGAGTGACACCACTGAGGGACCTGCAACTGCTGTCTTACTTGGTTGCACCTACAGTGTGCAATTCCCATCTTTACAGGACTCCTGCCAGAGCTGCATAATGGGCAAATCATTAAGTTGTTGTTTGTCCTTGCACACTGGCATGGTCTTGCGAAATTAAGGATGCATATGGATGAAACACTCAACATTTTGGAGCATGTCACGCAGGATCTTGGCAATGGGCTTCACAGTTTCGCTGACGAGATGTGCTCTGCATTCTCTATGAGGGAACTTCGACGTGAAACAGAGTCCCATATGAGACGTCAAGCTCGCTCGAAAGGCGGCTCATCGGCTCGCTTTCGGATTAATGCAGCAGCTCCAGGCACAACAACCGGTCGTCGTTCCAAAGCGCTGAATCTGTGTACATATAAACTTCATGCACTCGGCGATTACGTTTCCCAGATATGGTTGTATGGGACAACAGATTCCTTTTCGATGCAGCCCATACGACATTATATCATGATCATCATTAGGACTCACAGGGATTGACGTTTTCACAGGGAGAACTCGAGCACCATACAAGCAAAAGTCGATTTAGAAGGATGAGTGGTAAATCGTTCACATCCCAGCTTGCATCCATCAAGTGTCGACAGGCACGTATTCATCGTATCCATGCCCGAAGAGAAACACTACACTGCAAGGATCCAACTCCAAACTTGCTGGAAGTGCACTATGTCATTGGAAAATCTCAGAACATGCCTGAAGACGTCACTCAATTCATACAGAAGAACTTCGGTGACCCTGCTGCGAAGGTCAGGTGTACTGTCTGATGTTGAGGTTCACCAGATATTGACAATTGTCCGACTGGCAGGGTTTCGTGCAGAAGTTGAAATTACATCTCCTGCCCCGCATCTGCGACCTGCATACACAAGGGCACGCCAGCGATACGAGTCCTTCTCTTTCAGATCCTCAAGTTTGGGAGCCTAGTGGACTCGATCCCTTGGAAAATACTGATCAATCCATCCTGAATTCGCTCAGCTATGTCGTTCTTAAGGGAAATCGAATCTTCAGGCACCCTCTATTCCGCATTAACCACACTACTTATGACCTACGCAGGGAGACCGACTCGATCAATCCCCAAACAGCACATTGGGATATTATGCTGTTAGCTGACAGGGATGGTTCAGAGAAACATCTGTTTTGCTATGCCCGCATCCTGGGCATATATCATGCGAATGTCATATACGTCGGTCCTGGAACCAGAGATTACCAATCACGGAGACAGAACTTTCTTTGGGTATGCTGGTTTGAACTGTTGCCAGACCAACATTCTGGTTGGCAGCATACTGCCCTTGACCGGGCAAGATTTGTGTCGATGGACCGGGCTGATGCATTCGGTTTCGTTGACCCTGCGGACGTGCTGCAGTGCTGTCATCTTATTCCTTCATTTGCTGATGGGAGGTTGCACCCTAATAGCATAGCAACGTCCTGCAATGCCCGTGAGTCTGAAGACTGGAAAGTATATTATATCAATCGGTAGGTAGGGTCCATGGTCAAATATCGATATTAGCTGATTCTCTCCGAGGTTTGTGGATCGTGACATGATGATGCGATATCATTGGGGACTTGTGGTGGGGCACGTCTACACACACTCTCCCAGGACGAAGCCCAACAATAAGGACATTGGCATGCACAACACTAAGGTGCAGCGTAATGATGATTCGGATGTGGCACCTGCAGCTGACAAGCATCAGAGTGTAGAATCTGGATCTGTGCTTGACAACCATGGTCAGTGCGATGATCCTTGGGAACATGCTGATGAGGAGGATGACTTCACGCAGGATGAGTCCGATTCGGATCACATATCTGATTGCAGCGAGTCTGAGTTGGACCTTTTGCGAAATGCGATGTATGAATCAGACAGTGATTCACTGCATGGCAGTGCCGGCCCAAGCTTTTACGAGTTCTAAATATCTTCCTTTATTTCATATTACTGGCATCGAGATATGAATGAAATACCATATTCTGTGACTGTAATGTAATGTCGTGTCTAGGGAACTGTATCATTTTGTGAAGCTATGGTACAGTCCGGGTGGTTCCTCTCCTCCCCATGGGTGGGCTCTCGACAACATGCAGCCTTCCTCCCACTCCCATTTATTGTTGTGCTCGACTCAGACTTGGGTGTGCTGTTACCCATTTTGGTAACTCGCATGGTCCCACCACTGAGATTGGTGAGTGGCATGTCTTCCTACCACATGCCTTCTTGCTCGTATTAAAACATCTTCTGTTCTCCTCGAACAGGCTACCGTGTTATAATATTCATGTGTGAGTCATATTCTGCCCATTTCAGTAGTGCTTTTGATGTGTACCCGTTAGGTTCATTCACAAACACCTGTGTCTTGTGTCACGTTTACTTGGCAAGGCATCTGGCTCACATATGCCAGCTGACTATCCTCTCTATTATGTCTTGTTTCTTTTCATATCTATTTCAACTTCCCAGCTAATTGTGGATCACTCAAATCACCCGATATGAGAGTGATGTCTGAGGCATGGTCCAAGGAGTATGCTGTGGCATACGAAATCCCTATGATATTTGGACAAAAGAGGACCATACTCTGGGAGCCGAAGGCAGTGGCATATTTCTTCATGAATGATATGTGGTCGTACATGATTATTCCAGGATTCAAAGCGATCATGGCAAAGAGGGTATGTCAGGATTTTCAGCATACTTCCATACCTCCCTCACCACAAGATCTTCAGTTCAGCAAGCAGCAGGACTCCATCCGGCTCTGCCACTTTGTCACATCTGACAGAGACTGGAGTTGCTCAACCAGTCAAATTATCAGGACCAAGGAAGTATGTATAGCTTGGGATTCTCGTTACTAGCTCTGGTGTTGAGTTTTTCTTTTCAAGGACGATCGCTGTCTGGCAAAAACCAGCCAAATACTTGCCACAAAGGCCTGATCGCATTCTTGGCAAGGATGGCAGGGACTCCTTGCCATCCCATCCGGTGTCAGGTGCCTACAGGTCCTCGCATTTTCCTGGTCAAAATGGTGGTTTTGATTCCATGCAAGTGTCGTCTGTCATCAAGAACAACCTTGATCTTGGAATCTCTTGCAGCTGTGCCACATCCTCCTTCGACCGTGCCTCAGGTACAGCCACCTCCACAGGTTGTTCAAGGACAAACACCATACCCTAGCTACTCACAAGCAGATTGCCTGCTGTACTATGCCGGTAAAGTGCTGTGCGTGACCCTTGTATGGATTATGGACATGGACAGCACCCTATCCCTCCACTGGCGTGAACAATACCTCCCCGTCAAGTGTATATCCATCTGCCTCTTTGCAGGCCCTTCATCGCCCAGCCACAGGTGTTCAGCAATCAGGTGTGTGCCCCGACTATTCTAGCTCAGCTAGGTCACCCTCCCAAATCTACTACCTCCCACATCAAGCCATGGTATATGCGACCATGCCCTTACTTTCTCCCTTACCTATGCTTCAGCTCAGTGCTGTGGTGGCAGATGTCATACCAGATAAAAAGCAGGTGAGCCGTGAGGTTAGTTCGGGTTACACCAACAGGTGAGCGAGAAAACCATGACGAAACTATCGGTAATTTGCTTAGGCATACGCGACCGCTATAGGCTGTAGTGCCCAGCTTCCCTTTATGTTCCACAACAGTGCTATGTATGGCTACACTGCCATGAATGCCCATGGTATGCCCTTTTATCACCAGAGTTCGCTTCTCACGGCTGCCAACTTACGAAACTGTTTCTTAGGATATGTTGGTTACATGGTCGAATTCACGGTGACCAGCATGGTTCACGGTTCATGCAACAAAGGTCAGAGGCTGCAACATCAGAGGGGAAGCAAATTCTCTTCGATGAAATTGTCCCTCACAACGGTCTGCAGCTCATTCAGGATATCTTTGGAAACTTTGTATGTGTCAGCCTAATTATGCGAGGAGAGTCTGACCGAACTATGCGCATTTTCGTGTTATCCAGAAATTGTTTGAGCATGGAGTGCAAGTGCAGAAGACCATACTGGCTAATACGATGCGAAGGTCATACTCTGGTGTTATCCCTTCAATGTATGGTTGTCGTGTCGTCCAAAAGGCACGTAGCATCTGTTGCATTAGCAGTGTTCACCTGACAAAGGCGAATTCAGGCTGTCAGGTTTATCTTGCCAGAGCAACAAGGGGCATTCATGAAAGAATATCCTCATGTGTTCAAGTGCGTCAAGGATGCGAGTGGGATCATGTGAGGCTTTGCAAATCCTTGAAACTATGTCAACTGAAAGTTTGCACTCAATTTTCTAGCCTATCCAAAATTTGATCGAATGCATTGCTCCCGAGCGGCTCAGCCTTATCAATGCATTCCATGGACATGTTTATGATGTGTCTATTCATCCGTATGGATGTTGCATACTTCTCTGATGCTTCGAGCACCTACTGGAGGACCAAACGAGGCCATTGACGGGCGAATTATACAAGTACACGATCAACCTGATGCAAGACCAGTTTAGCGTACATTTTATGATATGCTGATGGCCCATGGGTTGCTGAGTGAAGCACACAATAGAATTATGTTTTTCAGTTCGTACTCGAGCAGAGTGAACCTCACGATCTTTTCCAGGTTATCGCCAAATTACCCAGACAATGTTGAACATAGTATGTCACAAGTATGCATCCAACACTCATGAGAGGGCACTCATAACCCTGTCAATGGAGGAGGGGCACGCTTTAGTTGGGAAAATAATGACGCTGGGAGGCTGATGGTGTTAGTCGATCATGTCCATGATGAAGGATCAGTTTGTGAGTAAGTGCACCCTTCATACTCACCCCGCGAAGGCCAGAATAATGTCACAGACTACGTTTTGCAATGGGCTCTGACTGTTGCTGAGAGTGATCAAAAGGAACTATTAGTTGTGAAGATTCTCCTGCAAGTATGGCTTCCAGATACATCCTGAGGGGTTCAAGAGAGGGTTGAAGTGGCTGTATGGGAACACCAACTGTATGGTGTGTGCCCTTTCGATTAGACTTCTCCAGCTCTCCTGACCTCATTATAGTGTATGCTTACTTTCTAAGACCTTACATCAGTGATTCCGAGTGGTTCCGTGGCCGTCAAGACAACTTGATCAGAGGGATGGGCTGTCATCAGGACCAGTCAGAACTGCTCGGGTACTGTCGGTTATCATCGGTTACCACTTGGTACCACTGGTCATTTCGCTGATGGCCCCCTCAAGTCAGGGTTACTGGATGCAGACAGCAGGACTTGGTAGGCATTACATATCTTACCAGCATTTCTGACATTTTCAAAGCATGTTGTTCTCGAGGGTTGTAGAGAGGTGCACAATTATTTGGAGGTGCTTCGGGTGGCACAGGTAAGCCATTTGAGCATTCTCCCTGATCGGCACCAGGCCTGCAATATTCGTGCGACCGGGTCAACAATTCTCAGAAGAAGCATGAAAAGTTTGGAATTACCCTACTGCAGGTATGTGTATGTGGGGGTTACCCATGCTAATCTCTAGATCGTAGACATGCCTATGTGACTATTACCTAGTAGATGCTGACAATGGAACAGCAGCGTGAACATAGAGAGATAATCTTCCATAATCCTGTGTGGAAGATGATGAGTACTGGCAGTGGAACAGCAGCATGAACATATATGGGTAATCTTCCATAATCCAGAGGGGAAGATGACAAGTGGTTGAAATGTCTGCCGGAGATAACAAGGCCATCCCATATATAATCTTCATGACAATATCATTGTGATTTAAGTAGCATCATTGGCAGTTCCTGACAATCTTGGGTCTTAATGCAATGTGCAGATAATACATGCTCAGGGCTGAGAGAGTTATTACTATGGTCATCTGAATTACATTTGTTTGGCATATTTAACTGGTTATACCATAACCTCACCAATTTCCTGATGGGTGAGTCTACTTACTATTGGTAGTTTCCTACTTACTGATCTCCTGTAGCTGCCTACAGGTACATCTAATACATTAGTAGTTGAGTCACTACTGAGGCTGCCTACAGCCCTTTCCAACAGAGTACAGAGGCTCCATGCAGCTCTTGCAGGGCTAATGGCTTCAATTATGCTGTTCCTTGTACCCTGTGTTTGGAATTGTTTGCAAAGGGCATTGGCAAGATTGAGGAGCAGTCTACATCAATCTGGTGGAGGAATTGTTCCAATGCAGCTCAGTGAAGAGTGATAATACTACCCCATGAATTGGCATTGGAATTCCCCCACTGGAGGGATACAAAGGTGTGATTGTCAAGCTCAAGAAGAACTGTTTGACTCTGCAGTCTGTCTGAGAGCATAAATTTTGACACAGCACATGTCAACGAGATTAATTCTTCTAAATCCTCTTTCCTGCCTTCATTATTGAATCGTTCTGATAGGAGACCAGCGAGATTGATGAGGGCTGAACAACATTGTGGGTTTTCTGGTGGTATGAATTCCAGTGTGATTTGCCCCAGCATTATTATTGCATCAAGATCCCAGTTCCTTTCTTTATTTCTGAACTCTTTGAAAAGGGGATCAGCGAGGTCTTCCAGAGCTAAGCAAGCACTTGAGGATTTCAGGGGCATGCATTGTAAAGCAGGTCTCGGGGAGGCAAAGAACTCCTCTGTCTAGGTGAAGACAGGCAGTTATTTACCAGAAGGATTGCATGCTGTCTGAGAGTGACAAACCTGA
This sequence comes from Pisolithus microcarpus, assembly GCA_024613185.1. Taxonomy (NCBI): domain Eukaryota; kingdom Fungi; phylum Basidiomycota; class Agaricomycetes; order Boletales; family Pisolithaceae; genus Pisolithus; species Pisolithus microcarpus. Next base: position 281,203 of record JANFAI010000032.1, read on the forward strand.
GCCAAGCAATACCCTTGAGAAGTAGCAGTGCTGCACTCCATGCTGTTTCTGGTTGTCCTTTGAAGACTCCAGGGAATACAGATGCATGCCAATCACACTCTCCTGTTCCATTCAACCTTTCCATCATAGTTTTGAGTTGTGACAAGTGCTGGCTCAGCATTTCACTGGGAAGAGTAAAAACCAGATTGCTGGTCGGGACTACAAAAAATGTTGGATGGCACCATGAACTTATTTCGAAATGTCTTTGCAAATCCCTCAAGATGCCATGACATCAACATATCACCACTTGTTGTATCTGAGTTGAGAGAGTGGAGAAAGACAATGGCAGAGTGACATTTTTTGGTGAACCTGCAACAATATTTGTGAGGTTAAGGCAAGTGGGCCCCGATCGTTGCACTCACTTCGAATCTAACCAATGAGTCACTCTATCTTCAGCATCAAGACCATTACAATCAGAATGGAAAGATTGTGTGTTGACAACTATGATGTTCTCTGAGCCATTGCCAAGGTTGCATCTCCATGCTTCGACATTCTTTGTATGTAGATATCACCCATTGTCATCATTTTTTGACAGTTGTCTATAAAACTACTGATCAATTAGAGGAGGTCGCTAACAAAGAAGTGGAGACAATCACTGAGGTCTTTTCTACCCTCATTGGGCTGACCAAGCTAGTCACTCATTAGTTCAGCCTGCAATGCTTGGGGGTCAATGGTGTGACTCACAAAATTATGTAATCATTTTCAGCGACATGATCACTAAATGTTGAATAGTAATTTGAAGGGTGGTATTGTTGTCAGCTTGGGTGTGATGCATCTGAAGAAGGGGGTCCTTAGTTTGTCTATCTCATCTGATGTCTTTTGTAGCTTGACCTCCAAATGCCGTAGTTCCACCTTGACTGCCTTCACCAGCTCCAGATCTTTCTGAGCCTTGTTCTCTTCCTGAAGGTGTCTGATTGTTTCCTTTTGTTTGTGCCAGAGGTTGTGGAATTGGGCATACAGAGCTTTGCCTGAAGTTGTCTTGTTCAACTTCATTTCTGCATGCACCAATTCTTCCTGCAGAAGAAGGTCCTCCCCCCTCCTGTCAAGCTCTTGATGATCCCCCATGCACATCTCGAAGAGTTGTATTTGAACCATTCATGGCGAGCTCCTGCCTCAATTAGTGGTTTCCAAAACTTATTTTCCAGCTGTGAAACCCTGCTTTCTGCAATGTCCTTGTTTTTCACCTTTTCCCACATAGTGGTTACCAATTGTACACCACCAGTGGCTTTGTCCCCACACAATTGAACAAACATTTCTAGGTTTTTACACACTGACCCAGTCATCCAGTCATCAGTTACATGGTGTGTATACATAATGCCACTCAGATTGACCCTTCTGCAGTATCTGTTTTCATGTCAGTGAATGGCAAATCTTACAAGCTCGATGTTCACTTCTTTTCTAACCACACAACAATCATACAGAGTATATTGCTGTCTGATCGATAATTGTGGTTGAATCCAGGGGTGTCCATGAACATGTATTGTCGGCCTTTGGGCAGGTTAAATATGAACTCCCTAATGTCCTTAGCAAGCCGTTTGACTTTGTGCAATGCTTCTTTGGTTCCTGTGAGTTTGCTGATGAACTATGTGCCCCTTCATCAATGATCTACTAATCCACCCCCTCCACTTATGTTGGTTTTCCCTGACCACCTGGGTCCCATCACTCTGGAATGGAGTATAAACACCAGAAATGACATTTGCAAATACAACATATGCAATGACCATGGGTTGGGGAACCATCCTGTTATCTGAAGGGGGATGTCACTGCAGGTAAGGTGACATTTGTGAGCTTCAGGTATATATGGTATCCCTAAAATACATTCCTCACACATGTAGGAAGAACACCTGCCATCTAAGTCTTCTATATGTTCCACCTGACCATTGTCTTCTTTTTTGCAGGTCCTTCCAAATTTATGTCTTTCATCACTTCAAGGTAACTGATCAAGAATTGGCACCCAACCTTGCCTAATTTGATGCTAGCAGAATTAGGGCCCTTCTACGTGTGTTGTACAGTTGAGGTCAAGCAAACACAGTAAATTCTCTGCTCTAATTTTCCCAGCTCACCACATCACACTAAGAGACTGCAAAGTGTATAAACGATGCTCTTAGCACCTAATGGTAAGATTGGCATGAGCAAAATTTCACTGTGGTAATTTTTTAACAATTAACCCTGAAAATTTGGCCACCCCAAAATATTTCACAAAAATTACCAAAAAAATGTGAATGGGTAGCATCCTCCAATCTGGTTGTGACTGTAAGGCCAGAATTCTAAGTTGATGCTAGTAAGCAATGAAAAAAAAATCCAAGGGATGCACACTTTGGCAGTGGTTTGACCTGCCAACAAGGTCTGTATGGCTCGTGGGTGACCTCGAAAAGCTGCAACATGATGGAATACTGTTGGCCTATGGAATCAGCAAGGTTCAGTATTGGGGGATGCAGGACTTACCAGTTTTCTGGAGTCTGACTCCAGCATGAGCAGTGAGCATCCTCATAAAAGGGTGAGGTCCTGTTCAAGCAGACACAGTCAGTCAAGCACAGATGACAGTGGAGATGACTGGCAACCTGCTGTCATCTTTGAAAGTCTGAAGTGTGCAGCTGGTGGAGATGAGTCTGATGAAGCTGATGACATCGAGGATATTGGTGCTGCATTCCCAGACAATGGTGATAGTGCATCTGTAAAAAAAGGAAGTGCTATGTAGAGCTATGTAGTCAATACAGCATTTGTAGTAATTGTAGTCTTCTCTCCCTTATGTAGTACTACATAGTGACCTTTACAGACACTGCCACACTACATCGAACTATGTAGCAACCCACAAGTACACAGCCACTCTCCTTCCATCACACAATGTAGTGAGTAGTAGACAATGTCAACATTGAATTTCTATAGGTTACAACAGAAATAGCCTAGGGTTTAGTATGACTGGGTATCATTGGCCATCTGATAATTGTGGATGGCAATCCAAAATGCACAGCCCGGGGGATCAAAAACATGCAGCTCAGGGGACTTGGATCAAAAACACATGGCTCAGGGGATCAAAAACACATGGCTTGGGGGATCAAAAATGTGTGGCTTGGGGGATCAAAAATGCATGGCTCTGAAGATGAAATAATTACAAAGAAAACAGCCCACAGTCTAGTATAAATCAGTATCATTGACCATCTGATAGTCATGGATGGCATTCAAAAATGCATGGCTCAGGATGGCCTTCTTTTGATCCTTGGTAGTTTTCACTGTGACTTCAGCATGGATACTGGTGCGAATAAATACAGATTAGCACTACATACAGCAAGTAACAAGTACTCACCACCTGGTACTATAGACCTGCTCAAGGAGTTTTTTGAGGAGGTCAAGCTCACCCACTGCCTTACTGAATTCATCCAAGGATGCAAGGTGGCTACTAAACACTCCTGAATAGTCATCTTCCTTGAATGTGATCATCTTGTGTGAACCCAATGCCCACTTGTCGATCACACACTCAATCTGAATTTGATGTCAGTACAGTACTATGATTTGTGAGCATGAGACCCACTGCTGTGAGTGTGAGTGTGAACACAACTGTAGGGAATGGATTGTAATACTTTTCCCACTTGATGGCATCATCTGATTTGTTTTTGAATAGAACCTTGTTGATGATTTGTTGAATTGCAGGGTTGGTGTATAGTCTGGTATGCTTGTTGAGAGAAGAGCCACATGCCTAGGAAATACTGCATTAGTGCACTGGCTGGAGTGAAACCTATTGACTTATGTGGAAGATAAAAGCTGAATCTTCCTTGAGTTCACTGACAAGCAGATGATTCCTGGTCTGCACAGCTTTATCGGCACTCATTTCGAAGCTGAATGAAGTTGCAATGATGGGTCAAGCCTTTGATTTGAACTGGCCACATATGTGTGTGCTCCATGCCATAATCTGGTCTCAAAGTTGAGTTAAACTGTTCCAGATGTTCATGAAAGCTCACCAACTTTAAAATCCCACCATCAATGGTGAGCTTAATGTTGTGGTGGTGACAAGTGAGGGTCCAAGCTTTCTTCACCCAATCAACTTCCTGGACACTAGAAGGAAATGGATTTTCCATGAGTAAGATCACACAATAAACTTCAATCGCTGTTTTGAGAACAACTTGGACATCTGCATCATAGTTGGCTGCCCCTTGCTTGCATTATTGATCACAAGGGTCTTCATATTGGAGGTATTGTTCTGGTCTTCTTGCTTGACCACGGGTTTAGACTCAAGAGGCATGCCAGAGTCACATGTGATCTTGAGGCCATCCAGAGTCAGAGATGGTGGTTCATACCATGAGTGCTGCATGGCACACAACTTGTTGGTACTTTCCAGTGTCTCAGCCTTCTCATAGAAAGCCAGATCACAATGAACATGCTTCCTTGGAAGCTCATTACTCGGCTCATCCACTACAGATGAAACCTCAGGATCCAAGTGATGGTCATACAGGCTTGAAGATTGTAGAGTACATTAGATGAAATATACTAACACTGATCAACAGCTTACTTGGGTTCATTGTCATCCATCTGCTTGCTGATGTGAAGAGTGGCAGAGGTACACAAAACACATCAGTCATGACAATGCAAATGGTACAGCTAACTTACTAGGGGAAGGGAGTGGGTTTGTGTTCTCGCACCCTCTTGTGGCCAGTAAGGAGGCCTTGAGTGGTGATTTCATTGTAGCTATTGGCATTGTACTCTAAGATGTTCAGCATAGATGGGGTATGGGTAAGGCTGAGGTGTGCATGTGCAGGAAGAGCTGCCTGAAAAGAGTAGTTAGTGTTGCTGAGTTGATGCATTTGGTAAAGTTGAGAAAACTTACTATAGGTCTAACAGGTTTTTTGCCTGCAATGGGAGGCACATTGGCCATTCACAAGACAAGCGGTGACACTGCAGCACTGTGAGGGTTGCTATGTTTGGCAGCGGGGGTTATGACAGCTCTAGCAGTGAACTGAAGCAAATGGTTAGAATATCAGCCAAAAATCTTCATAAAAGTGAGAAACACTACTGTGCTGTCTGTTTGGACTGGCAGGCTCATGCAAGCTCTATCTACTTGCATAGGCATGGCCACTGGTGCATGCTGTAGGGAGGGAAGCCTCCCTACTAGGTGATTTGCCTTATTTCATTGTTTTTACTTACTGTTTTGTTCTTATATTTTATTCTACCTTTTACTTAGTATTTGGACGAGTTTTGGCTTATGTAAGCCAGACTCGTACTTAGAGTATACTGTACATACTTAGAAAAATAAGAACCACCTTATCCCCAGATGAAGTAAGACAGAATTCAAAGGCTGGAGTCTTCAGATTATTAGTTCTCCCTTGTCAGACAGTTGCCAGACATTATCTCAGTCATTCTTGGGACCTTTAGGGTGTGTTTTAAGTCTTTTCTTTGCTCTCTTGGACTGCTACCAGGCAACTCTAGCCCCCTTGGGTCGAACTGAGACCCATCCTTCCAAAGGGAGACTCACTAGCTTCTCCCCTCACTCTCTTTCATCCGACTTACAATGCAGGTCTGTCTTGGCTGCTTGACTAGCTTGCTCATGCTTATGCATTAAGACCTCGCATCGCTTGGCCTTTGACATAGCTTCTTGGTCTTGTTTTTGTTTCTCTTGTTGTTGCTCATCTGTAGCGAATGTTAAACAGTGAAATTTGCAGACATAATACACTTACCTAGCATAGCTTGTATCTTCTTGCTTGGGTGATGTGCTCGACCAGCATGGGTTATATCACTCATCTGCAGCAGATACAATGAAGGATTAGCAGACAGTGTTGGAGCCAAAAAATGAAGATGGCTTTCTGGCATACTTGTACTTTACAAGTGGTTTTATATCCGCACAAAAAAAAAAATGCAATGCATACAACACATTGGTAGTTGAATAGGGATTACAACATGTCTGTCAAAGATGGTGTGGCCAGTAAGGGGACATGTCAATGGGGTCATTGAAAAGAAAAAAAAAGAGGCTTACTAGTGCAGTCATGGTTAGGTCAAGTCCCAATGTGGGAGAGGGCAGTGTTGGAAATGGATATGTTAGTAAACCAAGGGCAGCAGGAGGCAAAGAGCTTTTGAAAAATGTCAAACACCAAGGCTGAGCCTTGCATTCACCTTCATCATCATGCCTCGGGCTAGAAAGTCCTCACAGAAGTGTTGCCACTGTGGTCTGGGTTTCCCGACAAGGAGTGGAGTACACTGCCACATTTCACATTCACCATTATGCCAGGCACAACAGGAACACCATAGGAATTGCAATGAAGTAGTTGCTGCTGGTGCCATCCTAAACAACAAGACCAGTGAATTTGATATGGGCAATATGGGTGACTTTGGAGACAATATGGGGGACATGCCAGGGGACACTCTGAGGCACCATGTGGCTCAGGTGGAGGACACAGATGATGACAAAGACACTGGAGACAGCAAAAACAGAATTTCATGCTATGCATGTGAGTATGATGAGGGCCCAGTGGCTGACATCCTGGGAAAGGGTCAGACTGCATTTGAAAATATGAGGGAAGTCCAAGATGGTTTGGGGGGGAGCACATATTCTCCTTTTGAAGATTGCAAGGACTGGGAGTTGGCCCAGTGGCTGATCAACAACATCAATCAGTGGGCTACAGACGAGTTCCTAAAGTTACAAGTCATAAGTGGTCGATGATTTTTGTTGAAGGATGAAGTAATACTTACAAGTCTCAAAGACAAGGATGCAGATACAACTGAGTTATCAAAGCACTCATATGTTCATGAAAATTATTGATAAGCTCCCAACCAGTCCCAAATGGAGGTGTGAGCTGGTACATACTCATGGAGATCTTGAAGACATTGGGTGTGATCAGGCAGGAGATGAAAATCATACCATTGGTGGGGATGAGGTCGAACTTTGGGTGTGCAATCTGGTTTCCTGCATCAGAGAGTTAATAGGCAATCCAGCATTTCACAGGGAGATCACATATGCACCTGAGAAAGTATACACAGACTGTCATGGAACTGCTCGATGGTATGATGAGATGTGGATGGGCAATTGGTGGTGGGAGACACAAGTGAGCACATTCACTTAAAATATTACCCACTAACTGGAAGAATGAATCAGTGTCATTTGCCATCAGGGAGCACTGTCTCACCTGTGATTCTTGCATCTGACAAGACCGAGTTGTCACCATTCAAAGGCAACAAGAATGCATGGCCAGTGTACTTGAGTATTGGAAATCTGTCAAAAGAAGTGCACTGTCAGCCAGGTCACCACACATCAGCAAATCAGTCATTTTCACACAGTTCCACAGCCACCACAGTCCTTCCCAGTATGGTTACAGTGGCACATGACTACAGTGTGACAGTTCACAGTGGTGTACAGGGTCACAGCATTGCCACAGTGCCATGGTTTCACAGCCATATTAGGGCACAGCGGGTCACAGCACATCACAGTGCATCACAGCACACAGTCGGCACAGTGGTACAGTGTTGAGCAATGTACAGTGTCACAGCATGTCACAGCAGTACAATAGACAATGTGTCGAAGTACATTATGTATGATACTACTAGCCACTACTAGCTGGCAGAATGGAAATATAATGCAATCCATATTCACCATCTCAGGTTACCTCACACAACAGTCTTGGCTTCATTGAACCTTACTGTTGTTACTAGTCATAGCCTATCATTGTGCCTGCAGACAATGATTGGCAGAACTTGTCCTGATGTACTAGTACACTACCAACTTCTTATCGATACAACAGACTTCCTGTCAACACCCAGCGATGATCCGTGTCGTGTCTCTGACCACCACTTTGTTTGTCTGACTGCTATTGCTGACCATCTCCACAACTAGTCTTCTGCAGGCCTGTCCACTTGGATTCCCCAGGTATTACTATGTCGCCGATATCATAAGTGTAAAGCTTTCCATCACTACAACCAAGTGCAGCATGCCGGCCATCCTTGCGGTCCCATTCAAGTTTGTTGATTGCGTGACCCATTCCAATGTTGGTAGTTATGGCGGAAACCTGGGGTACCGTAGGGATAGTTCACAATATCATTGCATTTCTAAGTAGAATATCATGCGTACCTCCGTGTCATTGTTTGAATTCCATGAATCAAACTTTCCTGAACTGTCGGCAGTACCAAATACCACGGGATGCACAAGATGCCATTTTGCATCGTAGACATAATTGTCCACCTCATCAAAAGAATATACTGGGGGAATGGTACATGCTGTCGTTGATGGCTTTGCAAGACTCTTGGCTTGCCAAAGCTTCACCATCCAATCCATGCTTGCCGCAAGGAATAGATCCGAAAAATCAACAGGGCCTGCAAGGGGATGGAAACGCAGTCTCATAACATGGCCAGCATGCCCCTTATAGATGTCCTGCTGGTTGAGTCCAGCCTTCACACCAGCACGGTCGTACCTGTTCGCCTGGTACATGTTACCTTCTTTGGTACCAACCCAAAATGTCGTTGTCTCATTGTCAGGGAAGTCAAGCATGGTGATGGCCACTTCGCCCATTTTATTATGGCCGGCGTGAATCAGCACCAAGGTTTCCTGCACGAGGGGTTATCAATGCAGTCATGTAGTACTTGAGCAGAAGTGCAAAAAAAAGACCAATCCACTGACCTGGGGATGCACCAGCATGTCCACCAGCCAACTACAGACACTTCCGTCCATGCTGCTGGTGGTTTGGTTGTGAGCGTTTTGGGTTCCAACCATTCTCATCGAGTAAATGTGGTGGGTGTGACCTGCTAGCAGCTGATAGTGGCATGTTCATAACTGGTAAATGCTTCGACAGGGTGTCCCAAAGAAGGATCGATCGAACGAAGTAGCAATGCTTGGCCTCAGCAAAGTTATGTGCAGTAGCTGTGACATGCAAACGCTGCTGTGCAGAAGAGTGAGTCATGAACTGAGTCGACCCAAAAGCCAGGCTGAAGAGCTTTCCCGGCCTCAGTACCCAATTCAAAGTCCACAGCTGCTGATGTCCACAGTGGCAGTGCTCAGTCTCTACACAGAGGCCCTCCCAATACTGATTTGCATCTCTCCAACACAAGCGGATTCCTTCCTGCTGAGATGGTATGCACGATGAATCCAGAGACTTTCAGCACCTTGGTTGTCCATTGGCCACATGAGTAAAATTGATTGAAAGGAAAGAAAATACCTGTAAGCCAAACATAGCATCGAGACCCATCTCCAAGAAGTCTTGGTTGTCCTTGTTGAAAATACGAAGGAACCTCTGCTGGAAGATGGAGGTCAAAAACGAAGTGGATAAAACCGACGCCATTCATGGAATTGGGTAGGGACTTCATCTCCAGTGATCCAACTTGATCTGAACAGCCAGAGAAGAGGTCGACTACATGTCCATTGTTAGAGGCCCATTTCGTGAAACCTTCGTAGAATTAAGAGGCTGCTGAGAAGGGAAGTCTTCTTGCAATGGTCACCTTACCTTCACAGCACACTTGTAACACTTAACATTATCTTGTTTGATGTTGTGATGGGAGGGAACAAATCGTTGCCAACCACCATTCCAGGACCCTCAGTAGCAGGACCACCAGAAAACAGTATGATGCAAGTGCCTGTATTGGGATATGTCACCTTCAGGGGTCAGCGAGAGGTTACAGCACAGAAAAACACATATACTCACTGCCAGCAATCCAACTGCAACACTCAAAGTGACTGCAATTTACCACAATGGAAGCTTGTCATTCACAATAGGTTAAGGATCGCACTGGAGGAATACAAGTACTCTGGTAAGCTGGAACTCCACCCATTGCATTGGGAGTAAAAATTGGGCAGTGCCGAGTGCTTGCTGAGCATGAGCAGACCAGGGCAAGGAGCAGCACAAGCCAGAGTGCTCAATCCAAGCATGTCTTGAATTCATTTGAAGCATACTCTGTACCACTGCGGAAGACATAGGATTTACTGCGTTCAACGTAACCGAGTTCATGGACCTGAGTCTGTAACATGTCAGCTATTGTCTGCTGTCCTCGACAGATGGCATACTGTGGTACCGAGAGTGATAAGCCTGAAAAGGGCACACAGTGGGATGTAACCGGGACTGGCAGGAGTGGCCTTACGAAGAACCTTGAGGTCTTCCTCATCCAAGTGAGTATCGACCACAAAGATGAAGATTCAGGGCACTTAAGCCGGACAAGAAAGCCATGGTAGTGTGCTTGGAGATTTCATCAGGACTTCAACATTGCAGCGAATTTGAGGCTTATGTCAGCAGGTCCTTTGTAATACGTCCTATCCCATAGTTCTAATCTATCCATTTCATCTCTGTGCATTGGCGCTTGTCGGCTGTACTGGCCACTCTCATCCATCATGTTGGTGGACTCTTGTCGCTGATTCCGAGGTTAGTGTGTCATTTTCGGTCTATGCATATGGCTCATGTCAGTTGCATTGTTGGTCTCCTGTCCACCTGTGTTGGCGTACCGTATTGCAGTGCTCTCGTCAATCATGAGTACTCCTATCACCCATGCTGATGTTAGTAGGTGTTTTATGGGCCCATACAACTCATGTCAGCCACATTGGCGGCCACCTGTCACCCGTGCTGGCGTACCGTACTGTGGCGCTCTGGTCGATCTTGTTGGCCATACCACTATTGTTTCTTTTCAATTTTGTCATTGACAGTCGTGGTATTCCAGTGCTCTAGTATATCCTCTCTATATACCTGGCACCCCCCATCTCATGTGTTCCGGTAGTGTCTTCCATTACTAACACGTCTTTGCTCTGCACTCGCATCACATCCGCGGATACCCTACCCACAACCCATAAGTTCAACTCATTCCCTAATGTCTGACCAACTGTTCATAGGCTTTAGGTGCTGTTGACCAAACTGCCATCTACACAGCCCATCACTCGTCAGGATGAGTACTATGGGCACGAGCACACCTCTCTGCTTTCCACTAGGTTCATCACCCACTTATTCACTTGCCCCGAACTACCTCCCTCATCCTTGGGATCAATGGAAAATTTTTCAAAAGTTTATCGCCTATCCCCCCCACTGCATGAAACTCCACCCTTCGGTCACATTCACCGCACTCGTCTTGCCGCAAAGACTGAAGGCTCGATTTCCCACTGCTCGTGGCTCGTCCAGCCACCGCCTCTTCATCTCTGTGTTCATGCTCGCCAGCAAGGTCATCTGCAACGATACGTGCTCGAACAAGTCATGGAGCGTCGTTGCGCAGGGTATGTTTCAGTTGCAGGAGATCAATCAGATGGAGAGGCAGATACATGGACCCTTTGACACTCAGTGAGTTCGAAGCAAAGGTACGAAAGGATTTTGCAGGGATTGGGCCACTCCATACTTACAAACTACCATCTACCAAAAAAGTCGACTCCCCCTCCATCTACCAAAAAAGTCGACTCCCCCTCCATCCGCCAACCCTTTTGCTCTGCCCAGTTTGAACTTTGCGTCGTCTTGTCCTCACCATCATCGCTATCCTTTGCCCCCGCAGACTGCATCCTTATCACAGTGTCCCTCTAGATATGGATTAAATTAAATTTTCATGTAGTCTGTAGCATTTGTATGGCACAAGTAGATTCGGATATCTCACTTCAATGAGGACTTGAACTGTACACAGTGTATTCAATTGCATGGATGGAGATGAACGTGATAAGTACAGCTGGTATGTAATAAATGTATGACAAGCGGTCACATTTTTTGGCTCACAGAGTGCTCAAATGTCAGAAGAAAGGCAGCCACCTGTACAAGTTGTGAGATAAGTAAGAACAATGTGATCTGTAGAGTGACCATACCAGTAACCCTGTTGTTGGACATTTGATGACACTTGCGAGTCGAGGGAAGGTCGCAGAGGGAGACACCATTCTTCCGGATACTGTGATGAACATGTCCGAGGTTGAAGTCAGCATACTGCAGCTTCCTCTCTGCGAGCTCAGCCCTGAACTGGTAGAGGTTCCCCAAAGCATCAATGTCCTCGAGCCTGGCAGTGGAGAGCTGCTGTTCAACATGACAAATTTTGCGCTGGGCTCTGGCAACCTCAAGGACCAACTTCGCTTCATCCCTTTCTGCACGCTCCTCCTCTTCTTCTTCTTCCTCTACTTGTCCCCCCTCATCCTCAGTAGAGACCTTTAACAATGGAATAAGTTTGAGCAAGTAAATGTCAGACAACTCATGTTCTCTGCTTGCACCAGCACATTCTGAGTGTGCATAGGGGATCTTACTGTGAAGCTGAGAGCATAATTATGGTATGGAAAAGGGGTTGTATGTGGTGGTAACATGATCAACAACTTGGGGGCTCTGAACAAACCAATCATGGCAGGTGTTCCTTGGATGAGAGAAGCACCTGTATTGGACGAGAGGATCTGTGGGGCAGAGGAAGATGGGGGAGCCAGTATAATTTGCTGTGAATAACTGATGCTGGCATCAGGCATTTCTGGAACAATACTGGAGGAAGGATGTGAGTAGGAACCAGCACAAGCTTTTGTGCTAAGCTGAGGCATATCCAAACTGCTACTCATAGTTGTGCACGGTCCCGGCTTGCCAAACGTACTGGGGGGCTTGGGGATTGCCATATGAGGACGACCTAGCAGAATGATATGAACATGACACTATAGCAGAACAATATGGTAGGCGAAAATCATTTGACGCATTAAGGCTCCTGCCTGTCTCAAAAACTGTGGGAAAGTACAGGCTGACCAGACCACCTTGGGCAACCGAGAGTGATACAGTGTGCTCACTCATCCTATCTCCTTCCACCAACTGCTCTGCTTCACTCTATATGCTGCTGTGATGTCGACATCCGCCAGACTTGTTCGAAAATCAGGTTGAGTCTGCATCTCCCTTGTAATCTAACTAACCTCCTCATGGGTGCAGCTAGGACCACAGAATTACACAAGAATGTAAGGACAGACCTGCCAGTGGTCGCCTCATTCTGTTCAGCCATGTACTTGTTTTAAATCGTCTCTTGTTGTGTTCACTCAGGATGGTGAGCTGAGGGACCCGGAGGTTGTTGTGCAAGCGTTGAATGATATTGGGTGTGTGGGAGCAGTTTCTCCACTCTGATCATCCTGCCACTTCTCTAACATGGTCGCTACTGCTAGGCATATGCTACCCTCAAAATGAAAGGCCGTGTTGAACTCCTAACAACTGAAAATCTCAAACAGGTGCATGCCAAACTCATGAAGACTCTCAAAGTACAGATCGCCGAGAACAACGTCTTCCATGGTAGCACCAATAGTAACAACAATTCCGACGATGGCGAGGAAAATCACTATGTCAATGTGGGTTGTACACGGCAAACAATGCAGAAGGTAGCGCTTATGCGAAATAACCACTACTATCTTGCCTTCTGTCTGGTTGAATTCGTAGACTGCCAACTCAATTACATCTGTAAGATGTGGAGGGTGCATCTTCTTTTACTGTGTTAGCTTGCGCACCTCGCACCTGCAGTGGGGCTTGACATTCTCTTGTAGCAATACATTGCAAAGTGGCGAAATCCTTTTGCAGCCACAGTTTGGTCATGTGTCTTTGTGTGTGAGAACAACAAATATGGTATGAGCACCTCTGAGGAGCATAGTTTGTCCAATACCGAGTACTTTACTTGGGGCGATAAAATCCCTGGTCTTCAGGTATGGACTTCTCGCAGGTTGGGTTTCCTTTACTCACGACTCACGATAGGTCAACAGCATGGACATTATCACTTCCCATCATGCAACCCAGTTTGCTCATAATTGGGTTGTTGAAGGTAATGGCCCACTATTTATGGAATTTGTTACTTACCGTTATGGTGGTCTCGTGAGTATGCCCGCCCTCCCCATCAATCCTACCTGTGACTCTAAGTGGCAGTTCTTCCCTAGTATGTCTGACCCTGGTGCTACCTATCATACCCATGAAGAGATCCAGCAGATGCATAGCACGCAAAGTCCAACCCACGGGTTGCAACGATATATCGAAGAATGGGGTCTTACTTCCCTGCAAGAGCTCAGGGTGTAGATCTCTCCCTGCTTAAGTCGAGAAAACTGATGTATTTTTTTTCAGCAACTTGACAAGGAGGCTAAAGCAGAGGTTGACCAGGCCATCGAGGAAGCAAAGACATCACCTGCCCATCGTTCGAAGGGTCTGTGGACTGATATCTATGATAAGGGTCCACCATTCATGCAGGGATGGGAGTGCAAGGAAGTAAGTTGTTTCCTCTTTCTTCGTTCATAATTCTGAACAGGTGCATCATCTGCCTATCTTGTCTAATGGCCCGAACCCCATGCAACTTCTCAGTCACGAGGCACTCAATCTTTGTCATCTCCATCAAAGAATGATACTAATGCATTGTGACTTCATAGCATCATATTTGTGCAAAGTGAGATAACAAGAACCCGGGTTACCCCTTGAGAACAGCCTAGCTAGTTTAGAAGTGGGCTCGAGTGCATTTACCACGCAAACTTCTTCAGAAATAGAAGTACATTTTTTTTTTACCTCCAAAGGAGCTCACTGATATGCACCGAAGACTTGCCAAGTAAAACGAGGCCCCGACATTATGCCAGAATGCTATCGTTGGAAACAAGTGGGATATTTACACGTTGTACAGCCTATCTGGATAAAATTTGCAGCCTCTGAACAATAATATGACTGCTGGGGGTCGAAAGATGAGTGATCTGGCAGGCCGGGTGGGTCCATAGGACTTTTTCATATTATTTCCAAACTGGTCTACCTTACACCTGTTACTGTCTGCCTTCACGCAAACCACTGTAACCCTGCCTTTAGCATTCCAACGTTCTTCTTTTCCTCACCCTCAATTTAAAAAAAAATGCTGAAGTGCCCACGTTGTGCGAAGTCATTTGGAACAGCAAATGGTGTCACCTTCCACCTCCAGCAGCCATGAACAGCATGTCACCTTTGGGAATGGGAGTATATTTCATTCTTAGGCGATCTGACATTGGATGGTGCTAATGTGTTTGCTCTCCATTCTCCAAACTTGGATCTTGCACTGATGGACGATCACTTCGATGGCCCAAATGCTGACTATGACATCCCTGAAATCGGAGAGGGAGTGGAAGTTTTCGCACCAATGACTTATGCTGGACATTTTTGCCTAGGTGAGCATTTCAAAGGCACTGTGATCATATATGGCATCGGGGACACCTTCCTCAGGCACTTCGACATGGATCGTCATTTCCATTGTCAAACTAATATGTACTATCCTTTCACCAACTTCGGGGATTGGGAGATGGCCAACTTTCTACTTCAGTTGAATCTCAGTATGAGAGAGGTCGACAATTACTTGTAAGCATTTGTCGTATTTTACAAGTTCATCACTATCATTTACGTGCCACCTCTTACTGTACAGATGAAGAAGATGCTGCTCTCCTTCTGGACTGCAAAGGAACTTTGCAAGCATATTGAGGATCTTCCAAAAGGGCTGTGCTGGAAAGTTCACATAGTTCCTACACGCCATCCAACCACCAACCCTGTTCAGCTCTACTGGCATGATTCTCTCAAATGCATAGAAGCATTGTTTAACCATCTGTTTTACACAGGAAAAATGGACTATTCTCCATTCCGTGTGTTCACTGCTGCAGAACGAGTCATGAGGGTATACAGCGAGTGGATGAGTAGCGATGGAGCTTGGGATTTGCAGGTAAAGGTTTCAAGGAAATAAATTGCATATGCTGACTACCTTCAGACGAAAGTTCCCATAGGCTCCACAATTTGCAGCGTAATCCTTTCGTCAGACAAGACGAATATCACCAACGTCTGTGGAGGCAAGGTAGCACACCCATTGCTTATCAGCCTTGCTACCATCAGGATGAATGTCCAGAACAAAGGTTCATCACATGCCTTTCTGCTGACCGCACTGATGCCCATCGCTGAATTCATCTATCCCATTATGAGGATCCATTTGGTCCTGGAAGCACGTCTCTTCCACGCATGCCTCGATTTCGTTCTTGAACCTCTCAAGAAAGCCGCTCAGTTCGGTCAGATGATGGCAGATCCACTCGGGAACATTTGTTTTTGCTTCACCCCACTGGTCTCTTACATAGTCGACACACCTGAGGCATGCATGCTTGCATGCATACAAGGAAAAACATTGCCTGTCATGAAAGCTATGTACAAGAACTTTGGCGACCCATTTCGTCACAGCCCATGGACCGGTGAGGAAACTCTCCATCAGCTTGAGAGCATTCCCTGCGACCCCAATGACATCGAGGCATACTTTGACGCATGTGCACAATTTCGATTGAGTGGCATATTGCGTCCTTTCTGGCGTGATTGGCTTCTCAGTGACCCCCACAGGTTTCTTACACTGGAGTGTTTGCATCATTGGCATCACATGTCCTGGGACCACAATGTCAAGTGGTGTAAGTGTGCATTGGGTAGTGAGGAACTCGATTTCCATTTTTCTCTTTTACCACCCATCACAGGCCTTCGTCAATTCAAGTCTGGGATCACTAAATTGAAGCAGGTTGGTGGATGCACCCAGTGTGACATTCAACGATACCTTGTCATTGTCATAGCTGGCACTGCCCATCCCGATGTCGTCGCTGCGGTCCACGCATTGACAGAATTCCATTATCTTGCCCAAGCACCTGCAATCACAGAAGAGGGATGTGAAAAGATTGCAGCAGCACTCGCCAAATTTCATCATTACAAGCAAGCTATCATCGACAGAGGCCTTCATCGAGGTGACCAGAGTGGGTCAATCCTTGAGCACTGGGAAATACCCAAGCTCGAGTTGCTACAAAGTGTTGTCCCCAGCATATCTCAAGTCGGTTCGGTGTTGCAGTGGTCTGCAGATACGACGGAGCACACTCACATTGAGGTCATTAAGGACCCAGCATCAAGGATGAACAACAAGGATTACAGCTTGTAGATCTGCCATCATTTGGATCGTGTCGAGAAATGCCGGATGTTTGATACCACCGTATGCTTACACAGGACTGCTGAGGCGGGATCCTCTAGTTCTGCCGTTGAACATGACAGGGATCAAAGTGATGGAGAGGTTGATCATGTGGTTGACGACGTGGGTGAAGCTGAAGCAGCTGTCTTAAATGACTTGTGGGCACCGAAACAATCACCATCTGACTTCTTCGAAATCACTGCCAAGCTTCTTGCATCTACGACCCTTTCTTCCTCTCCGCTGTGCACATTCGTACATGGTTCAACTGCATTCCATCTCAACTTCCACCCTACTTTCTGTCATCTTTCGGTTGATGCTGCTGCAGAGAAATTTGCTATACCTGACCTTCGTAGCGCACTGGGAGACTACCTGGCTCTTTACAACTGCCTCAGTCGAAGGATCTGACCTTTTGGGGGAGCCAGACAGTCAGCGCAAGATATACTGCTGCCCTTTGAATATCTTCAAATTTGGTACAAAGTGTGTATCCAGCAAAGGGTTTATCATGATAGAGCTTCGACTGCTTTGGTGTACACCATTCATGCCCAACCGCCAAATGGTCATTGGAAATATGGTCACTACGATGCAGCTATTCTGCAGGTGGATGAGGGTTATGACTGGCCAGACAGCGGCCTCACAGGTTTTTTTTCGTACGTACTGTAGTGGAACTAATCCTAGTGCAGGACATGCAGTTGTTGAAGTCTGTCTCATAATGTGTCCATGTCCTCCCAAGGGAATAAATGTCCCATGGGCAAACCACTTTCTTGTCTATGTGCGGCGGTTCGATGTTGTCAACGTTGAACCCTCAACACACCTACACATGCTCAAATGGGCAGTTCGCGCATCTGGATCGTACTTCGGCGATGTATTCCCTCTAGATCAGATCAGCTCCTTTGCTCACAGCACCATGATCTCATTAATTCTGCAGAGCTTGTATTATTACTCCCTCGCTGGCTCGTCCATCAATGGTGACTCGGAGCAGCCCAAGGGGAACCACAAGGCTAGATTGTGGTGCTACCAACCACCCCTGCAAGTCCCGCCACCATCATACACAGTCCAGCAGCCACCGCATACATCCCTATGGATTTCCAGTCGGCTTCTGTGAGTCCACATGACTCTCATGTGACCCTTGCTGCAACAAGACAGCCTTCACTGCCCCATTTGCACGATGTGATCTGGGCCAGGAAGTTGTCTTCTTCCAACCGCGGGTCTGCACACATGTACAAGAAGGTGTCACCTGTGGAAAGGGACCAATCACTGCAGCTTCCACCATTGAGAGGTGACGGAACTTGTGCCATCCCTTCTGTACCATTTTCAAATGCTGGTCCTCCTGGCATACAGTTCTATGCAGCATCGTCTACTTCTGCCAGCCAGCACCCGCATCCATACCACCACCATCATGCATCCCACCATCAGAGCTCGCTGGCATATCCTTCGCTGCATATGCGGACTTATGGTTGATAGATTTCTCGGCCCTACCATGCACTGTCGCATCTACTTTTTTTTTCACATTCTGGCATCCACACAAATTTTATTACATTCATTCTCTATAATGTGGCATTTTCTGACTGGCATCCACATTATATTCCCACTTCTGAGAGAGGACATGGCACCACTGCTTTATTGTACTACAGTAACCGTTATCTTTTTTTTTGTGCAACTTGGTCAGCATTCCATCACTCTCCTCTCCGCAATTTTTGTTCGCACCTTTTTCTATATCATGCGAAACATGTTCTTGGGACTATGATCCTCCATGCTCATAGGCAGTGTAGCATAGGTAGCAGAGTAGCAGTAGGAAGGGCCTCACATATCAAGCGCAAAAAATTCAATGTCTGTCCTCCACATGCAAAACGAAAATGCAGATGAGTTTCACCAGCAGCATATGCACTCAAAAAACTCATGAGGCCCGAGGGGCAATCACCCATAGCAATGGACACGACAGCTGCTCTAACCCATTGTGATCCCGTGACTTCATTTGGTGTTATTTGGTTGTGCCTCGTGGTGGTCGTGTGTTATCGGTGTCACATGTGAGGTCGTTGGGTACATCTGATCACTCCATTTCCCTTCGTGGGGCTTGAGGCATATGCCTGCAACATTCTCAGCATCGTCAAGAGAGTCAAACACTTCAGGTGAGAGTCTTTCTCCCATCATCTGTGGAGCATCAGCGACCATACTACCACTGCCAGCACCAGTCTTATGCAGAGTCACTCATACGAGTCCATCTGCGCTCTGCACTCGATTCCGCTAGCTAATTCAACCATGGCATAGCTGTGAGTCACCATTTACATTGTCATCCAATGGCTTAGACCATCCCATCCCACCCCAAATCGACAATCCCTACATGACTCCCTCCACCAGTGGCGATGACTCATTTTCTCCCTGTATTCATCCAATTTGCCAATACAGTGGATTCCCTCTGTGTCCATGTCCTGACTTCTTCATAACTGGAGATGTCATGTGGCACTGGCAAGATGCTTTCGATTCTGCAGATCACGAAGCCTTTCTGGCTCTCCTCGAGTGTGTGCCCCTCTTTTCCCTTCCTTCCTCTCCTCACCTGCAACCAGCCTCTTCACACAACCTCCGCACAACCCTTTTGCCCCTCTATGACCACCTCCTCCACTCCCTTCTCGCACATTTCCCTCACCTGTACTCACATCCCTCCTGGCCACCCTCTTCTCTCTCTTTCGCTACCTCCTCATTCCATCCAGCCACTTCGATCTCCTACATCAAACATGATTCTCCATCCACGCTGCCCTACCTAAGTCTCTCCCTTCAAGTCTAACGTGCAGCTGCAGAAGTATGGGTCTGTATTGTGACAGTTGAAAATGAAGGCAAGGGGGATGGCGCTGGTATTGATGGCAACGGAGTTGAACGATGTGGATGCTAACTTTTGTCTGCAAGGTATGTTCATTCGCTCTCACACATGACATCAGCAAACTAGACATCACCTGGCCAGAACTGGCCAGAGCTGGCCAGACTCCCAGCTCACCCAGAAAGGTCCCCCTCTGGCCAGGACTGGCCAGACAGGGTTCCAGAGTTCCCAGAATCCCAGCCCATCACCTCTGTCCATACTTTTACTATGCTTTTTTGCTAATGCCACTACCATTTTTTGCTAATACCACTACTACACTTTATTGCTAGTCCCACTACCATTTTTTGCTAATACAACTACTACGCTTTTTTGCTAATCCCACTACCATTTTTTGCTAATACAACTACTATGCTTTTTTGCTAATCCCACTATGCTTTCACACTAATAGGACTATCACTCCATCACACAGAAATCAAATCAAAGTAGTAATATATTCAAATCCAAGTACTACCACATGATAACCTAATAGTACTATGCTTTTTTGCTAATAACACTACCTGCTACACTTTCCTAATACTACTATCTACTACCCTTTCTCCTAATACTACTACCTACTACACTTTTTCCTAATACCACTAGTACATACTACGCTTTTTCCTAATACCACTACGCTTTTTTGCTAATACTACTACCTACTACGCTTTTTCCTAATACTACTACGCTTTTTTGCTAATACTACTACCCACTACTACACTTTCTCGCTAATGAAATAGTTGGTAGTAGTGGACTAATAGCATACCCCCCCCCCCCATGGTAGGAATTGGGCTTTGTTTGGTCAGCTTTGGCTGCTTGCACAAAAGGTGTGAGTTTTGGTGTCCACTATATCGCATTTTGGGGTATTTTTGTGACTTTGCAAAATTTCGAGCTATTAGTGGCTGTGCCAACTACACAACAAAGCTAATCATGACTACGCTTTTTTGCTAATCAACACTACACTACAATGCCTAGTCCCACTACAAATATTTGGTAGTCAAAAAAGCGGCACAACACTACACTTTTGGTAGTACAAATGCACACTACACATTGCTAATCAAACATTACAAAAACACTACACTTTTGGTAATACAAATGTACACTACACTTTGCTAATCAAATGCTACAAAACACTACACTTATTTGGTAGTCAAAAATGCGGAGTTTACTACACTTTTGGTAATACACATCTACACAACACTTTGCTAATCAAAAACTACACAACACTACACTTACTTGGTAATCAAAAATGCACCACAACACTACACTTTTGGTAATACAAATGTACACTACACTTTGCTAATCAAAAGTCTACACAACACTTTCCTAATCAAACACTACAAAACACTACACTTACTTGGTAGTCAAAAAAGCGGACTTTACTACACATTTGCTGATCAATAGTCTACACAACACTTTGCTAATCAAACACTACAAAACACTACACTTATTTGGTAGTCAAAAATGCGGAGTTTACTACACTTTTGGTAATACACATCTACACAACACTTTGCTAATCAAACACTACAAAACACTACACTTATTTGGTAGTCAAAAATGCGGAGTTTACTACACTTTTGGTAATACAAATATCTACACTACACTTTGCTAATCAAACACTACAAAACACTACACTTATTTGGTAGTCAAAAATGCGCCACAACACTACACTTTTGGTAATCCAAATGTACACTACACTTTGCTAATCAAACACTACAAGACACTACACTTATTTGGTAGTCAAAAAAGCGGAGTTTACTACACTTTGCTAGTCAATTACTAATCAACCACTACACTTATTTGGTAGTCAAAAATGCGGACTTTACTACACTTTTGCTAATCAATAGTCTACACTACACTTTACTAATCAAACACAACACTTATTTGGTAGTCAAAAAAGCGGAGTTTACTACACTTTTGGTAATACAAATCTACACTACACTTTACTAATCAAAGCACTACACTTATTAGGTAGTCAAAAGTGCGGAGTTTACTACTTTTGCTAATCAATAGTCTACCCTACACTTTGCTAGTCAATTACTAATCAACCACTACACTTATTTGGTAGTCAAAAATGCGGACTTTACTACATTTTTGGTAATACAAATCTACACTACACTTTACTAATCAAACACAACACTTACTTGGTAGTCAAAAAAGCGGACTACACTTTGCTAATCAATTACTAATCAACACTACACTTATTTGGTAGTCAAAAAAGCGGACTTTACTACACTTTTGCTAATCAATAGTCTACACTACACTTTGCTAGTCAATTACTAATCAACACTACACTTATTTGGTAGTCAAAGAAGCAGAGTTTACTACACTCATTAGGTAATCAAAAATGCGCCACAACACTACACTTTTGGTAATAAAATGTACACTACACTACACTAATTGTATTTTGCCTGTATCTCAACCATTTTTGCAGGTATGGATGGGATAGGCATACCTCTGGGGTCCTCTAGTCAGGCACTACAACTTTTATTATGACATCTTTGAAATTTAATTTTTGAGATGTCCAATTTTTTCAGTATTTTGCATTTTTCTCACCCATTTTTGGGCATATCAATGAGATAAGCATATTCCCATGATCCTGTGATCCAGCCCTACAACTTTTGTTATGACATCATCACTGTACAGCCACTTTTTGTTTTTGACAAACTGTGACTCCAACTGAACTTTGCAAATATCTCACCCCAAAAAGGAGATATTGCTGAGGTAATCATATTCCCATGGTCCTGTGATCATGGGCTACAACTTTTGTTCTCACTGTGGCTGTGCACCTGGAGGGTTGGAGGGTCTGGGAGGTCTGGAATCATTTTTCAAAAGTCCTGGGAGCACTGGAAAGCTGGGGGGGAAACATCTGGTTTGCTGATGATGGTTTGCCCATTTGTAATTATATGCATTATTTTTTCCAGTCTGTGTCACACACTACACACGACATCTTCATCTATCATTCCCACTGTCATTGATTATCACCTTTCCGGCTCTCCATCCATGTCCTCCAGCGATGAACAGTCGCTCTACATCCTCAGATGAACATACACCGCTCTCTGCTACACAACATTTGAATCTCGTACAGCGCCAACTCTTGAGAAAGTGGCTGATTCACACCATCCCCTCGATACTGTGCAAGTAACGAAACATCCATCATTGGAGTTCTTCATCCTCCACTGCTCAATGCTGGGGGGCTGGCTTTTGCATTGCTTGGCAGATTCGTTGCAGTGGATGGAGTTTTTTGTCCATCCTCACCCCAAGAGTGTTAGGTAAGATGAGAGATGTTTGAACGTGCACCTGCTAGCAGTGATTTATGTTGCTGTAGTGTTCCAGTTCACTGACTTTTCAAGGCCGATAATGTCTGAGCATGTTCTTGGTCCTGTCTGAACACGTGCTGATTGAATTAGTTCTAGTACGTTATTTGTCATCTTGTAGCTCGACTATTGCTGAACATTGTCTTGTGGTCACCATCGGTCACCTCAATGTCAGTGTCAGTATGGTTAGACGTGGCAATGCACAAACCAAAGAAACAGTTGTTGGCAGTCCTACCCATCAATCGACACGACCTACTGCTGGCCAAGGAGGCACTGTCGCCCAACTAGAGAAAGTAGGTAAGGCAGTCGAGACTCTGCACAGGCATCACAAGCCACAGGTTGTACTTTCCAACGATGAACATGTCAATCCCATGGCACCTACCACTTGATGTGGAAGGAGGACCCCGTGCAGTGCATGTACAACTTCTCAAGCCCAGGTAAGCTGACATGCCAAAACAATGATTTGCTCCGGCCTAACTCTGCTAGGACCAACACACGTATATGTCTAGCAGGGCGGAGGGTTCAAGTTCCCACTTTGGGTTGTGGACTGATGGCTCGCAGCAGCCCTCCTTCATTGGTATGCAATCCCTACAAGATTATGAGCAGAGCCATACCAGTTCGGTGCATGTTTCCACTGGAGGTGCGTTGGAGTCATCTCAGAAGGTGCTCATGCCCGTTCTTACCACCGAACCACAGGTCTTTCTTCTGTGACTCAGGTCTGCGACTCAGGGCCAATGGAGAATTGTCATCAGATTGGTTCTTTCCCAAACACATCCCAAGGTAAAGCTGTGGCTGGAAGACAGAGGTTAGATCATCGTAGTGGTGGTAACCTATTTGCTATTCCCGAGGCAGACAACTCCCAAGAATCAGACACGAACAGCAGTAATGGTGGCTGTGAAGATGTTCGAGATAGCAGTGATCTATTCGACAACTCTCAAGTTGATAGATCTGATACTGAGCAGCACTCCGAGCAACGTTGGAGCAATGACAAGCAGAATGCTTTGCCCAGCCCAGAGGTCCGCTCTGTTGACGAGACAAATGCTCAACAAGATGCACACCTCGGCTTTTTTGGAGGCAGGTGGTGGTCCTTATGTCGTCTCATGCCATATTTACTTTTCCATCTTTCTCTCACTCTCTTCAGCACTGGATGCCAACACTCGCTGGAGTGATGACATGCTGTCTCCGCTGACTTCACCCACTACTGAACTGTTGCAGACTCAGCCACTACTGGGCACAACTTCGAAGCATCCTACTCAGCAGCGCCAGCATCCTGTCCAGAGTGTACCTTCTCAGGGAGGCTTGCCATCCCAGCTTCCACGCAATTTGCATTCTCAGTCTGTGTGCGAGCAGCATGCCCTTCCCTGACTTCCTTCTTCTCGGGGAGGCGTTTCCTTATGTCTCGCAGCTACCTCTCATCAGTCAGAACAGGTCCAGTCAAACATGCCACAGCTGAATGTTTCCCAGAATTGGGAACGTTCCCAAATACCAACACCTGTTTTATTGCATAGTTCATCTCCTGTCGTGTCCCATCATACCCCAGGTAGGCAAGCTGTTGGTGCCCAAAGGGATGGTATCCATGAGACCTGTGAAGCTAACCAAGAGGTATATACTACATTATTGTTGATTACTGGTGCCACTACCATGACCCACTAGCCTGGAATTGACTATGATGTGCTTGGTCAGCATCATAGCCTAAATCGTCATCGAAGATCTCCCTCGCCAACCTATTTAAATGATGTACATTGTGGCCACATGTCTCAGGATTGCCGCCCCTCGAAGAAGACCCACCCTGATGCATTGTCATCTGGCTGACAATCGGCTGCAGAGGAGCTGATGGATGCAGACAATGCAAAGGCCAACTCTGGTAAGGGCAGTGTGCATCTAGGGTGTGCACAGAACACTGTCATTGTGAAGCCGACAACACTGGCATTCTACCCTCCATTATGGACCAAAGTACTTGATGAGGCCAAGGCAAGGATCCGGCTTTACATTGCCACCAAGGAACCTTTCCTTAGGCTCGAGACTGCTGTTGATGGTCAGTGTAGTGAAGAAATAATTGAGCTGGTGGTCAAATACCAGGAAGACCGGAGTGAGCTCAAGGCAGGTAAATATATTCCTTGTGATACATTTGTGGTCCATTCTCAATGTTTTCCTATAGGCTTCTACCCACAGTACAAGAGGTCTATGGCATGGATGGTAAGTGGCTGTGCACTACCAGTTCTCACTGTTTGAGGTTGCAACAGTTATTCAATGATATGCAAACATTCTGGAGCGAAATCAAGAAGGTTGCTGTCCAGATTGTTCCCATCGAATATAATTTGTCTGCCCCCAAAAGTGCTACAACCAAACATGAGCGGCTTGATGCAGTCAAGCAAAAGGCCACTGCGCTTCTTGAGGGAGCTAAATTCCTGCGAGGAGAGTGTGACAGTCTCATATGTACAATCTCTTCCAGCCTATGTAGCTGACCAACCATGTTAATTATTAGGGAAAAGCCAGTAATTTTGCACATCCTGCCCTACAGAATATCTGTCTTGGAGTCTACTACAGCAACAGTGTAAAATCCCTCTGTCAGTATGTCGAGTTTCAGCACTTTGTCCTGTACAAGGCTCTGGCCCTTGCTGCCACTATCGTGAGTTATTTGATCATTCAGCTCAGATGCTAACCATCGTGTCCCCCTAAAGGTTCATAGTGTTCTTTTGACATACGAATGGCATGGCTTCTCTAAGGCAGAATCACTCAATGTGGGTGAACTTGAAGACTCGTACCAGAGGCTCCTTGCCTTAATGGATACTGTTGCTCTTGATATGTACCATGGCCCAAAACTCAGTGCCATGTTGGAGGACTGGGCACAAATGGGAATGTAAGTGTTCATATATGAGCTTGTGGATGTAATCTTACTAGTTTTGCAGGACTGGTTTTGTCGCCAAAGATCCAGTTCTGGTGAAGCAGGGAGGTTGGGAAGTAATTCTAGACTAGTATTGTCTCTAATTTGTGTCGGTCTATACAATCATGATTGCAATAGCAAGCTTCCAGTGATCATTTACATTCAGAGTGTGGACAGCATCAGACAGTTCAGGTCTATTCATACAGTAGTAGACAGTGTAGGCCCTCTGTATTGTAATTGACAGTACAGGGTTGCTGTACAGTAAATGGAGAGTGTGGGGCTACCATACAGCAATGGACAGTATGGGCTGCTGTACAGTGCCTGACAGCAAGAGGCCTCTGTACAGTGATTGACAGTTTTCCTGGCCCAGGACTGTGGTACAGTGGTTGACAGCACTTCTGGGTGGAGCTGCAGTGCAGCAGCTGACAGTGCTTCAGGTAGCCGAAGTAGCTGACAGTGCTTATTAGCCTTCACAACTGTAGAGCATGGCACAGTTAAGGTACAGTTCTAATATTATACATGGAGCTGTACAGTGCTGTTACCTAACTGTGGGGCAACCGGACAGTGGGGGACCTTGCTGTCATGCTGTAGCCGCTGTACAGCACTGCACAATACTTGACTGATTTGCTGATGCACATCGGTTCTACTTGGTTACTTACCAGTATCCAAGCTTGAGTCATTTGATGACAACTTGATTGGCTGACATCGCCTGTTCCACTATTGCATGAGGAGGTTGCTTCATCCTTTGGTGGATGCAGGTCAGAATGGAGTGGAGATGGTCTGCACAGACAGGGAGATTCAGAAGGTCTTCCCTATCCTAGCTGCCTACATTGGAGATCACCCTGAACAATGCCTCATTGCATGCTGTGCTGAGAACCAATGTCCAAAGTGTTTGGTGCCAGCCAAGGAGAGAGGTGTAAACACATCATTCTCATCGCATGATCAAATGCAAACTACACATGCACTCCACACACAAGCCACTGGCCAATATCCACCCAAATTTGTTGCCCAAGGCCTTTGACCCATTGTTTCCCCATTCTGGGCTGACCTTCCCCATGCCAACATCTTCACTGTGATAACCTCTGACATTTTGCATCAACTGCACCAAGGCATCTTCAAGGACCACTTCAAAAAATGGTGCACAGCACTTGTTAGCAAACAAGACTTTGATGCTCATTTTTGCACCATGCCCATGTTTCCAGGGCTGCACCATTTTAAGGAGGGCATTTCTAAAGTTAAGCAGTGGACCAGCACTGATCACAAACAGGTTGAGTGGGTCTTCCTCACAGCTTTAGTTGGCACTGTACCCCATCTGGATGTCATCAAAGCAGGATCCAATCTACTCGATTTTATCTACCTTGCCCAATATCAGTCACATACAGATTTCATGTTGGTTGCCTTACAACAGGCTCTCAATGGCTTCCATGCAACCAAGAATATTTTCATTGAACTCAGTTGCTGTGAGCACTTCAACATGCCCAAAATCCACTCACTCCAGCACTACGTAGAGACAATCAAATCCTTGGGTAGCCTTGATGGGCTCAACACAGAGGCTTTGGAACAACTACATATCAACTTTGCAAAGAGAGCATACTCTGCAAGCAATTGGAGAGACTACTTAATTCAGATGACAAGATGGCTCCAATGCCAGGAAGCCATTATCTGGTTCAATTCCTATGCCACTTGGTGTAATGGGAACAATCACCCAGCAACCCATCCAACTGATGACTGCAGCAGGAACAATGAGAGTGACATTCCACAAGCACATGCTACTGATCCACCCAACTACATGATGCCAGAGTTGGCCAGGTCCACCCCCCCTTCTGGTTTGTCCTATCATTTCTCAAAACAGCCTCAATTTCCAAGAAAGATGGTGCCATACCTACAACAACATCATGAAGCAGTCCACTTCATTCCCACTGTCATGCACCAGAGGTGTTTGGTGATGTGAGCATGGACCCAAAAGGTGAATGATGAAGAACAGAGAAGCCTAGCCTTAATGTGCAGAATGACTGGACTGTCTAGCAGTCATCCTTCACATGAGAACCACCCTTAACATTAGGGAAGAAACCACTCAAGTGCCAAATAAAAGTTTTCAAGCCCCAGTTTATGGCATTCTGATTTTTCGAATATCTCAGTCACTTCTAAAGATATCAACATCATTCCCACGCTCACTAAAAGCTCTCGACCATGCCATCCTGCCTACCAAATTTGGTGACAATCCTCGCCCTCCACAATTTTCTGCATCATTTCTGCCAACAAACACCCATTTTGCCACTTTTTATTGTAATGGCCACCTCTTTGATGATCTCTTCACTTGTCCCCTTTGCCAGGGAGAATAACTATGAGTACTTGCCAGGAATCCCCACTAGCATTCACCCTGAAGCCTCCTGGTTAATCCCTCCCTCATCCATGACCTCCCATCCTATTGCTTTGGGACAGCAAGTTCTCCTTGTCAGTCTGACATCGAGGAGGACTTTCTTTGATCGTCTCAGGTCTGTTGTCAGGCTTGAAAAATCATATGTGGTTGTTTCAGTTTCTCCAGTCGAAGAAGCATATGGATCCTTTGTCCCTGTGCCCTGCAACGTCTACCTCTCAATCTCATCCTTTGTTCTTCCAAAATTGTGACAGGTTCAATACCAATTACTGTCATCCAGTCTATCTGATCACATTCATGATGATTTTGAGACACTTCTCCCTGCTCTCATCGGAGAAGATGGCCCCTCATCCTCCTCAAACCCTCCAGAACACTAGCTGCAATTAATGCAGGTTGCTTTACAGAGAGGAGGAAAGGGGGAAAGTTGCAAAATCCTATGCCCTGACTACCCTGGAGACCCCCAAAATTGGCCCCTGGCAGAAATCCCCACCATTCTTCATTTGGATGTGCAGCAAATCACCCTAATGCATCTAGATCTCAGATCTAGGAGTCATGATGACTCATTTGCATCATATCCCTTAATCAGCAGTGACCAGTGTGCTTACTCATTCCCCTTTCGCATTATTCATCCGTTCCTTTGATGATTCATCCCATTTCAAATTGATTAGTGATAATCTTTGTCATGCTTACTGATTTTGTTTACCAATCACTTACTGTCCTTACTCATACTTACCAAGCCTTACTATGCCTTACCAATCCTTCACCAATCCCTTTACCAATCGCTTATGAACTCATGACAAAGTATTGCTCTATGTTTACCACAGGCTATGTTACTCTTTTGTATATAAAGTACCAGTATGTCAACAGCAAAAAAAAAGCTACTTGCCCACTTAATTGCCTACTCAACAGTCCACTCAATTGCCTACCTATTAGGCCCAATTATCATCGCTTCTAAGCTCATCATCATCATCTCTATTCCTGCAGTATCTGAGGCTCCATTAAGGGTCTATTTACTGTCCTCTTCATCATTCTATGTTGCTTCTAGGCTCAGAGCAGCCTATTCTCTTTGCTTTTCCATCTTCCCTTGCTCCCCCTTCATCAGGAGCACCCATACCCTCTGCCCTAGCCCCTCTAGGTGCACAGAACCCCTCCCCCATTTATTTTAAACAGATCCCTCAAGCCAGAGCCCACATAGGAAAACCACCAACTCAGCAATTGTCTTTGTGTTGGTTTTTTTTTGGTGTTTTTGCCATTGATCCACATGTTGACTCACACCACACTGCAGGATTTCCTCAGCAATTTGACAAACAGACAGCAGTACTTCCATCCAAACATTAATGATCGCTTTGACTGCTTCAGTAATGTCATGATTCAATTACCCCCTCATGACCATATGGTGAACAGGAATCTCACTGCAAGGATACACTCACATCCACAGTGCAATAATGGTCCCCACAAGCCTCTGACATTGGTCAGGTTTGACACCATGCTAGCCCTGTTCAATGAGAATCCACAACAATGTGGTGGGTTCCATGGTAAGCTCTTCAACCACAATGTATATTAACATGCACTGAATATACCTCTAGGATTCTGTGTAGCCAAAATTCATGTCATATTCAAGTTGCTGCTGCACCTTGGCAATTACCTGCACCCTCTGGTATATGTTAACTGGTTCAAGGCACTGAACTACTTTGATGACAGCATTGGGATGTTCTGGGCCACCTGCTCAACTCAACAGCATTGCCCAAATGCCACAATCATCCCCATCCATCATCTCATCCAACCTTGCCATCTCATTCTGAAGTTCCCAATTGGGGCTGTCAACCCTTGTTGGGTCCAGGGCCATGTAATGACAGTGTAGGTGTGGCAAAGCCCCAACTACAAGAAAAGAGGTAGATCAAAGGTTTGAAGGTAGTTCAAGGGTTCAAGGGTAGTTTGAAGGTTTGAAGAAGTGATTCAAGGGTTCAAAGGGGTAGTGAGAGGGCTCTAGGGGAATTCGAGGGTGGAAATGAGGGGTTTGAGAGGTGTGAAGAGGGTTTCAAGGTTGCGAGGTGCCCTTGGGGACTTAGGAGCGAGAGGAGAAGTGGTGGGAGTTGCCAGGCACTGACTAAGCTCGTGCAAGAGTTCAGACATGGGGAGCAGTCGACTATAACATAACAACCACCATACAAGTTTGTAGAGTCAGAGCCCAGGTCTGGGGCTAGAGGCCTTTTGTCATTTTTCTCTGCAACATATACCCTTTTTCAAGGCTATTTTCATTCCTGTGCTGTTGAGGTTTCAAGGACCTCCCTTAGGGACATAACAAGTCTTGCAGTACCACCACTCTTAGCCTCTCCAAGGCTCTCTTTAATTAGTTCTCTTCAATGGACACTGACATATTCTATTTAAACAGGTACATTGATTTCAGCATTTTTGACTGGTACCAAAATCATTTTTAATTATCCCCAGCACTACTACATGTGGGGGAATGACTATTTCAGAGGTGGAGGTGCGGGTGGGTGGGGGGTTGTGAGTTTTTTCTTTGATGATTAAACATTGCTATATGCTGACAGGGGAGTAGAATTACCACACTGTAGTAGTTGGGAGGCATTCGAGTGGGAGTCAGGAGCTGGCAAGACACACAGTACAATGGGAGATGGGAGCTGGTGAAACACATGGTATGCTCGCCATATTGGATTGGTGAACACACAGGCTGATGACTCACTCATGAGCTGCAGATCAATGTTAACATCATTGCTGCACATGTGTGGTGCAAGCTGAGCTCACAGTGTAAACTCTCATCCCATGTAATGCCATTAATGTGGTACTATGAGCACTGGCATGTGCTACCATTTTCATTAATTTATTCTGAACTTCATAAACTCCAGTAGCATGATAGGAATGCCTGGAATGCACTGTAGCTAATGTAGTATGCAGTAGTAGATCACATCAGGATGGTTACAACAGCATACAACAGATGCTATGTAATTTGGCTATGCTCAATAGTGGATTTCATTTTTTGCAGATGTGGGGTTTCTATGCAGCTCATTGATCTTGCCATCCATGCAGGTGATGATCCATCTGATGAGACATGGCTGCCTCCAAAGGAAGCCAGGCATGTTGGACAGTGCACTGCAAGACCAAAAGAGTATCAGAAGGGCCCAGACATGGGCAGCAAGTCAGCATGCACTCAATGATGACACCAGAAGCTTCTTCAGAACCAAACCTCACTTGGAAACTTTGGATTTGCACAAACCTGCACACCTCAAGACCCAACACCATTACCAGCACCACTCATCACTGCCTGGCACTCATCTTCAAGCCCAGTGAGCCCTGCCACTGGAGAAAGGAACCCCACCCCAGTTCCATCAGTCCCACCAAGCCCCAGCTCCCTCCTCACAGCATCCCCACAGTCACAGGTCTCAGAACTTGGCACTGACTCACCACAGACAGACATTGGACTTGCTCCCAGCATGGAGGAACTCTGGGAAGAGGAACTGGAGGAATGAGAGTGTGGTGGTGGCACTGAGGTCTGCAGTTGGGAGGAGTTGCAAGAGCAGATCAAGGCTGATCTGGCAAAAGGACAGAAGATGCTGCCACCTTCCCACATCAATAAACTTTTGTTGATTTGGAACTTTGCAACACTGTGGCTGAAGGGTGCTCACTGCATCGAGGCAAGCCTGGAGATTGCATGGCAGTGGCATGAGGGAAGAGGGGCATATTTTGCACAGAATATTTGAGCACTTGCACAGCATTACCAGGTGTTTGAGCATCTCCCCCTCAAGAAACAGGGAGGTCATGCAAATGCATTGAGTCCACTCAAAGATGAGAGGCTCCAAGTCACTGCATGGGAGTGGTTGTCCTCACAACCTGTGGGTCAAGTCATGCCACAACAGTTCCAGCATGCCCTGAATGAAATAATTCTTCCCTCACTCAATATTATGGTGACAAGGGAGCTCTGCAGATGCACAGCATGATGATGGCTGATGAAGTTGGGGTGGCAATGCATGACACTGAAAAAAGGAGTTTACATGGATGGTCATGAGTGTGAGGATGTAAAGAAGTATTGTCAGGAGGTTTTCTTGCCCATGATGGCTGCATATGGTTCACTTCGAAGGACCAGACTTGCATCCCATGGAGCCAACTCTCACACCAGGAGAGAAGAAAATTATTGCCAATTTCCATGACAAGTGCTGCTTCCATGGAAATGATTTCAAGAAGCATGCTTAGTGCATATAATTATTCTCAACTGCTCAGCCTTATTTCTAACTTGTCAATCTAGCCTTTATCCTGGTCAGCAATTGTTACAGAAGAAAGGGAGAGGCTGTATCATTCACATCTCTGAATTCATCAATGCTGAAGATGGGCATCTGGTGCTCTGTAATGCACAGGGGGACATCACTGAGGAGGCATGGGAAATTATTTATCACAGTGCCAATGGTGATGCATGGTGGGACACTGAGCAACTGCTCAAGCAGGTCAAGCATGCAATACATGTTTTTGAGGCTGCACACCCCGACTGTGTCTCCCTTTTTGTTTTTGACCAGTCTTCTTCTCATGCATCATTGCCACCAGATGTGTTGAAAGCATTTGAAATGAACAAATCCAATGGTGGGAAACAATGCAAGCAATGTGACATGGTCATCCCTCAAACCAATCCCACTGTGGAGCACTGTGGAAAACTCCAGAAGATGACACTGCCCAATGGTCAAGCAAAGGGACTTCAACAAGTCCTTGAGGAGTGTGGTTTTGATGTTCACAACATGCATGCCAAATGCAGCCCTGTGTGTGCATGGGAGAATACCAATTGTTGCATGGCTCGTCTTCTGAGCAAGCAGGATGACTTTACCAACCAGCTTTCCATGCTTGAAACTGTCATCAGAGATGCTGGTCACTTATGTATTTTCCTGCCCAAGTTCCACTGTGAGTTGAATCCAATTGAGATGGTACATATTTTATTTGTCCTCTACACATTACTAATATTGCACAGAGGGTTTACAGGGTGTGAGAGCAAGGTGAACACTTGCCTTTACTTTATCAGTTAAGCTTTGGACTTGAGTAGTTGTGTGAGTGAGTAAGAGATTGGAGCTCTGTTAGGATTCCTATCATACTCTGGGCTAAGACATGGCCCTTATATACACTGTAGGTGTGCACAGACCAGGTGTGTCTGTCACCATGTAAACTACTTCTAAATATGTAAGTAAGAGGACCTTCCTTATAAGTGTACCTCTGTCTTTCTACTAGAACAATAAAGACCAGTAACTCAGTACAAGAGAACACTGTAGAATGATGTGGAACTACATCATCATGTGACCAGGTAATATCTAGCCATATAGCCATCTAATATTTCAACACTCCCCCTTGCTCTAATTCAGTTTGGTTACCAATCCTAATGACAAGCAATTTTCTTCAAATTTCTGCCAAGTCAAAGACTTCATTAACCCATCAGCCCATTGATGATTGGTATTAACATATTCAACAGCAAATTGTTATGCTGCCATCGCCATCTCACAGTCCTCCCCATTTGGTGGTCACCTCAGCGAGGTGACTCCTTGTATACTGTCTCCCTTTTCTACTCTGTTCTTGTATGTTTCCTTTTACTTCTTCTTTCCTTACCATTCACCTTGTACCATAGTATCCATGGTGGTCATGTGCCCAGTCACATGTAAGTAGTCACAATGTGTGTCAGGTGACTGACATGTCTCCCCTTTCCCCCTTTTGCACAGATCTATGATACACTTGTATATGGGGTCAGCTCTCTTCTCATTCTTGCTGATCCCTGTTCCTGTTGTCATGGCCATGGCTTTCCACAGCCTCTGGGTGGGTCATGGTCATGACTCCTTTCTCTGTTGTTGTGACTCCTGTTGAGTTGTCCCACCTTGGCAGTGCCATGTGGGTTTATGCCACAGGTCAGTTCTTGTTGCTATGGTACAGGTACTTACTGCACATGCTGCACACCTTGTCACCATGACTCTAATGGAGTCATCTACTATAGTTGGTGTGGCTTTCCTGAGCCCACCCTCGACTACCATAGAGGTATATAGTCTAGCTGGGAATCATTGTGATTCTCCAGCTTTTAGCTACCTTGCAACAAACCTCCTTCTTCACCTCACATCCCATGTGTGTGCTGTTCATGTCAACCAACTCGAGCAAGGGTTTGCCAAGATTGGCTCAAAGTACCATTGCTGACCAGGTCCCTCACTCTCATCTTAGAGGGTGTTCTTGTAGGCTCTCAACTTAGTCTCATTGTCTGGTGTGGACTTTGTCTCAGCCTAACACAAATAACCCTTCTTTGACACATTCATGAACAAAGTGCCATTGAATGTCTATATGTTTGGATCGACCATCTGACATGGGATTTTCAGCTATAAAGTGAGCACCCATATTGTCACAGTAGACAATGGTCTTGTCCATTTTGAAAGACAATTCTTTGAAGAGCATGTCAAGCCACTTGACTTGTCTGGCAGCATCACACATCACCATATATTCTGCTTCAGTTGAAGACAGAGTGATTTTTTTCCATTTTCAGGATCTCCATGAAATTAGGGAGTTGCCATAGTACATGGCAAAGCCAGTAGTTGAGTGACAAGTATCTCTGTTTGAAGCCCAGTCAGAGTCAGCAAAACCATAAATTCTCTTTTCATTTCCATGATATCACAGGCAAAGTTTTGGTGTGGATGCCACATAGTGAACTATATGAAGTGCCTGTTTAAGATGTAGATCAGTAGGATTTGACATATACTGTGACATTCAGATAACCAAATATGCAATGTCTGGATGTGTCCCTAGAGCCATATAGAGCAATGACCCTATAACCGATTGATATCTGGATTGGAATTGAGAAGTCAGTGGTTTTTCTGGTATATACCCAGAAGGTAATGGAGTGTGAACAGAAGTTGCATTTTCCATGCTGAATCTTTTTATAACTTTCTGGACATATGGGATTTGGTCCAACCAAATTTCTCTAGTTTGGCAGTTTTGGCATATCTGGATACCAAGATATTCCTTTACCTCACCAAGATCATGAGATTCCCATGTTTTCATAAACTCATCCTTCTTCTTCTTCAAAATGTTCTTGTGTGATCCAAGGAATAATCCATCATCCACATAAACCAAGAAGATAACTTGTCTGGCTTTTGAATTGTAGAAATAAACACCAGCATTGACTTTAGATCAGAGAAAACCCATTTGTAGTAACAACTGGTGTAACTCTTTGTTCCAGGAGAGTGCTGCTTGCTTCAAACCATATAGGGAGTGCAGCAACCAATAAACCCCGTGTTCTTGACCTTTGACTTGAAAACCTTCCAGTTGTTCCATATGTATTTCTTCATCCAGCTTGCCATAAAGGAAGGCTGTTTCAATGTCTAGCACTTCCATTTCCCAATTGTTCTGCACAGCATGAGCTAGGAGAATCCACACTGTTTCAAAATGTGCGACTGGAGAAAAGGTATCTTTGAAGTCAATTCCATACTCTTGAGTAAAGCCTTTTGCGATGAGTCTGGCTTTGTGATGACCATCACTTTCAATAGTGAAAACCCATCTTGATTTCACCAGTTTCCTTCCTGGAGGAGGATCCACAAGTGTCCATACTTTTCTTTCTTCAATCGATTTTAACTCATCCCTCATTGTGTCAAACCAAACAGTTTGTTCAGCTTTAGGTAGTCATAAGACATCCTTAAACTGTTCTGGAGCTTGTTTTATGCATGCAGATAAGATCCAAGCAAAGCTCATCTCTTCTTTCAAGGTTTCCTTGAGAGCTCCTGGAAAACATGAAGGTCCAGCAGATTGCTGATCTTGGAGCATAGGCAGGTTTATCCTTTCCTCAGCCTCTTGAATTTTTTCGGCATCCTGGTGAGACTGGAGATCCTCAAATCTTCATTCCCAGATAGCTGTTCTAATTTGTTCTGCTCCTTCCTCTGTTCTCCTGAGAATATCTTGTAAAGCATCCTGCTTATCTCGAATTTCTCTCTCAATCTCAGTTGGATTGTGTCTTTCTCCATAGACATTTCCAGGTCTGAGTGGAGGTCGAGTAATGCAATGATTGAATTCTCTAGGCATTGGCCTTTTCTGAGGAATATTTTGTGAGGGTGGTTGATTGGAACAAGGAATTGCTCTCTGTGGTGGAATATCTGGATTTCCTAGATACTGGTCTTCATCACCATTCCTCGGTGGGTTTATATCTTCTGGACTTTGTGGTCAGGATTGGGGTCTCCTGTCCATTGGCTGATCAGGCCTATTTTCCATCTGTTCATCAGTAGGAATGTAAATGTCTTCTGGTGGTTGGTCTATCACAGGTTGGTCAAGGTTATCAGATTTGTTTTCTTTCCTATCATCCATACAAAAAGGAAAAACATCTTTGACAAATTTTGCAGTGCGAGCGATTACTACTTTCTGTCTATGCAGAAAGCAATAGCCTTTAGTGGCAATTTCATAACCAAGGAAAGTCATTTCCTCAGCATGAGGTTCCAATTTATCTTTCTGAAGTTCCTTGGGGATCCAGACATAAGCTAGACATCCAAAAACTTGGAAATAAGATATGTCAGGTATTTTGCCAAGAAACAGTTCACATGGAGTCTTCCAATTGCAGCAATGCAATGGAGTCCTATTGTAAACATGTAAGGCAGTATCAAAAGCAAAGTTCCAGTATCGTTTAGGAACACAAGCATGATGGTGAATCGATCCAGCTTTTTCAAGTATAGTGCAGTTGAACTGCTCAGCTCTTCCATTCTGTTGTGGTTGATGAGCAATAGAAAGCTCATGAGTTATACCCTTGGAGCTGAGGAGCAAATGAAACTCATTGCCCATAAACTCTCCCCCTCAATCTGAATGAAAAGTCTTCAACATACAACCACATTGCCATTCAATGTTGGCTAACCAATCAGTGAACCTGGCCAGGGTGTCAGACTTTTGTTGCAGATACAAGCAAAAACCAAAAGAGGAGTAGTCATCCAGCAGTGTAAGCACATAGTGACTGTGGTAGTAAGACTCATTGGGTAACTCCAGTAAATCACCATGAACTAATGCAAGTGGTGCAGAAGCTTGTTTATCAGAAGCATGGGATGGATCAGATGCTAATTTGCCTTGGGCACAACCTCAACAGGAATTTAAGGGTTTCACAATTAGCTCAGCAGGAATACCCTTTATATGATGCTTGCAATTTTTCATGACTGATACACCTGGATGACCAAGGTGATTATGCCAAAGAAGGAAATCATCCTTATTTACTATCCCTAGGTCTATGGTTTGAAGGACACTGGAGGAATGGACAGGTACTCCATAGAACCAGTGTAACTGCGATGTAGACAAGCATTCCACCTTGAGAACAACATGACCATCAGGTGTATGGATCACTTCATGTCATTTTGTAGCTGTAGAGGTGTAGCCACTCTTTAACAGCTGATTTCGTGAACATAGGCATTTAGAGAAGTCTCCATGGATAACTTCATGGAGTGTCAGGTAACTCTCAGTTTCCAAATGAAGAACAACAGTTCCACATCCTTTTAATCTGACAGGTTCATTTCCTGCAGTACCAGCGAATTTAGTTTCTTGTATGATGAAATAAGTCATGAAATCATTCCAGTATGGAGTCACATGATGTGAACATCCAGAATCCAACATCCACATGCAATTCTTGGAGACAAAGTTAGTACTTGGGTTAACCTCAAGTTCACAAGGATACAAAGAAAATTTGTCACCATTACAACTGTAAGAGAAGCCAGATGCTCCTAGGACATCAAGATGATAATCATCAGGAATGTTAACTAATCATACTGGCTCAGGATACCTATGCTCAGATACTGATGCATGGAATTCCTGTAAGGAAACTTTTACTCCATGGTGTCTATGCCTAGAAGTCTTAGAGCCTGTATGATCATGTGATAACAATTCCTCTCTCAAAATGTCTGTATCCACCTGCAACTGAACCTGTGCCTTGGAACTCTCAGATCGATTATGTCTAAGATTGGAGTTGGAAGTTCTGTTATGGCATCTGTCATCTGATTCAACAGATGTCCATCACTCATTGGTCCTCTCCAGAGTTTGAATTCCACCATGAATGGGAATACTCTGTAGTAATTGAAGACGAGCTTGGTTGGCTGGGTTCTGCAAGCAGATAGAGCATATGCATGGATCAATATCCTGAGTTTGAGGCAGAGCAACAATGTACTTGACTGGTTCCTGGTTTAAAACTGGAACAGGAGTAATATCTTCTTCAAATTCTTCACAGTGGTTGGCAGTGTTTATGTCGAGAGCAGTGATCTCAACATTGTAGGATTCATATCCTTCATTGTACTGGTCATCATATTGACCAGAATTATCCTGGTCATAATACTCCTGGTCATAATCCTGGGATTCCTCAGGATTTTCATTGAAGTCAATGATGTGGAAGCCACCTCATCCACGACCATGACCATGACAAGATTTGCCTTTTCTGTGAGAAGACTGTTGCTGTTGTTGCTGTTGTTGTTGTTGGGGCTGCTGGTGCTGATATGGCACTCCCCCACAACTCTGACCTCTTCCTCTAAATGATCCTTGACTTTGGAATTGTCCATTGTCGATATGCTGTTCTGTGCTGTGCTTTCCTTGGCATTTACGGCAACGAGGAGGTTTTGAGAGTCAGTTTACCAATGGTTCCAAAGATGTAGCCTGTATCCTGGATTCCAGTTTAGGCAAATTTGACTGTCTGGTGCAGTGTGATGATAGTTCCTTTAGATGAGCAATGATGTTGTTAATTTTAAGGTAACCAGACCCTGTCCCCATTTATCAGAGAAGGCACCACAAAGGATCATGCATTGTAAGGGTTCAGCAATAGCCAACTGCTGGGTAGCCAGCACTCCTAACACCATGTTAAACTCTGAAAGTTTGGATCCCAAATCGTCAGAGGGATTGATCCTAAGTTTCATCAGATGAAGGAAGTCTGTATAGGCCAACACAGCCATTGGTGTGCCATATGTGGTAGCAAGATGATCCCACATTTTCTTTGCTGTGTCAAGGGAGTCCAAGGCCACAGATATCACAGGGTCACAGTAAAGAAGAATGGTCCCCATTCCTTGATTATTCTTCATATTCCAAGCTGCAATTTTAGCAGCTAGGTCAGCAGGTAGTGTGATTGTTCCATCAACAACTCCCCAGACATCAAGTGTCATAAAGTATCCTTTTCTCATTGCCTTCCAAGATGTGTAGTTTGAGCCATTAAGGTGTGGAATGTTCTTGGACACAGAAGATTCTTTTTGGTCCATCATCTAAAAGTGCTCGAGCATCAGTATCAAGTCTAAAACTTGATCTAAGCAAGTAGCAGAGATTCTATTCGCTTTCTGGTACTGCCAATTATTTTGTTGTCTCAATGCTCTGTGGTGACGTTGTATGTCTTTGTTTCTTTCTCACTTTTCCTTAATCAGTTTGTTGTATCCTTTAGCCATAATTCTCCACCTTCCTATTCGAAGTTGTTCCAGATTGGTAAAACCAAGATCTGGGAAATAGTGATAAGCCAAAGCCTCAGGACTCTGCAAGTCCAATAATGTTTCTGACAGATTTCTGTCTTTTGTCAATCCTTCATGGATACCACAAATGAATTGCAAAATGAACTGAGAATATCTCAAGTTCTTGGAACACTTATATTGAACAAGTTTAGAGGCAGATGACTATTTCTATTTATTGAATAGTAAGGAACACTGCCATAACCGATATATGGTTCAGGCATGTTTTGTCATGCCCATGCTCCATCCTGGTTTCCTGCTGTCCCTCCGACACCCCTAGGCCCTTTCCGATCAGCCCCGACCAGTTACTGACCATTCCCAATGATGACCACCACCCCTATCCTACAACCGATGATGCCACCGATTGGAGTACCATCGGCACCCTTTGGCATCAGTTGGCACCCTTTGGCACATGTCAGCATATGTCAGACCCACCACGTGATCACTACCAGTGGTACTCAGCAACTCCCCATGGTCAGGTGACCTTCTG
The DNA here is from genome assembly GCA_024613185.1 of Pisolithus microcarpus. NCBI lineage: Eukaryota > Fungi > Basidiomycota > Agaricomycetes > Boletales > Pisolithaceae > Pisolithus > Pisolithus microcarpus. Next base: position 321,429 of record JANFAI010000032.1, read on the forward strand.
TCAGGGGCTAACCTTCTTCTTGGGGGCTATGGACCGGTCCCGATATGGCACAGTGCCCCCACCACATGGTATGCTGCAGGGTCATTGCTGCTTTAGGCTTTCAGCCCACTATCTGATTGGCTATCGGTTGAGTGCCCTGAAGCCATACCACCCATACTTTTCCTTTTATGTTCAGTTCCTTTATCCTGACCCTCTCCTCTGTTGTCTGACTTACATTCTACATGAAGTTTTCTGATGTCTGTCCCCCTGGAAAATTTATGATACTCCATATGTCAGTTCTGTCTCTCTGATACCGTACTGCCCCAATGGTGCATGTACCATATATAAGCCCAATGTACTTAGGCAAAGTTCCTCAGTACAAATATCAACTTAGTTCCCTCTCTGTGGTCTTTGACTGGCCTTCCCCTAAACTCGTTGGCCTCGTACTGACTCTTCTCCATCTACGAAATCTGAGGGCTGGGCTTGTACAAGGGGGCAGCACACGAGCTGAACCCGACGCCCTCTCCCAAACCTCTGTCACAACCGTTGGCCACCCTTCGGCCATTGTTGCTTTCCATCAGCCCATGTCGGCCAACTCTTGGCCAGCATTGGCCTACCTTCATATCCATCCCCTGGCCTCTGTGAGCGTCGGAGATCATCAGAGTAGGCCTGGACTTAACATGTTTCCTGGAAGGGGAAAGCAGTTTGAAACCTCCTGGCACATATGTTGTATGATGATTTCTTCTATAAATTCCTCTGGGATGTGCAGGAGGGATATCCTCTCCAGAACCTTTCTGACATTCTCTCTCCAAATCCTCATAAACTGTCACTGTAGAGGGCCATTGGACCCAGTTTTTACTTCTGCTAGAAGATCTCCACCAGAGATGCTTCTTCTCAACATCATATCCAGAGTCCTGCTCCAAACCCCACATGACAACACCCCATCTTTCCAAAAGGAGTAATATGACCTTGGGATCAAATGTGACCATACTGTTATGGTGTCTGGTCTGGAGGATCCTCAGAATGTGTCTGGCATCGATTGAGTTGGAATTCCAAACTCCTTGGAAATTGTGCTCAAGATGTTGGTTCCAAATCTGAAGAGATGGGATGATCCCATGGAACTTTCAGTAGTTGTAGCAGGGATGGATTCTTCCTCTAAAGTAGAAGAAGATATTGTTTGTGAGTGCAAGCACTGGGATTGTTTCGAGGGCAGGATCTTCATAGGTCAACGATGGAATATCTACATTGTTGAAATTAGCACGAGCATGCAGAGTAGAAGTGGCAGTAAGTTTGGGGAGGCAATTTGAGAGATAACCATGATAGGTTATATGGAGTCAAGAAGTGGTTAAAGGTTTGTCCTTGGGATATAGTTCAGCCAGATCAGTGGGAATAGAATCCCAAGACTGTTCAATGGCAATCATTGGTACCAGATGCCAGGGGAAAGGCATATGAGTATAGAAAGACTGATTATGAGAAATTGAGGCTGTCTTCCAATCTGGGCATTTAGGAATGTAGAGTTCCTCAATAAATCTGATAATATGTTGGATATAGCATTTGTGTGCAGGGTCATCTGTTGTACTTGCCTTTTCCATTGCCAGAGCAGTTTCCTTCTCAACAGCAATAGGAAAGGGTCAGGATGCCCATGCCAGTGGTTTCATCAGTTTGTTCCTGTTTACAACAATGGTCAACATCTGCAGGGCAGGAGCAACATCAGCCCCATGAACTTGTAAGGAGATGAAGAGAGATGCTACTACAAAAGATCAAACTTGAGATGACTCAAGTCTGATCCTTCATCATCTCCTTTGGGAGTTGGTGTGGGAGGTAACTCCTCGACCAAATGGGGCAAAGAAGTTGTAGAAGGATCAGGAACAGAACCAAGATGAATATTATGCCACCTTTGCATCATGCAGATGCTATCACTATAAATAATACCAATGTGCAAAGCCCAAAACTGGGGCTGCAATTCCAACCATCAACAATGGAGCTCCTGAGTTTCCTTGATTGAAAGATCAAAAGGTTCAGAAAGAACCATAGGATATTGCAGCAGAGACATTGGATAGAATGGAACTGGATCTAAATCAGCTTCAAGGTCCAAGTCACAGATCTGGAGAGCTTGATATGAAGGAGCGCTAAAAGTTGGCATAACCAAACTTCTATTTCTCAGCAAAGTGGGTTCCTGCAAAGCCAGTACTTCCCTTGCTTCTACAGTCAAAGCAGCTCTAACTCAGAGCTCATGAAAGCAACCAAGCTGGATATGGTACTCTTGATAAGCCACAAAAATGCCATGCCATGATGGAATGCCTAGAAATGTGCCCCACATAACACAGGACATAACCAGGGCAAGGGAAAAAGAACCACCATACATGGAAAAGAGTAGAGTTGCCTGAGCATGGCCTAACATGAATGAAACAACTAGAGTGGCCAAAGCCCAACCTAGCACCTCAGGTCCATTCAATGGCATAGCTATGACAGATGTCTCTCTCAGAAGTGTATAGTCCATTAGACAATGAGCTCAGGGCTCATAACCTATTGCACAGAGGGTTTATGGGGTGCAAGAGCAAGGTGAACACTTGCCTTTACTTTATCAGTTAAGCTTTGGACTTGAGTAGTTGTGTGAGTAAGTAAGAGATTGGAGCTCTGTTAGGATTCCTATCATACTCTGGGCTAAGACATGGCCCTTATATACACTGTATTCCACTAGAACAATAAAGACTGGTAACTCAGTACAAGAGAACACCATAGAATGATGTGGAACTACATCATCATGTGACCAGTGTGAGTCAATGTGTGGATCAATGGCAAAAACACCAAAAACCCAACACAAAGACAAATGCCAAGTTGGTGGTTTTCCTATGCAGGCTTTGGCTTGAGGGATCTGTTTAAAATAAATGGGGGAGGGGTTCTGTGCACCTAGAGGGGGCTAGGGCAGAGGGTATGGGTGCTCCTGATGAAGGGGGAGCAAGGGAAGATGGAAAAAGCAAAGAGAATAGGCTGCTCTGAGCCTAGAAGCGATGTAGAATGATGAAGAGGACAGTAAATAGACCCTTAATGGAGCCTCAGATACTGCAGGAATAGAGATGATGATGATGAGCTTAGAAGCAATGATGATTGGGCCTAATAGGTAGGCAATTGAGTGGACTGTTGAGTAGGCAATTAAGTGGGCAAGTAGCTTCTACACAGGGGACTGCTTCCTATGCAGGGGGCTTTAGCTTCTTGATTGCTGTCAATGTATTGGTACTTTATATACAAAAGAGTAGCATAGCCTGTGGTAAACATAGAGCAATACTTTGTCATGGGTTCATAAGCAATTGGTAAAGGGATTGGTGAAGGATTGGTAAGGCATAGTAAGGCTTGGTAAGAATGAGTAAGGACAGTAAGTGATTGGTAAACAAAATCAGTAAGCATGACAAAGATTATCACTAATCTATTTGAAATGGGATGAATCATCAAAGGAATGGATGAACAATGTGAAAGGGGAATGAGTAAGCACACTGGTCACTGCTGATTAAGGGATATGACTGCAAATGAGTCATAGTGACTCCTAGATCTGAGATCTAGATGCATTAGGGTGATTGGCTGCACATCCAAATGAAGAATGGTGGGGATTTCTGCCAGGGGCCAATTTTTGGGGTCTCCAGGGTAGTCAGGGCATAGGATTTTGCAACTTTCCCCCTTTCCTCCTCTCTGTAAAGTGACCTGCATTAGCTGCAGCTAGTGTTCTGGAGGGTTTGAGGAGGAGGAAGGGCTGTCTTCTCCCATAAGGGCTGTCTTCTCCCATAAGAGCAGGGAGAAGTGTCTCAAATTCATCATGAATGCAATCAGATAGTGTAGATGATAGTAATTGGTATTGGACCTGTCACAATTTTGGAAGAATGAAGGATGAGATTGAGAGGTAGATGTTGCAGGGCACAGGGATGAAGGATCCATATGCTTCTTCAACTGGAGAAACTGAAACAACCACATATGATTTTTCAAGCCTGATAACAGACCTGAGACAACCAAAGAAAGTCCTCCTTGATGTCAGACTGACAAGGAGAACTCACTGTCCCAAAGTGATAGGATGGGAGGTCATGGATGAGGGAGGGATGAACCAGGAGGCTTCAGGGTGAATGCTAGTGGGGATTCCTGGCAAGTACTCATAGTTATTCTCCCTGGCAAAGGGGACAAGTGAAGAGATTGTTGAAGAGGTGGCCATTATGATAAAAAGTGGTGAAATGGGCATTTGTTGGCAGAAATGATGCAGAAAATTGTGGAGGGCGAGGATCATCACCATATTTGGTAGGCAGAATGGCATGGTCAAGAGCTTTCAGTGAGCATGGGAATGATGTCAATATCTTTAGAAATGACCAAGATATTCAAAAAATCAGAATGCCATAAACTGGCACTCAAAAACTTTTATTTGGTGCTTGAGCAGTTTCTTCCCTAATGTTAAGGGTGGTTCTTGTGCGATGGATGACTGCTAGATGTTCCAGTCATTCTGCACATTAGGGCTAGGCTTCTCTGTTCTTCATCATTCAGCTTTTGGGTCCATGCTCACATCACCAAACACCTTTGGTGCATGACACTGGGTAATATCTAGCCATATAGCCATCTAATATTTCAACAACTAATGCATGTTACAGTACTGGGGGTGGTGTAAATACCACTATTGCAAAGTTCAGAAGCACACATTTGAGGAAGCAAAGCATTGTGCATGAGAACAGCTTGATGTCTGTCCAACAGATGTCATCCAGCACTTCATAAATCAATCCTGGTGCTTCATGAGTGCTTACTGATTGGGTCTTACTGGAAGAGCAGCAGAGTGGGCCATTTGAAAGCAGAAGCAACATTGCCAGGTCTCACAGGTGGCAATGATGTCAATCAAAGCTGTCCTGAGTCACCCACATGACCATATTTAGTAACATACAAAGTCATTTTTTGAGGTCAAACATTTGGCCAGCCCAAAAAGGCATGGGAATGAATTCAGAGCACTGTTTTTCAATGTCTTTTGACTGTCTGATCCCAGATCTGCCCTCAGTTTGGCACAAAAATGTCTCTAGCCTGCAGTACCAAATTTACCATGTTTGCTTGTCCCCAACCATACTGTCATGCAATGAGCAATGCACAATTTCTGCAAACCCTTGTATAACTTCACAACAACAACACTTTTGGAGCTCATTCTTGGACAGTATAATGGGGGCAGGTCTTGGCTACAAGCTCCTGCAAAAAAGCTGGACAACTTCTGATAAAATGCATGAACAAATGAGCTCCGAAATTGCCATGTCTAAAAGTATAGGTAATGCACAATTTTGTCACACTATGCCACATGTGGCAGGCCCATCAGCATGCAGAAATTGAACCTCTGCACTAAACACTATGAGGCAGGGATGAAGTGCACAGTGATGACAATTTTTACATCAGCAAATCAGTCAAGTATTGTGCAGTGCTGTACAGCGGCTACAGCGTGACAGCAAGGTCCCCCACTGTCTGGTTGCCCCACAGTTAGGTAACAGCGCTGTACAGCTCCATGTATAATATTAGAACTGTACCTTAACTGTGCCATGCTCTACAGTTGCAAAGGCTAATAAGTGCTGTCAGCTACTTCGGCTACCTGAAGCGCTGTCAGCTGCTGCACTGCAGCTCCACCCAGAAGCGCTGTCAACCACTGTACCACAGTCCCGGGCTGGGAAAACTGTCAATCACCATACAGAGGCCTCTTGCTGTCAGGCACTGTACAGAGGCCTCTCGCTGTCAGGCACTGTACAGCAGCCCATACTGTCCATCACTGTATGGTAGCCCCACACTCTCCATTTACTGTACAGCAACCCCGTACTGTCAATTACGATACAGAGGGCCTACACTGTCTACTACTGTATGAATAGACCTGAACTGTCTGATGCTGTCCACACTCTGAATGTAAATGATCACCGGAAGCTTGCTATTGCAATCGTGATTGTATAGACCGACACAAATTAGAGACAATACTAGTCTAGAATTACTTCCCAACCTCCCTGCTTCACCAGAACTGGATCTTTGGCGACAAAACCGGTCCTGCAAAACTAGTAAGATTACATCTGCGAGCTCATATATGAACACTTACATTCCCATTTGTGCCCAGTCCTCCAACATGGCACTGAGTTTTGGGCCGTGGTACGTATCAAGAGCAACAGTATCCATTAAGGCAAGGAGCCTCTGGTATGAGTCTTCGAGTTCACCCACATTGAGTGATTCTGCCTTAGAGAAGCCATGCCGTTCGTATGTCCAAAGAACACTATGAACCTTTAGGGGGACACGATGGTTAGCATCTGAGCTGAATGATCAAATAACTCACGATAGCGGCAGCAAGGGCCAGAGCCTTGTACGGGACAAAGTGCTGAAACTCGACATACTGACGGAGGGATTTTACACTGTTGCTGTAGTAGACTCCAAGACAGATATTCTGTAGGGCAGGATGTGCAAAATTACTGGCTTTTCCCTAATAATTAACATGGTTGGTCAGCTACATAGGCTGGAAGAGATTGTACATACGAGACTGTCACACTCTCCTCGCAGGAATTTAGCTCCCTCAAGAAGCACAGTGGCCTTTTGCTTGACTGCATCAAGCCGCTCACGTTCAGTTGTAGCACTTTTGGGGGCAGACAAATTATATTTGATGGGAACAATCCAGACAGCAACCTTCTTGATTTCGCTCCGGAATGTTTGCGTATCATTGAATAACTGTTGCAACCTCAAACAGTGAGAACTGGTAGTGCACAGCCACTTACCATCCATGCCATAGACCTCTTGTACTGTGGGTAGAAGCCTATAGGAAAACATTGAGAACGGACCACAAATGTATCACAAGGAATATATTTACCTGCCTTGAGCTCACTCCGGTCTTCCTGGTATTTGACCACCAGCTCAATTATTTCTTCACTACACTGACCATCAACAGCAGTCTCGAGCCTAAGGAAAGGTTCCTCAGTGGCAACGTAAAGCTGGATCCTTGCCTTGGCCTCGTCAAGTAGTTTGGTCCATAATGGAGGGTAGAACGCCAGTGTTGTCAGCTTCACAATGACAGTGTTCCGTGCACGCCCTAGACGTGCACTGCCCTTACCAGGGTTGGCCTTTGCATTGTCCACATCCATCAGCTCCTCTGCAGCCGATTGTCGGCCAGACAACATTGCATTGGGGCAGGTCTTCTTTGAGGGGCGGCGATCCTGAGACATGTGGCCACAATGTACATCATGTAAATAGGTTGGCAAGGGAGATCTTCGACGACGATTTAGGCTATGATGCCGACCAAGCACATTGTAGTCAATTCCAGGCTAGTGGGTCATGGTAGTGGCACCAGTAATCAACAATAATGTAGTATATACCTCTTGGTTAGCTTTGCGGGTCTCGTGGATACCATCCCTTCGGGCACCAACAGCTTGCCTACCTGGGGTATGATGGGACACGACAGGAGATGAACTACGCAATAAAACAGGTGTTGGTGTTCGGGAACGTTCCCGATTCTGGGAAACATTCAGCTGTGGCATGTTTGACCGGACCTGTTCTGACTGATGAGAGGTAGCTGCGAGACATAAGGAAACGCCTCCCCGAGAAGAAGGAAGTTGGGGAAGGGCATGCTGCTCGCACACAGACTGAGAATGTGAATTGTGTGGAAGCCGGGATGGCAAGCCTCCCTGAGAAGGAACACTCTGGACAGGATGCTGGCGCTGCTGAGTAGGATGCTTCGAAGTTGTGCCCGGTAGTGGCTGAGTCTGCGACAGTTCAGTAGTGGGTGAAGTCAGCGGAGACGGCATGTCATCACTCTGGCAAGTGTTGGCATCCAGTGCTGAAGAGAGTGAGAGAAAGATGGAAAAGTAAGTATGGCATGAGATGACATAAGGACCACCACCCGCCTCCAAAAAAGCCGAGGTGTGCATCTTGTTGAGCATTTGTCTCGTCAACAGAGCGGACCTCTGGGCTGGGCAAAGCATTCTGCTCGTCGTCGCTCCAATGTTGCTCGGAGTACTGCTCAGTATTGGATCTATCAACTTGAGAGTTGTCGAATAGATCACCGCTATCTCGAACATCTTCACGGCCACCATTACCGCCGTTCATGTCTGATTCTTGGGAGTTGTCTGCCTTGGGAACGGCAGATAGGTTACCACCACTACGACGATCTAACCTCTGTCTTCCAGCCACAGCTTTACCTCGGGATGTGTTTGGGAAAGAACCAATCCGACAACGATTCTCCACCGGCCCCGAGTCGCAGCCCTGAGTCACAGAAGAAAGACCTGTGGTTCGGTGGTAAGAATGGGCACGAGCACCTTCTGAGATGACTCCAATGCACCTCCGGTGGAAACATGCACCGAACTGGTATGGCTCTGCTCATAATCTTGTAGGGATTGCGTACCAACGAAGGAGGGCTGCTGCGAGCCATCAGTCCGCAACCCAAAGCGGGAACTTGAACCCTCCGCCCCGCTAGACATATACGTGTGTTGGTCCTAGCAGAGTTAGGCCGGAGTGAATCATTGTTTTGGCATGTCAGCTTACCTGGGCTTGAGAAGTTGTACACGCACTGCGCGGGGTCCTCCTTCCACGTCGAGTGGTAGGTGCCATGGGATTGACATGTTCGTCATTGGAAAGTACAACCTGTGGCTTGTGATGCCTGTGTGGAGTCTCGACTGCCTTACCTACTTTCTCTAGTTGGGCGACAGCGCCTCCTTGGCCAGCAGTAGGTCGTGTCGATCGATGGGTAGGACCGCCAACGACTGTTTCTTTGGTTTGTGCATTGCCATGTCTAACCATACCGACACCGACGTTGAGGTGACCGACGGTGACCACAAGACAATGTTCAGCAATAGTCGAGCTACAAGATGACAAATAACGTACTAGAACTAATTCAATCAGCACGTGTTCGGACAGGACCGAGAACACGCTCAGACATTATCGGCCTTGAAAAGTCAGCAAACTGGAACACTACAGCAACATAAATCACTGCTAGCAGGTGCATGTTCAAACATCTCTCATCTTACCTAACACTCTTGGGGTGAGGATGGACAAAAAACTCCATCCACTGCAATGAATCTGCCGAGCAATGCAAAAGCCAGCCCCCCAGCATTGAGCGGTGGAGGATGAAGAACTTCAATGACGGATGTTTCGTTACTTGCACAGTATCGAAGGGATGGTGTGAATCAGCCACTTTCTCAAGAGTTGGTGCTGTACGAGATTCGAATGTTGTGTGGCGGAGAGCGGTGTATGTTCATCTGAGGATGTAGAGCGACTGTTTGTCGCTGGAGGATGTGGATGGAGAGCCGGAAAGGCGATAATCAATGACGGCGGGAACGATAGATGAAGATGTCGTGTGTAGCGTGTGACACAGACTGGAAAAAATAATGCATATAATTACAAACGGGCGAACCATGCATGAGAGCGAACAAACATACCTTGCAGACAAAAGTTAGCATCCACATCGTTCAACTCCATTGCCATCAATACCAGCGCCATCCCCCTTGCCTTCGTTTTCAACCGTCACAATACAGATGCCCATACTTCTGCAGCTGCGCGTTAGACTCAAAGGGAGAGACTTAGGTAGGGCAGCGTGGATGGAGAATCATGTTTGATGTAGGAGATCGAAGTGGCTGGATGGAATGAGGAGGTAGCGAAAGAGAGAGAAGAGGGTGGCCGGGAGGGATGTGAGTACGGGCGAGGGAAATGCACGAGAAGGGAGTGGAGGAGGTGGTCATAGAGGGGCAAAAGGGTTGTGCGGAGGTCGTGTGAAGAGGCTGGTCGCAGGTGAGGAGAGGAAGGAAGGGAAAAGAGGGGCACGCACTCGAGGAGAGCCAGAAAGGCTTCGTGATCTGCAGAATCGAAAGCATCTTGCCGGTGCCGCACGATGTCTCCAGTTATGAAGAAGTCAGGACATGGACGCAGAGGGAATCCACTGTATTGGCAAATCGGATGAATATAGGGAGAAAACGAGTCGTCGCCACTGGTGGAGGGAGTCATGTAGGGATTGTCGATTTGGGGTGGGATGGGACGGTCTAAGCCATTGGATGACAATGTAAATGGCAACTCACGGCTATGCCATGGTTGAATTAGCTAGCGGAATCGAGTGCAGAGTGCAGATGGACTCATATGAGTGACTCTGCATAAGACTGGTGCTGGCAGTGGTAGTACAGTCGCTGATGCTCCACAGACGATGGGAGAAAGACTCTCACCTGAAGCGTTTGACTCTCTTGACGACGCCGAGAACGTCGCAGACATACACCTCAAGCCCCACGAAGGGAAACGGAGTGATCAGATGTACCCAACGACCTCACATGCGACACCGATAACACACGACCACCACGAGGCACAACCAAATAACACCAAATGAAGTCATGGGATCACAATGGGTTAGAGCGGCCATTGCGTCCATTGCTATGGGTGATCGCCCCTCAGGCCTCATGAGTTTTTTGAGTGCATATGCTGCTGGTGAAACTCATCTGCATTTTCATTTTGCATGTGGAGGACAGACATTGAATTTTTTGCGCTTGATATGTGAGGCCCTTCCTACTGCTACTCTGCTACCTACGCTACACTGCCTATGAGCATGGAGGATCGTAGTCCCAAGAACATGTTTCGCATGATATAGAAAAAGGTGCGAACAAAAATTGTGGAGAGGAGAGTGATGGAATGCTGACCAAGTTGCACGAAAAAAAAGATAACAGTTACTGTAGTACAATAAAGCAGTGGTGCCATGTCCTCTCTCAGAAGTGGGAATATAATGCAGATGCCAGTCAGAAAATGCCACATTATAGAGAATGAATGTAATAAAATATGTGCAGATGCCAGAATGTGAAAAAAAAAGTAGACATGACGGTGCACGGTAGGGCCGAGAAATCTATTGACTGTAAGTCCGCGTATGCAGCGAAGGATATGCCGGCGAGCTCCGATGGTGGGATGCATGATGGTGGTGGTACGGATGCGGGTGCTGGCTGGCAGGAGTAGACGATGCTGCATAGAACTGTACGCCAGGAGGACCAGCATTTGAAAATGGCACAGAAGGGACAGCACAAGTTCCGTCGCCTCTCAATGGCGGAAGCTGCAGTGATTGGTCCCTTTCCACAGGTGACACCTTCTTGTACGTGTGTGCAGACACGCAGTTGGAAGAAGACAACTTCCTGGCCCAGATCACATCGTGCAAATGGGGCAGTGAAGGCTGTCTTGTTGCAGCAAGGGTCACATGAGAGTCATGTGGACTCACAGAAGCCAACTGGAAATCCATAGGGACGTATGTGGTGGCTGCTGGACTGTGTATGATGGTGGCGGGACTTGTGGGGGTGGTTGGTAGCACCGCAATCTAGCCTTGCGGTTCCCCTTGGGCTGCTCCGAGTCACCATTGATGGACGAGCCAGCGAGGGAGTAATAATACAAGCTCTGCAGAATTAATGAGATCGTGGTGCATACTATGACCAGAGAATGAATCATGCCTGAGGCACATTGACCGGACGGTCCACGTGGTAAGCGGCAACGAGGGTTTGCAGACGGCCTTCGATCACGTGCGATCTCGGTTGAGACTGCGCTGACTGCGCAGATCTCTGTGCATGCAGCGAAGAGGACAAGGACATTTTGGCAAGTGAATAGAGAGAATCGAGTGGCGAAGAACCAGAACTTGGGCAGTTGTGATAGCTGGTCTCAGGGATTTGCAGGGTCATACCTGTGGGATGCTTCAGGGGTGGCAACTCCTTGAAAGACACCGAGGTCGGAGAGAATGCATTGGTTGTGGAACGCTTTGTGCCCAGGTGGAGTCACGTGATACGTGGACGCAGGCGGATTCGTGAGTTGCGTTGGGGAAGTGGAGCGTGCACGGTAAGACGTCGACTGGCATCTCCACCGATATGTGCAAGCGACAGACATGGACGTCATTGGTTGTGACTGTCGGCCGTGGCACGAGGAGCGAGCATGTACTCCGCGCCATTTTCTACTCTCCGTCTCCTTTGTGAGCACCAAGCCTTTCAGTAGATGGAGCCACGACGCGTACTGTTTGCTGGACACATGAAGCGAGAAGTCGACCGCTGTCAAGAACTCCTCTCCATTTTGTGGATCTCGCTGAGGTCGATACCAGACACCTCTGACCAGGTCTTGTTCGTGTATGTGTTGCTGTGACGCATTCAGTACACGCGGCTAGACGCGTCGAATAGGCACTCACTCGTCCAAGAACTTGTTGGCCATCATCAGTGCAGCGACTGCTATCCGGAACTCGCTCCCTGGCAGACCGTTCATAAAGCGGTTGCGTTCCTTGAGAGGCCATATGTAGTGCAGCGACAGGACGATGACAGACTGGCCGACTTGCATTGTTTCGAGCAGCTTGTGCATGAACTAAACAAAGGCGGCAGACAGAGCGAGTTGGAGTGGCGAGGTGGTAGCCGGTATCTCTGGTGAGTAAGGGGGACTCGGTATTTGGTGTGACGATGAGATGTGGGGGGAAGGGGAGGGGGAGGAGAACCAGAGATAGCAGACCATTTTGCAGGTCTTTTCTGCGATGAAGCTAGCGGGCCGTTTGAGGGTGGAGTCGAACCAGTCGATGAGGTGAGGAGTGTCATCTGGTATGAATGGCTTGTGTTGGAACGGAGGGTCAAAGACGTCAACATCGTCATCGTACCGCTGCAGAGGAGAGTCTGACACGTCTTGAGAGAGGGGTAGCATGGATGGGAGTGGCAGACACTGGCTGGGTTGGCGGTCGAAGCATGTTATGGGGGGCAGCGAGACAAGTGCAGTGGACATGGGTGGAGTGATGAGGCCAGAGGACCTATGCCAGACGTCGTGTGGTAGGAGCATAGAGGCGGCCATTGGTGGTGGTGGAGGGGGTATGGTGCTTGCATGTCTTGTATAGTTTTATAAAAACCCACAGGCCCTGTATGTATGTGACTATACACTCCGCGAGTGCTCGTCATCGCCTTCGAGCGGAAGTCCTCCTTCATGCGTTTATTGCGGTGAACAACAGAGAATGAAATTTACAGGTGTGGATGAAAATGAACAGATAAACGAAGAATAGCAAGCCTGGGTAGAATGAAACGAAGATCAGCTGGGAAGAAAATGGATGGTGGTGGGGTGAGACTCACGGAAGGGGGACAGAGTGAAAGCAAGGAAGAAAAGGAACAAGAAAACACTTTGGATACACATTTCTTTCTGTTGACCGGTTTGCCATACCATCCACTTGCGAAAAAGGCCAGCGTCCATGAGATGAGGAACCAAAACACTCGCAATGCTGGAGAGAAGAGAAGAGAAAGTGAGAACACCGTAGAGAACTTTGATCGAGAGCAAGGAACGGGTAATGACTCGGACATTGCAGGTCATGACTGAGAGAACAAGGGATCCATGATACGAGAGAACAAGCGAAGCCGATATTACCGGAGAAGTAAACTTGTTCCTACTCTTGTATATCCCACCGATTGCCATAGTCCTCTCTCTGTTGTTGTCAATTCTCACCATGTAATGCAGGGGAAAATAGATCATAAGGCTGACCATGATGGGGAAAAGGAATATCAGACACGGAGTGCAGCAGGAAAGATGACGCTGGATGTACACTGAACAGTAGTCTCATGAACACAACGATATGTGGACGTTGCTGAACCTGCCTTGATAGTGGTAACACGCCTCCCCCCCTCCGACAGGGCAAAGAACCCAAAGACAATCCTTGTGGACATATCTGGATGTCATGAATACACTGGAAGGGTCAGTGAACATGGCTCATGCCTGTTTCTCTCTGTAGCTCCGCTTGCCTTTACAAGCTTCTCTAATATGGCACCATCAACTTTAGGATTCAAGGAACAAGTTTCAAATTCAGAATAGTATGTCTGTGCAGGGAGCTAGATATTGACTTGAAGGGAAACCAATCAAAGAGACGTACACAAGTCAGTGGTTGGTAGTGTAGAAAAAATCTTTGTCGAAGTATCTGTTTAAATAAAATGACTGCGAGGCATGAAAGCTGTTCATGTAGGTTAGCCTCTTGTCGGCAGTCTCACCAAACCGAGGGACAACGTGAGCAAAGGAGCTGATCTGATCTAGAGGGAATACATTGCCAAAGTACAATCCAGATGTGCGAACTGCCCGCTTGAGCACGTGTAGGTGCGTTGAGGGTTCAATGTTGATGACATCAAACCGCTGCACATAGACAAGAAAGCGGTTTGCCCATGGGACATTTATTCCCTTGGGAGGACGTGGATGCATTATGAGATGGACTTCAACAACTGCATGTCCTGCACTAGGATTAGTTCCACTACAGTACGTACAAAAAAAAAAACCTGTGAGGCCGCTGTCTGGCCAGTCATGACCCTCATCCACCTGCAGAATAGCTGCATCGTAGCGACCATATTTCCAATGACCGTTTGGCGGTTGGGCATGAATGGTGTACGCCGAAGCAGTCGAAGCTCTATCGTGATAAACCCTTTGCTGGATACGCACTTTGTACCAAATTTGAAGATATTCAAAGGGCAGTGGTATATCTTGCGCCGACTGTCTGGCTCCCCCAAAAGGTCAGATCCTTCGACTGAGGCGGTTGTAAAGAGCCAGGTAGTCTCCCAGTGCGCTACGAAGGTCAGGTATAGCAAATTTCTCCGCAGCAGCGTCAACCGAAAGACGACGGAAAGTAGGGCAGAAGTTGAGATGGAATGCAGTTGAACCACGTACAAATGTGCGCAGCAGAGAGGAAGAAAGGGTCGTAGACACAAGAAGCTTGGCAGCGATTTCGAAGAAGTCAGATGGTGATTGTTTCGGTGCCCACAAGTCATTTAAGACAGCTGCTTCAGCTTCACCCACGTCGTCAACCACATGATCAACCTCTCCGTCACTTTGATCCCCATCATGTTCGACGGCAGAACTAGAGGATCCCGCCTCAGCAGTCCCGCGTAAGTGTACGGCGGTATCGAACATCTGGCATTTCTCGATGCGATCCAAATGACGGCAGATCTGTGAGCTGTAATCCTTGTTGTTCATCCTTGACACTGGGTCCTTAACGACCTCAATGTGAGCGTGCTCTGTCGTATCTGCAGACCACTGCAACACCAAACCGACTTGAGATATGCTGGGGACAACGCTTTGAAGCAACTCGAGCTTGGGTATTTCCCAGTGCTCAAGGATTGACCCACTCTGGTCACCTCGACAAAGGCCTCTGTCGATGATAGCTTGCTTGTAATGATGAAATTCAGCGAGTGCTGCTGCAATCTTTTCACATCCCTCTTCTGTGATTGCAGGTGCTTGGGCAAGATAATGGAATTCTGTCAATGTGTGGACCGCAGCGATGACATCGGGATGGGCAGCACCAGCTATGACAACAACAAGGTATCGTTGAATGTCACACTGGGTGCGTCCACCAACCTGCTTCAATTTAGTGATCCCAGACTTGAATTGACGAAGGCCTGTGATGGGTGGTAAAAGAGAAAAATGGAAATCGAGTTCCTCACTACCCAATGCACACTTACACCACTTGACATTGTGGTCCCAGGACATGCGATGCCAATGATGCAAACACTCCAGTGTAAGAAACCTGTGGGGGTCACTGAGAAGCCAATCACGCCAGAAAGGACGTGATATGCCACTCAATCAAAATTGTGCACACGTGTCAAAGTATGCCTCGACGTCATCGGGGTCGCAGGGAATGCTCTCAAGCTGATGGAGAGTTTCCTCACCGGTCCGTGGGCCATGACGAAACAGGTCGCCGAAGTTCTTGTACATAGCTTTCGTGACAGGCAATGTTTTTCCTCGTACACATGCAAGCATGCACGCCTCAGGTGTGTCGACTATGTAAGAGACCAGTGGGGTGAAGCAAAAACGAACGTTCCCGAGTGGATCTGCCATCATCCAACCGAACTGAGCGGCTTTCTTGAAAGGTTCAAGAACGAAATCGAGGCATGTGTGGAAGAGACATGCTTCCAGGACTGAACAGATCCTCGTAACGGGATAGATGAATTCAGCGATGGGCATCAGTGCAGTCAGCAGAAAGGCGTGTGATGAACCTTTGTTCCGGACATTCATCCTGATGTTAGCAAGGCTGATAAGCAATGGGTGTGCTACCTTGCCTCCACAGACATTGGTGATATTCGTCTTGTCTGATGAAAGGATCACGCCGCAAAGCGTGGAGCCTACGGGAACTTTCATCTGAAGGTAGTCAGCATATGCAATTTATTTCCTCGAAACCTTTACCTGCAAATCCCAAGCTCCGTCGCTACTCATCCACTCGCTGTATACCCTCATGACTCGTTCTGCAGCAGTGAACACACGGAATGGAGAATAGTCCATTTTTCCTGCGTAAAACGGATGGTTAAACAATGCTTCTATGCATTCGAGAGAATCACGCCAGTAGAGCTGAACAGGGTTGGGGGTCAGATGGTGCGTAGGAACTACGCGAACTTTCCAGCATGGCCCTTTTGGAAGATCCTCAATACGCCCGCAAAGTTCCTTTGCAGTCCAGAAGGAGAGTGGCATCTTCTTCGTCTGTACAGTAAGAGGTGGCACGTAAATGATAGCAATGAACTTGTAAAATATGACAAATGCTTACCATACTTAGAGACAAGTAATTGTCGACCTCTCTCATACTGAGATTCGACTGAAGTAGAAAGTTGGCCATCTCCCAATCCCCGAAGTTGGCAAAAGGATAGTACATATTAGTTTGACAATGGAAAGCGTGACGATCCATGTCGAAGCGCCTGAGGAAGGTGTCCCCGATGCCATATACGATCGCAGTGCCTTCGAAATGCTCACCTTGGCAAAAATGTCCAGCATAAGTCGTTGGTGCGAAAACTTCCACTCCCTCTCCGATTTCAGGGATGTCATAGTCAGCATTTGGGCCATCGAAGTGATCGTCCATTGGTGCAAGATCCAAGTTCGGAGAATGGAGAGCAAATGCATTAGCACCATCCAATGTCGGATCGCCTAAGAATGAAATATACTCCTGTTCCCAAAGGTGACACACCATTCGTGGCTGCTGGAGGTGGAAGGTGACACCATTTGCTGTTCCAAATGACTTCGCACAATGTGGGCACTTTGGCATTTTTTTAAAAATCGAGGGTGAGGAAAAGAAGAACGTTGGAATGCTAGAGGCAGGGTTACAGTGGTTTGCGTGAAGGCAGACAGTAACAGGTGTAAGGTAGACCAGTTTGGAAATAATATGAAAAAGTCCTATGGACCCACCCAGCCCGCCGGATCACTCATCTTTCGACCCCCAGCGGTCATATTATTGTTCAGAGGCTGCAAATTTTATCCAGATAGGCTGTACAACGTGTAAATATCCCACTCGTTTCCAACGATAGCATTCTGGCATAATGTCGGGGCCTCATTTTACTCGGCAAGTCTTCGGTGCATATCAGCAAGCTCCTTTGGAGGTAAAAAAAAATGTACTTCTATTTCTGAAGAAGTTTGCGTGGTAAACGCACTCGAGCCCACTTCTAAACTAGCTAGGCCGTTCTCAAGGGGTAACCCGGGTTCTCGTTATCCAGCTTTGCACAAATATGATGCTATGAAGTCACAACGCATTAGTATCGTTCTTTGACGGAGATGACGAAGATTGAGTGCCTCGTGACTGAGAAGTTGCATGGGGTTCAGGCCATTAGACAAGATAGGCGGATGATGCACCTGTTCAGAATTATGAACGAAGAAAGAGGAAACAACTTACTTCCTTGCGCTCCCATCCCTGCATGAACGGCAGACCCTTATCGTAGATATCAGTCCACAGACCCTTCGAACGATGGGCAGGTGACGTCTTTGCTTCCTCGATGGCCTGGTCAACCTCTGCTTTAGCCTCCTTGTCAAGTTGCTGAAAAAAAATACATCAGTTTTCTCGACTTAAGCAGGGAGAGATCTACACCCTGAGCTCTTGCAGGGAAGTAAGACCCCATTCTTCGATATATCGTTGCAACCCGCGGGTTGGACTTTGCGTGCTACGCATCCGCTGGATCTCTTCACGGGTACGATAGGTAGCACCAGAGTCAGACATACTAGGGAAGAACTGCCGCTTAGAGTCACAGGTAGGATTGATGGGGAGGGCAGGCGTACTCATGAGACCACCGTAACGGTAAGTAACAAATTCCATAAATAGTGGGCCGTTACCTTCAACGACCCAATTACGAGCAAACTGGGTTGCATGATGGGAAGCAATAATGTCCATGCCGTTGACCTATCATGAGTCATGAGTAAAGGAAACCCAACCTGCGAGAAGTCCATACCTGAAGACCAGGGATTTTATTGCCCCGAGTAAAGTACTCGGTATTGGACGAACTACGCTCCTCGGAGGTGCTCATACCATATTTGTTGTTCTCACACGCGAAGACATGCGACCGAACTGCGGCTGCAAAAGGATTTTGCCACTTTGCAATGTATTGCTACAAGAGAATGTCAAGCCCCACTGCAGGTGCGAGGTGCGCAAGTTAACACAGTAAAAGAAGACGCACCCTCCCCATCTTACAGATGTAATCAAGTTGGCGGTCTACGAATTCAACCGGACAGAAGGCAAGATAGTAGTGGTTATTTCGCATAAGCGCTACCTTCTGCATTGTTTGCCGTGTACAACCCACATTGACGTAGTGATTTTCCTCGCCGTCGTCGGAATTGTTGTTACTATTGGTGCTACCATGGAAGACGTTGTTCTCGGTGATCTGTACCTTGAGAGTCTTCGTGAGTGTAGCATGCACCTGTTTGAGATTTTCAGTTGTTAGGAGTTCGACACGGCCTTTCATTTTGAGGGTCGCATATGCCTAGCAGTAGCGACCATGTTAGAGAAGTGGCAGGATGATCAGAGTGGAGAAACTGCTCCCACACACCCAATAGTCCTAGCTGCGCCCGCGAGGAGGTTAGTTAGATTACAAGGGAGATGCAGACTCAACCTGAATTTTCGAACAAGTCCGGCGGATGTCGACATTGCAGCAGCATATAGAGTGAAGCAGAGCAGTTGGTGGAAGGAGATAGGACGAGTGAGCACACTGTATCACTCTCGGTTGCCCAAGGCGGTCCGGTCGGCCTGTACTTTCCCACAATTTTTGAGACAGGCAGGAGCCTTAATGCGTCAAATGATTTTCGCCTACCGTATCGTTCTGCTATAGCGTCGTGTTCATATCATTCTGCTAGGTCATCCTCGTATGGCAATCCCCGAGCCCCCCAGTACGTTTGGCAAGCCGGGACTGTGCACGACTATGAGTAGCAGTTTGGATACGCCTCAGCTTAGCACAAAAGCTTGTGCTGGTTCCTACTCACATCCTTCCTCCAGTATTGTTCCAGAAACGCCTGATGCCAGCATCAGTTATTCACAGCAAATTATACCGGCTCCCCCATCTTCCTCTGCCCCACGGATCCTCTCGTCCAATACAGGTGCTTCTCTCATCCGAGGAACACCTGCCATGATTGGTTTGTTCAGAGCCCCCAAGTCGTTGATCACGTTACCACCGCATACAACCCCTTTTCCATACCATAATTATGCTCTCAGCTTCACGGTAAGATCCCCTATGCACGCTCAGAATGTGCCGGTGCAAGCAGAGAACGTGAGTTGTCTGACGTTTCCTTGCTCAAACTTATTCCATCATTAAAGGTCTCTACTGAGGATGAGGGGGGACAAGTGGGGGAAGAAGAAGAAGAGGAGGAGTGCGCGGAAAGGGATGAAGCGAAGTTGGTCCTTGAGGTTGCCAGAGCCCAGCGCAAAATTTGTCGCATTGAACAGCAGCTCTCCACTGCCAGGCTCGAGGAAATTGATGCTTTGGGGAACCTCTACCGGTTCAGGGCTGAGCTCGCAGAGAGGAAGCTGCAGTATGCTGACTTCGACCTCGGACATGTTCGTCACAGTATCCGGAAGAATGGTGTCTCCCTCTGCGACCTTCCCTCGACTCGCAAGCATTGTCGAATGTCCGACAACGGGGTTACTGGTATGGTCACTCTACAGATCACATTGTTCTTACTTATCTCACAACTTGTACAGGTGGCTGCCTTTCTTCTGACATTTGAGCACTCTGTGAGCCAAAAAATGTGACCGCTTGTCATACATTTATTACATACCAGCTGTACTTATCATGTTCATCTCCATCCATGCAATTGAATACACCATGTACAGTTCAAGTCCTCATTGAAGTGAGATATCTGAATCTACTTGTGCCGTACAAATGCTACAGACTACATGAAAATTTAATTTAATCCATATCTAGAGGGACACTGCGATAAGGATGCGGTCTGCGGGGGCGAAGGGTAGCGATGATGGTGAGGACGAGACGACGCGAAGTTCAAACTGGGCGGAGCAAAAGGGTTGGCGGACGGAGGGGGAGTCGACTTTTTTGGTAGACAGTAGTTTGTAAGTATGGAGCGGCCCAATCCCTGCAAAATCCTTTCGTACCTTTGCTTCGAACTCACCGAGTGTCAAAGGGTCCATGTATCTCCCTCTCCATCTGATTGATCTCCTGCAACTGAAACATACCCCGCGCGACAACACTCCATGACTTGTTCGAGCACGTATCGTTGCAGATGACCTTGCTGGCGAGCATGAATGCAGAGATGAAGAGGCGGTGGCTGGACGAGCCACGAGCAGTGGGAAATCGAGCCTTTAGTCTTTGCGGCAAGACGAGTGCGGTGAATGTGACCGAAGGGTGGAGTTTCATGCAGCGGGGGGGATAGGCGATAAACTTTTGAAAAATTTTCCATTGATCCTGAGGATGAGGGACACAGCAAGCATTTCACAATTTTTCTTCAGAAAACATCCTGAAAAAATGGAGGGAAGAGATACTCTTTTATTTTTGATGTTTGGAAAGAAAAAATGCAAAAATAATGTCTTATTTTCTTCCAGAGAACATGAATTGATGCTAATGCCAATTAGAGTAGAAGCTAATGGACATTACCACCAATTCATTTTTTTTGGACAAACATAAAATATTATTTTTGCATTTTTCCCTTCCAAACATGCCAAATAAAAGAGTATCTCTTTCCTCCATTTTTTCAGCATGATTTCCAAAGAAACATTGTGAAATGCTTGCAGTGGGAGGTAGTTCGGGGCAAGCAAATAAGTGGGTGATGAACCTAGTGGAAAGCGGAGAGGTGTGCTCGTGCCCGTAGTACTCGTCCTGACGAGTGACGGGCCGCGTAGATGGCGGTTTGGTCGACGGCACCTAAAGCCTATGAACGGTTGGTCAGACATTAGGGAATGAGTTGAACTTACGGGTTGTGGGTAGGGTATCCGCGGATGCAATGCGAGTGCAGAGCAAAGACGCGTTAGTAATGGAAGACACTACCGGAACACATGAGACGGGGGGTGCCAGGTATATAGAGAGGATATACTAGAGCACTGGAATACCACGACTGTCAATGACAAAATTGAAAAGAAACGATAGTGGTACGGCCAACAAGATCGACCAGAGCGCCACAGTACGGTACGCCAGCACGGGCGACAGGTGGCCGCCAACATGGCTGACACGAGTCGTATGGGCCCATAAAACACCTACTAACATCAGCATGGGTGATAGGAGTACTCATGATTGACAAGAGCGCTGCAATATGGTACGCCAACACAGGCAGACAGGAGACCGACAATGCGACTGACGTGAGCCATATGCATAGACCGAAAATGACACACTAACCTCAGAATCGGCGACAAGAGTCCACCAACATGATGGATGAGAGTGGCCAGTACAGCCAACAAGCGCCAACGCACAGAAACGAAACGGATAGATTAGAACTATGGGATAGGACGTATTACGAAGGACCTGCTGACATAAGCCTCGCATTCGCTGCAATGTCAAAGTCCTGACGAAATCTCCAAGTACACTACCACGGCTTTCTTGTCCTGCTTAAGTGCCCCAAATCTTCGTCTTTGTGGTCGATACTCACTTGGATGAGGAAGACCTCAAGGTTCTTCGTAAGGCCACTCCTGCCAGTCCCGGTTACATCCCACCGTGTGCCCTTGTTGGGCTTATCACTCTCGGTACCACGGTATGCCATCCGTCGAGGACAGCAGACAATAGCTGACGCGTTACAGACTCAGGTCCATGAACTCGGTTACGTTGAACGCAGTAAATCCTATGTCTTCCACGGTGGTACGGAGTATGCTTCGAATGAATTCAAGACATGCTTGGCTTGAGCACTCTGGCTCGTGCTGCTCCTCGCCCTGGTCTGCTCATGCCTCAGCAAGCACTCGGCACTGCCCGATTTTTACTCCCAATGCAATGGGTGGAGTTCCAGCTTACCAGAGTACTTGTATTCCTCCAGTGCGATCCTTAACCTATCGTGAATGACAAGCTTCCATTGCGGTAAATTGCAGTCGCTTTGAGTGTCGCAGTTGGATTGCTGGCAGTGAGTATACGTGTTTTTCTGTGCTGTAACCTCTTGCTGACCCCCGAAGGCGACATATCCCAATACAGGCGCTTGCATCGTACTGTTTTCTGGTGGTCCTGCTACTGAGGGTCCTGGAATGGTGGTCGGCAACGATTTGTTCCCTCCCATCACAACATCGAACGAGATAATGTTAAGCGTTACAAGCGTGCTGTGAAGGTAAGGTGACTGTCGCAAGAAGACTTCCCTTCTCAGCGGCCTCTTAATTCTACGAAGGTTTCGCGAAACGGGCCTCTAACAACGGACATGTAGTCGACCTCTTCTCTGGCTGTTCAGATCAAGTTGGATCGCTGGAGATGAAGTCCCTACCCAATTCCACGAACGGCGTCAGTTTTATCCGCTTCGTTTTTGACCTCCATCTTCCAGCAGAGGTTCCTTCATATTTTCAACAAGGACAACCAAGACTTCTTGGAGATGGGCCTCGATGCTACGTTTGGCTTACAGGTATTTTCTTTCCTTTCAATCAATTTTACTCATGTGGCTGATGGACAACCAAGGTGCTGAAAGTCTCTGGATTCATCATGCATACCATCTCAGCAGGAAGGAATCCGCTTGTGTTGGAGAGACGCAAATCAGTATCAGGAGGGCCTCTGCATAGAGACTGAGCGCCGCCACTGTGGACATCAGCAGCTGTGGACTTCGAACTGGGTACTGAGGCCGGGAAAGCTCTTCAGCCTGGCTTTTGGGTCGACTCAGTTCGTGACTCACTCTTCTGCACAGCAGCATTTGCGTGTCACAGCTACTGCATGTAACTTTGCTGAGGCCGAGCATTGCTGCTTCGTTCGATCGATCCTTCTTTGGGACACCCTGTCGAAGCATTTACCGGTTATGAACACGCCACTATCAGCTGCTAGCAGGTCACACCCACCACATTTACTCGATGAGAATGGTTGGAACCCAAAACGCTCACAACCAAACCACCAGCAGCACAGACGGAAGTGTCTGTAGTTGGCTGGTGGACATGCTGGTGCATCCCGAGGTCAGTGGATCGGTCTTTTTTTTTTGCACTTCTGCTCGAGTACTACATGACCACATTGATAACCCCTCATGCAGGAAACCTTGGTGCTGATTCATGCCGGCCGTAATAAAACAGGCGAAGTGGCCATCACCACGCTTGACTTCCCTGACAATGAGACAACGACGTTTTGGGTTGGTACCAAAGAAGGTAACGTGTACCAGGCGAACAGGTACGACTGTGCTGGTGCGAAGGCTGGACTCGACCAGCAGGACATCTATAAGGGGCATGCTGGCCGTGTTATGAGACTGTGTTTCCATCCCCTCGCGGGCCCTGTTGATTTTTCGGATCTATTCCTTGCAGCGAGCGTGGATCGGACGGTGAAGCTTTGGCGAGCCAAGAGTCTTGCAAAGCCATCAACGACAGCACGTACCATTCCCCCAGTATATTCTTTTGATGAGGTGGACAATTATGTCTACGATGCGAAATGGCATCTTGCGCATCCTGCGGTATTTGGTACTGCCAATGGTTCAGGAAAGTTTGATTCATGGAATTCAAACAATGACACGGAGGTACGCATGATATTCTACTTAGAAATGCAACAATATTGTGAACTATCCCTACAGTACCCCAGGTTTCCGCCATGACTACCAACGTTGGAACGGGTCGCGCAATCAACAAACTTGAATGGGACCACAAGGACGGCCGGTGTGCTGCGCTTGGTTGTAGCGATGGAAAGCTTTACACTTACAATATCAGTGACATAGTAATACCCGGGGAATCTGAGTGGACAGGCCTGCAGAAGACTAGTTGCGGAGATGGTCAGCAATAGCGGTCAGACAAATGAAGTGGTGGTCAGAGACGCAACACAGATCATCACTGGGTGTTGACAGGAAGTCTGTTGTATCGATAAGAAGTTGGTAGTGTACTAGTACATCGGGACAAGTTCTGCCAATCATTGTCTGCAGGCACAATGATAGGCTACGACTAGTAACGACAGTAAGGTTCAATGAAGCCAAGACTGTTGTGTGAGGTAACCTGAGATGGTGAATATGGATTGCATTATATTTCCATTCTGCCAGCTAGTAGTGGCTAGTAGTATCATACATAATGTACTTCGACACATTGTCTATTGTACTGCTGTGACACGCTGTGACACTGTACATTGCTGAACACTGTACCACTGTGCCAACTGTGTGCTGTGATGCACTGTGATGTGCTGTGACCCGCTGTGCCCTAATACGGCTGTGAAACCGTGGCACTGTGGCAATGCTGTGACCCTGTACACCACTGTGAACTGTCACACTGTAGTCATGTGCCACTGTAACCATACTGGGAAGGACTGTGGTGGCTGTGGAACTGTGTGAAAATGACTGATTTGCTGATGTATGCCAAGCTTGCCACAGCGGAATCTGAATATGCCGACACATGTGACACCCCTATCCTGGCTTTTTGTCCCGTTCTCACAGTATCTTGAATATTGCTCTTGAGTTTCCCTATGATTCCTTGATTTGATGGAGTCAGGCCATCCATTTCGACATGATGGAGGTCCCCCAAAAATTTGAAGCCCAACACCCAAACAGATCTCTGGGATCTGGGCCGAAATGCCAGAAAAATGGCAGTTTTCATACCACTCTTTTCAAAACATCCAAGCTAGAAAGTTACCACAATATATATATTTCTCGTTAAAGTATGGAATCTAGTAGAATAGGCCTCTGGCAACATGCCCATGGTGTTAAATCATAAATATCATGTGTGTTGCAAGCAGAAAATGTGATTTTGCATTACCCGTCCATTGTGCATTGCTCGTTGCATAACAGTACCTCGTGTATGGGATGACAGATACAAAGCATCACATGTTCCTGCTCCTGTCGTGACTTGCTCTAGCGCTCACTTCTGCTTTCCTGTCGAGTTGCCGTTGAAGGTGGATCCACTTGTAGACTCGTTCTCTATGAGCTTCCCATTCATTGAAGTGTCGGGTGACGGGCGACTTACCCTCTTGATTGAACCTTATAGATACACCAGTCACCGATCAAGTGATAAGCGGTATCGGTATGTCAGTACCATTGTATGCCCCTACCAGGTAGCAATGATCTCCATACTGCTGGAATATGGTAGCACTCCCTACCGCACCTGTAGTACCCAATAAGTCAGTATTACTAAACTGAACGGTTACGTGTCTCGCTAAGTTAACTAAGGCTCGACAACTCCTATACCCCACCACCAGCATTAAATATTGCCCCAAATCATGTCTTTACTTAGACGTTTTCCTCCTCTTCCCTCCTCACCGTTCCAGGGGTGTACGCGACCCGTCGGCAATGCTTGGGCGGCATTACACCGCCTCCCGCCGCCATGCAACCTTCCGTTTGCAGAGCTTACCACGCTATTCTACACACAGTAGTTACTTCCCACGCCACCTGACCTGTCGGTAATGCTTGGGCGGCATTACACTGCCTCCCGCTGCCGCCACGCAACCTTCCATTTGCAGAGCTTACCACACTATTCTACATGCAGCAGTTACTTCCCACGCCGCCTGCCCTTGCTCATCACTGCCTCGACGTCGTTCTCGACGTTCTCGACATTCTCCACGTCCCTTTCCTCTATCGATCCCCTCAGTAGGCGCCTCACGGCTTCTCCTACCTACTCCCAGCTGCTCTCAGCAGCCTTTACAGCCCCCGCCACTGTAGGATCATGTGCGTATGTCTCCCATCACTGTCTCATGTTCCTGACGACGTTCTCGACGTTCTCGACATCCTCCCTGCTGCTTTCCTCTATCGATCCCCTCAGTAGGCACTTACCGACATTTCCTGCCTCCCCCGACCACCCCAACAGCCTGTACAGCCCCGCCACTGTGGGATCAAGTGTGTATTCTACCCATCACAATCTCATGTTCCTGACGCCGTTCTCGACGTCCCCCCTGCCTCTTTCTTCTATCGACCCCTTCAATAAACTATTCCTGCCTACCCGACTGCCCTGGACGACCTGTACAGTCTCTTCCGCCTTAGGATCATGTGCGTATTCTTCCCACCGCTATCTCGACGTTCTTGGTGTCCTCCCCTCGTCTTTCCTCTCCCGATCCCCTCAGTAAGCGCCTTACGATCTCTCTAGCCTACTCAACCCGCCCTCACCGACTCGTACAGCCCTTGCCACCACAGGATCTCGTACGTATTCTTCCTATCGCTCTCCCACGGCTTCTCGTCCCAACCTCCTCTGTGGATGCCGCCAACTCATGAATATAATGTGTGTTCAACATGTTCTTGGAATTTCCATTTACTCAATTAACGCTTTAAGCTCATGTCGGTCTGACTATCCGAGAAGTCGAGAGTTAGACATAGCAAGTCTTTCTCGTCCTCTCTGACATTACATTGATCTCTCCGTCATGCGGTACATTGTGTAGTCGAATTATATTTCTTATCCGATGTCTTCCTGATTGCTTCAGCTTCACTGCATAAACATGTACACGAGCGGACATGTCTAACTATCCATCCCTTAGCCTAATTGCCAAACCGTAAGTGCGGCTGGCAGACACAATTTGCAAACCAAAAGGTAGGGTCAACTCTAGGAACCTAAAGAGCCCGGAGCTGAACCTTCATTACTAGCCTAATCACCAAACGAGATACTGTTACCGTCGCCAAATCTGTACCTCCCTGCATTGTCAAAACCATATCCGTCTTGGTCATCAAATCTGTACGTATCTCCACTGCCTCCCTGTGGCCACATGGCATTGTAGTTTTCGTCGAGGTTACGCAGTGCAAGATCAAGATTGATCTCCAGAATGCGAAGAGTCAAAGATGGATCAGGGTAGTATGTGGTAGAGCAACTGGCCTGTCCTGTCACTGAGTATGGTGCCGTGGATTGATGGGTTTGTCCAGTTGCCAGCATTAATCTGTTAGTTGTGTTGACGCCGGTATCAGAGCTTGTATCTGCATTAGTGTCGCGAACTGCACTTCTGTTAACATCTTTATCTCCTGGAGTAGCTGCCACTTCAGCTGGAGTATGAGTAGTATCCCTTTCAACACCGTCTTCTTCATCCCCATTATCCTCGTTATCAGTGATAATAGTTTCTGAACTTTTGAATGTACGGCGCGAATTTTTGGTTGCATTGCGATTTTGCCCTGTTCGTTTCGTCCCCTTGTCTGAACGGGTTCGGCGAGTGCCTTCGACAAGTTCACCGCTGTTGAGCTTCGCATCACATTCACGACAAAGGACCTCGTAGTCCTGGTTGTTAAGTAGCTTCCAGAAAGTACTTCCAGCCTCCCACTTCCTGAGAAGCATCTCCAAGTCCGGGAGCGCACTGGATATGGTACTCAGATTTGTAAACGGTATGCGATCAGGCCAGCCTTCAATGGAAACTAAATAGCGCGTGACAACGTTGCGGAAATAGTGAGCCCACTGCATCTTGGCATTGGGCTGACCGGTGATTTCCTCTGAAAACAAATAGCATGATGAGCCAGCATTTTACAAAGGGACCGAGAGACACCTACGTAGCTTAGCGTTGATGATCTCTCGGATTGCACCTCGCACTTGGGAAACATGCTGTTGATAATTTGCGGCAGCACCTAGTAAATCATAATCAAATTATTTGATAGATTGAAATAAACGTCGAAAGCAACCTTTTACGCCCTGAACAGCGAAACCCTCCATTTTACTAACCAAGTCCTGATTATCAATGCGCATTACAGTACCCATGAAATTCTCGACGCCTTCAGTTGCGAAGGCAACACCACGCAGCGGGAGGTCGGTTGACCCACGTGTCATGTAAAGCACAGTTTCTGCACCCGTGCGGTACTGCAGACTAGTTAGCTACACCACAAATATGTATCAGTGCGAACTACACGAAGAAAATATAAGTATACCTCATTCTCAACAGCTTTGAGCGTCTCTGTGATGTCATTGACCTTCGACTTGGCAGTGGCACGTAAGCCGAATGTCTTGCGCTCCTTGTGACGTGCATACTCTTCGATTAGGGCCTTCTTCTCCTCCATTGAGAGGGACTTGTATTCCTCACTAGCCTTTCGGACAAGGGCCGGCAGTGCGCTCTTGCCCCCTGGAAGCTGAACTACGGTTTTGAAACATAAGGGTGAATTATACACAAACAGCGGGAAACGAAGCGTACCATTACTGTATTCTTTTTTTTTCTTCCAGCAAAAAGCATTCCATGCACTAAGCTTGGAGCGCCTTGTGTGAAAGGAGTTGTGGCCGAGATATAATTCACGACGGACACGGTTAACACTCTTGTGGTTGGCCAGTGCAATGGTCTTCGTTGCGTCGTCAATCTGCTGCCAGGTGTTGTCGAGGTCCTGTTTGAAATGCTCTTTCTTGCTCCGCCGTTGGGCCAAGAACTCTTCGCGTGCCTCTTGGGTGAGAGAAACCTTCGCCCGGGGAAGAGGCGGAGGCTGTACCAGCTTCCGCTGGTGTTTCTGAATGAAAAATGGCTGAGACGACATTGAGTTGTCCAGTCCAACCTTGACACCTTGTCCAACATATTTAAGCAGAACGGCCAGGCTATTCGCCCTCGTTGAATAGCATTTTCCTACTGACTGATATCTGGAAAAGGGCACATTGCAACACAAGATCTAGGCGAGGATTAGGCCAACAACGTAAATAGCACATAACCCTATGCAAACGCAACCGATGACTCTAAGAAGGGCGCCAAGGAAAGACTGACCACGGTAGAAATGGGCGCCATATCAGTAGTGGGCGCGCTAAGGGATAGGCGTATTTACTTACGAATCCTGACTTAGTTTCCACTTTACCCTGAGTATCTGCGATGAGGGCTCGGGAAAGATTGATGGCCTGTTCATAGGTGAGGTTCCACTGAGGAGATCTGAGTACCGCCTCCCAGCGGCTGCTACAGGTGGTGCTGATAATCTTTCGAAGTTGCAGCAAAACCTCATCGCTGATCTTGAAGCGATCAAGAACTGCATCAGTATTAGGACCGATGCTGATGAGCGTTGGGCCAAATATAGTGGGATTCATCAAAAAAACGGAAGTGGAATGGCCTGATGGTTCAGGAGTGGACGGCATTGGTTCGGTGACCTTGAGAGGAGGATGTACCTCTGCTAGGCGGCGCCGTCAGATTGGCTGTGGTTTCGGTAGTGGAGAGAGGGGAGCGTTGGATCTATTCGCAATTTCTTTCACTTGGCGAATTGCAGCCGATGGGGTGCTGTCAGCTTTAGTGTTTGCAGGCACACCGAACAGGGAAGGGTCCTGAGCGGAACACTGAATACGACTGCTGGCGGGGGATAAGGGGAACGGCAGATATTGTGGCCCGTCTACGTTGATCAAGCCTGCTTGCACTAACGGCAGTCAATACAACGGTTGGAAACAGCTAAAAAATAATAATAATACCATTATATTCAGGTGGAGTAATAATTTCCAGGTTGCAATGCTTGTTGAAACATTGAAAATGAGGAAGGGCAAACTCCTGGCAAAAGGCCTGGACAAGCACCGCGATGTCACCGCCAATGCATTCTGGAGTCTCGCGCAGTTCCCTTGGGGTAACATAAAGGTCGACAGTCACTTCGTCCGCTGTTTGCGCAGATGCGCTCTTGACTCCGGCGCAATGAAGCATTACAGTAATGCCACCATCCAGACGGTCTTGCATAGTGACCTAAGTTATTCATTGTCGTTGAGAAAAATTTACGATAAGGGCATAGACTTACTGCATCAAAGACGTCCTGTAAGGCAGCTTCTGTGAGCTCCTTGTTACTCAGAGTCCTCGCTTTCTTGTCATTTGTGCTGGGATTGAAACCAACATACGCGGGGTGCAGACCGCCTTTCACCCTAGACTGAAAATGCGTACCATCTAAATGTGCATTGTGCCTCAGTAACGTGCGTGCTGTGGCCTGTCGCTCGTCGTTACTGAAACCTTCAGCAAAGGTTGAGTTGTAAAGGGCAGTGAGATTCGAGATGCTGAAGTGGCTGTATCCAATTGTAAGAAACTCGGGGTCATCCCGCTCCAACAGTCCTTCTGGTGGGCTGGCGGATTGGACAGGCTTTGAGCGGGGCGTAGTGGAAGTGGACATGATCAGCGTGGTTCCTACAAGACTGACAGGTTACATACATATATGCAAGGCACTAGCACACGGCTAGGGAATGAATCAAATCTGGAAGACTGATAACGAATGCTCCCTGAGTCAGTGAAGCGATCTAAGCCTACTGCATAAGCGCCATTTCAGTGAGTGTGGACTCATATCAGCGTTCACCTTGCAAGGAAAAATAGCCATTAGTTCCCAAAAATTCAACTGGTGTGCGCAGCGAGCGACAAGACGTTCGACTAAGCTCAGAAAAGATGATGTGTGCCATTGAGTTTGTTGTACGTTGTTGAACACAAGGTATTTGTTGCCACACACGCTCCGCTACTTTGCATACATAGAAGGGCATGAAATCGGTCCAAGTCGCCTAGTGTATTACTTAGTACATACCTCCCGACAATTAACTTTCCAGACACCTTTGAAGTGTGCAAAGCGTCCAATCAACACTAAGTTTCCACGGAACTGTAGACCCGACATGACAAAAGAAATAAGTTGGCATTGAGTACTTATGGGGCTGTTCCTCATCGAGCACTGATGTATGAACGCAAGTACATAGGGCATGCATAATACAAGACTTAGTGACCACAGAAATAAAGCGGCTGGCACAGATCCGACATGATGGGAACGGGGCGGTTGGGGTTAGACCCGACACGACAATGTAAACAAGGTAATCATACTCTGTGACATTGGAAGTTTGCGCGCGGTGCGTCCGGCACTAGCTTGTGGAAATGACGACCCTTAATCAAACGTCAGAAAGAGATCCGCCATCTCCTCTGTCAATGTATTCTCTTCTTCGTCATTCAGTGCTGCCAAGTCAGCGTATTCCGATGCACCAATTTGACGCAGTTCACTTCCGAGCAAGTCACCTACAAGTGATGTCATCATGACAGGCCAGCATTCAAGAATGCGACGATAAGTTACCTGCTGGTTGCGATTTAACTTGCTCGGCCCTATTCAAGTCAGCTTCGCTGATTTGCCCTTCCTCGATGCCGACCTCATCAGGAATCGAGGTATTCTTCAGCCGAATCCCAACTCCACAACTACCCACATATTGTGGATGACGTGCTATTTGATCTAAGCGGTGAAGATGCAACTCGTTAATCGCATGATGCGATCGATGTTGCCTTTTGAGCTCGGCAGCAAGGAGGTGATCAGATGTCAATAACTCATCGGTAATCTTCGCAACATGAGCCTCTTCGTCGTGAATGAATGTCTGCAAACGGCAAGCTTCCACACTGACACGTTTGAGTTCTTCACAGGCACGTTGAAGCTTGAAAAATTTGACCGTTGCCTGACGAAACGCAGGCTTGGCCCAATCATTGTCTCGGACGTCAGCACGGGAATGGCAAAGTAAATCAAACTCGCCAAGGAATGAGTATTCAGCGATATCCTTCCAAGAGATGGGAGGGCACGGAGGATTCAAGGCTGCCGCCTGCGTATTGTAGCGACTGATCGCGTTGCGAATTGTTTCTGAACGCCTTTGCAAAGCTTTGCTGATCTGTTGGCGCAATTTATATCCTGCTTGGGATTGAGACTTTGTCCAAATGAGTTCATCGACGACTTACCAGTACCAGACATTGCTATCTTTGACAACTCGAACAGTCGCATGACCACTAGCCGTTCAAGCTCGTCCAGAGCCACCCGGTACTTCACCATTGTAGCTTCCGCCTTGTAGCGTTTGTATTCTTCACCACCAATCTCCCACCGCGGTTGGATTCCCAAGCGCATCTCCACATTACTAGTGTGGGTCTCCGCATGCTGCAGCTTGGCATACGAGGTGTCAACACGTACACGGGACTGCCTGATCGCAATAGATGTTACGATACGTGGTTTCTTTTCTTTTGCTTTTCTTTTTCTTCGTCTTGTCCAATCTTTCGTTATCTTATCTGGGGATCTTATCGTTTCTCTTATCTATGGACTTGTCCGGTCCATGACCATGTGCTTGCCATGTGGCCTAAGGGCTAGACTGGTCTGGACTATGAGGTCATGGTGATGTCACTGTGATGTCATGCCTTATGCTTTCCTCATGTATGCCTCACCTTGGCCTCATGTATCTTGGTATATATACTCGACTCAATAGCCCAGCTAGCCCCAAGCTAGTTCATTTGGGTTTCGACCTTAACTTGCTTCTAAAGTTCCTCTCTTCCTTTATCGTTTCCTCTTGTCTAGTGTTTGGTGTAGCGAGCCTGTGGCATTAGTCTAAGGCCGTAACACTTGAACTAGCTTCTACATCGCCACCCGCTCGCTGAGCAACCCGGACTCCAGGGTTAAGGAGAAACGTTTGCCGGACTCCAGGCATAAGGAGGATCTTTGTTCACCATTCCACGTTCACCCGCATACTACCGAGTAGGGTCGATCTATCGCCCCGAACCTCCCCGTAACTCTCCATCCCCTACTCCCGAACTTTTATATCCTTCCCGTACCCCGTCTGAGGATCCCAACCTCGGAACACCCCCACCTCTCCCAGCCAACTTCGGGCTACCAAACGAAGAACAAGCTCGCGTTTTCGCACATCCCCTAAACCCTCCATACGTGGACAACCTCCACGACCAACTCTACGAAGACATCTTCGGTTTCCCTCCTCCCCCTCGTCGGTACAACCTCCGACCCCGTCATCTCATCAACAAGCCATACCGCCGCCCCGTCATAGTTAGTCGCTATGGACAATAATCCTCTCCTCCTCGACCCCAACGTTCAAGCGCTCATTGGCGCAATAACCGCACATGTGTCTACTTCGGTGGCACAGGAGTTAATTCAGGCAAACGCTCGTGCTGCACGAGGTGACCCGGCGAAGAAAGGGGCAGCTGACCCCGGTAAATATGATGGCTCCATCTCAAGGTTTGAAGAGTGGTGGAGCAAGATGAAGGCGTACTTGCAGTTGGCCAACTTTGCCACTGCCGCTCAGGATTGTCTCGCGGTCTGGACCCAGTTGGAAGGGCCAGTAGCTGGTGCCTATGCCAGGGCCAGGATAGACTCATGCAAGGCGTCGGCGACGTACCCCGACATGGCAGCCTTGGAAGCAGAAGTAGAGGCCAAGTTTAGGCCTATAAACAACAGGGACTGGGCTAAGGCCCAATTACAGAAGATATGCCAGGGAGGCACGAGGACAGAGGAGTTCGTCGCCAAGTTCGGAGCACTGGCAATGTCAGCAGGGGCGTCAGATGATTACGCCATATTCATGTTGGAGCGGGCCATGCGCCCTGATATTTTACAGCAGATCTTCGTGCAGGGACGAAGGAAGCCAGATCTCGCCGGCTATGTTACGGAACTGCGAGCTGTGGGTGGTGCTCTCGAGGCCGCCCGTATGCATACTTCTTCAAGGTTTGCATTCCCCTCTTCCTCATCTCGCCCCTCTTCCTCCACTGGCACGTTCGGCGGTTCTGGTATCCCTATGGAGATCGGAGCTGCATCTACTTCCCGCCCCGTCCCCTCACATATCAAGTGCTTCTCGTGTGGGGGCAATCATTTCAAGCGAGACTGTACGTCTCGATCGCAACAGTCACGCTCCCGTTTCCCTCCACAACCCCGCACTCCCTTCTCCCCTCAACCCGCGGCTCGTCAAGCCGAAACTCAGGAAGACCCTCAGTTACGACAACTGCAGGGCATGTCGTTTGAAGAAATGCAGGCCTTCTTCTACGACAAACAGGTTAACGAAATGAAGGCCCAGGGAAAAGGGTTCGGTCAGTAGAGGTTCGGGTACCTACTGGCCAGGCATGTAATCGGTTTTCGGTGTTGGACACTTACGACGTACAGGATATATTTAATACGTCAGATTCTACTTCGTGTGAAGAGGAGTCCAGAAATGGCTCGGCCACACACGTTAATAAAGTGGTGCTTAATTCCTCTTGCGATAAAAATACGAAAAAATGTGACCAACCGAGACTGCAAATCCCGAAGGATGCTAAGGTTAGGACGATAGGCTGTAGGCCGGAATTGGAGGTAGAAGTGACGTTGGAAGGGAGAAGCAGGAAGTGGCAGACCAGGGCATTGGTTGATTCAGGAGCTACGGACACGTTCCTGGACAGGAGATGGGCTGATGAAAACAAAGTTCCCCTTCTTCCGCTCAACAAATCTGTACCAGTGTACAACGTCGATGGCACGAAGAATCGAGACGGGGATATTACTCACATGGCACCCCTTGTCATGAACTTCGACGGCCATAGGGAACACATCTGGGCGCAGGTAACCACACTCGGGTCCCATCCTCTTGTTCTAGGATATACATGGCTCCGACGACATAATCCTGTGGTCTCGTGGGCGGACAAGTCTGTCAAAATGACTCGCTGTCCTCGTGAGTGCTATGACCTTGCCCCGTTGTCCAGACAGGGAAGGCAGGAGGCCAATGACATGGAGTACTTGCATCCAAAGCTCTGGTCCACCTGGTCTCGCTCGGGCACTGTAGAGGAACTTGTACCGAGGGAGTATCATCGGTACTTAAAGGTTTTCTCGAAGGAATCCTCGGAACGAATGCCAGTAAGGAAGACATGGGACCACGCCATTGAGCTCAAGGATACGTTTGCTCCGAAAAGAGGTCGTCTTATTCCCCTCTCTGTCGATGAACAAAAGGAAGTTTCGGACTTCGTTGACGATCAAACTAGGAAGGGATACATTCGACCCTCGAAGTCACCCCAGACGTCTCCTGTCTTCTTTGTCCCCAAGAAGGACGGCCGAAAACGCATGGTACAGGACTATCGGTACCTCAATGAGCACACGGTGAAGAATGCGTACCCTCTTCCGCTCATTTCCCAACTTGTCGACAAGTTGAAGGGGTGCAAGCTCTTTACGAAGATGGACCTGCGTTGGGGGTACAATAACGTCCGTATCAAGGAAGGAGACGAGTGGAAGGCAGCCTTCGTCACACACAAGGGCTCGTTTGAACCCCTCGTCATGTACTTCGGTCTCTGCAACTCCCCGTCAACATTTCAGAATATGATGAACGACATCTTTGGGGATATGGAGGATGTCATGGTCGTCTACATCGATGACATCATGGTGTTCACGAAGACAGACGACGAAGCGGAACATGATCGGATCGTGCTGGAGGTGCTCCGACGCCTTGAGGAGAATGACCTCTTTGTAAAACCAGAGAAGTGCTTCTTCAAGGAGAAGGAGGTCGAGTTCTTGGGCATGGTCGTAGGAGTTGACGGGATAAAGATGGACGAGTCCAAGGTAAAGGCTATCAGGGATTGGCCGACACCTACCAAGGTCAAGTCTGTTAGGGCATTCCTTGGTTTAGCGAACTTTTATCGTCGCTTTATTAAGGACTTTGCTCGTATCGCTCGGCCCCTCAACGACCTTACCAGAAAGGACCAACCCTGGACCTGGCAGGAGGAGCAGCAACGGTCCTTTAATGCGTTAAAGGAGGCCTTCACCTCGGCACCGATCCTTGCGTTCCCTGATCAGGATAGGAGGTTCCGTCTCGAAACCGATGCTTCAGACTTTGCTACTGGTGCGGTGCTCTCGGTAGAGGCCCCTGATGGGTTGTGGCACCCGGTGGCTTATTACTCCCACTCCATGACTCCTCCTGAGCGCAATTATCAGGTCTTCGACAAAGAGATGCTTGCCATCATCCGTGCGTTGGAGGTTTGGCGTCACTACCTGGAGGCCACCCCTTACGAGTTTGAAATATGGACGGATCATTCTAACCTCCAGTATTTCAAAACGGCACAAAACCTTGACAGGAGACAGGCTCGTTGGGCGCAGTATTTGTCGCGCTTCAACTATAAACTCGTCTACAAGCCTGGTGCTTCTATGGCCAAGGCCGACGCTCTGTCACGAAGAGAAGATCACGAGGTCAAAGGGGACAATCAGGAGGTAACTCTTATTGATCCTGCTCGCATTGCCGCTCTCTCGGTGGGAATGGACAAAACCCTTGAGACCATTCTAAAGGGAGCAACCTCAGCTGCAGTTCCACCCGAGGGCTATGAACTTGAGAAAGGCCTTTATGTCAAGGACGGTCGGGTTTATGTTCCCCCTTCCGCAGTCCTCTCGGTGGTGGAGGCACACCATGACACCCCTGTCGCTGGACACCCTGGTTGGAGCAAAACCCTCGAGTTGGTCTCTCGGCATTATGTCTGGCCCGCCATGTATCAGTCGGTAAAAGACTACGTATCCTCCTGCCATCGGTGTCAGATGTCCAAGGGTGCTCGAAAACCTCCGGCAGGAAAACTTCACCCAAATCCAGTTCCTGAGAAACCCTGGACAGACATATCCGTGGACTTCATGGATGCTCCTGAGGCAGGTGGTTACGATAACGTCATGGTGGTAGTGGATCGGTTTTCAAAGGAAGCGGTCTTTGTTCCCACGGTAAAGACCATCTCGGCACTTGGAACAGCGGAACTCTTTCGAGATCATGTGTGGACCCAGCATGGTCTCCCTTCCACGGTCATCTCTGATAGGGGTCCTCAATTTGCCAGCACTTTTATGACTGACTTGTCAAAAATGCTTGGCATTAAACCCAAGCTTTCCACAGCTTTTCACCCTCAGACAGATGGGCAGACCGAACGTCTTAACCAGGAGATCCAGCAGTATCTTCGTCTCTTTATCAGTGATCAGCAGTGTACCTGGCCTTCTTGGTTGAAGATCGCTCAGTTCTCGTACAATGCGAAAAGACAGGATTCCATTGGGCGTTCCCCTTTTTCAGTCACTCGTACCTATGTCCCGCGTTTAGGGGTGGAACCAGCAGTGTCAAGGGCGGAGGCTGCTACTGCGTGCGCTTCTAACATCCAGTCTGTGATTGAGTCTACAAGGAAGGCTCTTCAGCGCACAGCGGAGAGGATGGTTAAGAGTGCAGAATCCTCACGCTCGGAGGCGCCAGAGTATTCAGTGGGGCAGGAAGTTTGGCTGGATACTACTCATGTTCGGGTAGATGGTCGCCCTTCATGAAAGCTCACGGAGAAATGGATTGGACCTTACAAGGTTCTGTCTGTCAAACCCAATGCCGTGGAGCTTCGCCTTCCAAGGACCCTTCGCATCCATCCGGTAGTCAATGTTTCTCGGGTGAAACCATATAAGGGTCCTCTTGAGGGGCAGAAGGTCACTCGTCCTGGACCGGTGGTGGGTGCTGAGGACCGTGATGAGGAGTTTGAGGTGGAGTACGTGGTGGACTCTCGCCTCAAACGCAACAGACTGGAGTTCCTTGTTCACTGGAGGGGCTATGGCGATGAGGACCGTACTTGGGAACCGGAGTCAAATCTGAAGGGTTCTCCTGACATACTTCGTGACTTTTACAAGTTTCACCCTTCGGCTCCGCGAAAACTCCGAGGAATCGACTCGGTCCGCTTTGCTGCCCTTTTCTCTCCCTACGAAAACCTCACTTCTTGTCGTTCTGTCTTTTGTCGCCTGGAAGTCGACCCCTAAGGAGGGGATAGTGTTACGATACGTGGTTTCTTTTCTTTTGCTTTTCTTTTTCTTCGTCTTGTCCAATCTTTCGTTATCTTATCTGGGGATCTTATCGTTTCTCTTATCTATGGACTTGTCCGGTCCATGACCATGTGCTTGCCATGTGGCCTAAGGGCTAGACTGGTCTGGACTATGAGGTCATGGTGATGTCACTGTGATGTCATGCCTTATGCTTTCCTCATGTATGCCTCACCTTGGCCTCATGTATCTTGGTATATATACTCGACTCAATAGCCCAGCTAGCCCCAAGCTAGTTCATTTGGGTTTCGACCTTAACTTGCTTCTAAAGTTCCTCTCTTCCTTTATCGTTTCCTCTTGTCTAGTGTTTGGTGTAGCGAGCCTGTGGCATTAGTCTAAGGCCGTAACAATAGACAGCTCTTCTAGGTTACCGACTGGCACTTCTGTAAGGGCGTTGTTCGCTGCTTCCCGGGCAGCATCCCACTCAGCACTACATACTCAAGTGAGCTATATATAAAAGTAATAGAAACCATCTGAATGGCGTACCGGTATGCTTCAAGCTCGTCCAATATTTGGACGTAGCGGATGAGAAGCTGGTCATGAATCGCCGGTTGCTTGAGGTTTTCCAGATAAGCGCGTTCGTCCGCATGGAACCGCACAAAGTCGTCATCTATCAGATTATACTCTTTCTTGATTACGTCAAGTTCAAAAGTCAGGGTAGATATTGCTCGGACCGCTTCGTCGAAATGCACCCGGAGATATTTACCTGTATGCGTTAAGATTGACGGAATGTGAGTCGAAAAACAACCCACTTAGTGCAGCATATTTGTCGGCATCCCAAAAAGCGAAGTGCTGTTCAATGGCTTGGTGACGATGAAACGATGTTGCATGCCTAGTGCTTCTTGCAAGCTTGTTGGATGCGGCAAATACATGCTCGCATCCTTCACCTTCGGTGTGGCCCGTACCTTGGATATACTGGGGATGCCAGTCAAGCTGGCACATGCGGTTATGAGCATGTCCGTGGAATGCGCCAACCATCATACGTAACTTCAGATCTTCTGCTTGAGGACCCAAGGAGCTGTTTCGGAGAGTAGCGCTAAATGCGCAGCCAATGTCGTACGCACAGCCCCCATTCTTGCCATATACAGAGAGAAGCTTGCTTATGATCGCCAAGGGATATTTGGCACTAGAACATGTCAGCAGGTTATTGATTAGCGAGGAACAGAATGATACACACAGCTCGCCGCTCTTCACCATGTTGCAAGCAAGAAGAACGAACCGATGCCAACAAGATGCAATGAAGATGCCTGACTCGTGGAACATCGAAAACATTCTCTTCCGTTGCTCTGGCCCAGCATTGCACCATCGTTCAACACATGTAAAGGACGTTGGGATGTCAGGGTCGGTGCTAACGAGTGGATTCTGCCAGTTATCAGTATCGTTGTCATGGTTAGACTGGCATTACAAAAGTTTGAGTAATATTCAAACAGTAATTATGAACATACCCTGGATGAAACTTCATATTTAAAATGATCCACGTAGGCATCATCTAGCCAATAGTCGGAACGTGGGCGGCGAGTATCCACTCGCGGGGAGACACCATATGTACTCGTATCCCATCGTTTGAGACTATTATTGCCATCAATGGAGACTAGCCAGTCGAAGTCGAGTACAGGTTCATCTTCAAGCCTGTAAAAACAGGCGGGACAGCTGTTGAGCATTCGCCAGTTGTCGCTATCACGACCAAGTGCTTTTTTCAGTTGGCAATCCACGCGGCCTAGGATGTTCAGGTACACGTCATAAGCGATGGTGAGTTGTACGTTAAGATAGGGACGGTACGGTGTCTATTGTCATCAAATTCATGTGAACTCAAAGGAAAGAGTGAAGACGTACATCGTGGAGATGACATAATAACTTACACTGAGCCTGGATACCGAACCGAGGACAAATGCGATGGATTTAGTGGTAAGTGGCGAGTGTCCGCAGTGAAACAGCTACTGTGGGAAGGATCGGTGAGCATCCGATGTACCCATGATAGATCAGGACCTCGTTGGGATAGAGGTGATGTGGTTTGTATGGGAGCGTTGCACGACGCCGAGCTGCTTTCATTCAGTAGGATCTACTGACCATGTAAAACATACTTACTAAACAAATCGACGAGCTCAGTGTCTGTCAAGCATTGAGCACCGTTTTCGGATTCCTCTGGTGCCGGTAGTCCATCACCCGTGTCGCGATAGCGATAATCGAGGTAAGCATTAACAAGCCGGTCCATTTGAAGGGTCCAGTGGTCCGTCTGAAGCTCAATCCGGTCGTGCCGTGTCCTCGAGTCTGCGTAGCGACTGCGAAGAAGATATTTGAACTTAGCAGAGATATTCAGCATGCCAACTTACATGCCATGCATGTCTGCTACTTGCCGAGCAAGATCCTCGAATGCCTCGTGTTCACCGCCTTCGTGAGAGAGGGTAAATGCTTCATCGCCAGGAGCAACAAACATGGGGGGGGGATCTTCGCCCATGTTTTGGTCTACAAACATCTGTGCAGCTGCGTCCTGGTCAGCAGCAGACATTCCTAGGAATATAATATTGCAGAACATTAGATCCCTTCAAGGATAGAAAACGAAAACAAAATGCTCACCTTGTAGCTCAGATAAACATTGGGCACTAGCTGTTTCTAAGCGCTGTCCTTGTTTTGCCGCAGTCAGTGTAGCTGAACGTCGAGTGTGATGCTTGTAGTGGTGAGAAAGTACAGACTTGGACAGCCCACGATAGCGTACACTCCCAGCACAACGGGACATCAAAATGGCAGCAGGAGCGAAGACTGGACTTCCAGGGCAGTGCGGGTGATAGAAGTGTCGTAGGAGGAGGTTGGGACGAGAAGCCGTGAGAGAGCGATAGGAAGAATACGTACGAGATCCTGTGGTGGCAAGGGCTGTACGAGTCGGTGAGGGCGGGTTGAGTAGGCTAGAGAGATCGTAAGGCGCTTACTGAGGGGATCGGGAGAGGAAAGACGAGGGGAGGACACCAAGAACGTCGAGATAGTGGTGGGAAGAATATGCACATGATCCTAAGGCGGAAGAGACTGTACAGGTCGTCCAGGGCAGTTGGGTAGGCAGGAATAGTTTATTGAAGGGGTCGATAGAAGAAAGAGGCGGGGGGGACGTCGAGAATGGCGTCAGGAACATGAGATTGTGATGGGTAGAATATGCACTTGATCCCACAGTGGTGGGGCTGTACAGGCTGTTGGGGTGGTCGGGGGAGGCAGGAAATGTCGGTAAGTGCCTACTGAGGGGATCGATAGAGGAAAGCAGCGGGGAGGATGTCGAGAACGTCGAGAACGTCGTCAGGAACATGAGACAGTGATGGGAGACATATGCACATGATCCTACAGTGGCGGGGGCTGTAAAGGCTGCTGAGAGCAGCTGGGAGTAGGTAGGAGAAGCCGTGAGGTGCCTACTGAGGGGATCGATAGAGGAAAGGGACGTGGAGAATGTCGAGAACGTCAAGAACGACGTCGAGGCAGTGATGAGCAAGGGCAGGCGGCGTGGGAAGTAACTGCTGCGTGTAGAATAGTGTGGTAAGCTCCGCAAATGGAAGGTTGCGTGGCGGCAGCGGGAGGCAGTGTAATGCCGCCCGAGCATTACCAACAGGTCAGGCGGCGTGGGAAGTAACTACTGTGTGTAGAATAGCGTGGTAAGCTCCGCAAACGGAAGGTTGCGTGGCGGCGGGAGGCGGTGTAATGCCGCCCAAGCATTGCCGACGGGTCACGTACACCCCTGGAACGGTGAGGAGGGAAGAGGAGGAAAACGTCTAAGTAAAGACATGATTTGGGGCAATATTTAATGCTGGTGGTGGGGTATAGGAGTTGTCGAGCCTTAGTTAACTTAGCGAGACACGTAACCGTTCAGTTTAGTAATACTGACTTATTGGGTACTACAGGTGCCCTACCGTGTAGAAATGTCACAACAGTACCGACGATTGGTCTGTTTGTTGTTGCGTGAAAGATAACCTCGACGTGCCACAAGTCGGATGGGATGCAAACGTGCATCAATGCATCACTTTCATTTGTTGGTGCGTGTGCCGTCAATTATATCATGCTCCACTCAGGCCGGCACCGTCCTTATCATATCCTGTCGTGCCCGGTGGTCAGGCGGCCAAAGTCGAAAGTCTTTGAATACTACGAGCCACGCTTGCCCGCCAGTGCATCATAATCGCTTCGTACCTCCCCTGGACGCTCCTATGCATGGGTTTGCAGAAACCAGTCCGTACATCGTTACATATCGCATACCAGCCATCGTATCATAAAGAGATGAACACTGGACGGCTCATACGGCGTAGCATATGTTGCTCGGCGACACCAATAAATAATATTCTCCAGGATGACAAGAGACCCTAGGCACACGACCGACGACGTCGATAGCAAACCTGGATACAAACACAAATTGTACAAGTAACAGGGTGTAGCTATACAAGAGGGAGACCAAACAGGACAGCGGTACTTGCAATGGCAGAGAAGAAGGAAAACAAGAGTGAGTGAAAAGAAAAAGATGAGTGGTAGAAAAGGAAGGTCGTGCACCTGTTGCCTCCACATGGTCTCGTCCAGTCGCATCAACAGATGCCGGCACTTACTGCTTTGCTCGGCAACAACAACAGAAGAGAGAGGAAACAGAGTGTGAGAACGCTCATCGTTTGCTAGGCAAAGAAAGAAAACACCAAGCACCTCAGATCGGGATCATGTGTACTGCGTGACACGGTCAACTATTGCGAATGACAAGACTCACGCAATGGACTCTGGTGGTAGAAGGGTGGGCATGCATTGACGTTGGCCCCTGAGGGTGTCAAGGGAGCACGAGATAAGGAGTTGGAAGGTGTGGAGGTGATGGTAGTTGGTGTGAAGAGTAAAGGAGTGAGCTAGCATGTTTGGATATCCATGGCAGACAGGGGTAAAAGGCTTCCTGGAATCTACGTTTGGATGTGTACCGTTGGCGTTATCGGACACATCGAAATATTGTAGTCTCATTTCACGAAGCAGGTCTTCGGAGTGAGAGGAATCTCTCGAGGGGTTCTTGACACCCCTCAACCAAAATTTCGGGCCCCGTGTTAAACAACGGACTGATTACTCCGTTCGTCGCTACGCATGTTTGAGTGTGAATATGAGGCCAACTTCCATTGGCAGTGGTACTGATCAGTGGTTTATATGCAAAACAGTTGTTACTTGGTCTGGCAGTAACACGCTCAATCCACTCTAAGGTACTGCTTAACAATCTCGGGCACACGACCATCCACCTTAGAAAGGGTATCTATCGTCTCAGTCTTACATATTGAAGTGACCCGACATCAGCCTTACTGTCAAGAAACTCTCGAGAGAAGGGCGGAACTCACCCAAAGTCTCCCAGAAAATGCCATCCCCTCAAGTGTAAATATATAATCATCCTCCTCAGTAACTTGGCAACTCGACAAGTATCGTCCATGCATCGCAAGCGGGTCGTCACCAACCGCCGCATGGACAAGCGTTCGACTCCCTTGTTCCGGCGTACGTGCGGAAAGGAGCGCACCCATCAACGATACGAGTGATCGAGCATACCATGTACCGTTGAGGTCCCGGAACAAGTTCGAGCGGCAGAACCCAGGTTGGACGGTACATGCAACAACAGGTGAGGGACTCGGGAGACGAGCAGCGAGCTCTCGCACGAACAAGACCTGGAGCACTAAGCCCGTGTAAAATCCTTCGAGTCAATGCAACGTCCAACGGTCAAAGAACACTCACACTTGCTCACGTTGTACCGGTCTGCACTGCAGTGTCGAGCGAATCAATGATGACTGATAGGGCGGGTATTAACCCTTAGGGAAAGGGACAGACCCATTGCAAAACTTCGTGTCATTTATAGTCTCCAGCACGCTCTCCCACTGCGCCGCGTTCTTCAACTTCCCCACGCCGAAATGATGACCAAAACTCGAGACCACAACCAGACGCGAGGGGGATTCCGAACTCGAGGCCTTGACCAGGTGTGGGAGCATCAGAATGCTCAGTAACACCATAGAGAGATAATTAACTTGAAACCTTGGATAGCAAAACAACATGATAAATGTCAGCGCCTCGTGGTTTGATCGTTAGATAGGGTGGTTATGGCCGTTGGACGCACATAACTTCCCAATCGTCGTCCGTCCTAGTATACTCCTGCACGAACGTTCCCGCGTTCGCGACGAGCACGTTCAGCCCGTGGTTCGAACACGCTTCAGCACTAAACGTAGCCGCAAACGCACGCACGCTATCAAAACTGCTAAGGTCGAGCGGCATGGAAGTTATCCCAGTACCGTCATCTCCAGTGCGCTCCATCAGGACTACATAGCAGGACAAACGGTGTCAATTACCCTGAGAGACCGTACGGGTTCTCGCCAGAAGGAGTGGGAGAGCAGGTGCCTCACCTACCTTCAC
Source organism: Pisolithus microcarpus (assembly GCA_024613185.1). Taxonomy (NCBI): domain Eukaryota; kingdom Fungi; phylum Basidiomycota; class Agaricomycetes; order Boletales; family Pisolithaceae; genus Pisolithus; species Pisolithus microcarpus. The sequence continues at coordinate 365,475 of JANFAI010000032.1, forward strand.
GCGTCCGTTCACACTTCTCCTCGTCTCTGCATGTCGTGAATAGCGACCTAGGCTTCATACGTGCCAAGTGAACGGATGCCTCGAGACCGATTCCAACGTTCGACCCGACCACCATGACCGCCTTCGATTCCATGTCGCCAGAACAGATAGGGAGAGTCTTCCATTGTTCACTGAAGTACTGGAGTATACTAAACCTGCCCATAGCCTTGACGATGAACGACGACGATCAACAAGGGGTTCTCGTGGAATCGTTCGGGCATGGCCGTTTCGCGTAACCGAGCACTGTCACAGCGGTGGTTTCAATTACCTTGCTTGGCAAGGTTTCTTCAGCACCATATTTCCCGTGGGAACCGTCGGACGACTGAAAAAATTTCCTTTTCTGGCTCGCTTGTTGCCGGGATCACCTTCAACGCATGATACACACTTACTGTCTGAAACCACAGCGTCCCATAATAAATATATATAGTCATTTCGCAGCCGTTATTCGTGCATGGGTCAACATGTATTACACCGTCGCATAAATCACAATGCTTTTGAAACTGCTATGTGTGACCACCAAGCCACCATCTCTCCATCCAATAGTAACAAACAATTGTCTTCAGCCAGAAGGTCTGCAGCATGAGTTGACTTGAATAACGTGTCTTCAAAATCTCTGAGTAGCCTGATCATCTCTTGTCCTGAGCTCCTTGACAATGCAACATATAAGTTGAACAAGTTTAAACCGCCCGATGGCAGTTTGGCTATGTCAACAATCACATAGGGTAACGTCTGCCCTTGTGCATGGTAGTCTGTGAATGCATAGGCACTGGTCATTGGGAATTGATGCCATTTGACAGTGTGTGTGGCATCCGACCCTTCGGATGTCTTGTAATGGATGCAATGGCTTTTGCAGACAGGTTCCACGGGTATAACACATGTGTCCAGTCTGGGTAGCTGAGATGTCCATGCACCAAAGGTGTTTGGCGACATGAGCATGGACCCAATGCTGAATGATGAAGAACAGAGAAGCCTAGCCCTAATGCACAGAATGACTGGAATGTCTAGCAGTCATCCATCGCACAAGAACCACCCTTAACATTAGGGAAGAAACTGCTCAAGCGCTGAATAAAACTTTTCCAGCACCAGTTTATGGCATTCTGGTTTTTTGAATATCTTGGTCATTTCTAAAGATATTGACATCATTCCCATGCTCACAGAAAGCTCTCGACCACGCCATCCTGCCTACCAAATTTGGTGACAATCCTTGCCCTCCACAATTTTCTGCATCATTTCTGCCAACAAATGCCCATTTTGCCACTTTTATTGTAATGGCCACCTCTTCGACGATCTCTTTGCTCATCCCCTTTGCCAGGGAGAATAACTACAAGTACTTGCCAGGAATCTCCACTAGCATTCACCCTGAAGCCTCCGGGTTCATCCCTCCCTCATCCATGACCTCCCATCCTATTGCTTTGGGACAGCAAGTTCTCCTTGTCAGTCTGACATCGAGGAGGACTTTCTTTGGTCGTCTCAGGTCTGTTGTCAGGCTTGAAAAATCATATGTGGTTGTTTCAGTTTCTCCAGTCGAAGAAGCATATGGATCCTTCATCCCTGTGCCCTGCAATGTCTACCTCTCAATCTCATCCTTTGTTCTTCCAAAATTGCAACAGGTTCAATACCAATTACTGTCATCCAGTCTATCTGATCACATTCATGATGAATTTGAGACACTTCTCCCTGCTCTTATTGGAGAAGATGGCCCTTCCTCCTCCTCAAACCCTCCAGAACACTAGCTGCAATTGATGCAGGTCACTTTACAGAGAGGAGGAAAGGGGGAAAGTTGCGAAATCCTATGCCCTGACTACCCTGGAGACCCCCAAAATTGGCCCCTGGCAGAAATCCCCACCATTCTTCGTTTGGACATGCAGCAAGTTGCCTTAATCCATCTAGATCTCAGATCTAGGAGTCACTATGACTCATTTGCAGTCATATCCCTTAATCAGCAGTGACCAGTGTGCTTACTCATTCCCCTTTTTGCATTATTCATCCGTTCCTTGATGACTCGTTCCATTTTCAAATTGATTAGTGATAGTCTTCGTCATGCTTACTGGTTTTACTTACCAATTGCTTACTGTCCTTACTCATCCTTACAAAGCCTTACCAATCCTTTACCAATCCCCTTACCAATCGCTTACAGATCACTTACAAAGTGTTGCTCCATATTTACTGCAGGCTACACTACCTTTTGTATATAAAGTACCAATATGTCAACAGCAATCAAGCAGCTACCAAGTCCCCTGCATAGGAAGCAGTCCCCTGTGTAAAGACTCACCTGCTCACTCATCATCATCATCATTAGGCCCAATCATCGTCGCTTTTAAGCCCCTCATCATCATCTCTATTCCTGCAGTATTTGAGGCTCCATCAAGGGTCTACTTATTGTTATCTTCATCATCTTACATTGCTTCTAGGCTCAGAGCAGCCTATTCTCTTCGCTTTTTTTCAGTCTTCCCTTGCTCCCCTTCATCAGGAGCACCCATACCCTCTGCCCTAGCCCCCTCTAGGTGCACAAACCCCTCCCCCATTTTATTTTAACAGATCCCTCAAGCCAAAGCCCATGTAGGAAAACCACCAACTTGGCATTTGTCTTTGTGTTGGGTTTTGCCATTGATCCACACGTTGACTCACACTGCATGCGATTGAGTTTCACCAAAAGAAAGATAGGCAGATTCTGGAGGCAAACGATGCCATTGATAGGTGTCATGGGAGGTTCATCTGCATGTAACACAATGTCTACAATTGCCCCCCGTGCACCGTTCGTTATGTCAAGATCCATTTCAATGTTTTGCATGACCATAACCAATGTACCCAGTGATATTTCGATGGTATCTGGAAGGTCATTGTTACGTTGGCGACCTTGGTAGTCAGACTTCCCTCCACCTCCTGCATGCTGCCCCTTTGACCCTCATGTTGCAAACATGTATCATTCAACTAAACTCAAAGGCTGTCCTCTAATGGAATCTTCCACAGTACACTCGAAGATGACACCTGGAGTGACATGGGCCTGTTTGTAAACAGTGGCATGGTTCCATTGTTGCCGCACTGCATGTCGCAGGGTCACAAGACATCAGCAAAACAGCCTTTTTTGACTACAGGTGGGACAGTTGATGCATGCTTGTGCAACCCTGTACAGCCTGTACAGACATGAGCTTCTTTGGCTACCAGTAAGACAGTTCACATGCCTCTGTGTGCATCTGTACAGCCTGGACAGACTCATTAACACTACATGTACTCTTGTACACTGTTACCTACACTTGAGTCACTAGTAGCTATATTAATCACAGAGCTCACAGAGATGACAGCCAAGAACTATTGATGACACAAAATTTAAACAGGTAAAAAAAGAGCACAACATCATGGCAATACATTTCGTGCAATGGGTAGTAGACTACACAGATAACATGATGGCTACAGGTTGAAAACACTCAAGAGGACGTGGTAGGTACCCCAATGTCAGGGTTACAGCCACAATGCCTCACAACCATGCACACCCATCCAACGTGTAGCTCTGTGGCGGCCAGCCTCGACTGTGCTTCCTCAACTTGCAAATGATTGTACTGTAGCTGTAGCATATCATGATGAATGAGTTGCTCTGTGAGAGATTGTTGGATGTGGTGTATGTTGCAATTACTGATCACCATTTCTAAAAGTAGATGTGCCTCCACCAGATTGTCTGGGGAAGAGATCACCGAAGGTGCGAGAACCTCTGATGGCTAAGTCATGGTTGGCTAGAATCCAGAATGGCAGAGTCAGACTACTCACCACGTCACATCCTCTACTGGATCACGGGCTGGCAGCACATCCAGAAGACTGTTCCTCCTCCTCCAGCTTTTGGGAGATGCCCCCAGGAGTGGATACTGAGAAGTGTCACTGGTTTGAAGGCAAAGAGGGATCGTCAGGTGACGCCGGCACTGTTAAAGGTGAATTGGAAGTGGAATAGAAGCCTATAGCCAGTGAATGCATAGTCAATGACATGCGAAAAAGTGGATGTTACAAACAAAATAGGGAGGAATGGAATGGAGAACCTTCACAATCCACAGAGCTGTTAGGAATGTTGAGGCCAGTCATGAGCGTGATATATGTGACTGTAGTGTCTGCTAGGTGGCAAAACACTGCTGATTACAAATCAACAAACAACAATCTATGCTAAGTGCTGATGCTACTAGTGCGATATGACTTGGAACAATTTTGGGCTTTCTGGCACTTTCTGAGAATTTCAATCTCAGTGTTATTCCCCTGTTGTGCCCTTTCTCCTAACTCCCACCCTTCCCACCTTCAATCGAGGCTCGATTCTGGTTGTGAAGATGAGATATATGTGTCTGGGTAAGTTTTCATGTGTGTATGCTCTTATTTCTAACATCCTGTGTCTAGATCACTACTGGCATGAGTTATCTGACCTCACCAGGAGGACGACAAAACTTCTATGTGCGAGACCACTTCCGGTCCTCTGCCAGGGTCACATGAGTCGGTTTGCATCATCTCGGAGGCATGTAGTGATGGTAAGGCCGTTCCACACTCTAGATAAGTCTCTTCCATGTTGGAGAGTGTCTGCATGTGACCTAACTTTGCTCTCACAGTTGTAGCATCCCAAATTTGAGCAGGTCAGTCGATCAATGGGTTTTGCAGACTGGGAAATTCAGTATGAGGTTGAGGAGCATTGGGTTTGTCACGAGTTGATCTAATTTCATTTGTGATTCAAGTGGGTGTTCTCGGGGTTAATAGAACAAGTTCTGGGTATTGTCACTATGTGATCATGTCCAGGTATGTCCAGTGCACTTCAGCCTGCATCAACAATAATGAAAAAATTGTGAATATCCATACAGTGCCAGGCTCATACATGCAAAAATCCAATTTCTCCAGGTCTATGCCCTCTGCCCTGACTCTTTGTATTATAACCTCATCATTTATATACTGACTCATCTTGTCAGGGACTTCAAGTGCAGATGTGCATTCATTGGGCCACTCGGGATCGAGTTTTCGTTGTCTCGGTGGTTTCGAGGGCTGACTGGGTGTCCTGTGTCTGCATTTCTTCCACAGTGGTGGTGAATTGAACGCTGCCATCGTGGTCATCATCATGTGAGGTCTCCCCTATTTAGTTGGTATTTGACAAGTTGCAACTACTTGAACAACATGCTAGGTATCGAGCAATGCAGCAGCAACATTGACAGCGATGACGACTCCTGACAAGTCTTCAATCAACCTCCACCCAAACCACCTCCACCCTAGCCAGTGTCTGCGAAGCCAAAGCGACATAAGAGGATAGCCATAAACCTTCCCCCTCCACAAAATGATAATGATGAGCCCCCAACCAAGAAACCACATATCATGTCCAGCAGTGGTCAAGGAGCAGGCAAGTCTTTACTGGGCATGCTTCTGGCACCGAAACAGGCTCGTAACTGCAACTGTTGTATATTACAAGCATTTGTAATACAAGTTGTGATGTAACATGACTTTGGGGACGAGTGTGATCTAGCAAGGCCTTGCTGGACAAATGTACCTATTTAGACGTAGCAAGGACGGTGCATTGCTAGCAAGATATTGCAGCTCTTGCTAGAAAGTGTATTTCTGGGTGGGTGCTGCAATTTCTGGTGGTCCTTGTAGGTCTTGCTAGGCACAGCCACTTTGCTGATGAGTCAGGGTGGCGTTAATTTTATACATACATGAATACACTTGTAATCTAACTCTAATCCATGTTCATCTCCCTGCATCCTCACCACCATGCCTAAGGCCAAGTGGAAGCTTTGTCGATTGCAAAAGATATCACACTGCCCTGACTGCAGGAAGAGGTTTGCAAGTGAAACACAAGTTCTTCAGCACATGAATCAGCCCTCAAACGCATGTGGTTCGTGGATGGACCACTTCTCATCATATCTGCGTCACAATGCCTCCACCACCACTCGGAATGGCACAGAAACTCACCATCCAACTGAGCTTCAACATCAAGCTGGTGCAAATTGCAATGGAGATCTTGAAGAAGACATCGCTGACTATGGACTAGCCTCGGATGGATTCAGACTCGGAGCAGTTGAAGATACCATGAGCCACACAGTCAGTGAGCACCAAGGTTGTACTCCCATCCCTGTAATTGATAGTCACCCAAACATGCCTTCAATATATCCTGTTGGAGCATATAAATCTCCACTATATTGCAGGTCCTAGGTGCGATGTTTGGGTGCTTACATAATCACCTTAGAGCGGACTTAGCAGTACATATTCCTAGAGTTCCCTCAGTAGCTCACAGCCTACTGAGGTAGCCTACAGATTATATTTCAAGATATCCAGGGGGAACCACCTTCATGGACTGGTTCTTCAATGACCAATATGTGACACTTTGGTGGCAAAATTTATATTATCCCTTTGCATCAGTGGGAGATTGGCAGTTGGCGTTGTGGCTTCTGCATTCACAGCTAAGTATGGCCACCATTGATGACTTTTGATCTCTGCAACTGGTGCATCTAGCCATCCTTCTCTTTGGCTACTTTTTGTTGAATGCAACTCATCCCAGGTCAAGCAACTTCCCATCTCCTTTCAATCTGCAAAGGAGCTATGCCTTCACGCAGAGATGTTACCATCTGGTCCCTGCTGGAAATCACACACACTCCTCCCTCAGGTTTCAACTAAGTGCAAACCCATCATTTACTATCAAGATCCACTCGAGTGTCTTCAGTCCCTTCTCAGTCATCCCTTATTTACATCCCACATCTCCTTCATCCCATGGAGAGTTTGGTTGTCATCTGCGCAGATAGTCTGTATCTATGAGGAGTGGATGTCAGGCAATCATGCTTGGAGCTTACAGGTAAGCCATTAACTGCTCAAAGCTTGACGCATTTTTGATTTGACAAAGGATCAGATACCAAATGGTGCAATGCTTCTTGGAGTCATCTTGTCTTCTGACAAGACCAACATCTTGGTGATGACTGGGAATAGGATGGCACACCCACTACTCCTTAGCCTCGCCAACATCGACACCAACATTTGGAGTAAGGGGTCACTACATGGCCATGTTCTCCTTGCACTCTTACCAGTCATATCATTCATCCATGGGAAGACTCGTGTTCACAGCCTGTTATCTGACCGGCTCATCCATGAGAGTCTAGACTTTGTACTGAAGCCCCTCAAAGTTGCAGTGGCCATTGGGGTTATGATGAGTGACCCTGTTGGCAACTTGCATTACTGTTTCACCCCCCTTATTGCTTATATTGCTGATACTCCAGAGCAGAGTCTACTTGCATGCATTAGCCCCAAGGCCTTGCCAGTATTGACCACAGTATACAAGGAATTTGGAGATCCTTTCCCCCATCCCCCACTCACAGCTGGGAGAACCCTTGATGACATTGAATGTGTGTGCACTGAGGCTGACCCGAATGACTTCGAAGAATTTCTCAAGGCCACTAAGCACTACTCTCTTAGTGGTGTACACAAGCCATTTTGGCGAGACTGGCTGCTCCCTGACCCTTCGAAATTCCTCACGCCAGAGGTCCTACACCATTTCCACTGCTTATTCTGGGACCACGACTTGCAGTGGTGTAGTATCATTCTTGGACTGGCTGAGATTGACTATTGCTTTTCTCTCATTCAAACACCAGTTGGGTACTGCTCATTTGGAGAAGGGGTATTGAAGCTTAAGCAGGTGACAGGTTGTGATCATCGTGCCGTGCAAAGGTACATCATTGGAGTCATCATGGGTGCTGTCCCTCCGAAGTTCCTCTTATCTATCAATGCCCTTCTCAGTTTTCGCTATCTCGCTCAGATGCCCCATTTCGATCATGACACCTTGGCTAGAGTCGAGACAGCGCTGAAAACATTTCACGATAACAAGGCAGCTATCATTTCTAGCAGCGGAAGGCAGGGTAGTAATGGACCTCTTCAGCACTGGGAGATCCCAAAGCTTGAGCTCCTGCAGCATGTTGTGTCATCTATCCACAACTCTGGAGCTGTCATGCAGTGGACAGCCGATGTTACAGAGCATGCACACGTCACTGAGATCAAACAGCCTGCATGTGCTGGAAACAACAAGGATTATTATGCACAGATAGCCTGACACCTGGACCACATTGAAAAATGTTTCTGATTCGACCTCGCCACCTGTCTTGCATCTGCTGAACAAGGAGAATTGGGTGAAGACGATGAAGACCAAGAGGATGAACAGAGCCAGACTTTGAAGCACTTCATGTTACCCACTACTACACTCTGAGTCGCACATCTGTTAACTACTTTGAGTCTGCCAAAGTGTTGGCTAGTGGTGCCATTCCCAATGCCGTACTCCCCCATAGAATCTTCGCATCTTCCATGACCACATTCTGTTTGGCTTTCAAACCATCACTGTGTGTCACAATTGATGAGGCTGCAGAGACATTCGGTTTGTCCGACCTACGACCAGCAATCACTGACTACATTTGCTGTGATGATCATTTAATGACTGAAGTACTCAATCCCTCTGCTGAGAAGGTACAGATCTGGTTCAAAGTTCGGGTTCAGCAGCCCAGCTATCATGACTGATCATTGCTTGAGTCACCACAAAGTCTTCTCGCCTCCCCTCCCTCAGCGTATCTTCCTGGTGGTCGATATGATTTTGCTGTCATTAGTCAAGTGGACGAAAGTGATTGGTCCTCGAACAGTCTCAGAGGTGCATTCTCCATTAAAATATCTTACCATATGCACACCGTTACACAGGACATGCCATTGCACAACTTTGCCTTATTTTCTGTCTCTATTGCAGCAATACTTTCCTCGCTTACATTCAATGCTTTAATGCCACCTTCCCTTCTTCATCGTCCTATACCACTGATGCTGCTGCTGGCATGCATGTACTAAAATGTACAATCCAGAGTGATGGTGCCCGAGTGGGAAAGGTCATTCCATTGCATCATATTTGCTTGCCAGCTCATGTTATTCCACACTTTGGGAAAGAGGCGAATCCATGTCTAACACATCACAATTGCTATGAGTTGTCAAATGATTTCTGGCTTAACAAGTATTGGAACAAGGAATTCTTTTATGCATTGTCACTTAGTCAATCAGTTTTTGCATAGTCCTTGTCCCTTTTGTTGCTTGTAATAGACAGCTATTTCCATAAATGCATCTGTGATAGTATTACTGGCCTGACTTCCACCATGGACATTTCCTGCCCTCCAATGTGTGTGCAGTATGCAGTAATGCAGAACTCCCCTTTAAAACTGAAAACTACATCTGTTCCTACAACAGGCAAATTCTTCAGGGTGCAGGATGTCAACCAGGACCTTCTGGTTGAACTGCAGGGTGCCACCATTGATGAACAACTGCTCAAAACTTGGTCTCACTATATCCTGGATCATTGCAAGAAGATGCTACCTGCAATAATGAAACATATACCCCAAGCAGATGCAAACTCGCCACTGTCAATCTTGTCGCTCCAGAATGGAGATGAATTCCTCTATCGCAATGGACGCTGGGAGCTGACAGACCTTCCCCAAATCCTGAGACTTTCAGAGTCACCGTCTACTACTTTGTCCCAGCCTTGACGGAACCACCCCAGACATGAAGCTGTTCAAAGGCATATCCCTGGGACTTCACAGGAAGAAGCTGTTGAGGGAACTTTCTTACCTACTGCTGGTTCAGAGGAGTGGCAGGTTGCAAAGTGGTTGAACAAGCTTGCACTTGCCATGCGGGCCTTTATCCCTGGTAGTCCCAGCACTGTGGTCTTGGGGTCTATGGTCACACACAGAAGAATTACGTGCTCCACTGCCGCCTTGCATGGCATGAACCCCAGTGAAAACTGGACATGAGCTGGTGTGACCCAGTGTGATGAGATAGGATACAGATGTGAAAAATATGATGTGGTCAATAATCAATGTGACACCTTCCTTTTTGGGCTGCACAGTGTGCTGTGTCTGTGCTGTGTCTGTGTCTGCGCTACGCTATGTCTAGTCTATGCACCATCTGGCTGCATACTTTACACTACACACTACACATGCTCTCTCCTCGCTGTGTGTGTACACATGTATAGCCCACTGCCACCTGATCACGTGACCCCACCACACCACATCCTGTGTCTCTGCCTTGACTCACTTCCTCGCATGCTCTTACCCCTCCCCATTCCACATGTCATGGCAATGTCCCTTCTGTGAGCTTTCTTCACTTTCATGATAACTCCAGTAATATATTCATCCATGGTCTGCAATGACAATCCATATGATTGGAGAGAGCATCAGTTCTCATATCAACTGCTGAGTCTTTCCCATATCTCCCTCTCTCCATACAACCATGCTAACCTTAAATCAACTTTCTCAGAGTTCACAAGCCTCTTTGGGCTGCTACCGTCAATGCATATATGGCATCACTCCAGGCTATCAGCTGTTCCCCATGTGTCCACATGGCTATCATACACCAGAGTGTATCACCCTGCCACTGGGCAAAAGGTCGGCCCCTTCCAATCTATCCAGGGTTCTACACATACTGTGCTGTTGTTGTGCCACCTCCTTCATGGTTTCCATAGTGCCATTGCTTTCAGAAAGTAATACTCACTTACAGTTCAGCACATACAGGGTATATGCGATCCCAATAGATTGTCCTCAAGCACTCTTGACAGCTGCCATTACACTGTTATGGTTTGATAAAGCACATTTTTGGTGCTTCCCTGTCTCGTTGGCAGTATGGATGGCTGACCTGCACATTGCAAGGCATTGCTCTTGGCTCAGCAGTTATATGAGCATCTCTGGCTGGGGTCTTACAATGGGTCTGTTCTGGAAGCTAATCTTTTCTGCAGTTCCTACATCACCAGAGGGTTCAAACAATTTGACCATCTCTCTCCATCCAGTATGCTCGATGTCGGACTGCAGGCCATTGAGTGTCACATCAAGTGGATTCAGTATGTTTGTAAATCCTGCCAGCATTCCCAAGTCCAACACCAAGCTTGGTTCTCAGCTTACACCTGCATCTAATGTTCACTTCCCAACTGACAAACTCAGCAACCATGTGGCTGCATATACAGGTGCTCTTAATTCGCACAGTTGAACGGTCTCTCCAAAATCCGAAGCAAGCAACAATTTACTGGTCCAATATGTATCCCACATCTGGCTGGTACATCTGTGCTGCACCTAGAGTTCAAGACAGTGTCATTTTCGAGTATATCTCATTACCCTGAGTAGCTTTAGCAGCCCATAATGAGAATATGTAAATATATGAGCAGGTGTGACGTCGTAATGCAATCTCATATGTCCTCACACATGCTCATATTGCATGAGATCCACTAGGCACAACGGGATGTGAGCTGATATGAGCCAGTACCATGTACCAAAAAAATATCCTATGGTGTCAGATGGGGTTGTGCCCCATCATACTACATTTTTCTCATTTTACTAGCCAGATGTGAGCTGGTGTGACATCGTCTGATTTCCCTGGCTAGTCCTATCTTGTCACACTGGGTCACACCAGCTCATGTCCAGTTTTCACTGGGTGTGAACCATCATCTGTGGTTCACAGAATCATCCTGTAAACCAATCAAGGACAATTTAATGTCATGGAAGCCTGATGTGGTTCTGTGGGAGGACTCCCTTGGGTGCACTTTTGGACCTCAACCAGAATTGTCATGGAAGGATGTCATATCATTCATGGAACTAACATCTGGGATGTACTTGCTCTCCAATGATATCGGGACTGTTTGCAATGCTGTTATGCACAAAGCTTACACAGTCTTCACATCCCAACCAGGTTGATGGTTCTTGTTTGCATTGTCTATCACTGGTCAGAAGTTTCGCACCCACATGTTCAATTGCTCTGGAGTTATCCATTCCTGTCCCTATGACATACATCGATGCCCCTGTGTGTTGCTATGCATGCTAGCAATGCTCACGCTCAGTGATCCCAAACACATTGGATATGATCCGACATTGATTTATTTCCTGTCTATTCCCTGACAGATTTCATCACAGAACACTAGCCCTGGCACTATCCAGGTCGCATCCACAATGTACAACATTGTAGACCAGATCTTCTTCAGCTTCCTGATCTGTGGTCAGGCTACATTGTGCTGGCACATCTGCCTCAATAATGAACACTATGTGGTGAAGGATTCTTGGACATGGGTAAACCAGGTGAGCTGTGAGGAAGATATACTTCGCAAGATCCAGGACTTGAAGGGGGTTCCACAGCTTGTTGCTGCTTGGACTGTTGAAATCGGCGGCTCGGATGATGGAACACATCTACACTGTGAGTCAATTTTCCCCTTGGATGATGTTCGAATCCACTGTAGACTTGTTATGTGGCCAGTTGCTACTCCCCTATCCAATTTTAACTCTATCCATGAACTTCTCAGTGTTTTCATTGATGTCCTTGACAGTACATCAGAGCAGAGATTTACTGTACAAATTCTGACAATGCCCATAGCGCATATGACTCTCATCATGCAATACTTCATTCTGCACCACGATATCAGCGACAACAACCTTATGATCTATCCTTGCGATATTCCCAAGGGCAAAACTAAGCAACGTCGCAAGGTTGAAGCCTTGAGTAGTGAAAGATGCCTTCGTGATGATAAAGGCTCCCAAGACGATGATAGGGATTCTCATGCAGAATCTTGTCATAGTGATGCAGTGGACATTGGAAAGGAGGAAACACATGAACAAAAGCTCCATCGGTGGGATCAAGAAAGGTGCCAACAGATCCAGGCCGGTATCTTGCATAATGGCCTGCTCATCGATTTTGATTATGCAACCAAACTTGATCAATATCAGCCCCGAGTCTTGACTGCTGGTGACCACACCATAAGTAATCCCCCTCCCCCCCTCTCAATCATCGTTGCTTATTGTTTTTGGACAGGGGACAATACCATTCATGTCGGCCAGCATACTCATAGGCTATAAGAAAGATGAGACGACACACTCTGCCAGCGATGACTTAGAATCAATCATTTATGTTCTTGTTTGGATGTGTGTCCTTTACGCTGGCCCCAGGACCGTTTGTCAGGACAAGCATGTTACTCAAACAGTTTTGAAGCCCTGGGTTTCCATGACCAACCCCACCGATGCAGTGAACCTTGGGTTGCACAAAAGAGGTTTGACAATGGAGCCAAGTATGGTGACTGACAAGTTTACCACCTTCTTCAAGCCTCTTTGTTCAACAGTCGACAAACTGCTCAGAGCTCTTGGGTCCAACTGGTCTACAACTGACGATGCACTTAACTACAAGACTATCAGGGATATATTGCTGGAGGGTTTTGGAACAGTTGAAGTGGTACCAAATTGGAGTGGCCACAAGGACGTGTATGGATATGGCCTACTGAGGGAGAATGCGAAGTGCAAGTACCCCTCTTATGCAACAACCCAGGTTGTTCATTGGCGCCATCATTGAACTACAATACTGCTGCATTCATACATGTTGTACTACACTATGAAGCCTATGAAATACACCTAGTTTTTGCCCTGCCTCATACTGATTGATGTGGCCAGTCACTGTTGAAACTACATAAGTAACCTAACCAGCGGTGTCTGTTGGACAGTAATTGACTTGTAGGTTACATAACACGCACACTTTCTCCACCTCAGCAATTCACTTACCCGTTGACTCAACAATATCTGCAAATGTTTCAAGAGTACATGTCACTTGCCTATCAATTTATATAATTGTGCACTACAATGTTTTTCAAGCAGTTTGTGCACCCCTGGCATGGTCTCTCCGAGTCTTTCCAAATGGGTGTTCATGACAAACTCATGTCTGTAATAGGGCACGTGGCCTTAGCAGTGTGGAGTATTAAAGCGAGCAGTTGACGAGGTGAGCCCTCAAGCCATCTTTCTTCACTTTTGCAGTTCATCCCTGCCGATGGCTGCATCTGATCCAAGAAAGCGGTTGACTCAGTCTGACCACACCTTCCCACAAGAGACTGGTCCTGACGCTCGCAAAAAGCCACGAAAGGTTAACCCAGCTGATACGAGTACTTGTAAGGCCTTATTCCACAGTGTTAAAAGACAACTCACTTCTCAGTCATTTTACAGATGTCGCTGGTACCGACTCTATGTGTCACTCCTCCAGGACAACCAAAGGGAGTGGTGGTCAAATTACTCAGCTTCAAAATATTGAACATATCCAGACTGAACAGACTGCCACATCCAAAGTTTCTCATGTGTCCTACCTCGAGATGGCTACTGCTAATGAACCATTGAATCCCTTGGCCCCAGTGAAGTCGAAGCCAAAGCCAAAGCCACATGTGAAGATGTCTTCTGCTTGTGCATCGAATGATGGTCAACTGGTATGCATCTGTAACCTTGCAGGCCCATTACTGACAACGAAGCTAGCCTAAGAGTTTACAGGAGCCCACTAGCCTCGATGGAGTGTCTCCACCCACATATCAGGTAGCTGTTGAAGGCTCTCGATATGGCTTTCATCTTGCAGGGTTGGCCAAGCAACACAAACAAGATAATATCACCATGGCTCCTATGTCTCATGCAGGGTCTCTCACGCCTATGTCTTGTGGAGGTTCCATTGCACCCATGTCTCGTCAAGGGTCCATTGTCCCTACATCTTGGAGGGGTTCTGTTCTTCCAGTGTCTCGCAGAAGTTCTGTTGTCCCAGCATCTCACAGAGGTTCTATCACCCCAAGTTCTCATGGGGGATCCATTTCTCCAAGTTCTCATAGTAGGTCTGTTCCAACATCTTAGCATGTCCACTGATGTAGCCTTTGGTTTGTGGCATGGGTCGTTATCAGCTACTGGTGCACTCCCTAGGTCACAAGGCCATTCAGCAGATCTACCCTCAATGATGATATACGCTTGTTGTCCCTACTGCGGCTATAGATCTGAGGAGGAGGACAGCCAGCTACTGGATCACCACTACTCCTTTCCCAATGTCCCAGTCAATGATGATGGTTTTTGTCATCAAGGTACCCAGCATTCACAGACTAGTGGTGGTATTGTAAGCTTTCACCACACTTCTCTCTGTTTTCATACCACTGTAAATTCAGTTGTGCAGGATCTTGATATTGACGAGGCATCTTCTGGTGAGGATGATAGGGTGGCAGAGAGCTTGATTCGAAATAGTTGGCAACAAGGTGAGTATTTTGTCGCTGACCAACTATTACCCACTCCATGTCATCCTACAGAGTGCCAGTCAGTAAAGCCACAGACCTCCTATAAGCATAGTGCTCCTTCTTTGATTGGTAAGTGACATTCAAGTATAAAGCAGTCAATTTTATCAGTTCAGACCCAGAGCTACTTGCTGAGGATGCACACTTTGAAATTGACATAGTCGAAGAACATCACTGTCGAAACTGTTTCCCTCGTGCTCCAGATCCTCAACACCTATGTGATGTCCATCAACAGCTTCCTGGTTCAGCTCTGCTCCAACAAGATCTGCCACTGCCTGAATGTTCACCTGCCCCAGCTGACATAAAGCACCTCATGCCAGTAGTCTCCTCTGGTGAACTAGGTGGACCTGCAACAAAGCTTCGTTCTTACCCATACAAATTCCACAAAATTATTGAATGAGCTAAACAGCTTGCCCAGTGTGGTGCCACCTCAGACCCCTTCCCCAGCAGAGTGTGGTTTGTTGATGAGAAGAGTGCCATGTACATAACCGAAGCAATGGCTGAACATGAGCAAATGGGCATGCTTATTCCCCCTGGTGAGTGCAATGTTATTTTTTGAGCTAGTTATTCATTGCTGATGAACAGGTTACTGGCCCGATTACCACAAAGATCTTGGCATCCTGGTAATATTTCTCAAAATTTTGTAGCATGCCTTAATGCCTTCTGCAGCTTTGGGAGGCACTCATGACATGGTGATCAACCCTCAAAGCCAAGGCTCATGAATACATCGTGTGGCACTATCTACTGGGTGGCAATCGACTGGCTGAGGAGAACCTGGCAAATGCACAAGAGTTGATTCAGGGAGTGAAGTTCATGAGGGATGGCATTGAAGATGTCTGTTTCTACGTCTTGGATGATATCTGGCTGACTTCTTTTTTTTTTGTAGGGTACAACAAGGAACATGGCATCACCTGCTCTGGCTGGCCTCGTCATTGATTTTTTAATGCTACACTGTCTGCCCTTGGCAATCTTTTCCCAGAAGTATTTGCACGGGAGGTTCCCAAGCCTGTCATCTGCCTTGTGGCAATGGTGGTAAGTTGTGTCTATTGTTTTGTAAACCTTTCTTCATTCTTTACAGTTACGAGCTGCTATAGATGAGTACACCATCATGGGAATTTGACAGGATCATCAATTCGAATCTAGTACATACTCCAAGGTTTTTGTGCAGCTTATGGCTATGCAGACCAGGATAGACAGTAATCGTAAACACGCTGCACTGACTCATGCACTCAGAGTGAGTTGGGCAACAACTGGGAGGTAAGGTTACATTTTACTGTCATGTCAGCTCTAATCAAGGACTGGTGCAGTGCGTTGTTAGGTGGAAAGACAGCAATTACATCTGAGGACGATTTTGAGGTGGTGCTGGATTAGCCGTCATATCTTTTATCACATTTGATACCATTGGTTGTATGTCATTATGTTACCATGTGCAATGTGACGTCTTCTGTGCAGTTTTTCTGTTGCCTCTGTCAATGCTGTACAGCCATAAGTGTGCATACATTTGGATGACTGTCAAGCAACAACAATACACTAGTAGAATGACTTGAACTATACAGCATTGTCAAGCTCTGTAATAGTAGGTACCTTTCTGTTAGGTCTGTAACCATATACAGATCTGTGTGGCTCTGTACAGGGTAAGGCTGGTTTGCTGATGCTAGCAGCATACCGTCCACGAGTGTGTGCTGCACATGGGGGATCACAGGTCGCAGATGATGTTGATTAGGTATGTCTGTAACTTTCATACGGCGCAGACCATCTTCTTGGACACTACACTCTCGAGCACAGACACCACATGTCCCAAACACAATAGTGTTGTTGCTGGTAGCAACATGGAATGATCTGTAACATCCATGCAGTTCCTTTGTGGATGGCACTTGTAAAAAGGTAGTAGGAGGGGTTGCAATATTGCTGGATATGGCTTTGTCCAGGCATGGAACCTTCCTACCTGTGATGGTTTGCTCCTCTTCTTCTTTCCTGTGTTTCCTGTCTCTTCTCTGGGACACCTTCTGTTGTTGGTGCTTGATTGCTGCAGTTCATAATGCATGAATCAGCTCTGGTGAACCATCTGTGATGATTTGCTTGACCAGTTTGTCCTTCTTTTTACTTTCCTCTTTGTTGATGCTCATAATTCCAGAGAGCCATCATAGGATGTCCTTGATGGGGAGTTTCCCTAGTTCGGCTTCTGTACAGTCCATGTTGACATCTGGTTGGCAACACTTGCCAAATTTTCTGGAGAAAGACAGCTTGGCATACCCCTTAACATGTCTTAGTAAGGTTTCTGTTCCAATTCCCTCATCATATGCTACAGTGAGATATATACTGACATGCACTTGCAGGTGATTGAACATATGCCCTTCCATGTCGCACCTGTCACATGTGGTAAAATGGATGCATCGTCTGACTATGGTATTCATACTGTCTCCTGTCCTCCCTCGCTGCCACCAAACTTGCCTTGCGAAAGTAAGGCACTGCAACATTGTTAGCGCCTGTGCTGAAGTCAGATGGAAGGATTCTTATGACTCTTCCTTGATTACTTCCATGTGGGGATGGCAAAAGGCACTTTCTAACCCACATGGCATTCCACCAAGAATCCACTGCAAATCAAGCATGCCAAATTGCCTGAAGATGTCCAGAAAGGAACGTGAGGCTTGTGGCAGCCCTTCCAGGTTAATCCACATCATCACTACATCTGTAATGGTTCATGTGGACACCTTGCAGGTGTTCTTCACTCCATGGAAATCTTGGCACTGAATATATTGAATGCTGCACGTTTGGTATTTCCACACTGCATCTAGGACACTGTGCCTATCTGGACTGCAATATAGTGGACCTGCATTGACCATGGAGAGCTGGTGAAACATGAGTTTGGGATAACTGCAGAAGATGGTATTGGCACTGACAAAATTCATCATGGCCATGCTGTGAAACTGGAAATTGGGCTCAGTGCCATCAATGTCCTTGATATGACAACATCTATCTTGCTCTGCCCTTTGGACAGAACCACCACTCCATGCACATGGGAATATGTGTAGTTAGCAACATCAGTCTGAATCTGACTGTGGATTGTATAGCCTTCATACTGCAGTCAGTTGAGCAACAACCTTGACGTGGCTAATGGCATGTAGATGTCAAGATCTTTCAGGGTCCAAGGCATACCGATTTCCAGCAACAGGAGGCGCAGAGCAGTGGAGCTGGAGACAATGGTGTCACAAGTTCACAGAATGTCCAACAACTTCTGGGCATTTTGAAAATATTGACTGGCCACACAGCATAACCTGTGCTTCAGGTACGCTCAGACATCCTCGGTTTGTCGGCAGTTGGTACATGCTAATTGCTGAAGGTCTCCCGCATCACAGTAGGACATCATGATGAGGACCAAATCTCCACAGTTGATAAATCATTGTGATGCTAGCATGAGTGGCCATGGTTCGGGGGCAAGGACCTGCTTGGTGATGGATGGGCTGTGCACCCTTGCAGTCTTTGTTAAGTATGCCATCCTATTTGCTCCTACACCCCTTGGATCTCCTAGTCGTGACATATGATCCCCTGCTGCCATACCCATCAGCCTCTGCTTAGAAACAATTGGTGGTTGCAAATACCAGGTATGATATTGCATCCCTTTCTTTGTGAAACAAATATTAATGTACATATGAAATGCCTTTCCCTACACTACACCTAATGCTGTCTATCGTATTAACAAATGCATGTTCCATTTTGTAAACTTGTGTGCAAAGGGATGGCCAAATCAGTGCCTGCAACTGTGGTATTCATGGGGAAAAAAGCATACCATGTTTCTGCTTCCAGTAAACATGGCAGGTCATCTTCAGGGCAGATATTTATCAGTCACCCACTCCTCGTGACTGCTACAAAAAGATACTGGGCAATCTGTCTGTTGTGATCATGTTGATATTTGTCGAAAAACACCTTGAAGGTGGATGTTCCAGTATGAATGTGTTCAGCACATATTGCTGCACTGGAGGGAAACACGCTTGCATTTGGCACAATGCAAAATGGCTGTCAAGTGTCACAATGAATGTCCATCTGATGAGGGCCTGTATCAGCACCCATGAGGAAAACCAATACAGTAGATGTGGTGAGCATGAACAATGTCTACGGGTTTACTACATCAGCCACTTACTGTGGGATGTGAAGATACGCACCTGCGACATTCTTGTGCTGCCATCGATGTTCATCAGGGGAGGTTTGAAGTGCTGGTATTCCCAGATAATTATGTTAAGTAGTTATCTGTCTGATATGAATTGGATAATGGTGTATAAGGCATGATCATCCACAAATCATAATGATAACAGTCAGATAATGCATTAGATAACCTGGCAGACATTTTACTATCTGGTCAACTGCATATAGGCCTGATATAAGAATTACAATACTTTTATCATCATGATATCATGATGACAAGAGCTGATATGTCATATATAATAATGTCATGTAATTGACAGTACATTATAATTGCTCATCAGATAATATCATCATGATATGAATGACAATATTCTTTTCAGTCTGATTTCACTTTGATCATCAATATCTAGTCTTGCCATCTATATCATTTTATGATCATTTGAACAACTCTTCCCCAGCCACAAGTGTGGGAATGTCTTTGTAATGACTGTATAGTACATGTTATATAAACTCATCCTCTCTCCCCTTCTCTCTCTTCTTCACTCTTGTCTCTGAGTTCTACCTCAGGGCAAGAGTCACTCTAAGACTCTAAGTCTTAGGGTTCATATCCAGGTAAGTGTACCCTTGTGTGAAGTCATCTGTGAGTGTCTTTCCCTGTTTAATTTTCGCTTTTTTGGAGGTTTAAGTAGTTCATACTTAGTAGGTACTGATTATGTAAACAATATGGAATGGAATTGCTTTCTGGTAATATCATGATTGATAAGTCCAATTGAAGGTTGCTATAGCAAATTTTATTTTTAAGCTGTTGGTGGTGTCAATGACAATTGTTGGTAATGTCTGATAATGAAAGACATATATGATCTACTGTTCACATTCTGATACATATGATCCACTCTACCTAAATGATAACTTTTGACCTATGCTGCCAAGGCTCCCAGAGAATATATAGCATTACCAATGTGTATATCATTATGATATACCTTATAGGGCTTTACAGGGTAGATAAAGTCTTATATAACATTATCATTTCATTAAAATTTTCCTGATGTTAGCACACAGTGGTAAGTACTCGTCAAATGAGTGTATCGCATCCCCCTTTGCCCCCCCAAAAATGTTCACCCCTCTGGTACTCCATACTCATCCACCATCCCTGTTATTCTCCCTGGAGGTCCCTATATCACTCTGGACCCATCCCTATTCCTCCTTAATGTGTGCATCCACACGAAACACTGAGGCCACATTTGTGCCTGCCCCTTTTCATCAACCATTTATAATGCCTGATGTTCTGCATCATTGTTCTCCACCTTTACCAGAATGGCATCTCCCAACTTGACCTCCATGAATCAGCTTATCAATGCTTGAGATCACCTTCTGGCATCTGGCCTCTACCTCGGGGATTCTTCCATCACAAGTAACCTTCAGTGGGTTCATAATGGACATGCTCATGTACTATCATACGTTCTGAATACACTGTCTCATGGTGGCCATGCTTGTGCCAACCTGATGGATAATGGGGTTACCATTCCCTCTGACAACCCTTCAATGTCTCATGCTGGTGAAGCTACTGCCAACAGCATGGATAGCAGCAATACTGTTCCCTCTGATGACAGTTCACTGTCTCATGTTGGCAACACTACTGCCAACAGGATGGATACCACGGACACCATTCCCTCTGATGACTCTTCACTGTGTCATACTGGTGACGCTACTGCACACACCACAGTTAACAGCGATACCCTTCCATCTGATGACTCTTTAGATCGTCCTGGGTTGCCCTCTCCTGAGCCTGCTGTACTCCATGCAATTGTCCACATCGACTTGGAGGACTTTTGGCTGATGGCAGATGGTGGTTACCTAGGACCCAACATGGTATGGAAAGAAATTGCCAATGTCAAGCCTTCATGCATGGTCACCAATCCTGGATTAGACCCAATTACATCTGATTACAACATTGTCATCCACGTGCTACAGGATCTCACACAGAAATGTGTTACTGCCAGATATTCCAGTGGAAGAAGTTTCTTTTCCACGAAAGACACAGGATCCATACATTTCAAACTTTGCCACACTCTGTTCGAGGTGTGTATATCTGTATATGTATTTACATGAACTCATACATTTTGGTTTCCATCATCATAGTCCATGGATGCTGTGGATACCAATGGTGAGGGGGACTCTGGCATGCCATCCAATACAGCCAGTGTGTTCACTGGCCTTGAGTATGGACAGCACTCTAACCCGATTTCTAGTTTCAGAGGCTTTCTCTTTCGAATGATGGCCTCTAACCAAAGAGAAAAATTGGGTGGAACTTCTCAGTCTCAAATCCATGCATCGCATACTGCCTCTTCCCACATATGACCTGGAAAATCATCTCATTAGGCCTGGAAGCTATCACCATGTCCTCCAAGGTGCCATCATGGAGGTGCACTTCACGTTGTCACACTGGGCCATTGCTGCAGCAAAACAAGATGTTTATGGTGGTGACATCGGATGTATTTGTTTGCTTGTCCCTCCCATGCACACTGCCACTGCCAAAAAAAGAAGAATCCCCTTTCTCCTGGAAACAGATAGTACTCTGGCCAAAAAATGTGCAAAGGTGTAAAAGGTGAGAGTTCCTGCTTCTCACTGCGCTTCTGTGCCCCTCTCACGTGTGCCTTATTTTTCATCAGTAGCACTATGCCTGCATCGGCTTGATGTGGTTTGGACCATGGTACTTCACATCTGCATTGCGATGTGCTCAATATCAAACAAAGTATCTATCTTGTACATGTTGCCTTACTTTTTCATATGCTCAGTATATACACAAACTGGGTTTTACTTGCTACAGTGAGATGTGTGAATTTGCACAGTGGCCTAGCCAAGCAAGGTTGCCGCCACTGCCAGTGGCACTTCCTGAGTATTATCACAAGTTCTAAAGAGTATTGAAAATGGAGAACAGTATATTTTTTTGTAATTCAAATTATGAGTATCTTGTAATTATTTATTCTGAGAGGACATATAAGATTTATCTCAAGTCTATTTTGGGACAAATATTATGATATCATCAAAAGACAACTGAAAATTATATATTTTGGGAAGTTTGCCCCTAAAACCCTCTCACGATATATATTTTTCAATTATCTTTTGAAGATATCATAATATTTGTCCCAAAATAGACTTGAGATAAATCTTATATGTCCTCTCAGAATACATATTTACAAGATACCAATAACTTGAATTACAAAAAAATATACTGTTCTCTATTCTGAATACTCTTTAGAGCTTGTGATAATATTGAAACCACTGCTGTGTGTGTATGTGAGTGTTTACATGTTTACCAGTGTGGAAGGAACCAATCAAAGTCCCACTAATTGAGAAGCTGCAGTGCTGGCACTGACACAGTGGTGGTTTCAATATTATCACAAGCTCTAAAGAGTATTCAGAATAGAGAACAGTATATTTTTTTGTAATTCAAGTTATTGGTATCTTGTAAATATTTATTCTGAGAGGACATATAAGATTTATCTCAAGTCTATTTTGGGACAAATGTTATGATATCTTCAAAAGAAAACTGAAAATTATATATTGTGAGAGGGTTTTAGAGGCAAACTTCCTAAAATATATAATTTTCAATTGTCTTTTGATGATATCATAATATTTGTCCCAAAATAGACTTGAGATAAATCTTATATGTCCTCTCAGAATAAATAATTACAAGATACTGATAACTTGAATTACAAAAAAATATACTATTCTCCATTTTCAATACTCTTTAGAGCTTGTGATAATATTGAAACCACTGCTGTGTCATGGCTTAGCCTGAGGTTTTGTCAAGCCCTAGGCCATGGCTTGGGTGGCTGTGTGGATTACATGATCTGATGCTGACATGGCAGTTCACTCGAGTCCAAGTCAGGCCTTGTTGCCTTCACTGACACTGTGTTCCATACCAGACCTCACATTGTCAACTGACCAGTAGTGAGACTCAACAGAAACTACCATATTCTCAATGTACTCCATGTATGGTGATGAGGCTGCAAGTTGGCCCATGTCAGTGTTTGACAATGCATCTCAACAACTGGACTTGTCGCTAGCAGACAGCTTCTCTTACTGTAACTTCATCAATCAAACCACCAGTACATACGTTGAAAAGAATGTTGAAGGAATGTCTGGGGAGAGGCCTAGTGGGTCTCCCTTTGGATGAGTGGGTCAGTTCGACCCAAGGGGACTGGAGTTGCCTGGTGCAGAGTCAAAGAAGGTGATGAACAGACTGAAAACGCGCCCTAAAGATCCCAAAAGAAAGCGAGATAGTGTCTAATGAGCGTCTGGGGGTGGAGAAATATTCTCCCGAGCCTTTGGCGTCTTAAATCCGTCTTACTTCGTCTGTGGTAAAGCGTCTATTCCTTTTTTCTAAGTATGTACAGTGAGTCCTAAGTGCAAAGGTTGGCTTACATAAGCCAAAACTCGTCCAAATACTAAGTAAAAAGAATGGTAGAGTAAACATAAAACAAAACTGCAAGTAGAAGCAATGAAATATAACAAAAACCCTAGTAGGGAGGATTCCCTCCCTACATCCGAGGGTGGCTTTAAATACTGACTGTCCCCAGTCATCACGTACCAAGCTGTATCGTAGTGCGAGGCAAGGGTATCATCCTCGAAAGAAAACTCTAAGTAGAATCTCAAAAATGCGAACTTGAAATGAAAGAGGCCATGAAAAGAAACAAAAGACAACTACTCAGCTGGATGGGGACATAGTTCGAAGGTAACTTGAAGGTCTTCGAAGGCAGAAGGTGCCTCAGAGGTGGCTCGAAGCGGTCTCGAAGGGGCGCGAAGGGGCTTGAAGTCACTCGAAGGAGTCACGAGGGGTGTTGGTGTCTCAAAGGTGTTCGAGGGTAGTCTCGATGGTCTCGAAGGTGACTCAAGGGTGGAGTGACCCTTTTCGAAGGCAACTCAAAGGGAGAAGAACCTACTACTGAGCTAGCACCTGCATAAGAGCCTGCACAAGTGGGAGCCAGAGTGACATCGAGGGGGAATGTGGGGGTGCGAGGGACTGGCCTCGAAGCTGGGTGCTCCTCGAGCATAGCGGGGATCGAAGGCGAGACCTACCTCGAGGCTCGACAGGCCTCGGAATGTGACTTCGAGAGGCTCTAACCAGCCTTGGGATTCGACTCGGACTCACCTCGAGGGCTCGAGGCTTCCTATCGAGGGTCTCTGAGGTGCTCGAAGGGGCCTGGCTAACTTTCGAAGGGGGCTGGCTTGCTTTCAAAGGGGACTGGGCTGCTCTCGAACTCGCAAGGTGCTTGGGGGTAGTCTCAGGGTTGACTCGAGGGGAGGAGAGGGGCTGGACTGCCTTCAAACTCAAAGGAGGGGGTGATACCTTGTCAACGAAACTTCCTGGGCCTCGAGCGAGGGCCCAGAAGTCCAATCGTGCCTGCAGAGTGTGCCCAAGTGCCTCTCGAGGGATCTCCTCACCTGTAGGCAGCACGACTCGGCCTCGAACCAATCTACACCTGCCTGCTGCAAGATACGAAGCACAGACCTTGCACTTCGCTCGAATGTGCCCTTCACGACCACAGAAGAAGCAAAAAGAAAAACTTCGAGGGGGTACTTGGTGCCTCGGGGACTCTCGAAAGGAAGGAAGTGGCTCGCTTGAAGCCACAGGCTCTCGAAGAGGTGACAAACCTCTTGACACTCTTGAATGCGGCTCAAAACTGGTGGGGGCAGGCTTCGACATTGAAGTCGAGGCTTCTTGAAGCAGGAACGAGGTACCTAGGGGTGACTCGAGATGCGAGGGTGACTTAAAATGAGTTTCGAGGCAAGGCGAGGGGCTCGAGGGGATCCTCGAGGGCTCACGAGGTCGAGGGTACTTAGTCGAGGTCAAACTGGGGTCACGAGATGGCTGCCAGCATGAGTGGCGATCTTCTCTCGAGCTATGAAGGGGGTTCGTGGCCAAATCACCAGCCTGCCAACCGGGGTCACACCTACATGGATGAGCCACAGGGTGCCACGAGCCTGCATTGGTGACTTGGCACGGGCATGAGCTGCTCGAAGCAAGCTCAGGTGAGGGAGGGGAGTTCTTCGAAGTTCGAGGGAATGCCTCGAAAGGGGAACGAGAGGGGAGCTTCATGCTCGAGCTTCCCTGGGAGTGTCTTCTAGAACGAGACCGAGAGCACTCCTCCGCAGGGGAACTCAACTGATGGCCGACCGAGGGCAAGTACGAGTGCCAAGAGGGTCCCTGGAGTGACTCGAGACCTAACAAGGAGTTCTTCAAAGCTAGATGAGGGGGTGAGCAGCCTACCCCATCCTCGATAACCTCCTTCGTAATACGAACAATGACCTCGATAGGCCATAGCCGGTCTGACTGAAGCAGGGGGTACCTGGACACGAGCCTCCTCGAGACCTCAACCTTGACTTGTGGTGGAAGGCCTTGAAGGAACAATCGAGGCTGGTGGCTCATCTCGAGTATGTTGCCCCTTACCATGGCCAAGAACAAGAGTCGGAATACACGAAGGTAGCTCCCCAAGGCTCGAATGGAGCTCAGCTCACTGCGACGAGTCCCCTCGAGGAGGGAGTAGAACTCCTCGAAGTACTTAAGAACGTCCTCGACTGCTTCGATCTCGGGGTACTGAAGGGTTACGAGCTCCTTGAAACGGTCCCATTGCCTAACAACTGGGCTATCAGCACCAAGGAGGTGCCAGAGATTCCTATCGAGGGGTGGGGCTCCCTCGATTGCGATCATCACTAGGGACGAATCCCCTGACCTTCCCTGGGCCTTACCATACTCCTCCACTTCTTCGAAATAGGCTGGCAGGTCCTGTCCCTGCCCTGAGAACTCTGGGTGATGCTCGAGTGGGGTTCGAGACTTTCTGTATCCACTTTCCATCATGAGTAGTTATACGAGGTTCAAATGAATATATTTCACGTCGTAGTTGGTTAACACGAGGGTAGTGCGAGCCTCGGAGGTCTGCGACTGGTCTCGAAGGGGTAAACGAAGGGGCAGGGTCGCCTCGATGCGACCTCGAACGTCTACGTGGGGTTCCGAGGGAGTGGATCCTATACACAAGGGAGTGGGAGGGTCTCGTATACTCGTCTCAAAGTGGTCTTGACCACTAAAACTAAAATTAGTCGCCGCTTGCGACTCGAAGGCTCGATACTCAAATTGCAGCCTCGCTCGACTGCAATACGCGCAAATAACTCGATAGGAATTGTCTGAATTACGTCTGTAAATGAGTGGGGGTGCGTCTAAACGAATGGCTGTCTCGAATACGTCTCGAAAGGGCTCGGAAGCGTCTGGGGGTCTCGAAATGTCCGGGGTGCTCTCGAAGCGACTGGTGGGGTCTCGAGGGGCTCTCTACTGACTCTAAGAGGAGGAGGAAAGGTTCCTACGACTCGAAACAGCACAAAAACGCGAGGAATGGGGCCAGGGAGCTATGCTGTGGCAGAGGGGGGGGGACTGCAGCACGTCGGCGAAGAACTGCTGGACCGAACGCTACGAAACTTCGGAATATGGTAGAGGACGTCTAGGGGTGCTGGGAGATCGAGGAAATATAAAAACACGTGTACTCAATCCTCAGATATTCACAAAACGGTCCAAATGAGTCTGTCAGCACGAAAATGCGATATGTCCCGAGGTATTGATGCGAGCGCGATGAGAAGGATACCGCCTGGAAGCTCTCGTCGAGTTCTACTATGCCTGCGAAAAGCGAGAGGTATGGCGCTGAGGTTCGCGAGAAAATGCGTGTGCAAGTTGGAGGGTGGGGGAACTGCAGCGCGTTGGCAAAGAACCGTTGGGCGGAACACTACAAAACTTCGGGATGTAGTAGAGGGCGTCTAGGGGCGATGGGAGATCAAGGAAACGAGAGGATCTGCACACCCAATCCCGAGTTATGCCAGAATCTGTCCTACTGAGCCTTTCTCCACAAAAAGAGGGATATCTCCAGAACCGATGAAACGTACGCGTCGAAAACGGTGTCTTTCGAAAGCTCTCGTCGAGTAGATTCAGAGCCTCGAAAAGCGAGAGGTTAGGCGCGTTGGATCTCGAGAAATCGCGTGCACGAGCTCAGAGGTTGGAGGAAAAGTGGGTTACCAAGCAACACAGCCCCCTCGCGGTGGGCTCCAGATGAAAAGAATGTTGAAGGAATGTCTGGGGAGAGGCCTAGTGGGTCTCCCTTTGGATGAGTGGGTCAGTTCGACCCAAGGGGACTGGAGTTGCCTGGTGCAGAGTCAAAGAAGGTGATGAACAGACTGAAAACGCGCCCTAAAGATCCCAAAAGAAAGCGAGATAGTGTCTAATGAGCGTCTGGGGGTGGAGAAATATTCTCCCGAGCCTTTGGCGTCTTAAATCCGTCTTACTTCGTCTGTGGTAAAGCGTCTATTCCTTTTTTCTAAGTATGTACAGTGAGTCCTAAGTGCAAAGGTTGGCTTACATAAGCCAAAACTCGTCCAAATACTAAGTAAAAAGAATGGTAGAGTAAACATAAAACAAAACTGCAAGTAGAAGCAATGAAATATAACAAAAACCCTAGTAGGGAGGATTCCCTCCCTACAACGTATCAAAGACTGACTCCACATGCATTGATATGACCCCCATCAATTTACCTACTTGGCCAATCCTTACAAGTGATCATCACAACCCAATCCAAGACCTTCATCCCATTCACTGCCAGTCACTGGTTGCACCCCAGGTTCCTTCAATAAATGGGAAACTTTGTAACTCCCACCACACATCCCTGGAATTTTCTCAGGCTGCAACCATCCCATTACTTTGTGTAGTACACAAGTGGGTTCTGTGATTAACTTGCCTCATGTACTGCTCAAACCACCACCCACCCCACCACATAGACAATGGACCTTGTTCTCAGGCAAGCAGATCTTCCTTCACTCAAACCTGCAGGGAACACAGAGATTGGGAGAGTTGGGCAAGGCTTGGTGAGCCAAGGAGTGAGTATCATGTCTGCTTGTTCAAAACATCCCTGACACTTTTTTCCTTCTCTATCTGCTTCCCAGCTGTCTGACCTTAAACTGCTGGAGACCCTTGTACCAACATTGAAAGTGGAGATTGGCACAATCTTGTAGTCTAATTTAGCTACAAGTAGACTATCTAATAAGTATACTTCATCTTCTGCCATCTTCGCTATCCAGGCCATGGCCTCAGGCTGAGCTGAGCCATCATATAGGGCCTGGCCTGGCTCACAGCTCAGCTTGAGTTTTCTTGGGCCATGAGCCCTCGCAGGCTGAGCCCAAGCCATGGCTTTCAGGCTGAGCTGGGCCCTGACAACACTAAAGAGGATGGTATGTGAAGCCAAGAGCTCTTGCAGCATCCAGCCTCATGTGAACCAGACACAGCTGGTGAGTGAACCACCATCGAAGACATCGGAGAGGTGCACAACTGTCAGGGACGACCAGTGGTACCATGAGAACATGGACCCAATTGCTTCTTGTAGTTCAGCACTGCTATCCTTGTTGATGCAACACATGTCACTCCACGCCCACTGGAAGTTATGCTGGAGAGCAAGAGTGCAAAACATTTGGAGTTTTTCTACACCATCCGTGCTGCCCAAGTCATCAATGCTTTTTTTTTACCTTCAACATTGCATAATAATGGCTTGCTGCTTCCCCACCTGTGAGATAGTGTTGTGAATCCAAAGTATTCTTCGATCACATTGTTGATTTCTGATTCGAGTTGCTGACTGTCAAGTGAAGATGCCAATGACAGTAGCCATTTGTATTGAAGACTACCCTCAAAGTAGGATATCTGAGCATCCCGGTTACACAAGATACCAGTGGGCATGTGCAATAGATGCAATGGGATTTTTGCAACTCTGGCAGAAACAGCTTTTTTGATCGACCACTCGATATCATAAGAACTGGTACTTGAAGGGCCAGCTGCTGGTCCCCTCATGTGAGCATGGGCTGCCTTTTTTCCAACCTTTGTTTGGATGTAACTTGCAAGATGATCTCGAGGCAACACATGATTCAGATGCCCTGGAGGGCAGAGGCCCAACGCAGCTCATGTGAGCCTGATGGCATCAATTATGCTGTTCTCTGTACCCTGTTTTTGGAATTGTTCATGAAGAGCATCAGCAAGATTGAGAAGAGCTCTGCATTGGTTTGGCAGAGGAGTGTGTCCCAATGCAGCACAGCAAAGAGATATAATCTCCCCCACATCAGTAAACCAGCCTTTTGGCCCTAGAGCTTTCCAGACTCCCCAGACATTTGTGGGTGAGATATTCACAAATTTGAGTTGGAGTCATCATGGCTTGTCAAAATGAAAAGTGGCTGTACAGTGATGATGTCATAACAAAAGTTGTAGTATGTGATGTCATGATAAAATATGCTTATCTCATTGATATGCCCAACAATGGGTGAGAAAAATGCAAAATACAAAAATAATTGGACATCTCAGAAATTAAAACTCAAGATGTCATAATGAAAGTTATAGTGCCTGATTGGAGGATCCCAGGGGTATTCTTACCTCATCCATCCATGCAAAAATGGTTGAGATATAGGCAAAATAAAATTGGTGTAGTGTAGTGTACATTCTATTACCAAAAGTGTAGTGTTGTGGCGCATTTTTGATTACCTAATGACTGTACTAGAGCTGGGGAGGTCTGTACATAAAACTTGGAATATCTATTGATCCACAAATCTGTATGCTGCATTTTATATCTCATTTTGTACAGATCTCCAAGCACATCCATCCCCCAAGAAATCAAATTGATCTGACAAAAAATGAATGAGATATGTACCCACCATGGCTGTACACAAAAACTCAAATATTTACTGATGCATCAATCTGTATGCTACATTTGATATCTAGTTTTGTACGGATTTCCAAGCACATTCATCCCTCAAACAATCAGAGTGATCGGACAAAAAATGAATGAGTTATGAATTAATTAATCCGTCAGTAAGGCCTTCAGGATTGACTTGTAGTTTCGAGACGAAATTCAAGTCACATGACCTGTGAGAAATATACACGTCAGCACAGATTGACTTGCAGTTTCGAGACAAAATTGAGTCACATGACCCGTGAGAAATAACATGTCAGCAACAATATATAAACCCAACATCTCTTCTTTCTGCTTCTTTCACTTGTCTCCCATCATCCCCCACTTCGTCATCTCCCATCATTCCCCACTTCGTCATCTCACTTCGTCGTCTCACTTCGTCGTCTCACTTCGTCGTCTCTCATCATCACTCATCTCTCAGCTATGTACTTTTGCTCTTTGCCTTGGGGGATGTTAGTCCCCTCCATCCCCTTAGCCCTGATGTCCCTCTCAGTTCAGGTATGTTGGCCACCCTAGTAGTACCCCTACTTAGCAATCATGTAATATTTATTTGTACTGTAAAAACATGTACTCTAGTATGAATTATGTTGAATCATTATCAGTTGACTTGATCCACTGTCATGCATTGTGACTATTAAGTGACTGTGTATTTGTAACAGCTATCTGTACAACTCTGTTCAGGTCTGTACAGACCTGTGATTGGCTGTGGTAGTGTAGACAGAGTGCTACTCTATACTGTAGCAGTCTGGGACAGTGCTAGGACAGTGAGGGACACTGTAGGGTTCTGTCATCAGTCTGGGACAGTCCTGGACAATTCTAGCCAGTTAGGTACCTTGCTAGAGGTTTCTGGAGGGTCTGGGGTGCTGTCCAGTTCTGGACAGCTCTGGACAGCCAAGTGCTTGTTTGCTGATGCAGATCTATCATGGAATCTGTCTGCTTGAAGCATTCAGAAGGTAACCATCAAGTTCGAGAAGGATGGTTTGTCTCTGTGGTTTGTCTGGGGACATGTATTCTGACCCAGCACATTTCAAAGTGATTAATTTGTCTAAATCCTCTTTCCTCCCATACTGGTTGAACCATTTGGATAGGAGACCCAAGAGATGGATGAGAGTTGAAAGATGTAGGGGGTGTTCTGGTGGTGTGAATTCCAGTGCAGTTTGTCCCAGCATGATCATTGCATCGAGATCGTGGTCCCTTTCATACTTCTTGAACTTTTTGAAAAGGAGATTGGTGGGATCATTCAGAGCTGACCAAGTCGTTTCAAGGTAGCATGCAAGATGATCTTGAGACAAAGTATGATCTGGATGCCCTGGAGGGCAGAGGCCCAACACAGCTCATGCAAGGCTAACAGCTTCAGCCATGCTATTCTCCATACACTGTTTTTGGAATTGTCCATGAAGGGCATCAGCGAGATTGAGGAGAGCTCTGCATCAGTTCAGCTGAGGGAAGCATTCTAATGCAACACGGCAAAGAGATATAATCTCCTCCAGATCCACTGTGGAATCCATCTGCTTGAAGTGCTCAAAGAGGTGATTGTCAAGTTCGAGAAGAATTGTTTGTCTCTGTGGTTCATCTGGGGACATGTATTCCAATGCAGCATGTTTCAATGTGATTGATTCATCTAGATCCTCTTTCCTCCCTTCCTTATTGAATCATTCTGATAGGAGACC
The DNA here is from genome assembly GCA_024613185.1 of Pisolithus microcarpus. Lineage (NCBI taxonomy): Eukaryota > Fungi > Basidiomycota > Agaricomycetes > Boletales > Pisolithaceae > Pisolithus > Pisolithus microcarpus. The sequence continues at coordinate 397,148 of JANFAI010000032.1, forward strand.
TGCTAGACCAATGAGAACTGAACAGTGCTGTGGATGTTCCAGTGGCATGAATTCTAGTGCAGTTTTCCCTAGAGTGATCATCACATCAAGATCGCAGTCCCTTTCTTTCTTCTTGAACTCTCTGAAAGGGAATTTGGCAAGATCTTTCAGAGCTAACCAAGCTGTTTCGAGGTAGCATGCAAGATGATCTCGAGAGAATGCATGATCCAGATGCCCTCATGGGCAGAGGCTTGATGCAGCTCATGCGAGGCTAATGGCCTCAGCTATGCTATTCTCCATACCCTGTTTCCAGAATTGTTCATGAAGGGCAGCAGCGAGAATGAGAAGAGCTCTGCATCAATTCAGCTGAGGACATCAGCAAACTAGACATCACCTGGCCAGACTCCCAGCTCACCCAGAAAGGTCCCCCTCTGGCCAGGACTGGCCAGACAGGGTTCCAGAGTTCCCAGAATCCCAGCCCATCACCTCTGTCCATACTTTTACTATGCTTTTTTGCTAATGCCACTACCATTTTTTGCTAATACCACTACTACACTTTATTGCTAGTCCCACTACCATTTTTTGCTAATACCACTACTACGCTTTTGTGCTAATCCCACTACCATTTTTTGCTAATACAACTACTATGCTTTTTTGCTAATCCCACTATGCTTTCACACTAATAGGACTATCACTCCATCACACAGAAATCAAATCAAAGTAGTAATATATTCAAATCCAAGTACTACCACATGATAACCTAATAGTACTACGCTTTTTTGCTAATACTACTACCTACTACGCTTGTTCCTAATACTACTACGCTTTTTTGCTAATACTACTACCCACTACTACACTTTCTCACTAATGAAATAGTTGGTAGTAGTGGACTAATAGCATACCCCCCCCCATGGTAGGAATTGGGCTTTGTTTGGTCGGCTTTGGCTGCTTGCACAAAAGGCATGAGTTTTGGTGTCCACTATATTGCATTTTGGGGTATTTTTGTGACTTGGCAAAATTTCGAGCTATTAGTGGCTGTGCCAACTACACAACAAAGCTAATCATGACTACGCTTTTTTGCTAATCAACACTACACTACAATGCCTAGTCCCACTACAAATATTTGGTAGTCAAAAAAGCGGCACAACACTACACTTTTGGTAGTACAAATGCACACTACACATTGCTAATCAAACATTACAAAAACACTACACTTTTGGTAATACAAATGTACACTACACTTTGCTAATCAAATGCTACAAAACACTACACTTATTTGGTAGTCAAAAATGCGGAGTTTACTACACTTTTGGTAATACACATCTACACAACACTTTGCTAATCAAAAACTACACAACACTACACTTACTTGGTAATCAAAAATGCACCACAACACTACACTTTTGGTAATACAAATGTACACTACACTTTGCTAATCAAAAGTCTACACAACACTTTCCTAATCAAACACTACAAAACACTACACTTACTTGGTAGTCAAAAAAGCGGACTTTACTACACATTTGCTGATCAATAGTCTACACAACACTTTGCTAATCAAACACTACAAAACACTACACTTATTTGGTAGTCAAAAATGCGGAGTTTACTACACTTTTGGTAATACACATCTACACAACACTTTGCTAATCAAACACTACAAAACACTACACTTATTTGGTAGTCAAAAATGCGGAGTTTACTACACTTTTGGTAATACAAATATCTACACTACACTTTGCTAATCAAACACTACAAAACACTACACTTATTTGGTAGTCAAAAATGCGCCACAACACTACACTTTTGGTAATCCAAATGTACACTACACTTTGCTAATCAAACACTACAAGACACTACACTTATTTGGTAGTCAAAAAAGCGGAGTTTACTACACTTTGCTAGTCAATTACTAATCAACCACTACACTTATTTGGTAGTCAAAAATGCGGACTTTACTACACTTTTGCTAATCAATAGTCTACACTACACTTTACTAATCAAACACAACACTTATTTGGTAGTCAAAAAAGCGGAGTTTACTACACTTTTGGTAATACAAATCTACACTACACTTTACTAATCAAAGCACTACACTTATTAGGTAGTCAAAAGTGCGGAGTTTACTACTTTTGCTAATCAATAGTCTACCCTACACTTTGCTAGTCAATTACTAATCAACCACTACACTTATTTGGTAGTCAAAAATGCGGACTTTACTACATTTTTGGTAATACAAATCTACACTACACTTTACTAATCAAACACAACACTTACTTGGTAGTCAAAAAAGCGGACTACACTTTGCTAATCAATTACTAATCAACACTACACTTATTTGGTAGTCAAAAAAGCGGACTTTACTACACTTTTGCTAATCAATAGTCTACACTACACTTTGCTAGTCAATTACTAATCAACACTACACTTATTTGGTAGTCAAAGAAGCAGAGTTTACTACACTCATTAGGTAATCAAAAATGCGCCACAACACTACACTTTTGGTAATAAAATGTACACTACACTACACTAATTGTATTTTGCCTGTATCTCAACCATTTTTGCAGGTATGGATGGGATAGGCATACCTCTGGGGTCCTCTAGTCAGGCACTACAACTTTTATTATGACATCTTTGAAATTAAATTTTTGAGATGTCCAATTTTTTCGGTATTTTGCATTTTTCTCACCCATTTTTGGGCATATCAATGAGATAAGCATATTCCCATGATCCTGTGATCCAGCCCTACAACTTTTGTTATGACATCATCACTGTACAGCCACTTTTTGTTTTTGACAAACTGTGACTCCAGCTGAACTTTGCAAATATCTCACCCCAAAAAGGAGATATTGCTGAGGTAATCATATTCCCATGGTCCTGTGATCATGGGCTACAACTTTTGTTCTCACTGTGGCTGTGCACCTGGAGGGTTGGAGGGTCTGGGCAGGTCTGGGAGGGTCTGGGAGGTCTGGAATCATTTTTCAAAAGTCCTGGGAGCACTGGAAAGCTGGGGGGGAAACGTCTGGTTTGCTGATGGAATGCATTCCAATGCAGCACAGTGAAGAGATATGATCTCCTCCAGATCCAGTATGAAATCTGTCCATCTGAAGCATTCAGAAAGGTAACCGTCAAGTTCAAGAAGAAGCAATTGCCTCTGTGGTTTGGCTGGGGACACATATTCCAACATAGTGTGTTTCAGTGTGATTAATTCATCTAAATCTTCTTTCCTCCCTTCCTTATTGAAGCATTCTGATAGGAGGCTGGCAAGATCAATAAGAACTGAATGGCGATCCAGGTGATCCAGTGGTGTGAATTCTAGTGCATTTTTCCCCAGCATGATTATCATGTCCAAATCATGGTTCATTTTTTTCTTCTTGAACTCCTCAAAAAGGATATTGGCAATATCTTTCAGAGCTGAGCAAGAGTCTGGAGACTTTGTAGATATGTGCTTTAAAGCAGGACTCGAGGAGACAAGGACTTCCTTTGCCTAGATAGTAATGGGTGGTTATTTAGATTGTGTGTGGTTGAGATTGATGTACCTGAGTGTCAGCAATATCCTTGAGCAGTAGCAGTGCCGCACTCCATGCTGTTTCTGGTTGTCCTTTAAAGACTCCAGGAAATATAGATGCATGCCAATCATGCTCTCAGTTGCCGTTCAACCTTTCCATCATAGTTTTGAGCTGCAACAACTGTTGGCTCAGCATTTCGCTAGGAAGGGCAGAGCCCGGGTTGATGGTCAGAACTACATAAATGTCAGATGGCACTGAAAACTTGTTACTAAATGCCTTCGCAAAATGCTGGAGATGCCACGACATCCACATATCACCACTCTCTGGATTCGAGTCAAAAGAGTGGAGAAAGAGGGTGGCAGAGTGACATTTTTTGCTGAACCTGCAATGGTATTTACAAGGTCAACACAAACGAGTGCTCACTGCACTTACTTCGACTCCAGCTAAATAGTCAACTTATCAGTACTAGAACCAGACAGCATGTCGATGACTATGACATTGTCTGAACCACCAACAAAATTGCACCTCCATGCTTTGACATTTTCTGTATGAGGATGTCGACCTTGGTTGTGATTCTTGGCCAATGGTCCAGTAAACTGGTAATTGATTAGAAGAGTCCATTAAAAGAGAACTGGAGCATTACCCAAGTCTTTCTTGCTCCTGTAGGGTCGACCACACTAGCAGTGAGTCAAGCCTGCTCAGTCCAATGCTTGCAGGAAGTAAATGCTGCCAACTTACAAAATTACATAATCGCTGTCTGCAACAGCTGCCGGATCAGGGGCTGTCAGAAGCTTGTCAACATCCTTGATCTGTTCAGTTATTGTCGAATTTGTGTGCATTATTTTGGAAAAGAAGAGTGTGATGCACTTGAAGAATCTGGGGATCTTCAGTCTTTCCATTTCATTCAACATCTTCTGTATCTCGCATTTACAGCATCGTTGCTCCCACTTGAACTGCTTCACCAACTCCAGATCTCTCTGCACCTTGGCTTCACTCTGAAGTTCCTTCATTGTTTCCTTTTTTTCCTGCAGTAAGTGTTGGAACTGCATATACAGAGCTTGACCAATGGCTGTCTCACTCAAATACCTTCCTGCATCTACCAATTCTTCTTGTAGCAGCAGAGGCTCTCCCTCCTCTGTCAAGTCATCGATGGTCTCCCATGCACATCTCGCAGAGTTTTCTTCAAACTGCCTGTGGCGAGCTCCTGCATTGATTAGCAGCCCCCAGAGGTTCTGCTCCAGGTGTGATACCCTCCATTCTGCAAGCTCCCAGTCTTTCACTTTGTCCCACATAGTGGTCACCAATCAGATACCACCAGCAGCTCTGCCTCTGCACAATCTAGCAAGCATATCAAGGCTCTTCTGCACAGACCGAAATATCTGGCTATTGGTTATATGGTGTGTATAGATAATGCCACTCAGTTTGACATTTGCACAATATCTGTTTTCGCATTGGTGAGTGGTGGACCTGACTGGCTCAGCACTCACTTTTTCTCTAGCCACTCAGCGATTATACATAAATGGCACTCAGAGTAGTTAAGCGACTGGATATGGTGTAGTATTGTTGTACACTATGGTCACAAAATTTTTTAGAGTTTACATTCGGCATGAGTCCAGCAGGCCATTGTGGAGCTTGAATGATGTCTGCTTGCTATCCAACATCTCCACGATGGTCCATATGCCTCACAAGGAGGTGATCCATCAGAGGGTCACTCATGGCCTCAGGAAGTATGTCCCATGGTCTCTCTGTGAGGAGCTCACCTCGGCGAGGTGCCAGATCAAGGGGGAATAGGGGGATCATGGATGCGATGGATAGCTCAATTCCCATCAAAGGGCTCTCGAGAGGTATGGCTAGTACCAGAGGATATGCTAACCATGTGGGCAGTTGGGGAGGAAGGGAGGACATTCCAGTCACTGGTGAAAATCTGCTTGGTAGGGTTCCGCCAGTTCAATGGGACACCACTCGCACCAACCAGCTCGTTACCTGGCTACTTGCTCATGCCGCTGATCGTCACATCCTATTCCATGACAAGAACACTGGGGAATCCTCACATGCACCACCAGCAGCCCCTGGTGACAAGCCCTCTGGCCACAACAAAAAGGAAGTTCGTCTCACCATTGCAAGTCATATCTTCACAAATGATCCCATCTATGGTGGACAGTGGGCTGCAAACTTGGAGAGATTTCAAGTGTCTGTCATGAATCGTCTCATAAGGTAAGCATTCTGCGATTTTATGTTCCCTACAGTAGTACTAACTCTGGAAAGCTTGAAAGACAAATATCACGAGCATGTGAAGAGACTTAATCAGACGGGTGCGGGCATTGCACCAGGGACAGATAACCTCCGTGGTAAGCATTCTCAAGTATGGCAGTAGATGAATGCTTATAACACTCGTAGAAACGATCATAAATTCATTCCCTCATTTTGAGGATCCTGACTCGATTTGGAGGGGAAACCCTTCCTTCGATGCCAGGCCATTTACATCCAATCAACAAACAAACCGTGCTGAAGATATGCTTTCACTCGTGTGGAGAGGTGCCACATGCCCTGGTGATGACATGTTCACTGTGAAGAGTAGTGAACCAACAGCACCACAAGTAAATCTTCCTGCCAATGATTGAGGTGACGATGGTACTGTGCCCTGGAGTGACTACAGTTATGGTGGGATGGGTGAGGATGTCAGACAGGAGGGAGAGTGTGTGGGGGAATATGACTTACATGTTGATGTTGGGGGGACTTCGTATGAGAGGGACTATGACATTCAAGCTGATGCTGGGGGGACTTTTGACGATGACTTGGAGATGCATGAAGAATACAGGGATGACCCGGGTTACCCCACAGGTGTTTGAACATGGGTACATGCTTGCCAGGCAATTTGTCGTCTTTCTTACACTTGTTAGCAGGAAGCTGTTCCTGCTGGTGTGCAGGTCGGCGCCACTTCCCAGACGAAGTGCCGCACTATGTCATGGGACTTGTGGGATTCCTTCAAATTTGCAGAATCATTGTACCATCACGCCACTCCTGCACCCACTTCCAGTAGTGTCCCAACACCTGTCAGCTCACACTCTCATCACCACTTCCTGTCCCCTTACTCCTGATCATCAGAAACAAGTCTTACAAGGGGTTGCAAGTCATCGGCAGGACGTGCCAAGACCGATATGCAAGAACAACTTGACAGCCTCAGGCATGAGGCCAAGTCACTCAGAGGGGAACGAGTATCCAGTGGATTGAACAAGTACAAGTATGCCATCCACTCGAAGGAGCTTGTGCATCAACAGGAGGAGGCTATCCACCAGCAGCATGAAGCCAAGCTTAACCACAAGTGCCATCAGGAGTCTAAGCAACTTGAAATCAAGCTTACAACTGCACAAGCACAGCTCTTTGAGAAGCAGGCTGAAGCTCTTCGCCTACAAATACAACTGGCTGAAATTGAGGCAAGGAAGGGTGCTGGTAGTACGAGTGGCAATGCTGGTGTGTCCGAATGCGAGGGAGCCTTGTAGGTTATCCCACAAAAATCATATCACATTATTTTTTGTCGAAATCTCATGTACTTGCAGTGTTGTAAACATAGACCACTTCTATGAATTTTTGTCTGTGTAATCTGCTACTTGGTTGTATCAGTGTGATATCAGCGTGAGTGGACTCTAAGTAGATCCCCCATTAACCCCGTGCAGTGGCACTGCCCAGGTGAGCCTGAGACTTCACCTACCACCACATTTTCCTCATTCTGCCTCTCGAACTGCAGGCCCTCATGAAGAGCCCAGTCCATTGTCAATGCCTCACCTTGCTTCCCTTTCTCAAAATGGATGATCATGTTGTGCAGGATCAAGCGGCACTCCACCCAATATATCGCGACATACAAGTCCTGCTTGCTCTGGATCTGCAAGCGTAGCTCTCACAGCAACTGGAACCGACCTTTAAGGGCCACAAATGTGTGTTCTACCCGAACACAAACCTTCAAGTAAGTACATGGTCAGTTGGACTGCACTTTATCCAATGCAAGTGACAGACTTTGGATAGGTACCGGTTGTATATACTCTGTTGTTGTGACAGGCTCCCCCCTCTCAGTCTCTTGAAAGGTGACAAGCACCATGGCTCTAATGGATATGCACTGTCAGCCCACACCCAGTGCTCAGCAGGAAGAACCAACTCATGTTTGTGTGCAAGCCACATAGCCTGGAATGCATATGCATCGTGAATGCTCCCCGGATGGCCAAGTCCATAGTTGACTATTTGGAGGTTGTGTGTCATGACAACAAGCTATAGTTACCAGTAAGTCATGTTCTGCACTGGCTCGTTATCACTGACCTGACAGTTCAAAGAATAATTACACTTTCTGTCATAGAAGGTCTCCCCATATATACTTGGCTTCGACATTAGCTTTATGGCCGATCCATCTGCCGCAAAGACCCCGTTTTGCCATGCTGCACACGTTCACCCCTCAACAAACTCTCGCCTCGTCCATCTCAATATCATCAACATTCAGGAAGAAAATGAAATTGTCATGCTGATCGAGCAGTGCAATCATAACGTGGTGAGTGTAGTTGATTACAGACCCGATGCTGACTCCAGCCCATTGTCTCACATCCTCAGGTGAGATCGCATTCCCATAGTGCCCTGTGCAGTTCAGGAATATTGCCAGTTGCAATGCAACTGGCAGCTGACGATTAGGTGAGTTATTCTGGAAGATCGGATGACCACTAATAGAATCCAGAATAAAGTCGAATGTATCTGGACTGACGTGCAACTTTTTGTGAAACAGGTCCAGCCAGTGGTCAGTGAACTCAGGCAATAACTGTATTTGGGGGGCATGCATCAAAGGTATGGCTGGCTTGAACAACACTCGTGCTGTGCAGACTTCATCACAAAGCACCTCAATGGCACCGAGGAGCTGTTTGAAGTGTGTGTCCCTGTCAATGACAGAAGAATCCAAAGAGGACTCCAGCATGTTGTCAGAGTTGGACAGGCATGGTGATGGGGGAGTCGGAGGTGTAATTACGATTGGGCTCTCAACATTCAACTCAGAGGCTTCATCATCTGACCCCAGCGCATTCTTGATCTGAGCGATAGCAACCTCCACAGCAATCTCATCAAGTTCAAGCAGTACCTGCTTCCTTTTCGACTGGTGGGGCATATCAGGGTATGGCGAGATAGATCGAGTCTTTGAATTCAAATGATAGATAAAAACTGGCTACTACTATCTCTACTTCCGTATGTATCATGATTCATAGCTTTGCTCTAGAGCTATGTACTGTAGCTGTGCTCACAATCCACCATCGGAGCTTAAAAAAAGGGGCCTCTTGCAAGACTGGCAAACTCATAGCTAGGAATTGGCAGCATCATAGCCAACCATAGCCAGTCGCTTAACTACTCTGAGTGCCATTATAGCTTATCTCGGTCAGTTCAATAAGTATTATCAAAACTCGGGAAGTCCATGAACATGTATCATCAGTGGTTGGACACTTGGAATGCAAACTCCCTAACACCCTGAGTATGTGGCTTGAGAAGGTGCACTGCACTGGCCTCTGTCCCCATGAGTCAGTTGATGAACTGTGTTTCTTAGTCAACACATCACGAGGGATCATTCCTTTACTTATGTTGGTTTTTCCTGACCCCACAGGGCCCATCACTCTGGTGGGGAGTGTAGTGAGTGGAAACAATGTTTGCAAATGTGATGTAGACAATGACTATGGGTTTGGAAGGCATCCTGTGTATCTAAAGGGGTATTTCACTGGAGGCAGCTGGGTGGCATTTGCAAGCTTCAGGTATGTATAGCATCCTTAAATACCCTCTGCTCATGTGTAGGCACATGTGCATCAAGTCTTCTGCATGATCTACCTGACTGACATCTATTTCACAAGTACTTGTGCCTTCATGTATTCCATCACTTCAAGGTGATTCCCCTGTGGAGCTATGCTCATCCTATGCATGAAGTTGCAGAAACCAGTCTGTACAGTGCTGTGTATTGCATACCATTACCAACTATTGTGCCATAAAGGGATGACCACTTGACAGCCCGTAGCTTGTGGTACTTATTACTTGGCAACACAAATGAATGATTTTGCCAGATACTGAGCAAGACAGGGTGAGGAATGGAGGATCTGAGCTTTGGAGTTGAATACTGCCATCAGGCAACTAGAAATTCGGATTCATCTTCAGAAGGCTGAATGAAGGGGAAAAAAAAACCAAGCCGCATCTGCAGCCTGTTGCCATGAGCAAATGGAAGAAGTACCATCTGCAGTGGGCAACTATGGTGACATTTTCTTCTTTACAATCGCCCATTTTATGCTTTCCCTCCTATGACACATGACTGATGATGTCAATGGCAAATTTTAGATCCAAAAATAAATGGTGCCAGTAAGGCCGTAGTTACACAAGAGAGACAAAACAGGGCAGTAGTACAGCAGACTATCTCATAATGCATATTGTGAAATAGTGAAAATCATGTTCATTGCATTCTTCTTCTTATGAGGGTGCTAATTTCAAGATATGCATTATGAGATAGTCTACTGTAGTTACAATGGCAGAGAAATCTGAGAAAAAAACATAAGTATGGTAGAAAGGGAAGGTCGTGCACCCATTGCTCCCATGTGGTCTTGTCCAGTCACATACAACAGATACTGGCACAATTTGCTTTGCTCAACAGCAGCAGCAGAAGTGGTGAAATGGAGAGTATAGGAACACTCATTTGCTAGGCAAGGAAGGAAAACACCAGGCATGTCAAATCAGGATCATGCATAGCCAACACCACCCATGGGTGGTGGCAGTGGCCCACCTGCATAGGGATGAGGGGGACCACTGGGTCCTCCAGGAGGAATCATCATCAGATATGGAATTGCATGTTGTACTGTGTGACATGGTCAACGTTAGGAAATTATTGCAAATGACAAGACTCTGGTGGTAGTTATGGTGGGCATGCATGGGTGTAGCCTAGGTAGGGGCAGGCAGGCAGTACTCACGAGGCATCTGCCTTGGGGATGTTTTGACAATTGCTAGAGCTTCACTTTAGCCCAATGGTCAACTAAACAATGTAAAGTAGATTGCTCATGCTCTCCCATTTGGTGGCAAACCAGGTGGGTATGGCCACCCTTGGCACCAGTTTTGAAATGTTCACACACCCTTTAGGGGGGGTTTCTTGGCAGGGTTAAATATACCTCTAAGGTGTTACCTCTGTGACCAGACTCCTGCTATTTCCTAAGATGGAAAGTGGATGGTGTACCTCACTAAAATGATGCTCTTGCCACCCTTGCAGGATGCTTGTAAGATCATCTTCTTGATGCTTTGGTGAGCCTCGCCATGCCATTTCCAAGCTGCTGCTGGATCACACGCATTATTCCTCATGCAGCATGCTCCAGTGCTTCTTTATTTAGCACTGTTTCTTTATGCTTTCCAGGGGATAGTTTACATGTTATTGATGAGTTTGTATTTACCTTTTATATATCGACTTTCTGTACATCTCATGTAGTATTCCAGGGCAGTGAAAATCAGGTGTTATTTGTGTGTGATCCCTGCAAACGAGTTACACTCTACAGACATGGAAGCCTTATGTAGTGCATGGGAACGAAGTATATTTGTCGTTGGCCTAATGGACAGAGACTGAGAAAGGATAAAGTACCATACATTAGTAGCAGTAGGGAAGCATACCTAGGATGAAAGGTCAAAACTGGGAAGAAGGATGATGACAACAACTGCAAGAATATAACCAAAGGAAAATGAAAAGGAAATAGACAAGTGTCAAGTGGGTCAGGTGTCAGCATATACCAATAGTTATGAAGATGAAGTGAGAGGTCTGGCCAAGATCATGGGGCTGAGTGTGTCATCACAAGATCCTGGAGTGGCATGAACCTTTCAGGGGGGGCTGGACTGTCATCAGGACCAGATTGAACTGTTGAGAACTGTCAGGTGCCAACTAAGAACTGCAGGGAGGGAAGAGAGCTAAGTGGCATGTTCTGATGCAACATGCATGGGGGTAGGAGGGTATAACGTCCCAACACATCTCGGAGCTGGCATATGAAAGGCATGAAGGGAATGCTGGAGGAAGCGGATGCATGGTTCGGGCTGTGATAACCTCACATGACTTACTCTCAGCAGAGATGACAGGATTCTGTAGCTTCGATGAGATGCCTCTTACATGGGGGAAGAGCTTTTGATCTGCCTGTGCTGGAAGGGGACACATGTTAATGCCAAGGAGTGTAGTGGGCAGGGAAGCTGCTGATGTGAAGAGTGGGACTCTGGTGCTGGTCAGGAGGGCTGTAGTTGAATTTCTAGGTGTAATGGATGGCATCAGTGTTATGATTGAGCAGAGGTGGTTATTGGGTGATGCACCTCGTACCCTCTGTGGCTACTGTTGGCTGGTAGGGAACCATCATTTCCAAAGCAGTGACCAGAATTGAAAGGTTTGAAGTGGGAAATGGAGGAATCCAGGGTCCAGGTTCAAGCTAGAATGTGCAAGGGAGGGGAAGGGTTCAACTGGGGACAAGAGTTGCAGATGAAATCTACAAGTTCTGAGCATGATCAGCAGAAAAATCTGTCTTGAAACTGTCCTGGACATTTGATGGATTGTAAAGTCATTTCCCTGTGGCACCATACTAATGATATCGCACCTTACCTTGGAGAAATGTGGCATCCACCTACAGGCAATGATGACTGGTGGAAACCCAGAAGAATGAAGGCAAACAGTGCCAAATGAATCTGGATTGGTGGATATGATTATTGCTAACAACAATAGTAGTGTCACTAATGATAATGTTCAGCACACTTGGCTTTCATCGTCTAAACTTCTTTGATAGAGGGTGTGTTAGTAGTTCAAGGTAAGACTAAGGAACCGGTGTGTCAGTATTCTACAGCTAGCTAGGGTTCACCTTGGACTTGGGAGGAGTGTCCTTATTCCACAGTGCAGTAGACTGAGCAGGAGGAAGATGGGACTGCTGCTGAGGTGGCCCTGGAGCCATGCCAGAAGTGAGGTCTGGATGTGGGCTGTTGCACAGTGCTGGCAATTGGTGGAACTGTGAATGTGGTTGGGTGCACATTCCATAGTAGTAGTAACCAGGGATGGCATCATTTGGATAGGCCCTCAGGGGTGGATATGGGCCCTGGTAGGCTGAAAACTGGTTATTGGGATCCTGGGGACCATACTGACTGCCACCCCTCATGTACTGCAACTGACCCTCATAGTCAGCATGTCCATCTTCCCATGGGTCATGTATGAAGCTAGAAGGATGGTCAGGGAAGCCTTGCACTGCACAATACTGAGCCACATATGGATCCCACTCATAGTGTATCTGGGGATGATGCATGGGATGATAGTCATAGGCATATTGCAAAGGAGGGAAACCTTCATGCAGTGCAGTACAATTAGCACAATGGAAAGTTCCCCATGATGTAATGGCCTCCTTACCTGTTGGTTGGTGGGCCATGTCTTGCATACTATCCATAGCCCCCTTGTCTGCCCCAAGTTGAGCATCCTCCATCTCCATGTGACCTGCCTCTCCTGTCTCAACATGACCTGCTTCTTTGCAAACTCGACCCTCTTCAGCTGCAAGAAGGTCTGTGGATGGTGCTGAGAGTAGTGTTGCCACAACTCTGACTAATAGTTGACTCGAGTTGAAGTCGAGTACATGGCTTAGTCATACTTTCCCAGGTCAGGTCAATGAAAATATCTCTGACTTGACCAGCTCAGTTACACATGGGAGATTTCAACATTTTGACATGAGCAGAAGATAATTCCGAAGGTAAATGCAAAATATTATATTCTGACATTGTATTTTCCATCAGGCATAATATTATATTTGGACATGCCGCAAAATGTCAGCCAAAATATATACTTCTGAGAACAATTAGGACATCGTCAAAATGGAAAAGCAAATTATATATTGGACTGGCATCGAAATTCTCGCTATTAAATTATATTCTGCCTCAGATTTGAACACCGGCCAAACATAATATTTTGACTGCCTGGCCAGTGTTCAAATCTGAGGCAGAATATAATTTAATAGCGAGAATTTCAATGCCAGTCCAATATATAATTTGCTTTTCCATTTTGACAATGTCCTAATTGTTCTCAGAAGTATATATTTTGGCCGACATTTTGCGGCATGTCCAAATATAATAATATGCCTGATGGAAAATACAATGTCAGAATATAATATTTTGCATTTACCTTCGGAATTATCTTCTGCTCACGTCAAAATGCTGAAATCTCCCATTTGTTAGTCATGACTTCTGACTTCAAGTCAACCAGCTGGTCATCACTCAGTCAGAAAATTTTGTGGGGTATAATTTTAATAAAGTTAGACTATGTTTAAGTAATACTAGTGTTGCTGTTGAACCAAGCCTTGCAACTCGAAGTCAGCTCACTTCGATTTGAATTCTACCTCAGTTGCTACAGCATACAGAGATGTTTTCTAATAAGGATGAAACTGAATATTTGAAAAACACTTGCTTTCGTCATTACTTCCACAAACACCTGTAAAATATATTGTTCACTTATGTATTATCCATATCATGCAATTTCATTTCATTGTTGTTTGGCTCTCTGTCCTCATCTATGATGTCACACACCATGCCTGTTTTTCCTCTTTGTTGGTTGCCTCAAGCCATAAACTACTACACCTTATGAATACCCACATTTCCTGTAGCCTTGCCACTCAGGACATGTACATTGCCTGAAGTGAAGAGGGCCTTTCCCAGTAATCACCATCCATATTTTCAGGAGCTTCTCCATAGAAGAAGACTCAGAACTATTATTGAGTGCCTGAGTGCCTTCCTCATACAATGCTAGGGCTTCCAGTAGAGTGTCAAAGACTTCATCAGGCATCCAGGAAGTACTGCTTACAAGCAAGGTGACTCTATCCTCATGCAATGTAGGTGTATTGATCTGCAAATGTTGTGACGAAATATGAGATTCATGAGAAGGCCAACTCGGCAGAGTAAGGGACATTGGGTTTCAGCAAAAAATCTGTTAGGGAAGGATCCTTCAATGAGGGACCAAGGCAGATAAAGAGCTACCAGGTGAGTGTGAGCAGTACACTTGCCAGAAAAATGCTGTTACACACCTCATGTACTTTGGGTGGTGAACACTTGTGGAAATGGCTCAGAGGGCGATTGTAAAGGATGGCCATTCTGCCACTTAAAGATGGTCAGCTGATGTGTAAGGTATAAGTACAAGTATATGATATATGTCAAGTTCCATTTGCTTGTGAGGTGATCCTGCATGGCCTGAGTAATGAATAGATGGGCATACACAGAACACCCAAAAACCTCCTCAAACCTGCTTCAGTCAGTCCTGCAGTCTTACTATTGTGGATTCACATACCATTTGGCAATCATTACAAATGGATGACCATGCCCCAGCTTCAGAGCTACAATGCTGTGCCCAAGATTGTGCTGGTCAATGATCACTTTACTTGCTCAGATCCAACCTACAAGCCACACAAGGGGGAGGGTAGGGATACTAGGTGGGTTCTTGGAGCGAGGTTAGTAGACCTGGAATGTTAGGAGTGATGAAAGTAAATGAACATAAGTGTGATCCGAATATCTGAAAAAAACTTGCTTTGTCATTACTTCCAATGGCAACATGTTTACCAACATTGGGAAGAGGTGTTTTGAGGAAGCATGTATGCAAACTTGGATAGAAACAACATAAATGAATTAACTGTTGAGGGGCAGCACCATACTGTGAGATGTTGATATCAAAAGCATGATTTTGATCAACATCAAGATTGGAACAGCAAACCCTTCCCACAGTGATGAATGCAGGGGATGGCATCTGAGAGTCACATTTGGCAGCCATCAAATGTTACGATATGTGTTTTCTTTTTCTTGTTCTTTCTCTTTTCTTTCATCTTATCCAATCTTTCCTTATCTTATCTCAAGATCTCACCAGATCTTGTCTAATCTTTTATCTATGGACTGATCCAGACCTCAGCCATGTGGTAGCCATGTGGCTAGGGCAGCCTGGACCATGATGTCATAGTGATGTCACTATGACGACATGCCTTATGTCTTCCTCATGTATGCCTCACCTTAGCCTCATGTACATTAGTATATATACCTGTCTCAATAACCCAACTGGCCCCAAGCTAGTTCATTTGGGTTTCGACCTTAAACCTGCTTCTAAGTTCTCCTCTCCTCTCATCTTCCTCTAGTCTAGTGTCTTGTGGAGTGAGCCTGTGGCATTTGTCTAAGGCTGTAACATCAAAGGCATGGCCACAAAATCCTGCATAAGAAATGTGCATTGACAAATGCAGGGAAAGGAGGAGAAGACATATGTCCATTGCAAACAGCTGCAAAATGGGATCTGTGGTCTCCATGTTAGATGCAGCAGTTGTCTGTGAGATGATGCATGTGATGCCACTGTATGGCCCATCCTCCAGTGGAGCAGGGTCTCCACTGAAGGTGAAAAAATCAACAGCAAGATCACTGGAAGGCAGGGGAAAAAATCCATTGTGCTTCCAAAAGGTCTTGCCTTGTGCACAGGTGAATGCATGGCCATTTCGAACACCAACCACCCCATGAACATTACAGGAGGATGCCATGACAGGAGGTCAGAAGCTGTAAACATGAAGACAGGTGCAGAGACAGAGGTGCTACCTATCCACGATGATGCCATGCATGACACAATGGCAAGGCTGCTCTTGATCGAAGGCAGGTCACACTGTTTTGCACACAGTAGCCAATGAAAATGCAGAGTGGTATCAGCTGAGGATGCAAACCAACAGCAATGACCATGGAACCTGCTCTCTATGGGGGAGTGATGCATGGACAATGCAAAGTTGATGTGAAATGTTGATCAGTACTCAGTACTCAGTGATGACTCACACAGTCATGCATGCACAAACAGCTTAGTAATGCAGATAGGAGCCGATGGAAGGAAGGACAAATAGGGACACAGGGGAGTCACATGGGTGGATGCTTCTGACAGCATTTCCTCCTAACAGTATCTGATGATGATGATTACCATTGCAGGAACTTGTGTGGTCTGATGGATGGCATCTAGAAACGAGCACAGTGGGATGATGATTGTGAAATATGAAGTAACAAAATAGCTAATGCCTCAGAGTACTCAGAATGAGATGGCAGCACACAGCAACATTCATGAGCTCAGTACAACTTGACTGGCCCCAATGCTGCATGGTCACCCTCTGCCAATGCCATCATATCAAGAATAGTGCTCATTGCTTCATTACCATTTGCCTGTGACATCACGAGGGCACCAAGAGCATCTTCCCTATCCTGGTCTCAAACCATCTCATTTTCCATTGTGCCCCAGTATCGATGTAAAATCAGATAAAAGAGAGTGAGGGGAGAGGCCAGTGGGTCTCCCTTTGTAATGGTGGGGTCAGTTCGACCCAAGGGGACTGGTGTTGCCTGGTAGAGTCAAAGAGTTAGGAAAAAGACTTGAAACGCGCCCTAAAGTCCCAAGAAGGTCGAGATAACGTCTAACAAGGTCTGATAACGAAGAAATAATAGTCCGAGTCCTTCGGGCCCGGATTCTCGTCTTCTCGTCTCTAGGGGAGTAGTTGTTATTATTATGCTATGTACCAAGTATCCTAAGTGCGAGTCTGGCTTATGTAAGCCAAAACTCGTCCAAATAGTAAGTAAAAGGTAGAATAAAAACATAAGACAAATCAGTAGGTAAAAACAGTGAAATAAAACAATTCCCCTAGTAGGGAGGCTTCCCTCCCTACATCGAGTGAAATGAAATCTGTCTTGTTTGAGTGAAAACTTGAGTAGCTGTAAGGCTTCCATCAACATGGGACTAATGCAGTTTTGTTTCTTGGTGTTGGTTTCTGCGCTCAATGAAAATATATGCTCACACAGGACAGAAGATGGTTGAACTGGAAGATAGTCCATGGTGATGCAATATATCATGGGGAGCCTTGCGCATTCTAGCTATACAGGATGTCAGCTCTAGATCCAGTAGACTGCATGTCAAGGTCTTCTCTTACCTCCCAGAATGTGAGCACATTGGCATCCACTTGGCTAGTGGTTGCAATGTAGGAACCAAAGTCTTCTTTGATGGATAACTGCCCTTGTTCCTGAGCCATGGGCGTGATTTCCATTGTATCTAAACCGTAGAGTGAGGCTAGCCCCATGTATGCTGGTTGCATGGTGGTAGGAGTTGGCTGAGCATTGTCATTGGCATACTTTGTGTGGTATTCTTGCATCTGTGAAGAGATAATGATTGGCATACACTGTAAATTTGCTGAGGTGGGTACTTACTAGTTCCAAGATGCTGGCTTTGACGGAAGAAATCTCATTGCACCACTTGCACTCCACCCATGAGAAACATATAGAAGGGTGTGCAACTTTGCACAATGTTAGCATTTGGATGTTTGAATACTCAAGGTGACTCCACTCACACATTGTGAATACATATGCCTTGTTTGCATGCATCTGTTTATGATATCGTTCCCCATGAGCTAACCCTTCTTTGAGGAGTGGGCCAAATTGAGGGTTTGTGGATGACATGCTGATTCTCTTCCACTGTTTGAGGAAGGTTTCATAAGTGGGCAGGGCTCCACTGAGTGAGGGGATGTGCTCTGAAGTCATTGTATGGTGGGCTGTGGCAGGGGCCTGCAAACAAGTGTTAGCATTGGCCATGTGCACCAAAAACTTGGATACTCACTTGCAGGGCAAACTCGAGGTCTTGTAAAACTTCCCAGTGCATCTGTTCCAGCTTCTCCAGTACCAAATTTGTGTTCCATGGCATTCTGACCCAAAGGTCAATTGCCTGCAGCAAAGCTTTAGATGTCAATACACTGTAATGATGATTGCAAACCTGGTCTAATGCTTGAAGGCAATTGATCATGTAGTAGGTTGAGTCCCAATGAGTCGCAACATCATGTAGTAGCTGGACAACAGGGAGAGGGAATGGGACACCACCTTTCATGAACAATTGATTGGTGTTCCCAGATTCAATGGTCTGTTGGAAATTATGCCAACACTGACCTGAATTGCAGGTGCATCAAATGGTCTCCTGTCCATGCTGGATAGGGTCCTCTTGGACCGCCATAATGTATTCCTTCTTGTGCAAAACCCTTGGTGGATTGCCCCAGGTCCTCAGAAGGCCAGAAAAATCTGCACATTTGTAGCCATTGATAAGGTGTTGTATGCAAATGTTGAAGATATGAGGAAAGCAGTGGATGTGATGGGCAACAGGATCTATGTCAAACTTGCACTCTTCCTGTAAAATCCGCATGAACACCACCATGGCAGTATCATTATTGGTGACATTGTCCATAGTGAAATGACCAATCTACTCCAAGGTTAGTAAGAGTATGCCAAACAAGTCAAAAACAAACCTTATCCACTGGAATTTTGGCATGATTGATGAGGTGAAGTATGGCCTTTGCAAGTTCCTCACCCATGTGTGAAGAAGGGAGGTAGTGAAAAGCAATCAATGCAGCCTTCATGGTGAGCTGACTGGAACATGGTGCATTTCCTGACTCATGTCTGATCCAGTGTGCTATCATCGCAAGGTAGGAGTTGAGCTTGTCAGCAGACCACACATCTGCAGTAAATGAAATCACTCCAACCACTCTCTGCAGTGTAAATGCTCAATAACAGCACAAACAGTAGCAACCCACTCACCTTCAACTCCACTCTGAGCTGCATAAAACATTCTCGCCAGTGCTGGAGGATGAGTTCATGAGTCTTAGTATGATGAGGAATATCAGTATCCTGCAAATCATGATGAAGGTAAAGGATCAGCTGGTGAAATTGTGGACATTCCATTAAATAATTGCCTGATCCACAAATAACCTCACATCAGAAAAGTGCTGAATGGATTAAAGACTCCTTACCTGGTCATTGGAAATGATGAAATAGACCAAAAGCTTGCACAGGCCCTCAATGGAGAACTCAGGCAGACTGACACTAGGGTCCCCTTTCAGTAGCTTTCCACCAGGAACTCTGTTGTCCACACCAGGCGGAGGTGGAGGTGGTAGATGACTGATTTCTGCACCAGGGCAATTAAGTTCTGCTTGAAGGGTGTTGTAAGTATACCCTCTCTCAAAAGCAGCCTGGAGAAAACAAGACTGCAAGGGCCAATTGCTTTCTTCAATCTTGTCCAGATATGGCAGCAGATGTTGGGAGTTGAGATGGCCATTATGCATTGTAGTTGAAGACCCCAGAGAGTATGGCAAGCTATGTTGCCCTATGTCAGCATCACAAACACAACAGAAAAAAAAGGGCCTTA
The DNA here is from genome assembly GCA_024613185.1 of Pisolithus microcarpus. Classification (NCBI taxonomy): domain Eukaryota; kingdom Fungi; phylum Basidiomycota; class Agaricomycetes; order Boletales; family Pisolithaceae; genus Pisolithus; species Pisolithus microcarpus. The sequence goes on from JANFAI010000032.1 coordinate 416,837, forward strand.
CTTGCAGATGTTACAGTAGTATTGAGTTCCTTCCTTCTGAAAAAAGTAGTGAGTGTCATGAGCCACATTCCACCTTGACTGGCCCCGACTTGAGTCTATGGTAGAAAAGGGGTCAGATGTAGTGGTGCAGATGGCAGTGGGTTGAGGTTGATGATTTTCCTGTGTCTCATGGTCCTCATCATCAGCATTGACATTGAGTTCTTGATTGATGGTGATGAACTCCCTTGAATCATCATTATGATAACACTGGGGCAGGTGGTGTGAGTTGACGTGTGGATCAATGGCAAAAACACCAAAAACCCAACACAAAGACAAATGCTGAGTTTGTCATGCCTGTGCTTTTCCCTGGCTGCTTGCTAACTCTGTCAGCCACTCTGACACCTCTAGACCCCTTTCCGAGTACCCCCGACCAGCTACCGCCCCTACCCGACAACGACTGCCCCACATATCCTGCGGCCAACGCAGCTGCTGATCAGAATACCATCGGCATCCTTCAGCATTGATCAGCACCCTTCAGCATTGGTTGGCATATGCCTAACTTCTCATGTGACCATTACAGGTGTAGCTCAGCAACTCCCTGGGGTCAGGTGACTACCCGTCAGGGGCCAGCTTTCCTCTTAGGTGTTATGGGCTGGCCTAGGCACAGCGCAGCACCTGTACCGTATGGTACACTGCAGGGTTGTCGCCTCTTTAGGCTTTCGGCCTACTGTCTGATTGGCTATCGGTTGACTGCCCCGAAGCCATACTGCCCGTCCCTTCCCTCTTATAATCAGTCCCTTTATCCTGACCCTTACCTCCACTGTTTAGTTTGCATTCTATGTGAAGTTTTCTGATGTCTGTTCCCCTTGAAAACTTATAGTGCTCCTTATGTCAGTTTCGCCGTTCTGTTACTGTACCGCCTCGATGGCACATGTACTGTATATAAACCCGCCACGCTCAGCGGTGATTCTGCAGTATGAATATCACCATAGTTCACTCCTCTGCAGTCTACGACCAGCCTCCCCTAAGTTCTTCGGCTTCGTACCAACTCTCCTATACCTCCAAAATCCGAGGGCTGGGCTCATACAAGGGCAGTGCACAAGCTGAACCTGACGCCCTCTCCCATACCTCCATCTCGACTGTCAGCCAGCCTTCGGCCACCGTCGCTCTCCATCAGCCCGTGTCGGCGAACCCTCGGCCACCGTCAGCCCACCTTCGCTTGCATCCCCCAGCCTCTGTGAGCGTTGGAGATCGTCAGAGAAGGACCGAACTTAACAGAGTTGGTGGTTTTCCTATGGGGGCTTTGGCTCAAGGGATCTGTTAAAATAAAATGGGGGAGGGGTTCCATGCACCTAGAGGGGGCTAGGGCAGAGGGTATGGGTGCTCCTGATGAAGGGGGAGCAGGGGAAGACTGAAAATGCAAAGAGAATAGGCTGCTCTGAGCCTAGAAGCAATGTAGAATGAGGAAGAGGACAGTAAATAGACCCTTAATGGAGCCTCAGATACTGCAGGAATAGAGATGATGATGATGAGCTTAGAAGCAATGATGATTGGGCCTAATGATGATGATGATGAGTGAGCAGGTGAGTCTTTACACAGGGGACTACTTCCTATGCAGGGGACTTGGTAGCTGCCTTATTGCTGTCGACGTATTGGTACTTTATATACAAAAGAGTAGCATAGCCTGTGGTAAACATAGAGCAATACTTTGTCATGGGTTCATAAGCGATTGGTAAAGGGATTGGTGAAGGATTGGTAAGGCATAGTAAGGCTTGGTAAGAATGAGTAAGGACAGTAAGCGATTGGTAAACAAAATCAGTAAGCATGACGAAGATTATCACTAATCAATTTGAAAGTGGAATGAGTCATCAAAGGAATGGATGAATAATGCAAAAGGGGAATGAGTAAGTGCACTGGTCACTGCTGATTAAGGGATATGACTGCAAATGAGTCATAGTGACTCCTAGATCTGAGATCTAGATGCATTAGGGTGATTTGCTGTGCATCCAAATGAAGAATGGTGGGGATTTCTGCCAGGGGCCAATTTTGGGGGTCTCCAGGGTAGTCAGGGCATAGGATTTTGCAACTTTCCCCCTTTCCTCCTCTCTGTAAAGTGACCTGCATCAATTGCAGCTAGTGTTCTGGAGGGTTTGAGGAGGAGGAAGGGCCATCTTCTCCCATAAGAGCAGGGAGAAGTGTCTCAAATTCATCATGGATGTGATCAGATAGACTGGATGACAGTAACTGGTATTGAACCTGTCGCAATTTTGGAAGAACAAAGGATGAGATTGAGAGGTAGACACTGCAGGGCACAGGGATGAAGGATCCATATGCTTCTTCAACTGGAGAAACTGAAACAACCACATATGATTTTTCAAGCCTGACAACAGACCTGAGACAACCAAAGAAAGTCCTCTTCAATGTCAGACTGACAAGGAGAACTTGCTGTCCCAAAGCAATAGGATGGGAGGTCATGGATGAGGGAGGGATGAACCAGGAGGCTTCAGGGCAAATGCTAGTGGGGATTCCTGGCAAGTACTCGTAGTTATTCTCCCTGGCAAAGGGGATGGGTGAAGAGATCATCGAAGAGGTGGCCATTATGATAAAAAGTGGCAAAATGGGCATTTGTCAGCAGAAATGATGCCAAAAATCGTGGAGGGCAAGGATTGTCACCAAATTTGATAGGCAGGATGGCGTGGTCGAGAGCTTTCTGTGAGCATGGGAATGATGTCGATATCTTTAGAAATGACCGAGATATTCAAAAAATCAGAATGCCATAAACTGGCACTCAAAAACTTTTATTCAGCACTTGAGCAGTTTCTTCCCTAACATTAAGGGTGGTTCTCGTGCAATGGATGACTGCTAGACAGTCCAGTCATTCTGTGCATTAGGGCTAGGCTTCTCTGTTCTTCATCATTCAGCTTTTGGGTCCATGCTCACGTCACCAAACACCTTTGGTGCATGACACCGTCATCAAGTTCATGAGGCCCAGCATTCTCCAACATTTGGTCAGAGTCGGGCACATCATTTGACCCTTCATCAATAGGGGAGTGCATCAGTCAATTCTCGTCGATCCTACTGCCAGAGTGTCCATCATTACCTGCATGACCACAGGAAGCTTCATCCTTGGCATCCTGGACATCCCCTGCATCATCAAGGCTTGACCACAGACCATTGTTGGAGTCGTGCAACTCTTCACCAGATCGAGGTTCACTTAGGTCATTACTCGCATTGTCATTAATTCAATAGTCACTTTGCACTGGGCAGAGAACTTACTGTTCAGTTTGGGAAGGCTTAAAGTAACTTTTTTCGGTAGTCCCCTTCAACAAACCAGAGACAGTTGTTGACACGGCCCAGGACACAAATGGATCAGGTGTCGATGAAGTTGATGGAACCTCCAGGACCATTGAGAGGGGCTGCGGATGAAATCTAGAGGTAAGTTGGGAATTATGCTCGGTAGCCACACTATCTTGGGGCATGCAAGGCTGCTGGGATACAAGCTGGGTGGTGACAAGCATTGGTGTGAGTAAGTGATCGATGGTGCACGTGCTGGACAGATTAAATGGATGCACAAGTTGTCTGAGATGAACAGCCTGACCTTGTGCTCGAGGGGCAGCAGTATTTGCAGTTTGAGGTGCCTGGTGCCTTGTTCGATCTTGCTCATACTCGTTCAGTGATTGTGTCCCAACAAAAGATGGTTGTCTGGGCGTTTGTGCTTGGAACCCAAATCTGGACCCAGATTCTGCCATCTGAAACTCAGGTAGAGGTCTGGAATCAAGATTCATTTCAATGGCTGAGTCTTCAGTGTGGTTCTCCATAGTACGAGTCTGTTTAGCATACATCAGCAGATATCTAGATATACCCATAGAAGTTAACTACCTTGTGCTTTTGAGAGGCCTGGGTGACCCTCCTCTGGTGGCAAGGTGTTGGAGCCAAAACGTTCCATGGTGTGTCATCTGGGAGAACAACTTGCTGTCTGGGCATTTGCTGAGGTTGAGCAAGGACATCTCCAACCCTCTTGAGTTGCATAATTGTGCCACCTTGACCAGCTGTGGTCCGCTTTGTTTTTTGCAAAGTCAGTGCAGTTTGTTCATGCAAGGATGAGGGCACACCAGTATCACCTGTGCTGTCTGGGTCGCACTGGGCCATTCCCTTCGTGCACTTTGTTCTCGGCATACTTGAGGACAAACCAGTGGCGAAGAGCAAACGCAGTGTCTAGAGGGTACACCACGAAAGAGCACGCACTTCAGCAACTCTCAAAGGACTGTCCTAAGCGAAACCATTGAATCGCAGAAATTGGGTAAACAGTTACCTGTGACTGGCCCTGATAAGTGATTGCATCATGCTGACAACAGAAGATGGCCCAGGAAACACTGCAAGCATTTCACAATTTTTCTTCAGAAAACATGCTGAAAAAATGGAGGGAAGAGATACTCTTTTATTTTTGTTGTTTGGAAAGAAAAAATGCAAAAATAATGTTTTATTTTCTTCCAGAGAACATGAATTGATGCTAATGCCAATTAGAGTAGAAGCTAATGGACATTACCATAAATCCATGTTTTTTGGACAAACATAAAATGTTATTTTTGCATTTTTCCCTGCCAAACATGCAAAATAAAAGAGTATCTCTTCCCTCCATTTTTTCAGCATGTTTTCTGAAGAAACATTGTGAAATGCTTGCAGTGAAAATGCATGCAGAAGGTGTTATAGGCAGGTATCATGAGTGTAGCTAGGTAAAATAACAAGGTTGGAGGTGGTGAGTCATTTAGATCGACCTGAGACCAGAGCCATCTATGGAAACATCCTGATTGGGCATGAGTGAGTGTATGTAGCCAGCTCTATGTACTTAAAGCTGTAGTAAATACTAATTATAAAGTTTCTGCAAATCTGAATTTACTCTTGGAAAGCCCTTATCACATGCTTAGAGGTCTCGTCGCTCTGATGCTCTCATCGCAACCAACTTTCGTGCATATATATATATACGATGCTTCGACTTTAGAACCAACCTTGAATGACCAGTTGGTATCTTGCTGAAGAGAGAGCCTGTTGTTGGGACTGAAGACATGAGCAACTTGGAAGGGCTGAGACATCACTGAATCTTACGATTGCATTCTGCCTGCAAGCTGAGAACACCAGTCAGTAAACCTTGACAGACAGTAGTCAATATCTCATTTATACGGGGGCAGACAAAGGCAGTAGAATGGACAAGGTACATACTATGGACTCACAAATGCAGCCAACCATTGTAGCATTGTGATCCTGATAACTTACTCACGAAATGGTGAAGTTCAATGAGACTGGCTGGGATATCTGGAGCAGTGAAATATGACGGTGGGAGAGTACATGCAGAGCATGGAGGAGAGGGATGGCGATGTGTGCAAGGGAGAGGGGGGGACCTCATGAAGTTGGAACTGTGGGAGCGAAGGAATTGGCAGACAGAGTAGGTATTGACTCCATGGTTGGGGGCAGTATGTAAGTAGGGAAAGGCCCAATCCCTGCAAAATCCTTCTGTACCATTGCTTCGAACTCACTGAGTGTCAAAGGGTCCACATTTAACTCCCATCATGTGGGGGTCTACAGAAGTGATGGGAGCGACGACTTGAGCGGAGAACCCACGAGCCAGTGAGAGGAGAGATGCAAGGGTGATGAGGATTTCTTGCTTGACCTTCATCCTGGTGTCATTGTCGAGAATATCTCATTTCATAAGTAGACAGATGAAAGGAGTGACTCGATGAGATATGTACTATGGACTCGTGGATGTAGCCAATCATTTGTAGTGTCATGATCCCAAGAGTGTTAGTCAAGCTACTCATGAAGCTGAGAAGTTCGATAAGGTCCAGCCAGAATATCAAGAGGGGTGGAATACGACAGCAGGAGAACATATGCAGACTGTGGAGGAGAGGGATGGTGATGCGTGTGAGGGGACAGTGTGAAGCTGGAACTGAAAGAGCGAAAGGATTGGTGGACAGAGGAGGCATCGACTTCTTGGTTGACAGCAGTATGTAAGTAGGGAAAGGCCCAATCCCTCCAAAGTCCTTCTGTACCATAGCTTCAACCTCACTGAGCATCAATGGATCCACATTCAACTCCCACCGTGTGGAAGGTTTTGCAGAGGCGAGTCCAGTGACAACTCAAGCAAGGAGTCTATTCCAGACACGTCTGTAGTCATGGCACTTATCTGTACTGCATGTGAATGATAGTCATGGCCAACACAAACCCACCTCCACTGTGTCCACATCTGATGACATGATTACCAAGAGCAATGCTTGAAGAACAGATCTAAATGCAGCCCTGGCATCTTGAAGCTTGTTGCCTGAGACCAAATGGAAGCCCTCAGTCAACTCTGCACAGATTGTAGCAAGTGTCCAGACTGCCACAGGTAATACACAGCTAGTGGAACTTGTGGAAGAGTTACATCTTGCGTGCAATTGAACTGGTGGCATGGAAGTAACAAAGGATAGGTACACATGCGAAGATTTGTAGGTCGACAGGAAAAGAGCTTTGAGGGGCACAAAATTTATGATACTGAATTGACGGTTCAGTAACTGCAACGTGTCAGGACAGCAAGAACTAGTTTGATTGGACCATTACATACCTGTATAGCAGTTCCGAAAGAACCTGCTGCAATGTTGTCGGCAGTAAATGAGGAGTTACAAACCCAAAGTTCAGTCTTGCTCACACTGGGTGCAGCTCCCCCGCCAAGGCATCCTCATTGCCAACAGCATCTTCGAACTCACCCTCCTGTTCTTCGGTCTCGGCAGCATTGGTGTCAAGCTCCCAGCCACCTTCGGGGTCGATGACATCACAGGATTCTTCTTCCTTTGCCCAGTCGTCAAGAGCAGAAGATAGCACACCCACCCGAAGTATCAACATGGGAAATTTCACTGTCAATATCCAGATGTCCATTGGTAAGGCCTCGGTCCCAGAAGCTTTCTGTTCCAGGTACAAGGGGCCAATTGAGGTTCTGAGTGGAGGTGAGGATCGGTGGGGGTGTGGGAGTTGACTGGCTGAAGGAGGGAGCATCATTGACGTCAGCTTCGGTCAATCCAGCAGCTTCAAGGATGTTCACAGCCTGGTCTTCCAGTCCATTCATTCTTGCCATCAGATATGCTAGTCTACTTCTATTTCAGGGGCCAGACTATTGTCCGTAATGCAGATCGCAGTTACACGGTGTCACACACCAAAGGTGTTTGGCAGCATGAGCATGGACCCAAAAGCTGAATGATGAAGAATGGAGAAGCCTAGCCCTAATGCACAGAATGACTGGAATGTCTAGCAGTCATCCATTGCACGAGAACCACCCTTAACATTAGGGAAGAAACTGCTCAAGTGCTGAATAAAACTTTTTGAGTGCCAGTTTATGGCATTCCGATTTCTAGAATATCTCGGTCATTTCTAAAGATATCAACATCATTCCCATGCTCACAGAAAGCTCTCGACCATGCCATCCTGCCTACCACATTTGGTGACAATCCTCGCCCTCCACAATTTTCTGCATCATTTCTGCCAATGAATGCTGATTTCACCACTTTTTATTGTAATGGCCACCTCTTCAATGATCCCTTTGCTCATCCCCTTTGCCAGGGAGAATAACTACAAGTACTTGCCAGGAATCCCCACTAGCATTCACCCTGAAGCCTCCTGGTTCATCCCTCCCTCATCCATGACCTCCCATCCTATCGCTTTGGGACAGTGAGTTCTCCTTGTCAGTCTGACATCGAGGAGGACTTTCTTTGGTTGTCTCAGGTCTGTTGTCAGGCTTGAAAAATCATATGCAGTTGTTTCAGTTTCTCCAGTCAAAGAAGCATATGGATCCTTCATCCCTGTGCCCTGCAACATCTACCTCTCAATCTCATCCTTTGTTCTTCCAAAATTGTGACAGGTTCAATACCAACTACTGTCATCCAGTCTATCTGATCGCATCCATGACGAATTTGAGACACTTCTCCTTGCTCTTATGGGAGAAGACGGCCCTTCCTCCTCCTCAAACCCTCCAGAACACTAGCTGCAGCTAATGCAGGTCACTTTACAGAGAGGAGGAAAGGGGGAAAGTTGCAAAATTCTATGCCCTGACTACCCTGGAGACCCCCAAAATTGGCCCCTGGCAGAAATCCCCACCATTCTTCGTTTGGACGCACTGCAAGTTGCCTTAATCCATCTAGATCTCAGATCTAGGAGTCACTATGACTCATTTGCAGTCATATCCCTTAATCAGCAGTGACCAGTGCGCTTACTCATTCCCCTTTCACATTATTCATCCATTCCTTGATGACTCATTCTGTTTTCAAATTGATTAGTGATAATCTTTGTCATGCTTACTGATTTTACTTACCAATCGCTTACTGTCCTTACTCATCCTTACAAAGCCTTACCAATCCTTTACCAATCCCTTTACCAATCGCTTATGAACCCATGACAAAGTATTGCTCCATATTTACTGCAGGCTATGCTACCTTTTGTATATAAAGTACCAATATGTCGACAGCAATCAAGCAGCTACCAAGTCCCCTGCATAGGAAGCAGTCCCCTGTGTAAAGACTCACCTGCTCACTCATCATCATCATCATTAGGCCCAATCATCGTCGCTTTTAAGCCCCTCATCATCATCTCTATTCCTGCAGTATTTGAGGCTCCATTAAGGGTCTACTTACTGTTATCTTCATCATCTTACATCACTTCTAGGCTCAGAGCAGCCTATTCTCTTCGCTTTTTTTCAGTCTTCCCTTGCTCCTATCGTGCAGAGGTGGTACTATGGGGGCAAGGGACTTATGGCTGAGCACTTGCCTTTATAATCAGTTGGTAACCTTGGTCTTTGTTAGTTAGGACTTGGTAGGACGTAAGAGTGTGAGCTCAAGTCTTTTTTACATCTGTACAGAGATACAGGGTATATATACTCTTCTGATGTGCACGGACCACATGTGCACCTACCATCATATCTACTACCTTATGTGTAAGTATGAGGACCTGCCTAACATGGCTGTCTCTCGCTTTCTCCTGTGCATACAAGTATAGCATCTGTGACATAGTGGAACTACTAGTCACCTGACCGGTAATCCACGTCTATATAATAGCCGTGTTATCACATGAATGTTCAACACTCCCCCTCGCTTTAGTTTGGGTTTGGTTGAAGGCCCAACGACAAGCGATTTTCTTCGAACTTCTGCCAGGTTAAGGACTTGGTTAGACCATCAGCCCTTTGTCAAGTTGTGTTGACATATTCAATGGCAAATAACCCTTCTTCTACACATTCATGGACAAAATGCCACTGAATGTCAATGTGCTTGGATCGACCATCAGAAACTGGATTCTCAGCAATGAAGCGAGCTCCCATGTTATCTGAATAAAGTACGGTCTTCTCCATCTTGAAGGATAACTCCCTGAAGAGCATATCTAGCCATTTGACTTGCCTAGCAGCATCGCACATTGCCATATACTCTGCTTCTGTTGAAGAGAGGGCAATTGTTTTCTGCTTTCAGGATCTCCACGAAACTAGGGAGTTGCCATAATACATGGCATAGCCTGTTGTGGAATGACGAGTATCCTTGTTTGAAGCCCAGTCCGCATCAGTGAACACATACACTCTGTTTTCTCCTCCATGATATCTCAGACACAGATTTACTGTGGATGCCACATATTGAACTATATGCAGTGCCTGTTTGAGATGCAAATCAGTCGGATTTGACATATACTGCGACATTCGGACAACTGAATATGCAATGTCTGGTCTGGTTCCCAGTGCCATATAGAGTAAAGACCCTATAACTGATTGATATCTGGTTCAGAGTTCAGATGTTGCTTTATACGTTGCTGGAGCCTTTTCCAGGTTGTACCCAGAAGGTAATGGTGTGCGAACAAAGTTCACATGCTCCATGTTAAAATGTTTAAGGACTTTCTTGACATAAGGAATTTGATGTATCCATAACTCTTGAGATAGTCTGTTGTGGTGAATCTGGATTCCAAGATATTCCTTGACTTCTCCAAGATCTCTGGATTCCCATCTTTTCATAAACTCGTCCTTCTTCTTCCTTAAGAGGTGTTTGTGTGATGCGAGGAATAATCCATCGTCCACATAAACCAGGAATATTACACAACCAGCTTTTGAACTGTATGTGTAAACACCAGCATCGACTTTCGATCAGGTAAATCCCATTCGTAAAAGTGACTGATGCAATTCTTTATTCCAAGAGAGTGCTGCTTGCTTCAATCCATAGAGAGCACGCAACAACCGATATACTTTGTGCTCTTGACCTTTGACTTTGAATCCATCCGGTTGTTCCATATAGATTTCCTCATCTAGCTTTCCATACAGGAAGGCGGTTTTGACATCGAGCGCTTCCATTTCCCAATTGTACTGTGCCATGTGAGCTAGTAGGATTCGCACTGTTTCAAAGCATGCAACTGGAGAAAAGGTATCTTCAAAATCTATCCCATACTCCTGTGTAAAGCCCTTTGCTATGAGTCAGGCTTTGTGATGACCATCGCTCTTAATAGTGAAAACCCATCTTGACTTGACCGGTTTGTGACCTGGAGGAGGATCCACTAGTGTCCATACATTTCTCTCTTCAATCGATTTAAGTTCATCTTTCATCGCGTCAAACCATACTTTTTGTTCAGTTTGAGGAAGCCTAAGAACATCTCTAAACTGTTCTGGAGCTTGTTTTATTTGTGCGGCTAGCAAGATGGTAGTTACATCCACCTTGTCCTCAGAGGTTTCCTCGAGAGCTCCTGGAAAATGCGAAGGTCCAGCTTCTGACTGATCCTGTTGGAGCAAGGGAGAAGGAGGTCTCTGCTCCTCGGCTATATGCCTACTTTCTTCCCTAATCCATTCAGCTTCTCGATGAGATGGTAAATCCTCAAATCTCTTTTCTTGGATAGCTTCTCGGATCTTTTCGGCTCCTTTCTCTGTTCTTTCAAGAAGATCTCACAGGGCATAAGGATCCCTTTCTATCTCAACTGGATTTCTCCGCTCTCCATAGACATTCCCTGGTCTTAATGGAGGTCGAGTTTGGTGAGTAGATCTTCTAACAGGATCTGTAGGAACTTCACCACAAGTCTGTGGGAAAGGTCCTTCATCAGGCTGTCTCCTTTTACGAGTATTCTCTCATGGAGGTGAAAGATGTCAATTGGTACGAGGATTAGTCCCTTTTGGTGGTTGGTAAGGTTTACCATTACCATGGTCACTTCCACCATTCCTCAGTGGGTTTCGATTTTCTGGAGTTCGTGGTCGGGATTGGGGTCTCCCGTCCATGAGCTGATCAGGCCCATTATCCATCCCAATTCCTATGGGTAGGTCATCCAGTCTTTGGTCTGTCACAGGGATTTGGTCTAAGTTATCGGATTTGTTGTCCTTCCTTTCATTTGTGCTACAAAAAGGAAATTCTTCTTTGACAAATTCTGCTGTTCTCACAAGAACCACCTTTTGACCATTCAGAAACTGATAGCCTTTGGTGTTAACCTCGTAACCCAAGAAAACCATTTCCTGAGCATGAGGTTCCAGTTTATCCTTTCGTTGATCTTTCGGTATCCAGACATAAGCTAGACAGCCGAAAACACGAAAATAGGATATGTCGGGTACTTTGCCCAGAAACAATTCTACTGGAGTCTTCCACTGACAACGTCTAAGTGGAGTGCGATTATAAACGTGCAAAGCACAGTCAAACGCAAAATTCCAGAATCATTTTGGTACACAAGCATAATGGCGAATTGATCCAGCCTTCTCCAACACTGTTCGGTTAAACCGTTCAGCTCGCCCATTTTGCTGTGGTTGATCTGCTATAGAGAGTTCGTGTACAATACCCTTGGAGTTGAGGAGCAAAGAAAACTCGTTCCCCATAAACTCTCCCCCTCAATCCGAACGGAAAGTCTTCAACATACAACCACAATGCCATTCCACATTGGCTAACCAATCTGTGAACCTGGCCAGGGTGTCAGACTTGTTTTGGAGATATAGGCAGAACCCCATAGAGGAGTAATCATCCAAAAGAGTAAGTACATACTTGCTGCGATAGTAAGACTCCACAGGTAACTCTAGCAAATCACCATGCACAAGTGCAAGCAGAGCACTAGCACATTTCGGTGAGGCATGGAAAGGATCAGAGGCCATTTTGCCCTGAGCACACCCTTTACAATGTAGGGGCTTCACGATTAGCTCAGCAGGAATACCCCTAACATTTTTCTTGCAATTTTTCAGCACTGACACGCTTGGATGTCCTAAACAGTTATGCCAAAGTATATAATCATCCTTTTGTACTAGTCCCAGGTCTACGGTTTCGGCACTGGAGGAATGGACAGGTACTCCATAAAACCAGTGCAACCACGATGTAGACAAGCATTCTGCCTTGAGAACAACATGACCATTGGGAGCACAAATCATCTCGTGATGTTTCATCGCACGTGCAGTAAAGCCAGCATGCAACAAGCGATTTCGTGAACATAGGCGTTTAGAGAAGTCACCATACATGACTCCATGTAACCTCAGGATTTTTCTGTTTTCTAGTTTTAGCACCACAGTGCCTTTTCCATATATTTTGACTGGTCTTCTGCCAGCAGTGGAAGCAAGGCTTTCATGAGCAGTAAAAGAAGAGAAATCTTCGTGACAATGCATGACATGGTCCGAACAACCACTATCAAGCATCCACATACAGTTCCTGGAGTTGGATCCCAACGAGTAAGCCTCAAAACAATCATCATTGTTGTAAACATCTGCTGCACCATACATCCTTTCATCCGTGTCCAGTAGAAACACTAATCATAAAGAAGGAGAAGGGTATCTATGCTCGGATACCGAAGCATGAAACTCCTGTAACAATACCATTACACCCTTTCCTCGATTACTGCACTGCTGCTGTCTTTTACTGTTATTCCCAGATACTGCAGACTCTGGGTGAATGTGTGTAGACTGTTCTTCTCCCTGAATATCATCTCCTCGTACTTCGAGTATCGGTAACAATTCTCGTCCGTCATGAATTCTATCGGCATTGGTACCGGGATCTCGTGAGGGTCCATCCCATCTAACAGAAATCCATGGCATCGTTGCATGCAGAATTGGACTGTGAACGGGAGAATTTGATACCATCCGAAGACCTCGGTCTATATTTCAAGTACAGATGGAGCAATTACAGGGAGTTTGTTCAGTTTCCGTGGCTTTAGGCAGCGACATGACATACTCAACTGCCTGTTCATTATAGGTTTCAACCGGTACGATTTCCTGGTTGAATTCCTCAAATCTCTGGGCGTTGTCAATCCATTCGGCCTGATTGACTTCGACGGCGTATGACTCATATCCACCATCCTCATATTGAACCTGATCAGAGTACTCCTCTTGATCCCAGTTATAGTCAACCTGAGATTCCTCAGCATCAACTTCATTGAAGTCCATGGCATTAAAACGTCTGCGACCTCTTCCATGAGTGGTGCGTCGTCGTCCTCTACCCCGAGTTTGTTGAGATTGTTGTTGTGGAGGCACTCCCCCACATGATGAACTGCCATGTCCCCTATTTCCTCGACCTCTCACCGGATATGGTGTGGCGGGTTGGTTGTCTACATGTTCCTCAGTCGAGTGTTTGCCTCGACACTTTCGGCAGCGTGCCGGTTTCGACAATCGGTTTATTAATGGTTGGGATGAAGATGCATGTGTTTGAGACTGCTCTATCCTAGGTAGGAGAGATTGTCCTGTGTGATGAGACACGAGTTCCTTGAGTCTTGCTGTGATTTCGGTAATCTTCAAGTCTTTCGTGGCAACTGAAGATAAGATATTTGTAGGCCCCTGTCCCCACTTATTGGAGAATGCTCCACAGAGTAGCATGCACTGAATGGGTTCATCAAACTTGATACTTTGAGTCACAAGCGACCCAAGGATCATGTTGAATTCAGCTAACTTGGATCCCAAGTTGTCTGATGGATTAACCCGGATTTTCATCAAGTGCAAGAAATCTGTATAGGCCGACATGGCTGTAGGAGCTCCATAAAGACCAGCAAGATGGTCCCACATTTTCTTGGAAGTATCCAAAGAATCCAGGGCTACAGAAATCACTGGATCACAATACAAGAGGATGGTTCCCATTCCTCGATTATCTTTTGTGTCCCATTTTGCTTGTTCAGCAGCACCAGCAGGACGAGTCTCATTTCCATTTATGACACCCCAGACATCTAATGTCATGAAGTATCCCTTGATCATTGCTTTCCAGGAAGAGTAGTTTGAGCCATTAAGGCGTGGGATGTTTTTGCTTGTGGAAGATTCTTTTTGATCCGTCATGATGACTATTGCAACTAGAAGTATTCCAGAGTCAGCATATAGTCTAGAACCTCATCACCAGCAACAGGAAGCCGTGATTTCCGGTTCAGCCTTTTTCATTGGTTCGATTCCTTTCTAGATCGATGTGTGCATTTCTTTTCATACATTGGTTTAGCGTACCCTTGTTGCCTGTATCGCCATTGGGATAGAGTGAGATCCTCCAAGTCGGTAAATCCAGTACTTGGGAAATGATGATATGATAGAATTTGCGGTGTCTTGGTGTCTAGTAGACAGGTGGATGGGTCTCCATGCTCATCCTGTCCTTCATGAATTCCCTCCTCATATGCAAGTAGCAGAGAGGGAATACCCATTCGCATAGTTCCATAGACATGTACTAGAGACAACGGCACAGTTTCTTCAATATCCTCCAACTCTTCACCATAATCTGCGTAAGAGTACCAACTATTCCCGGGTAGCAGATACCGCTCCGGTAGTCTGGTTCTCATTACCTTCTCTAAGACATCGGGCATATATTCCCCTTGGATATTCAACCTCCTCAGCTTCTCCACTACCTTTCTCGCATTCACGTTCCAGATCCTCCAAAATCAACTTTGTAGAGGGCCATGCGATCCACTTTGAACCTCTGCTAAGAGGTCTCCAGGCGAGACACTGTGTATCAGCGTTGAAACTGCACCTCCTGCCCATATGGATTTTAGCATGTACAGTGAGCTCCCGGTATCGTAATAACACTCCGGGATCAACCTCAACTCTACCATTGGTGTGCCTTGTCCAGAGGATACTTGGGATGTAGCCAAGGCTGGCGGTACTGTCATTCCAAATTCCTTGGAAACGGCCTTCAAGATAGATGTTCCATACCCGAAGAGATGGGATGAATCCATGGAAGGCTCTGTGATCGAAGAATGGATGGGCGCAGCTCTTGAAATAGAGGTAGATGTCATTTGTGATACTAAACGCTGGGATCGTCTCGAGGGCAGGATCTTCATAATGGAACGAGGGTATGTCTATACCCTTCCAGTTAGCTATCACATGTTTTGTGGAAGTGGAGTGTAGTTTTGGATAAAAGTTCACGAAGAACCCATGAAAAGCGAGGTTTAAGGTAGACCATGACAACGGCTCATTGCAAAGGTCAAAGGAGTTGTCCAAGTCGACGTCAATAGAAGCCCAAGCAGCTTCGATGGTGACAGTGGGTACAAAATGGAATGCAGAGGGAACCTTTGAGAAAGGAAAGCCTCCCAATCCTATTACATGCCAATGTAATCTTGGCTCAGCATAAAGTCCGTCCATATATCGTATAATGTCTCTGATGTGTCGCTCCAACACCAGTCCTTCCATCGTACTCACCTTCTCCAAAGCGAGAGCTATTTCACACTCAACCACCTTTGGGAAGGGTCAGGAAGGTGGTGGTATGATTCCTAGTGGTTCGTTCCTGTTCCAAATGATGGCAGACATCTGTTATAAAACAGGAGCTGGTCATTATAATGTACTCGAGAGGAGAAGAGGAGAGATGCGACTACAAGAGCTCAGAATCAGCAATGCCCAATCCCAAACCCTCGTCATCTCCCTCTGGAGTTGACTGAAGCTCTACCCATTGAACAGGTAGGCCTCAAGAGGAAACAGGATCAGTTTGAATCATAGGAACATGATTACACCACCTTTCATCACTAGTGGTTACCACTGGTGACTCAGTCTGCATCTCCCCAAGGAGTGCAAGATAGTGTGGCAGAGACTTGGGATATGGCGGTACAGGAGTATAGTCAGGAACTGCGTCTACATTCCAATAAAATTGAGACTGGTATGCAGGTGGACTATGAGACGGTGTTCCTCGTGGCAATGCCAACAGTCGAACAGTCAAAGTCCGGCCTCATGGTGGTTCCGGCAGAGCCAGTCGCACATCATGAGCCTGCACACTAGCTGCAATTCGAATCCATAGTTCTCGGTAAGGACCGATACACATCCTATACTCACTGTAGGCGGCAAAGATGCCATGCCATGCTGGTATGCCTAAAAACGTTCCCCACATGACAGTAGAAAGGACCATTGCCAAACGAAATGAACCTCCAATGGAAAGAACTAGAAACGTTGCCTGACTAAAGCCTAGCACGAACAAAACAACTAAGATGGCCAAGGACCAACCTAGCACTTCAGGTCCGTTCAACGGCATCATCTAACGACAGACGTCTCTCTCGAAGAAAGATGCACGTTTGAAGTTAAGAACCCTTAGGTGGGGCTCATAACCTATCATGCAGAGGTGGTACTACGGGGGCAAGGGACTTATGGCTGAGCACTTGCCTTTATAATCAGTTGGTAACCTTGGTCTTTGTTAGTTAGGACTTGGTAGGACGTAAGAGTGTGAGCTCAAGTCTTTTTTACATCTGTACAGAGATACAGGGTATATATACTCTTCTGATGTGCACGGACCACATGTGCACCTACCATCATATCTACTACCTTATGTGTAAGTATGAGGACCTGCCTAACATGGCTGTCTCTCGCTTTCTCCTGTGCATACAAGTATAGCATCTGTGACGTAGTGGAACTACTAGTCACCTGACCGGTAATCCATGTCTATATAATAGCCGTGTTATCACATGAATGTTCAACAGCTCCCCCTTCATCAGGAGCACCCATACCCTCTGCCCTAGCCCCCTCTAGGTGCATGGAACCCCTCCCCCATTTTATTTTAACAGATCCCTTGAGCCAAAGCCTGCATAGGAAAACCACCAACTCGGCATTTGTCTTTGTGTTGGGTTTTTGGTGTTTTTGCCATTGATCCACATGTCGACTCACAATGGCATTCTTTCATCAGCTTCGCAACGTCGTGGACCATAGTCTTCGGCGAGACAAAAAAAGGCTGGGTACGAGAGTCCATGACAGTGGACAGATCCGGTAGGACAATCTCCTTACACAAAGCATCAACAACTGCAAGCATGGCTCTGACCTGAGGGTTGTAAGTCACTCCTGGACCAAGCTCAGACTGTATGGGAGGAAAGACAATGTACCAGTCTTGAATGTCTTCAGGCACTCCCTGTCAGCTAGAGCAAGAAAAAAAAAGATGGTGGAGACATCAACACTGATGATGGATGAAGATCCAACACCACCAAGTGAAGACCAGTGTGTGCAACAAAATCAAAGACAAATTCATGTACGCATCACCATGATCCTGCCAAGATCCAGAAAGGAGAACGAGAGAACCACACACGACATCACCATGGCCAATACCGATCGGTGCTGACCACCCATACGAAATGGCACAGCCAAAATCAGACAAAGGATGACATCAAAGATACCCCACACACACTGTATACATGAAAGTGATTGAAGAGTGAACCACAGGACTCATGCGACAAGTAAACCCGAGAAATCTGGGTGGTAGTAATAGTAATCAATATAAAAGGAACTACTGCGCCCTGACTGTCATTAAGCTGAATGCCACTCACTCGTCTGCAAGTTTCGCCGGTATAAATCCACACTGAGGATTCAAGAATATGACTTTTTCACTATTTACCTAGCGCTAAGTTGTATGTTACAATGACAGAGCGTAGTAAAACTCCTTATCAACATAGCTATTTAGCCAGAATGATTGTGCAGAATGAAAGCTGTTAGTACTCATGAATCAATTATCAGCAGCTTCACCAAAGCAAGGTACAAGATGAGTGTATGACTTGATCTGATCCAGAGGAAAGATATCCCCCAAAAACTCCCCCAATGCATGTGTTGCCTGCTTCAGGATGTGTAATCTTGTTGCCAGGTCCACATCAGCTTGCTGTTGTGGGACCATATTGAACCACCAAACATAAACAAGGAGGTGATCATCCCAGACAAGCTGGAGCCCTCTGGGAGAGATGGGGCACATGATAAGACGAACATCTACCACAGTATGACCTACAGAGGCAATCGTTAGTGTGGTATCACTTGGCATCTGAAATGGCATACCTGTGAGGCCACTGGCAGGCCATTCATGGCACGCATCCACCTGCAAAATTGCTGTGTCGTGGTGGCCATATTTCCATGTATGATTGGGTGGGCGAGCATTGATTGTAAACACAGGCTCAAGAGAACTAGAATTGTGGTATGACTTTTGTTGAAGATGAACCTTGTACCAAACCTGAAGGTCACTGAATGGGAGGTGAGCATCTGGAGGTGAGCGCCACTGTCGGCCAAAGGAGTGGAAGTTCCATGCATGTGGTCCTTCACAACCCAGATAGTCTGCAAGGGCTCCTCAGAGGTCCAGAATGTCGAATAGTTCAGCAGCCTTATCAATAGAGATGTGTTTGATGGATGGCTGATGATTAATGTGGAGGGCAGTAGCTCCCGAAGAGAATGTATGGACTGGCTGTGGGACAGAACCAGGCAAGGTGGTCCTAAGCCTCTCTGCAATGCCAAAGAGATCTGGAACAGAATGTCTTGAGGACCAGATATCTTTCAAGATCACCATGGCATCTTCATCATCTGCCATATTCATGTCACCATCCTCAGCCCCATCGTCCTCAGTGGCTAAGTCCTGATCATGAGTATTGTTGGCATCACTCAGTGCGCTGAGACAAGTCGCTGTCTTGAATAGCCAGCATCTCTTGACACGATCTAAGTAGCGGCAAATCTGTGTATCGTAGTTTTGATGATTCATTGTAGATGCAGGTTCCTTTATCACCTTGATGTGGGCATGTTCCGTCATGTTGGCTGACCATTGCACAGGTGCACCAAGTTCGCTGATGCTCGGTGCAACACTTTGCATCAATTCCAACTTGGGATTAAACCAGTGGTCTAGAGTGCTGCCGCTCTCTGCCCCTCTCTGCAAACCTTCATCAGTAATTTTATCCTTGTGATTATGAAACTCTGCAAGGGTTGCTTTGATCCTGTCCTGTATGATTGAGGTAATCCTAGGAGCTTGAGCCAAGTACTGGAAGTCCATGAGGGCACAAACTGTGATCACTACCTCTCGTGATGCAGCCCCACCAATAACAGCTACCATAAAACACTGCATGTCTCTCTGAGCTCAACCAGTAACCTGTTTCAATGCCATGATACCGTCCTTGAAATGGCGCATGCCAACAATTGGGTGTAAGACAGAGTAGTGGAAGTCGAGTTCTGGTGTGCTGAGAGCGTTCTTGCACCACTGGACATCGTGATCCCAAAATTTCCAGTACCAGTGATGTAGTGGTTCCAGCATCAAGAAATTAGCAGGATCAGTCAATGGCCAATTCTGCCAGAATGGCTCTGCAACACCACTCAACCTAAATTCTTTACACTGAGCAAAATACCTCTCAAGGTCATTTGGGTTGCATTGAATGTGAGAGAGCTGGGAAAGCATCCTCGCTCCAGTACAGTGTTCATGCTGAAATGCATCACTGAAGTCCTTGTGACTAGCCATCATCACTGGAGATGTCTTTCCACGGATGCAAGCCAGCATACATGCTTCTGGAGTATCCACAATATATGCAGCAAGCAGTGTGAAGCAGTAGTGGCAGAGATTTCCAGTGGGATCAGACATCATTCATCCAATCTGGGCAGCAACTTTGAGGGGTTGAAGAACTATGTCAAGACACTCATGAAAGAGGTGAGCCTCCAACACAGAACACATCTGATGCATGGGGTGGATAAACTCGACAATGGGCATGAGAGCATTGAGTAAGAAGGCATGCAAGGATGCTTTGTTCCACACAGCCATCTTAATGTTTGCGAGGCTGATAAGAAGCGGGTGAGCAACTTTTCCACCACACATACTCGTTATATGAGTTTTGTCAGATGAAAAGATAACAATGCACAACATAGTGCCTGGTGGGAGTTTGGACTAGATGAAATCAGTATGAGTAGACTGGGATCATAATGTCCTACCTGCATCTGCCATGCCATGTCCCCACTCATCCATTCACTAAACTCCCTGACGACCCTCTCCACACTTGTAAATACTCAGAATGGAGTGTACATCATATGATCTGCATAGTACAGATGGTTGAACAGTGCTTCAATGCACTTGAGAGAGTCATGAAGGTAGAGGATAGCTGGACTCTTCGTGGGATAGGATGTAGCGATGATTCTGTAGTTCCAGTGTGGTGTGGTTGGAAGTAATTCTATTCGGCTTCGCAGTT
The DNA here is from genome assembly GCA_024613185.1 of Pisolithus microcarpus. NCBI lineage: Eukaryota > Fungi > Basidiomycota > Agaricomycetes > Boletales > Pisolithaceae > Pisolithus > Pisolithus microcarpus. The sequence continues at coordinate 437,156 of JANFAI010000032.1, forward strand.
CCTTGGCAGTCCAGAATGAAAGTGGCAGAGTGCGTACCTGAGAAACAATCAATGAATGGAATATATCAAGAGTGGAATGGGTGAGTCGGACATACCGAGCTCAATGATAGAAATTTGTCTATCTTTGCCATACTCATTTTTGATCACAGAAGGAAGTTGGCCATTTCCCAATCATTGAGGCTGGCAAAGGGATAATATAGATTGGTACAACGGAAGGAAGAGAATGGATCCATTTCAAAATGCTTAAGAAATGTTTTGCCAGTGTTAAAGACCACCCCTGCACCAGAGAAGGGCTGGATTTGGTGGCCTTGTCCTAATTCAGCAAGGAGAGCAGCAGATTCAGCTACAGATGGATTCCAAATTCTTTCCTCCCCATTGAAGTCAGAATCACCAAAGGGGACAAATGTATCGATAGCATTGTGGTCAGGTTGAATGACATCGAAATCATCGTAGGCAGGCAGATCATGAAAGTTGTCTAGTGATGGAGAGGAGCTGGGCGTACTGTTGACAGTCAATGATGATGAATGAAGGGAGAACCCGAGTCATTCTTGCTGCCAAGCATGGCACTTAGATTTCAGCTGTGCAAGGTGAGCAGTAACCCTTTGGGCTGACGAAAAACTCTTGAGACACTGAGGACAGTTGGGCATTCCGATCCACAGATGATATGCAGTAGATGACAATGCTACTTACAGTGAATAAAACAAGACCCTACATATCAATGTATCCGTTGTTGAATGGTACATGTCACATTTTGAGCCTATGCAAGCCAGCCCTACCATATGAATGGTTAACAAGTTTGACAATCATTAGATAAATACTTACTCAGAGAAAGGTCATTATGGCCTTGATGACAACACGAGTTGATCTTGGGCAAAAAGTCAGCATCGATTTCCTCGAGACTTACACACAATTAGATGGTTCTATTGGAACTTGATTAGTTGTGTGCACGACATTGAACTGTTCTGTTCTGCAACTGAAATGAAGCAAGTCGAAGAGTTGGTGCAAGGTGAGTGGTCGTATCCATGATTGAAGCAAATTTGTGTGATGAGTTGAGTCAAGCGACGGTGAGCAAGTATGTCAGCAACTTGATCAACCTATCATAGGTTTTGGATGCTTCCACCTCCAAATTCCCAACATTCCCACCATCACTCTTTACTTCCTTCGACTTCATGTCACGCTCACCCGCCTTGAGTGATCTTCCAGTGGAGGACAACTGGGACCCCCGAGTTGACCAGGCCACGGGTCATAGTGAACTAGGCATCACAGTTCACTCTGGTGCCCTCAGTATGCGAGTTGCTTCAGATGCCTCCTTTGCCAGTGACCCTGAAAATCCTAGCACTGACTCTATATCGAATCCACACTCTCCAGTGCAGCTGACCCTCTCTAGCAACGCAGTCCTCCCAAAAGGGACACCCTCAGCTATTGGTGCACTAAGACTATGCAAGTCTGCTGTATTCCAGTCTTACAGTACTCCCTTTTGAAATCGCAACCTCAATCTCATCTCCCCCCAAATAAATAGTACTCCCACAAAAGCGGTAAGTGATGAAGTGTCTTGATGGAATATGAGACTCATTCAAACGTACTTATGCATCGCCTCGGTTGGCATTCTGGCTGGTTGGCATACCTGCAGGTCGATGAGGAGGGCTCAGACACTGAGCTTGAACAAGAGGAGGCCAATTTTGTCCTTGAAGCTGCACGTGCCCAATGCAACATGTGTATCCTTGAACAGCAGCTTGCTGCTGCGAAGGTTGATGAGATGATTGCACTTGGTAACCTATACCGGTTTAGAGCCCAGACGGCTGAGCATAAGCTCGAGGACACTAATATTGATGTTGGATGCATTTGCTGTAGGGAGGGAATCCTCCCTACCAGGTATTTTCTTTTATTTCTTTGTTTTTACCTTACAGTTTTGTGTCTACACTTTACCCTACTATACTTTTACTTAGTATTTGGTCGCATTTTGGCTTATGTAAGCCAACCTTCGCACCTACTGTACATTGTACTTACTGGGAGGAATAACAACTACAGCCACTACAGACGAGAGACGGAAATCCGAGCCCGAGGGGACTCGGAGAATTATTTCTCCACCATCAGATGATCGTTAGACGATATCTCGACTTATTTTGGGTTTTAGGGCGCGTTTACAGTCTTTCCACACTCTCTACCACCTACCAGGCCACTCTTGCCCCCTCGGGTCGAACTGACCCAACTATCCAAAGGGAGACCCTCAAGGTATCTCCCCCCACTCTCATTTATCTGACTTTACATCACCACGACATATGCAAGAGTGGTGTCATATTGCACAACCCACGCAAGCATCACCGAGCTTCTTTCACCAAAAGCACAGTCGCATGTACGTATGTCCAGTCCATTTGATCGCTATACTCCTCTGACACTTACATGAAAAGTTCACTCTACTTCTCCCGGCACCTAGATGGCATTCATTCGTCACATTTGACATACCTATGCTCCCCACTATTTTATATTTCCTGAGCGTGACATGTCTTGTTGTTTTGTACTTCGTGTGTCACTACTTGTGAAGCAATATGATCCTGCCCCTTTGCTCGTACTCTTATCGTCTAGTCTGTAAATTTTTCGCCAACTGCTATGTTTAAGCTCTAGTGTGAACACAGAAGATATCAATGTCCCCAGACAGTGGGGATCAAGTCATCACAAATTTATCGCAAGGTTTGTTCAAATGCGTCTCCTTACTCTGTCATAGTAACACACCCAATGACAAACTACTCCATGAATTAGACAGCAACTGGTGACTGTGTAATGCAATCAAATGGCACCACTCGCAGTCACCATTCCAGAAATATTAAAAAGCAGGGGAGTGGATAACATACCTTGTCCACATCAGCAAACCAGATGTTTCCCCCCCAGCTTTCCAGTGCTCCCAGGACTTTTGAAAAATGATTCCAGACCTCCCAGACCCTCCCAGACCTGCCCAGACCCTCCAACCCTCCAGGTGCACAGCCACAGTGAGAACAAAAGTTGTAGCCCATGATCACAGGACCATGGGAATATGATTACCTCAGCAATATCTCCTTTTTGGGGTGAGATATTTGCAAAGTTCAGTTGGAGTCACAGTTTGTCAAAAACAAAAAGTGGCTGTACAGTGATGATGTCATAACAAAAGTTGTAGGGCTGGATCACAGGATCATGGGAATATGCTTATCTCATTGATATGCCCAAAAATGGGTGAGAAAAATGCAAAATACCGAAAAAATTGGACATCTCAAAAATTAAATTTCAAAGATGTCATAATAAAAGTTGTAGTGCCTGACTAGAGGACCCCAGAGGTATGCCTATCCCATCCATACCTGCAAAAATGGTTGAGATACAGGCAAAATACAATTAGTGTAGTGTAGTGTACATTTTATTACCAAAAGTGTAGTGTTGTGGCGCATTTTTGATTACCTAATGAGTGTAGTAAACTCTGCTTCTTTGACTACCAAATAAGTGTAGTGTTGATTAGTAATTGACTAGCAAAGCGTAGTGTAGACTATTGATTAACAAAAGTGTAGTAAAGTCTGCTTTTTTGACTACCAAATAAGTGTAGTGTTGATTAGTAATTGATTAGCAAAGTGTAGTGTAGACTATTGATTAGCACAAGTGTAGTAAAGTCCGCTTTTTTGACTACCAAGTAAGTGTTGTGTTTGATTAGTAAAGTGTAGTGTAGATTTGTATTACCAAAAATGTAGTAAAGTCCGCATTTTTGACTACCAAATAAGTGTAGTGGTTGATTAGTAATTGACTAGCAAAGTGTAGGGTAGACTATTGATTAGCAAAAGTAGTAAACTCCGCACTTTTGACTACCTAATAAGTGTAGTGCTTTGATTAGTAAAGTGTAGTGTAGATTTGTATTACCAAAAGTGTAGTAAACTCCGCTTTTTTGACTACCAAATAAGTGTTGTGTTTGATTAGTAAAGTGTAGTGTAGACTATTGATTAGCAAAAGTGTAGTAAAGTCCGCATTTTTGACTACCAAATAAGTGTAGTGGTTGATTAGTAATTGACTAGCAAAGTGTAGTAAACTCCGCTTTTTTGACTACCAAATAAGTGTAGTGTTTTGTAGTGTTTGATTAGCAAAGTGTTGTGTAGACTATTGATCAGCAAATGTGTAGTAAAGTCCGCTTTTTTGACTACCAAGTAAGTGTAGTGTTTTGTAGTGTTTGATTAGGAAAGTGTTGTGTAGACTTTTGATTAGCAAAGTGTAGTGTACATTTGTATTACCAAAAGTGTAGTGTTGTGTAGTTTTTGATTAGCAAAGTGTTGTGAGATGTGTATTACCAAAAGTGTAGTAAACTCCGCATTTTTGACTACCAAATAAGTGTAGTGTTTTGTAGTGTTTGATTAGCAAAGTGTAGTGTAGATGTGTATTACCAAAAGTGTAGTAAAAGTTCGCTTTTTTGACTACCAAATAAGTGTAGTGTTTTGTAGTGTTTTGATTAGCAAAGTGTTGTGTAGATGTGTATTATCAAAAGTGTAGTGAAGTCGGCTTTTTTGACTACCAAATAAGTGTAGTGTTGATTAGTGTTTGAGTAGTTAAATGTTGTGTACACTTTTGATCACCAAAAGCATAGTAAAAGTTCGCTTTTTTGACTACCAAAAAAGCGTAGTGTTGATTAGTGTTTGACTAGTGAAATGTTGTGTACACTGTTGATTACCAAAAGTGTAGTAAAAGTTCGCTTTTTTGACTACCAAAAAAGCGTAGTGTTGATTAGTGTTTGAGTAGTTAAATGTTGTTTACACTTTTGATTACCAAAAGTGTAGTAAAAGTTCGCTTTTTTGACTACCAAAAAAAGCGTAGTGTTGATTAGTGTTTGAGTAGTTAAATGTTGTGTACACTTTTGATTACCAAAAGTGTAGTAGAGTCCGCTTTTTTGACTACCAAATATTTGTAGTGTGACTAGGAAATGTACAGTAGTATTGATTAGCAAAAAAGCGTAGTCATCATTAGGATTGTTGTGTAGTGGGCACAGCCACTAATGCCTCGAAATTTTGCAAAGTCACAAAAATACCCCAAAACGCGATATAGTGGACACTAAAACTCACGCCTCTCGCGCAAGCGGCCAAAGCCGACCAAACAAAGGCCAATTCCTACTATGGGGTAGTGTATGCCATTAGCCCACTACTACCACACATTTGATTACCAAAAAGTGTAGTGGTATTAGAAAAAAGTGTAGTAGTAGTACCAAAAAGCGTAGTAGTATTAGCAAATGGGGTAGTAGTATTAGCAAAAAGCGTAGTACTATTAGTAAAAAGTGTAGTAGGTAGTGTTAATAGCAAAAAAGCGTAGTTGTATTAGGCTATTATGTGGTAGTACTTGAATTTGAATATATTACTACTTTTGATTTGATTTCTGTGTGACTGAGTTCCTATTAGCTTGAAAGTGTAGTGGGATTAGGAAAAAAGTGTAGTAGTGTTATTAGCAAAAAATGGTAGTGGGATTAGGAAAAAAGCGTAGTAGTGGTATTAGGAAAAAACAGTAGTGGGATTAGGAAAAAATGGTAGTGGGATTAGGAAAAAAGCGTAGTAGTTGTATTAGCAAAAAATGGTAGTGGGATTAGCAAAAAAGCGTAGTAGTTGTATTAGCAAAAAATGGTAGTGGGATTAGCAAAAAAGCGTAGTAGTTGTATTAGCAAAAAACGGTAGTGGGATTAGCACAAAAGCGTAGTAGTGGTATTAGCAAAAAATGGTAGTGGGACTAGCAAAAAAGCGTAGTAGTGGTATTAGCAAAAAATGGTAGTGGCATTAGCAAAAAAGCATAGTAAAAGTATGGACAGAGGTGATGGGCTGGGATTCTGGGAACTCTGGAACCCTGTCTGGCCAGTCCTGGCCAGAGGGGGACCTTTCTGGGTGAGCTGGGAGTCTGGCCAGCTCTGGCCAGTTCTGGCCAGGTGACGTCTAGTTTGCTGATGCAGAGCAGTTGGAGGATTTTCTGCTAGGAATGCACCTATTTCATGTGTGATCCCAACAGCAATCATGACAGATTTGAGTGCAATAATCCTGTCAGCAATGGATTGATAACTTTAGGCGAGGTGGGTGGTGAATCTTGTCAAGGTTGAAGTGCAAGAGGTCTGTGGAGCATGATTTCAAAAATTCGGATAAGACAGGGGCGGCTTACCTTCTCATTATGCCTAAGTGCGCCTCGAAGCTGGCTGATGAGCCAGGCGAAGATGAGTCCTCCCACCCGAGAAAGTTGCTGGTGGCCACCAGCCTGGCTGCAAGTGCTGGTGTGATCCTGGATGGGCTGGCTGGCTGAGCCTCATGTCACTGCATGTAAACAGTCCTTACCTCTGTAAAATGTATTCCGAGAGCAACTTATGACTTATCAGCCAACTGTTGAGTGTTGGCTACCATGATGTGGTTAACGATACTGGTGATTGATAGCTGGCATGTCCAAGGACAACCACTTATACTCCAAACTGTAGCATTTGTCCGTTGCAGTGGTGGCCTGTATGACAAGAAACTGAACAGAGGGAAATACATTATTATGGCAGACCGAGAGTCACTGACCATTTTTTTGAACTTGGCCGCATGCTTGTCTGCTTGCTCTTGCAATTCACCTGGGTAATCCACAAGAAAGTTGCACAGGAGTGATAATGATTGAATGTTGCATGGGAGTTGGGATGTAGCCACTATAGGCATCTGTGTAGCTCTGGCAGCTCTGTACCAACCTGTATGACACTGTGAGACTGTGTCACTTATGTGGCTGTGCTAACTGAGTGGACTGTACTGGACTGTGTGATGCTGGGTGACTGTGCCACTGAGTTGCTGTCACAGTGTGATGCTGTCACTGTGCTGTAAATTCCTGTGGTGGCTGTGGCGGCTATCCCAAAAAGGTGGTTTTGCTCATTGTCACTGTGATGCTGGGTGACTGTGCTACTACACAAGTACATCTCTTCAAATGCTGACTCCATCCTCCACAAGTATGCTGCAGAGTATCGGGACACCTCTCCTGGAAAATCTCATCTGCACCCCCATGTATTCCAACTCACCAGCAATGCTTATTACCACATGTGGTGCACAGCACAGGACCAGTCCATTCTTTTCAGTGGTGAAACCACAAGAGGAAAGTCTGAGAACAGACATCTTGCCATCAAAACCTTCCTTGAATTCTCTGTCTCGAATCCCAGAAAGAAAGGTGCAAAACTCTCCCTGCCACAGAGTTTGTCATCAAAACATTTGGAAATGCACACTCCCTCTTTAATCCAAACACTTCTCGGCTTGGCAAGTACACTGAATTGCAGTTCACCAAGAGGGGTTGCCAGTGTGACAGAAAGACACTCAATTACTATCTTGAAAGAAACAGAGTCACTGCTGTTTCCTTTGGGCAAATGCAACTTCCATATCTTTTACTATCTTATCACAGGCCCATCCCCTGAGGTAAGACATCATCTTCATCTGCAAGACAAGGCTCACTATAGGTATCTTGGACAGCATAGCACAGGTGCTTGTCCCAATGCTGTCAGGGCCGATGATGCACACTGATTTGAACAGCTCAAAGTGGCATTGACAACCATTGGTCTCTCCAAATGACACGCCATACAGGCATGTCAAGTCGTCGCTGCCATCCTCCACCTTGGCAACCTCGAATTCACAATTGATCGTTCGAGAGATGTCGACGCCACAGTCGTGCACAATGTCGATACCCTTGCCCTCATAGCAGAGTCTCTGGGCGTCCAACCATCTGCACTTGAGAATGCATTGTCCTACAAGATCAAATTGGTCAAGAAGGAACTCTGCACTGTCTTCCTCGACTCAGATGGAGCATCTGACAATAGAAATGACCTCACCAAAACACTCTACTCCCTCCTTTTCACATGGCTCAATGAGCACATCAACCAATGTCTCTGCAGAGATGACTTCGACACTTTCATCAGCTTATTTGATCTCCCCAGTCCACAGAACATGACAGGCAGATCCAACTTGCTTGACCAGTTCTGCATCAACTTTGCCAATGAACGATTACACCATTTCATTCAGCAATGTCTCTTTGAATCACACATCGATGAATACCAATCTGAGGGTATATCCAAACATGTCCCCCCCCCCCTCCCCCATTTCTTACTTCGATAAATCAGAATGCGTCCGACTTTTTCAGAACAGACCTGGTGGTCTCATTCATATCATGGATGATCAAGCTCACTGGTCCCATAAGAAGACAGACCACATGATGGTGGAAGCTTTCGCCAAATGATCAGGCAACCATTCTTCCTTCAAGTTGGGAGGTGGCTTGGATAGGTCAGGTTTTCCAACATTCACAATTTGCCTCTTCAATGGACCAGTGACATATTCTTCTGAGGTGTTTTTGGAGCACAACCTCAATGCTCTCAACTCTGATTTTGTGGCTCTCCTTCATGGTATGGCAGTTGGTACTGGCATTGCAGATGGAGGAGAAGGAGTGGGATCCATCAACCCCTTTGTCCAAGGTCTCTTTTTCAGGAAAAGCCATTGCCACACAGGCTCATCCAGGACATGATAGTTGCTGCACAACAACCTGTAAAGCCTATGCAGGTGCCTTCTACAAGACAGAAAAATACCGTTCATCATATGCTGCATGACAACACTGCCACTGGCACAGTTCCCACCATCACTGAAGAAGAGTGCACAGATGAGGACGTTGCCGTGCCCCAAAACACAGGTACACCCTGCGTCGTGGGCGAATTCTGCACCACCCTTGACACACTCTTTGATACATTGGGAGACACACAGAATTGGTTCATTTTCTGCATCAACCCAAATGACTCCCAACTCCCAAACCAGCTTGAGGAATGATCAGTCAAGGGACAGGTTCACAGTGCAGGGTTGGTCGAGGTTGCTGAGCAGGGTGTGTGTGTGTTTGAGGTCAGCAGGACTCCAGAGGAATTTTGTCAGTGGTACAGGGATCCAATGTGCAAGGTGGCAGAGATGGGACTCTGGCAGAACAAATTGAAAGGATGAGGGTGGCTTTGGGCCTTGGAGAGACTGATGTAGTTTTGGGGCAGCACAAGGTAAGAACCTGCCACTTCCCTGCTGGAGGCAAGCTCATTGTACATGTGCAGGTCTTCCTTTCACAAGCTGCCTTCCATGCAATGGAAGACTATTTGCATGCTGCTGATGTTGAAGAACAGGAATGTAACCAGATGCATGAGGCTGAGGTCAAAGCCGGTCTCGATGTTTGACCTGGTGGTGATCCATATGCCCATTATTTGACTCCCTCTGCAGTTGGAGTCAACAAATCCACATATGTGAATATGTATGGTGATCAGGCCCTGCCATTGGTCAGGGCTTGTCCTTCCATAGAGAATATGATGAAGAGTATGACGAAGCCAAGATGGTACAGAGTGACGGGTTCGATGGCAGGAGTCGATTGACAGGCGATCAGGATGATTCAAATTTGAACTATGGCACTGAGTCATACCCCCCCTCTAATATGTTCCAACATGTGGATAAGGAGGGATTGATGGCAAAGGACCCGCTGCCCAGGGAGACCATGGAGGGCGAGACCACTGAAATTGTCAAGGAGATGTCTGCATGGAGACGATGGGTTCTCCTTTACTGGATGTTGACCACGTGTTCAGCACATCTGAGCTTGCCTCATATTCTTACCAGAATAATCCAAACAACGTCTATACATTGATTCAAGGAGAGGTCTTTGACTTGATGCAGGTAGCAGCGACACATCAGTGTGTCATCAGCATTGTGCCCCACCAAGTCAGTCCTGCAGTATGGTGGCATAGCTGCAGATGCAATTTTCCCTGTGCAGGTGCATTAGGTCATATATCATAGTGTATTTCCTCTCTGACAGAGACACAGGTGAGCGCCTTATGCAACAGTGTCTCAGGGACTGTGAGTCAGGTGATGCTCAACTCCACCAACAACACCAATTCCAATGCTCAGTACCACAACTTCCATGCATTTATCAAATGCCACATGCATGGTATCATATGGCATCATATGTATGTAGTGGGAGGGCCTATCTCTGCAGCTCTGTGGCAATGTGCCACTGTGAGTCTGGCAGACTGTGCAGAACTGTGTGATGCTGGGTGACTGTGCTACTGTCGAGCTGTCATACTGTGATGCTGTAATCACACTGTAATTTACTGTGGTGGCTGTGGCGGCTGTCCGAAAAAGACGGTTTTGCTGATGTTTGGTGCTCCCCACTTGATGCATTTACAGTATGTACATACTACTTAGACTTTCCATCTTCATTATTGCTTTATATGATATATGATGCACATCTAAGTCCATTGTTACACACACTCGAGATGCTATGTACCAGACCCTCAAGAACTCTGCCACAAATCCTGTTGAGACATCCATGAACACAGATCTTGCACCAGTGCCACGTGCTATCAGGGCAACATTCTTCTGGATTGTGCTCTTCTATGTCTTGACTATCCTGACTACCAGGCTCTGCATCAGCTGGGGTGATCTTACTCTTCTTGCATCCATTTACATGATCATGCTCCCCAAGTTTCTCAAGGCAGTTGTGGTCCTTACCTTGTCTTTGATTAGATTCCAATGCTACAGTGTCTCTGATCACTGTTTGCATTACAACACACAGGCTAGTAGGTGAACAAATGAGGCATGCCCATACCTGCACTACTCTAAGTTGTTTCCATTGTGAGTATGTGAGGCCATCCCCACAGACAGGAATGCTGATACAAGCAGCAGTGGCTTGCCCTCCCATAGGCTGAGATGAAAGAAACTGGAAGAGTGGTGTGGATGGGTGGGTGAGCATGTTGAGGGGCATGTTGAGCATGTCAGTCATCAATGGTCATACTCCTCGAGTAGTGCTAACTACTATGACAGCAACTAATCTTTGCAGTGTCCTGACTGACCTGAGTAATATAATGTACATATGGAGTGTTAAAAACAAAAGTAGTATACCTGTGAGGTCTATCCATAGTGATTGTTTGGACTATGATGCATGAATAGCCTGCATCTTTACCCCAGCCTTAGCAGTTACCCTTCCAAATGTTCTTAAATGCTTGGTAACAATAGCCTGGCTATCTATCCTGTGCCAGGCTAGGCCCTTGTTCTCTGCCTCCCATCTCTCAGTCTTCATACAACTGCTTTCAGCACTTTCCTGCCCAACTTTCCATCTACCCAACTTTAATCATGAGTAATCTGCTGCATACGATCACACCAGCGAACTCACCACTGCCCAGTTCAAAGACAGACACTGCCAATGAATCCTATAATTGTTTCCACTGCCGAGAGATCAAGTATGTCTGAAAGACTCATGAGCAATGCCTTCCAAAATGCTACCACATGTGCAGTTGGCACTTGAGTGAGGGATTCTGATGACCAGTGTCCGATTCGAATCCACTCAGATGTGATTGTGAGGGAGCGAGGCACTGTCCACTCTAGTATTGACAAGCAAGAGCCAGTGGCAGGATGACAGACAGCATGGATAGCTTGACAGTGGGAGTCACGTGACTGGTAGTCAGTAGGGACACTAAGGACAGGCAGAGCATTATTAAATGTGAAGAATCTGCAGTGATGATGGTTATGAGGACAAGGGGCAAGTCGCTCTCACCTTCCACATTGCCATGCTTGTTCTCATCCTCCAGTATGGTGATTTCCAGTGGTGAGTAGGTTGATAGCAGAAGTTGTGTGGCTTGCAGTCCATAGTGGTAATAAAGACAGACAGCAAACTATTGATATTAAAAAGTGTCCTTATGTAGTGACAATGATAATGGGGCCAGGTGTTAAGTTCGGTCCTTCTCCAATGATCTCCAATGCTCACAGAGGCCAGGGGATGCAAGCGAAGATAGGCCAACGGTGGCTGAGGGTTGGCCGATATGGCCTGACAGAGAGCAACAATGGCCAAAGGCTGGCTGACAGTCATGACAGAGGTATGGGAGAGGGCATCAGGTTCAGCTCATGTGCTGCCCCCTTGTACAAGCCCAGCCCTCAGATTTCAGAGGTATAGGGGAGCCGGTATGAAGCCAACAAACTTAGGGGGAGGCCAGTTGTAGACCATAGAGGGGTGAACTATGGTGATATTTGTACTGCAGAATCACCACCAAGCACGGCAGGTTTATATACGGTACATGTGCCATTGAGGTGGTACAGTAACAGAACAGTGGCACTGACATAAGGAGCACTATAAGTTTTCAAGGGGAACAGATGTCAGAAAACCTCACATAGAATGCAAACTAAACAGTGGAGGTAAGGGTCAGGATAAAGGGACTGATTATAAGAGGAAAGGGATGGGCAGTATGGCTTCGGGGCAGTCAGCCAATAGCCAATCAGAGAGCAGGCCGAAAGCCTAAAGAGGCAACAACCCTGTGGTGTACCATGTGGTACAGGTGCTGTGCTGTGCCTAGGCCAGCCTGTAACACCTAGGAGGAAAGCTGGCCCCTGATGGGTAGTCACCTGGCCCCAGGGAGTTGCTGAGCTACACTGGTAATGGTCACATGAGGAGTCAGGCATATGCCAACCAATGCCAAAGGGTACCAACCAATGCCAAAGGATGCTGACAGTATTCTGATTGGTAGCTACGTTGGCCATGGGATATGTGTGGCGGTCATTGTCAGGTAGGGGTGGTAGCTGGCTGGGGGTACTTGGAAAGGGGTCTAGGGGTGTCGGAGTGGCTTACAGAGTTAGCAAGTAGCCAGGGCAAAGCACAGGCATGACACCAGGGAGAACAAGTCACTCACCTCAAGTCTGCATCATATGTGACATTTTCCTTCATTCTGGCATACCATATCTTCTTCCCTGGGAGAGGGACAGTAAATCTGCCTGTCATATTGTGGTTGTTATATTGGTTATAAAGACAGAGGTGATACACAAGGTAATGAAGCCAAGTAGAATGAGTTACTTACCCCAAGTCCTCATCATATGGAATGATTCCCTTTGCAGTGGCATACTGCATCACTGGCCCTCGCAGAGGGATTGTAAATCCACATTTCAAATTGCAGTGGGATCAGGAGAGACTCAGAGAAGGAAGCAACAAGGTGGCATGATTGTACAAAGCCAAGTAGAACGAGTCCCTTACCCCAGGTTCTTGTCATATGCAATGATTCCCTTTGTGGTGGCATACTGCATCACTGACCCTCGCAGAGGAATCGTGAATCTGCATTCCATATAGCGGTGGGATCAGGAGAGGCTTGGAGGAGGAAGTGAGGAGGTCACATATTATACCAAACTATTATTAGGTGGGTATGGAAAGTGCCAGTGCAGATAGCTGGCCTCTAAGGTAGGTTTTGCCTTACCAAATAACCCTACCTAAAAGGGGTCTATTGCTTCTGAAAAGTAGTGCCTTAGGTGGGTATGGCACCATTTGCATGAAGAGTATGGATACATACTATGAAGTGCCAGGAGAAAACCTTGCTTGGAACAGTGGTGTGAACTGGATGTACATACCAGCCAATTTGCCATTGGTACAGCCAGTCTCAGCTGGCTTTGAGAGAGGAAAGTTTGCAGAGGTGGCCGCAGCTACATCAGATGGTGTGAGTTGTGTAGGGACATTCATTGGAGATGCAGGGTTACAAGCTGTCTCTGCAACCTTGGAGGGAATGAATACTGTGTAAACCATAGAGATATGATTCACTGGAAATGTTGCTAAGTAGCACAAAATGATAGATGTCAGTGCCTTGTGGGGCCATTTGATTGTCATCATGGAGTGCATATGACTGGCAGATGCACATCACTTCCCAACCATCATCTGTCCTAGTATACTCCTACATGAATGTGCACCTGATACTCCCACTTAACTACTCTAATTAGACAGTATGTTACTGTTGTGATGTTTGTCTAAGGCCACATGTTTGAGGGTTTTCCCCTTCAATGAATAATTAATGAATATTGCTGGGCACTTAGACACATTAGTGTGACCAGCTTGTACTACACGGGCAGGGATTTGTCATCATTGTCTCCTGATGCTTCCCATGCCTGTGTCATGTCGTTCTTGGCACCTCTCATCGTCATCAATGACAGTGAGCTCACACATCTCAACAACTACACAACACACAGCCACTGGACTTTCACCGCCATACAGTACATGAACTTAATGAATATTTAATTATTATTGTGGAGTACTTAAATACATTTAGAGTGAACAACCTGTACTGCATGGACAGAGATTTGTCATCATTGTCTTCCAATGTTTCCCATGCCCATGATGCATTGTCCCCAGCACCTCCCATCACCATTGACAACAGTGAGCTCACATATCTCAGCACCTACACAATGTACAGCCACCAGACTTTCATGTCCATGTTTCTTGTTGGTATTCCATAGTATAAACAACATCCCAATCATTTAAAAATTGGATGTAGGCAGCAGTTTAGCAATATATCTACGCATCTGTAGTAATGGTAAGAATGTGCTGTAAAGCCTCTCCTTGCTCCTCCAAGGTAACCCCAAGATCTTCATTGGCATCTTCATCAATATCCTCTTCATCATTGATACATGCTAGTGGGGAAGACAGCAGGGACTTGATAAGCACCTGATTGGGAGCACTTGTGCTATCCCCCCAGCCACATGACAAGCTAACACCTGGGGTCAGTGTACCACTGAACCCAGGGAGATGAGATATTTTTTCAAGCAAGCAGAGGTGTGATGGGTAGGGATCTGCATGGGTCAACCTGTGGGTGCCAAGGGCCTGACCCACACCCATACCCATGCAAAACCCACACCTGTTCCCATGGGTGGATACCCATCACAGGTTTACCCATGGGTTAACTATGGGTAGGTGCCTACTGCAGGTACACCTGTGGGTTACTTGTGATAGCTGCACAAGCAGAGGGGGGGTGTGAAGAGCAAACTAAGTCAATCTAAAATGCATTACAAGATGTAGCTACTGTATAGTAATGGCATCCCAACCAGGCATCAGCTCAATGTCACTGTCACCTTCAATCTCATCCAAAGTAGTGAGTTTGTGGATGTCTGCACTCTTGATGAACCCATCCACACTCCATGAACTGAGGCAAAGGAGTGCCCAGACAGATTGGGCAGAAAGATGGCTTTGAGTGTGTGACAAGAGGATGCAACCATGGCTGAACAAATGCTCAACATCCACAGAGGTTGCTTTTCAATATTACTTGAATTAGATGCATAGCAATTAGACAGGTGAATTACACATACCAGGTATTGTTAAAAAATCCACTGCCATTTGTGATAGACATGGGTACACTCCACAGTGATCATACCACCACTGCAGTGCATCATCATGGACAGCCTATCCCACTGGATTAGATGCTCCACATGTTGATGTAGTAAAATATTGGCTTACCTCATCAACATCAGTAGCAAGGTATATATCGAGTTCATCCTTCCACTGAGTCATCTTAGATAGGGACAGCAGATTGTCGAAAATATTGGAGGCGCTGTCATTCTAATAGAAACCATCAGCTGGTCAGGTAACAGAAATAAAGAATTCAAGAAAAATAAAGGTACATTACTCCCTGCATTGGACTCATCACCTGAGTCACCAGGCACATAGTAGGTAGCATAGGACTCATCAAATGCATTACAGACCAGAATGCATGCAGTTGTGATCCATGCTGCTTCCAACCCAACTTGCTTGAAATACTCCAGTTTGTAATGAGGATGCAATACTGTAAAATGGTTGAATGAGTCTAGCATTGCAGCTAATTGAATCATGGCACAGTCCACTTACCCATTGCGATGTGATACAAGTTAGATGAATCAGTTAGTGAATAATACCTATTGACGGTCCTTTTGGCAAGTCCAATAGCCACTCAGATTGCTGGGTTGAAGGTTTCTGTGTCCTGCATGCTATTGGTGAATGCTTGGTCCATAAAATCCATTGCTGGGATGACCATGGCAAGGTTAGGTGACCCACGAGAAAAAAACAGCATTGCATCCTTGAGGATCTGTGACATGTCACAGTGTGCTACAACTCAACCAAACACACAAACACTCACCTTCAACATGTTGTGCAACTGTCTCAGCAACTCCCACTCATGGTTATTGAGGGTGTAGGTGGTGTAGGGAGTCTATACTCCCTAAAGGCTGAATTTACAATATACCACCATTGTTTTGCTGCCCTAGCCAGTTCCCACAGGTCTACCATCCCTCAGGCATCCCTCAGGAAATGTTGCTGCCACTCCTCTCTTGGCATCTCAGCTAATGAAACAGCTTCCCTTGCTTACTAATACTGCCACTGCCTAATTCAGGAAGAGCCCCTATTGCCAACATGCACCACCACAGCAAGTTGCTGCCTACCCCTGTCCATGATTCCACATGACATCTACCCCCTATCGACATTGGCCTTTGGCCCTGCATGTGTATATCAAGTGTCTTCTGACTGCTGGCAGCCCCACTCTGACACTCATGACATCAGCAACTCAGCCTCTATCAGCCCCACTCAAGTCTCCAATGCCTGCTGCTGCCAGTAGTGCTGCCTCACTGCCTCAGATCACCTCCAGGGATTCCTGTGGCATTGGTCAGTGCCCCATGGACCTTAAGTGTGTAGTTCATCACTGCCTCTCCTTTCTTTTGGTTTTTCTTGGTTCCTTTTCCCTTCTTTTTGTGGCTGCAACCTGTAGTGCCTTGCTTTGGCACTTTTCTTTCAAAATTTTCTTGACATATGGCAGCTCTGAAGTTCACTGAAATATACCTTAGTGACAGCACCCTCTACACTACAACACACCACTGTACTTAGGAAAAATATACCCACTTTTCTGGTGTCACAATCTGTGTGTCTGAGAGTCATCCTGAGTCCCCAGAGCCATTTTCAGAGTTTTCTTTGAGTCTTCTGAGCCCACTTCGAGTCCCCAGAGTTACCCATCAAGTTCTACTGACAATTTCGAATCTCCCTGCATCTTAAAAGTTCTGCCAGCCTTCTGAGCCATCCCCTTTGCATCTACTGATTTGTACTACAGTCTACAACAGTCTACTATCACTGCCGACCAAGTTCCTAGCTTCCCAACACTGCCTTACACTGCAAGCATTTCACTGTTTTTCTTCAGAAAACATGCTGAAAAAATGGAGGGAAGAGATACTCTTTTATTGTGCATGTTTGCAAGGGAAAAATGCTAAAATAATATTTTATGTTTGTCCAAAAAACATTGATTGATGGTAATGTCCATTAGCTTCTACTCTAGTTGGCATTAGCATCAATTCATGTTCCCTGGAAGAAAATAAAACATTATTTTTGCATTTTTTCTTTCCATATATCAAAAATAAAAGAGTATCTCTTCCCTCCATTTTTTCAGCATGGTCTCTGAAGAAAAATTGTGAAATGCTTGCTGTGTTATTGACTAGAAAAATCCCTCTTTGCCCATTTTGTGGCAGAATTTCAAGTTCTTTGCTGCCTACACTTCCCAGACCTTAGGGAAAATTTCCCCTGACCCACCAGTCACCTCCCCTCAGTCTCCTTCCAACTCACAACCCCTTGGGATGAGCCTAGGTCTACCCTACAGCTTTCCCCCTGTTCCCTTTCACACTCTCACAAGAAGAGTTGCCCACATTGTTTTGGAGCCCACTGCAAGGGGTCTTCAGATCTGGAAAGGAGATCTCTCTGACCTACCCATCAAAGAACCAAACTTGAAGAGCTCTTAGAACCCTTCTGCAGACTTTCTATCTTGTCTTCTGATTTATTCATGCCATCTACTGATCCCAGAGAAATTTCAGAGCCTCGCTCATCAGATTACAAACTACTGCTTGAAGAATCCCTTCCTATATGAGATCCACCCTCTCCATCATTGCTCAATATCCCAGGTGGCTTTGACATTGATGAACCTTTCATTCCACTGCCAGACTGCCAAGAACTATTGCCTTTAACCAACCTCTCATCCTCACCATCCCCATCAGCTTCGACCTTTGCTGCCAAACAACTACTCATACCATCAGAATCAGTTTCCTTTTCCCGCAGTATATTCCTGCCCCTAGTTCAAATCCCACCACAGACTCCTGCTCCAGTTCAGACTCCAGTTCAAAATCTTGTCTTACCACCACCTACATTGATACTGACCTCCATGTCTGCACCCACCACTCACTGTGAAATGCTGCTCAGGGGTTCTAACAAAGCCCCTAAGTTCTCAGGCAAAACTGAAGATATCTGTGCCTACTTTGAAGATGTCAATCAGATCTGCACTGATGCAGGAATTGCCAACAAGAAGCTTAAAATCAAATGGGCCATTCGCTACACTGACCACAACAAGTCTGAGCTCTGGTTGTCCCTCGATTCAGCAGCTAACAATGACTGGGATGCCTTTGTGGCAGAGGTAATGAGCTTCTACCCTGGTGCTGACGTTAAGGGCCACCAATATATGAAAGCTGACCTCAAAACTCTCCTTCACCACCAAGTTCAGAAACCTATGTCCTCCCTCAGTGACCTAGGCAAATATGTTAGGGAATTCCACTGCATCACCCTGATCAACAAAAAGAAGAAGCTGACAGAAGACATCATCAGCGAGAAATTTCTCAAAGGCTTCCCTCCCAGATTCTGCAACACTTTAGCCACCTGCCTCCAACTTAAGGATCTAGATCATGATGTTGACAACCCCTGGCCCTTTGATGAAGTCTACAAGCAAGCCACCTATCTACTAATTGGTGCTCATCAGAATATCACTCAAGTCAACAGTTCAGCTCTATTCCCCAAGTCATATTCACAGCCATCTGCCCCACTGACCATCCTTAAGCAAGAATACATCCAAACCACTGACCAGCAGCAAGTGCCATGTCAGATCCAACCCCAAGACCAACAGTTTCACTGCCCTTTTGATCCATGTTGCTTCTTCTGTGGCAGCACTGATGGCCACAGGACCACTGAGTGTGAACTGTGCCAAGAGTACATCCACCAGGGGAAATGTGTGCTGATAGGTGGTAAAGTATTCATGAAAGATGGCTCTGACATTCCTAGGTCTGCTGCTGGGCAGAATTTCAAAGAAAAGATCAACAACTTCCTAGCCCTTAGAGAATCCATCATGGTGTTGGCAAACCTAGTCTCCATCCAATCCCCAGGTGCTGCTTCATCATCTAGAGGCTGAGATACCCCTCCCCACCTCATCAATACTATGTTCTTTGGCTCTGAGGACTCAGCTGAATTTCAAGTCAAAGTTCACCCCTCATCTTATCTTGTTGACCAGGAGATAGAAGATAATGCCAATGAAGAAGATAAGCATGCCCTTGCTAGAGCATATGCTCAGGCCAAGGAGCTCAAAAATGCTATCAAGAGGAAGAAACCCACCTGCTTCAATGGAGTGGAAATTCCAACTTGTCATCCTTGTAATGCTGCACCTTCGGACCCTACTCCAGTCAACAACACTGCCTCTACTTCCAAGGATCCAGCCTTGTCCAATGAAAATACTGCCAATCCACTGCATAGAAACAATGCCACTGACTCTCCTAATGCTAAACCACAGTCTAACTCTACCCCCCAGTTTTGCTACCAGAGCAGTTTTGACAAAGCCACAGCCACTAAGCACCTTGTCTCCCAAGTGTTAGGGGCCAAGATTGAAATTTTGACTCAAGATCTCCTCACAGTCAACCCTGAAATCCACAAACAAATCAAAGAGATGGCTATGATGAAGAAGATCACTATTGGCAGTCTCGAGACTGTGTCAGACACATCGGCCTCATTGACCTGGGCATCCTATGAGCAATATCTTGCCAAAGATACTGAGGGAAAATGCATCAGTCTAGCCACTGCCCCCCTTCATGCTGTCGATGGGATTCTGATGGACAAACTCAGAGTCGAGTGTATCCTTGATAGTGGATGCCAGGTAGTAGCCCTTAGATGTGAGTTGTGGGAGGCCTTGGGTGCCCCCCTGTGTTCTGACATGCATATGACCCCCGAGGCCACTAATCAATCCAAAGAAAGCACCTTAGGTGTCATAGAGAATGCTTCTGTGTGTATTGGGCCAGTCAAGGCCCATCTACAAATCCAAGTCATTGATTGTGCTCCCTTTGACCTCTTGTTAGGCCACCCATTCTTCTGTCTACTCAGCAGCATCCTCAGAGATTTCCCTGATGGTGAGCAATCCTTAGAGATCTGTGACCCCAACTCAGGGCAGCAACTGTTAATACCAACTCAATCTCACCATTGCTTACATCCCCACCCCCACTTTGTCAACTCAGAGGATGAGGCCAAATATTTCTCTCACCAAGAATACTGCCATCACTTAGAAGGAGTAGAACAGGGTTTTTAATGTCAGTCAATGACTTGCCTGAGGTGCAAGGAGACCAGGACAATGTAGTATCTGTGTGTTCTCTCTATATTTCAGACCCCCCCTCTTTGTCAGATTTTATCTTGTCTCTTCCAACAGACTCTAAAGAAAATACAACTGCAGCATTCCTTCTTGACTATGCCACCCCTAGTGTGCCTTCTCTTGACCCTTATCATTTTAGCTCTGTCTCTTCAAAAGATCCATTTTTGTTTTCAACCAGTACTACCATTTCACTGCTGACACTTTCAGTACTTCGATCTACCTTCAAATTTGATCTGGTCTATCATGTTTTAAAATACAAGCCTGTAGTGAAGAAGGTTTGGCCTATCCTGACTGCAATGCCTGTAGAGTTTTGGGTTGACCATTGGGAGGTTGGTGACCCTCTTGCAGATCTTCCTGTACTACCATACCATCCCCCACCATTCATTCCAGGCTCTAGATTCATGGCAGTAAGAGCAGAAGAGCTTGACCTCGACCCTGCCAAGTTTCTCTGGCCTGTGGAATTGGAACTTGTTCACTGGCTAGTTCATACCCACGAGACCACTTTTGCATGGGAGACCTCAGAATGAGGTACTTTCCAAGAAGACATGTTTCCCCCCCTTGAAATTCTGACATTGCCACACAAGCCCTGGGTCAAACACAATATCCCTATCCCACCCACTATCTTTTGAGACATTGTACAGATTATCAAGGAGAAAGTCACCACCAGTGTCTATGAGCCCTCTACTTCATCTTACTGATCCAAGTGGTTCTGCATAGTCAAGAAGGATGGAAAATCACTACATCTAGTCCATGATTTGCAGCCCCTAAATGCAGTTTCTATTCAGGATTTGGCTGTTCCCCCCTTCATCAACTCAATTGCTGAAGCCTTTGCCTGTCACTCAGTCTATGGCATTCTAGATCTGATGGTTGGCTACAACCACTGCACCATCCATGATGATTACTGCAACCTGTCATACCCATGCCTCGTTCTGGCCCTCCTCCATTCCCCCAGGCCACCCTGACAACCCTAGACCCACTTCCTAGTACACCCGACCAGTTACTGCCCCTACCTGACACTGACTGCCATGCATATCACATGGCCAACATATCCACCTGCCTCCCTGCAGTTGGCATTGGTTGGCACCCTTCGGCATCAGTCAGCATCTGTCAGGCTTACCATGTGACAACCACCAACATTACTCAGCATCACACCTTGGTCAGGTGACCTCCCTATAGGGGTTGATTCTCCTCTTGCACCACAGGGTCATTGCCTCTTTAGGCTTTTGGCCCACTCTCTGATTGGCTATTGGCTGAGCGCTGTGAGTTGATGTGTGGATCAATGGCAAAAACACCAAAAACCCAACACAAAGACAATTGCTGAGTTGGTGGTTTTCCTACATGGGCTTTGGCTTGAGGGATCTGTTTAAAATAAATGGGGGAGGGGTTCCATGCACCTAGAGGGGCTAGGGCAGAGGGTATGGGTGCTCCTGACAAAGGGGGAGCAAGGGAAGATGGAAAAAGCAAGGAGAATAGGCTGCTCTGAGCCTAGAAGCAATGTAGAACAATGAAGAGGACAGTAAATAGACCCTTAATGGTGCCTCAGATACTGCAGGAATAGAGATGATGATGATGAGCTTAGAAGTGACAATGATTGGGCCTAATAGGTAGGCAATTGAGTGGACTGTTGAATAGGCAATTAAGTGGGCAAGTAGCTGCTTGATTGCTGTCAATGTATTGGTACTTTATATACAAAAGAGTAGCATAGCCTGTGGTAAACATAGAGCAATACTTTGTCATGAGTTCATAAGTGATTTGTAAAGGGATTGGTGAAGGATTGGTAAGGCATAGTAAGGCTTGGTAAGAATGAGTAAGGACAGTAAGTGATTGGTAAACAAAATCAGTAAGCATGATGAAGATTATCACTAATCAATTTGAAATGGGATGAATCATCAAAGGAATGGATGAATAATGCAAAAGGGGAATGAGTAAGTGCACTGGTCACTGCTGATTAAGGGATATGACTGCAAATGAGTCATAGTGACTCCTAGATCTGAGATCTAGATGCATTAGGGTGATTTGCTGTGCGTCCAAATGAAGAATGGTGGGGATTTCTGCCAGGGGCCAATTTTGGGGGTCTCCAGGGTAGTCAGGGCATAGGATTTTGCAACTTTCCCCCTCTCCTCCTCTCTGTAAAGCAACCTGCATCAATTGCAGCTAGTGTTCTGGAGGGTTTGAGGAGGAGGAAGGGCCATCTTCTCCCATAAGAGCAGGGAGAAGTGTCTCAAATTCATCATGGATGTGATCAGATAGACTGGATGACAGTAATTGGTATTGGACCTGTCACAATTTTGGAAGAACAAAGGATGAGATTGAGAGGTAGACATTGCAGGGCACAGGGACAAAGGATCCATATGCTTCTTTGACTGGACAGACTGAAACAACCACATATGATTTTTCAAGCCTGATAACAGACCTGAGACAACCAAAGAAAGTCCTCCTTGATGTCAGACTGACAAGGAGAACTTGCTGTCCCAAAGTGATAGGATGGGAGGTCATGGATGAGGGAGGGATGAACCATCCCTTAATCAGCAGTGACCAGTGCACTTACTCATTCCCCTTTTCACATTGTTCATCTGTTCCTTGATGACTCGTTCCATTTTCAAATAGATTAGTGATAATCTTCATCATGCTTACTGATTTTGTTTACCAATTGCTTACTGTCCTTACTCATTCTTACCAAGCCTTACTATGCCTTACCAATCCTTCACCAATCCCTTTACCAATCGCTTATGAACCCATGACAAAGTATTGCTCTATGTTTACCACAGGCTATGCTACTCTTTTGTATATAAAGTACCAGTATGTCAACAGCAAAAAAAAAGCTACTTGCCCACTTAATTGCCTACTCAACAGTCCACTCAATTGCCTACCTATTAGGCCCAATCATCATTGCTTCTAAGCTCATCATCATCATCTCTATTCCTGCAGTATCTGAGGCTCCATTAAGGGTCTATTTACTGTCCTCTTCATCATTCTACATTGCTTCTAGGCTCAGAGCAGCCTACTATCTTTGCTTTTTCAGTCTTCCCCTGCTCCCCCTTTGTCAGGAGCACCCATACCCTCTGCCCTAGCCCCTCTAGGTGCATGGAACCCCTCCCCCATTTATTTTAAACAGATCCCTTGAGCCAAAGCCTGCATAGGAAAACCACCAACTTGGCAATTGTCTTTGTGTTGGTTTTTTTGGTGTTTTTGCCATTGATCCACATGTCAACTCACACCAGTGGACCCTTTTGGCCCATGGCACCACATATGCTCTCACCTGTTCTTAGTGAAGGTGAACAGTCCTACTGGGCTGCAGTGGATGATTTGTTGGATGTGTTTAGCCAAGTCCAACTCAACCCTGCTGAAAACAGGTGGGTCTTTCATCCCTCCCTCACAGTTGTTTATTGATTGTAGCAGTGGTACAACTTCATCTTTGTCTGGAAATTTGTGATTAGCTACTTGCAATTACTGCTGAAATTGTGTCCACCTTTAACCATGATGAATGCAAGGCTGATATTCTTTCTCTTTTGAACCCATGCACCTGTATGCTAAGAGGTTGGTTTGCATATGTGCATGCTGCTGCTTGCTGCATATGAATGGGTGCAAAAGTATTAGCATCATAATTGAATATTTGTGGCCATGCAACATTGTCGAATTCAACAAACCAAACTGGTACAGTCTAATCACCTGTCACGTCTGTGACACGTGACTACTGTCCAGGTCGAACTCTGGATAATATTAGATGAGTTCTAGGTTTTTGGTACTCTGTTCCATGACAGCACTCCATCCTATTCTTGTTCTTGCCCTTTGTTCCGTTTATAGTTTCTATGTTTAGTAATAGTTTCCCTCACTTCATTTTCAGTTATCGTTCTGGCCTTTGATGACTAATCGCCCCGCTTTCTGGTTGACCAGTGACTACTGGCTTAGCTTACTAATACCTTACTAATATCCTCAGTCATCCGCATTGCTCTCCGGTAGTCCGTATGTTCCAGACATTGCCTTCAAACATTCTCTGTAGTATAAAAGTCCTGTACATACTTCATTATACCTCAGTTTGAATATCGAATAAGATACTCTTTGATCTCACTCGATTCCAGTAACCTTCTGGATAGATCCGACCCCCAGAACTCTGCAAGTCTAGTATACAAGGTTGTGTACTAAACTCTGACATTCTGGACTTTCGACCTAACATCACTCCCTGACCTTGGACCCCCTTGGAGACCGTAGAGAACCAGTCTTGACATCACCACAGCATATAATGTAAGATCAAACATCAGGCAATGACTACTAGGCAGTAGAGAAGCTAACAATGGCAGTCATGTCTCAAGCATACTTGCAGGGTTTGTTTCAAATGATGCCAGCAGTGTATAGCAACTGATAGCAAACTGATTCGCTATGGCATTTGCTATCACCAAATCATACACTTGTAAATTCAGTAGTTAGTGGCAACACTAGCCTTGTGTCACAATGTCAGATTTAAGTCCAGTGCACTAGGGCAGCAATGAGACAAGCCTCATGGAGTGTCACACTTCAGATCTGACTTTGAGCTCAAAGTGCAGAATTTGTGTAGATGTTTGTTAGATATATAGATTGTGTACAAAAAGAACTACACCATGAAGTAGTAATGAGCTTCAGAAATTTGAGACAGGGGGAAAATGGGGGCATAGTCATCTAATTTGACTTCGAAAAAATGAAGTTCAGTTAACAAGGATGTGAGTAAGTCAAACACCTGTTCATAAGAGTCCATAACCTTGTAGCCTACACCCCTGAAGCCTTTGCATGTAATACTCCTCAAAAGCCAAATGAGCCATCTCCCTTCCTCAATGTGGACCTCACATTGCAAAAAGAACAAGTCAGTTGCAAGCCAGCCCTCTTGCTGTGCATGCTTAAGTTGTTCATGGAACTTCTTCAGCCAGGTCGACTCTGCCCCCCATTCAGATTTCCAATCGGTGATGAGCTGCCTTACTTTTTCAAGTGAGGGAAGTTTGGAACATGCTAAAGGGTGTAAGTATGAGTCAGGGTCTGTGTCTGGGGACACTCCAAGTGCAGTCGATGTTGAATTGTGGGTGGTAGCCTCATCTTCCACAATGTGTTTCCTAACGACAGAATTAATCTATGGACATAGATGGGGGCAGATACTTATCTAGCCCTGTTCCTACAAGCATGGATGGATCACAGTAGACAGGATCGACCACTAGCCAACCTACCTGGTGGCACAAAGTC
Source organism: Pisolithus microcarpus (assembly GCA_024613185.1). NCBI lineage: Eukaryota > Fungi > Basidiomycota > Agaricomycetes > Boletales > Pisolithaceae > Pisolithus > Pisolithus microcarpus. The sequence continues at coordinate 462,543 of JANFAI010000032.1, forward strand.
TTGCTTTTTCCCTCTACTCTTCTTGCACTCTGAAAATGTGGGTCATACTTGGTATCAAAGGAGATAAAAAATATATGTGGTACCCCAGCTTTGATAGCCAGTGTTCAGTGGCTGTGCATTGCTTATCTGGCTTCATTAGAGTACATGAAACTCTCATGTATGAGCATCAAAATTCTAGGTGCCACAGTTTGAGTTTACACTTGTTCCAAAAGATACTACAGGGATATACATCAAACTTACCTGGTGAGACTTGAGAAGAGGGCATTGTAAGGACACTGACTGCCAGAGATGCTTACTACCACTTGGTGTCTCACTCAGGAATTTCTCCAGATCACATGACCATGCCTCATTGTAAAGAGGGGGAGTAGAGACAGTCTACATCCTGTGCATCCATGTGTCCCTGTCTCTTCCATCTCTGTCATTGGAACTTACATTGTCAAAAGGATTCAGGTACTGTGCTATTTTCCAATGAAGCTGGCTGGGTATTGACAGTCAGTATCTAGGAATCTATTGGATGGGTTTACATGCAGTCCTCAATAAGGCTCCCCACCTCTCCAATTCTTGCCCACTGTAATTATAAGGGTAGTATTGTGATAATGAAGGATCTAATTTTTCAGCCTCCAACTAATTTGCAGATACTGTGATATGAAGTCATGTACACCAGTGCTTCAGTTGCACACCTAATGTTGGCATGTAGACAGCATGGTGTCCACTTCAACCATGGTAAGTGTAGTCGATGCCAATCCATAAGCTCTAATATCATATCATATAGTTCCCAAAGGTTTGTGTGTGGTTATATCAAGCTACTGTTATAGCACCCAGTCGTCCCAATGGCAGGACAGGCCAATGTCACTCACTCAATATTGCACTGTCAAAATTTTCTCTTTTTTCCAGGTTTTGGAGACATGGTGCAACACTGTAGACTTAGCACCTCAACCCTCTACCAATAGCATGGACCACTACATTTTTACCTTCCCCCCCACCACATTTGACTCTGCAGACAATTCTACTTGTCCAACATCCCCAGCACTCACTTCATATGACTACCAGAACCCATCTCATGCATCTTTTCCTCCCGATGCTGTACAACCCACTCCCCAACTTTTGACATCCCCCGACCCATCCTATGGTTATCCTGCATTGGACCCTGCCCTTTTAGCCATTTCAATTCCTCAGTCCCAGTCTTCTCTGCCTTCAAAGCCTACCCTGCCTGCACCTGCTGTCCAAGTAGCAGTACCCACTGATGACCCTGCCCCCCATGCCACAGTCAAGTGCCACCCCAATGCCAGCTTGTTGAATATACCCTCTACACCTGGCAAGTCCACTCCTCCCTCAAACATCACCACTGTACCTGGTGTGATTAAGCCCAGTACCCTTCCTGACAATAGTACACTGGGCAGTTTCAACAGTGGAGTCTCAATAGTTCTACAGTCTACCTGCAGGTAACAAGTCCACCTGGGCTGCTCAGAACCTGGGATGGCCCATTATGCAGTCTCATCAGCCCCTCTCTGCTGTGGAGAAGGAGCATCAGGGCACATGCAGCATTGAGGCAAATATCTGCAGCACAATGAAAGGATTGTGATGCACTTCTGAGCGAAGCAATCTGCTCACTAGCCAATGAATTGGAAGCAAAGGTACAGGTGATAGCTACTACACATAATGTTATGCACAAGAAGGTCAAGCAGCTGCTAGGTGGTCACAAATATTATCAGAACCCACACAGTACTCAACTAGCAAATGCCATTATTCATGACAAGGTGCATGAGGTTAATGAAGGTGATTTCCTGGTTTATTGTCTTTCAGTTCCAACTTACATATGTCAGGTCGCACATGTGGGGATAAGCTCTCTCTCCAGCAGATTTGGGACCTAGCAAAGGTTGACCCTAAGTACCAGGAGATGACTCAAGATGAAAAGGATGAGCTACTGCATGCTCTCACCGAATATTGAGCTCTAAAGAATGCAAGTATTCATACAAACTCAGCAGTGGTGTGCAATGTCCAGTTGACATTGGAGCATGTTTTTAAAATAGTGAGTCACATGTCTTATTCTAATGACATTGGACTAACTCATAATAGCTTGATGGACTTGCTCTCCAGACTGGACTATATGTGTGCCTCTTCGCTACTTGTGGACATGTCTATGATTCTTCTCAACCATTCTGGTACAGGATGGATAATGTGATGGACTTTTGGGAGGATGTGATGAATGTTGGGCCTGATGAACTTGTTTGTAAACTGGAGCAGTGGGCATGCAGGCAGGGGAAAAGTAAGTGTAGAGTATGGTGAAATGGCTGCTAACAATTGCATCATATTGCTCTTACAGACATCAAGGAGTGCAACTCAGTGGAGGGCATGCAGCAACTGTGTGCCCACATTCTTATTTCTGGTCTTCATGCATACTCTTCTACACTGTTTAACAGACTATCTCACATGCACACAGGTGTTGTTGCCAAGAAAAAAATTCAAATCAACTTCATCAATTTTGAGGTGGCCATCAAGGAGAAATACAGTATCAATCTATGTGACTGGCCAGAAGGTGTCCCTTTCCAGTCTCCCCATGCCATAACAAGTGCTGAGCACCTCTGGACTCTTTGTGATGCTTTGAAAGCAGGTACATGTCAGTGGGCATACATGTCTAGGCAGCAGCACCTGGAATATCAAGATTGACTTAAGGAGTGGCAAAGTGCCAGGGAGGTGGTTGGGAAACCTTGCAAGAAGTGTTCTGATATGGGCAGGAAATGATGCTGTACAGGACGAGGGAAAGGTCCAAAAAGTGCTGCAATTATCAATTCATCATGGGAGGAAAGCAGCTCCACCTGCAAAGAAGATGACATGTGATGTCTTGTGAGTTCCATGAGTTCTTGTTTACCATATGTTGGTACTCAACCATACACCCTTACCACAGGATTTACTTGCTGTCAGCCCTTCAATATTACTTAGTGATGTGCCACATTCAAATTAAAACATTCCATTTGCATTTGCTCCCCATTTTCTGTGTTACAGCATGATCCTAGTAGTACTCTCTGCAGGTATGAGCATCTTCATCAGCAAAACAACCCTTGTCTGTGGAATGTTGTAGCCTCTGCACAGCACTCTGTACAGAAAGGTAGTGAGAACTACAGAACCTACACATCAGCAAACCAGATGTTTCCCCCCCAGCTTTCCAGTGCTCCCAGGACTTTTGAAAAATGATTCCAGACCTCCCAGACCCTCCCAGACCTGCCCAGACCCTCCAACCCTCCAGGTGCACAGCCACAGTGAGAACAAAAGTTGTAGCCCATGATCACAGGACCATGGGAATATGATTACCTCAGCAATATCTCCTTTTTGGGGTGAGATATTTGCAAAGTTCAGTTGGAGTCACAGTTTGTCAAAAACAAAAAGTGGCTGTACAGTGATGATGTCATAACAAAAGTTGTAGGGCTGGATCACAGGATCATGGGAATATGCTTATCTCATTGATATGCCCAAAAATGGGTGAGAAAAATGCAAAATACCGAAAAAATTGGACATCTCAAAAATTAAATTTCAAAGATGTCATAATAAAAGTTGTAGTGCCTGACTAGAGGACCCCAGAGGTATGCCTATCCCATCCATACCTGCAAAAATGGTTGAGATACAGGCAAAATACAATTAGTGTAGTGTAGTGTACATTTTATTACCAAAAGTGTAGTGTTGTGGCGCATTTTTGATTACCTAATGAGTGTAGTAAACTCTGCTTCTTTGACTACCAAATAAGTGTAGTGTTGATTAGTAATTGACTAGCAAAGTGTAGTGTAGATTTGTATTACCAAAAGTGTAGTAAACTCCGCTTTTTTGACTACCAAATAAGTGTTGTGTTTGATTAGTAAAGTGTAGTGTAGACTATTGATTAGCAAAAGTGTAGTAAAGTCCGCATTTTTGACTACCAAATAAGTGTAGTGTCTTGTAGTGTTTGATTAGCAAAGTGTAGTGTACATTTGGATTACCAAAAGTGTAGTGTTGTGGCGCATTTTTGACTACCAAATAAGTGTAGTGTTTTGTAGTGTTTGATTAGCAAAGTGTAGTGTAGATATTTGTATTACCAAAAGTGTAGTAAACTCCGCATTTTTGACTACCAAATAAGTGTAGTGTTTTGTAGTGTTTGATTAGCAAAGTGTTGTGTAGATGTGTATTACCAAAAGTGTAGTAAACTCCGCATTTTTGACTACCAAATAAGTGTAGTGTTTTGTAGTGTTTGATTAGCAAAGTGTTGTGTAGACTATTGATCAGCAAATGTGTAGTAAAGTCCGCTTTTTTGACTACCAAGTAAGTGTAGTGTTTTGTAGTGTTTGATTAGGAAAGTGTTGTGTAGACTTTTGATTAGCAAAGTGTAGTGTACATTTGTATTACCAAAAGTGTAGTGTTGTGGTGCATTTTTGATTACCAAGTAAGTGTAGTGTTGTGTAGTTTTTGATTAGCAAAGTGTTGTGTAGATGTGTATTACCAAAAGTGTAGTGTTTTGTAGTGTTTGATTAGCAAAGTGTAGTGTACATTTGTATTACCAAAAGTGTAGTGTTTTTGTAATGTTTGATTAGCAATGTGCAGTGTGCATTTGTACTACCAAAAGTGTAGTGTTGTGCCGCTTTTTTGACTACCAAATATTTGTAGTGGGACTAGGCATTGTAGTGTAGTGTTGATTAGCAAAAAAGCGTAGTCATGATTAGCTTTGTTGTGTAGTTGGCACAGCCACTAATAGCTTGAAATTTTGCAAAGTCACAAAAATACCCCAAAATGCGATCACGCCTTTTGTGCAAGCAGCCAAAGCTGACCAAACAAAGCCCAATTCCTACCATGGGGGGGGGGGGGTATGCTATTAGTCCACTACTACCAACTATTTCATTAGCAAGAAAGTGTAGTAGTGGGTAGTAGTATTAGCAAAAAAGCGTAGTAGTATTAGGAAAAAGCGTAGTAGGTAGTAGTATTAGCAAAAAAGCGTAGTGGTATTAGGAAAAAGTGTAGTATGTACTAGTGGTATTAGGAAAAAGTGTAGTAGGTAGTAGTATTAGGAGAAAGGGTAGTAGATAGTAGTATTAGGAAAGTGTAGCAGGTAGTGTTATTAGCAAAAAAGCATAATACTATTAGGTTATCATGTGGTAGTACTTGGATTTGAATATATTACTACTTTGATTTGATTTCTGTGTGATGGAGTGATAGTCCTATTAGTGTGAAAGCATAGTGGGATTAGCAAAAAAGCGTAGTAGTTGTATTAGCAAAAAATGGTAGTGGGATTAGCAAAAAAGCATAGTAGCTGCATTAGCAAAAAACGGTAGTGGGATTAGCACAAAAGCATAGTAGTGGTATTAGCAAAAAATGGTAGTGGGACTAGCAAAAAAGTGTAGTAGTGGTATTAGCAAAAAATGGTAGTGGCATTAGCAAAAAAGCATAGTAAAAGTATGGACAGAGGTGATGGGCTGGGATTCTGGGAACTCTGGAACCCTGTCTGGCCAGTCCTGGCCAGAGGGGGACCTTTCTGGGTGAGCTGGGAGTCTGGCCAGCTCTGGCCAGGTGATGTCTAGTTTGCTGATGCAGAGAGTGACATTTTGCTGATGTTGTTTCTCTATGGTGTACAGTGGCCATGATATGGGGGTTGTGAACATTGGAGGTGACATGAAGTCTGGTGGAGATTGCCAAATGTGTGGGAATTGTGCAGTGCCACTTAGCACAGTGATAGGAATTAAAAACTTATTGCATTTGGTTATGTAGCAGACCTTGCCAAGAGACATTGGGTAAATGTAAGTACCGCATGACCATGAAAGTCCAGTTGTCATACATTGCATAGTGGTCAAGATATGTGAGCTTGCTGTCATCAACAGTGATGGGAGGTGCTGGGGACAACACATCACAGGTGTGGGAAGCATCAGGAAATGTTGATGACAAATCTCCACCCACACACCATGCATTGATCACTCTAAGTGTCTAAGTACCACATGGTATTAATTAATTATTCATTAAATACAAGTACTGCATGATGGGTACTACACAGCTGTGAAGGTCCAGTGGCTGTACATTGCATAGGTGTTGAGATATGTGAGCTCGCTGTCATTGATGGCAATGAGAGGTGCCAGGGATGACACATCATGGGCATGGGAAACATCAGAAGACAATGATGACAAATCTCCATCCATGCAGTACAGGTTGTTCACTCTAAATGTATTTAAGTACTCCACAATAATAATTAAATATTCATTAAGGTTCATGTACTGCATGGTGGTGAAAGTCCAGTGGCTGTGCATTGTGTAGTTGTCAAGATGTGTGAGCTTGCTGTCATTGACAATGATGAGGGGTGCCAATGACATAGTGAACCTCGTCCTGGTGTCTCTCATTGACATCCTGTCTGTACATGGGTCCACATATGTTCATACTCTACTATGCTGACTAAGCCTCTTGGAACCTTGCCTGACTGCAGCTCCCCCTACTCCATGTGCCCCCTTCAAAAAATGATGACATCCATGTTGTCCACACATCCTCTCTAAGTTCTTTGCTGCTGCAGCTCATCAGGTGGCTCCTCTGACATGTTCTGCCATGCACTTTGCCCCTCAATCATCTCTCCTTTGACCTTCTCCTCCTCTACTCCTTCATTGCCCACTCCCTCTTGTTCACCTGCTGTCCTATCTTCCTCTTCAGCTTGTTCCCTGCACTTCCTCTTGTATTCTTGTTGGTCTTTGTACAACTGTGTCCCTTCCCTTGGTACAAAGGCACATAGGCATCAGGCACTGTACTCACCTGAGACTGGGTCACCTGTTAGCATTTCTAGTCTGTAGGAGTTCCTTAGCTGTGTTGTTACTCTGTACAGCCATGACCACTTAGGCAAGATTTTCTGTTCTGTCTTGAACATGTAGTTGAGATTGCTTCAGTATACCTGCACAAGCTGTCCCCTAGTGAAAACAGTTTCAGCCTGATGTCTTCTTAACACATGGCAGTCAAACACTGTTTTTTGTTTGATGGCATGCCTGACAGCTTCATCATATCCATCAAGTCACTGCTGGGTGGCATATGCCATGTGGACTGCTGCATCTGTTAAGGTTAGTCCCACCATGCTATTTTTTAGTTCCATGCATTTGGTATCAACTACCAGTCTGAGCAACAACTCCTTTGGTATATGTTTAAGGGATGGTAGGATGCAATTGTTTAATGTGTGGACTGCATCATCGAGGTGGTCTGGCCATGTTCTTGGGAGTTTTTCCCAGTTGTTGATTGCTGCATTGTCCTCCCTGATGTCTGGGGCACAAAGTCATTTGAGTATGTGTAACAGCAGTTTGTTGGTACCTTCCACTAAGCCATTGATCCATGGTGAGTATGCTGCTATGACATGGTGATTGCAAGACCACTTAGTGCAATAATCTTTGACCATTTCATTGTTGAAATGTCATCCCCCATCTGTCATGAATGTTTCGGATGGTGCAAAGTTGTTGAAGATCGTGGTGAGGCTGTCCACCATGGTTTTTGCTGTCCTGGCTGTCTTGAACTTTGTTACCCTTAAGTGCTGTGAAAATGTGTCCAGAAACAACCCCAGAGTATGGTAGCCACCCTTGCCAGCTGGCATTGATAGGTAGTTGCCTACCAGTAGCTCAAATGGGTGTCATCTTGTCACTGGTTCAAGTAGAGCATTTATTTTCAGAGCTCCAAAGTTTTTGCACTTTGCACACTCCTGCACTGCTTCCATGATAGAAACATCTAGTTTTGGGGAGTAGAACCTGTCAGTGATCATGATCTTTAGTGCATCCCTCCCCCAGTGGCCTCTGGATTCATGTATGTGCTTTGCTTCTTTTCTTGCCTCCTCTCATGTGATGCACTCTGTCTTGTGCCTTGGTCTGATGCTTGTACCCCTGTGTATTCTCCATAGTTTGCCTTGGTCAACTAGATATTGCAATGCTCTGTGCCATGCTCTGCTATGGTTTCATATGGGAGTGTCAGTATCTGTGTTGAGTATGGTGTCAATTACCTCTAAGAACAAGGGTTCCTGTTTGAAGCATTCCCTTGGGTCTTGGTTGTCCTTGGGTAGCTTCTCAAGAGCGAACATGTCATTTATTAGACCCAATGTCACCTCTGGGCTGGGGTTGACTGTCCATTGGCTATCATCAACATCAGTTGCTTTGTGTTTGGTGTTGTCCCATTGACAGCTTAGTCCATCTGCTATGACATTTAGTCATCCTGGTACATGCCTCACCGCTATGATGTTGTGCGCCATAATTCCATCTCTCCATCTAGTGTGTACTGCAGATATTTGGTCATTAAACAGGATGTCCTTCAGTGCCTTGCAGTCCATCTCTATTTCCACTGGGAACCCCCAGATTATATCTGAAAAATGGTCTAGTCCAAATTTCAGTGCTGCAAACTCCAGTAGAAATGGTTTGTAATTTCACTCAGCTGATGATGTTCACTTTGACACAAAGGCTATTGGTACTGTTCTGCTAATGGTTTTGCCACTGGGAGTTCTTGTTTTGATTGTGTCAATATGGCACTGAACCCTTCTTGGCATCCATCTGTGGTCACTATGAATGGTGTGCCATCATACTGCAGTGCATGGAGTGTGGGCTGGCTGGTTAATGCAACCTTCAACTTCATGAATGCCTCCATGTGTTTACAGTCCCATTTCCCTGATAGCTTATGGTTAGTCATCGCTCTACATTATGTAGCTTTTGAGAGGGGCTTAGGTATTTCCACTTCTTTGATAAGATCATGTAGTGGTCCTTCCATTTTGGTGTATCCATTGATGAGGTCTCTGAAGTGCCCTGTGAGTCCTAAGAATGACAGCAGATTAAGTGCTGTGTTGGGCTGTTTCCAGTTGATGACTGCCGATAGTTTTGCCATGTCTGGTTGGACTCCTTGTGGGCCTACTGTGGCTCCTGCGAATGTCATCTCTGACATGAAGAGCCTACATTTGACTGGTGATAGTGATAGTTTGTATTTCCTGCAGCATGTGAAGACTTGCCTTAGTTTCATTGTCATCCCTCCAAATGTGTTGTCGCTGCACCCTCCATCATTGACAAAGAGTTCCATTATGTTGTTGGCAAGTATGTCTTGTAGGCATCCGATTGCCATTGCTGAAAAGATTGTTGGTGCACCTGTCCAGCCCATCGCCATCATTTTGTACCAGAAGTAGCCCTGTCCATCTACAAAAAACATGAAGTACAGTTGCCATTTCTCTGGTATTTTGATAGCATAGAAGCCTGATGTGAAGTCAAACACTGATACACACTTGTGCCCACTTAATCATTGCTGTTTGGCTCTTATGTCTCCTTGGAACATTGGTGGTACTTGCATGACCTTGTTGAGTTCAGCAAAATTTTGTGTTACCTGCCATTTTGGTGCCTCTCCTGGTATCCACACTATCTCCTCCTCCAGTTTGAACATGTCCAGCTGGTCTTGGAATGGGCATGGTATGTTTGCTTCCATGCATTGTCTGTTCAGTTCTTGTTGTAGATCTTCGATCGACATGCCCCTGCTAGCATCATGTGCTTTCTGTGTGAGTACTGTTGGTGTGACATGTTTAATGTGCAGTATGTCTGCATGCTCAATTAGGTCTGCATCAAGCATTTGATCAACCCATTTATTCATGAACTGCCTTTGGGGGCATTCATTGGTCTTTGGCATACTGTGGTGTGGAAGGTTACATCATCCTTGATGTTCAAATCGATTTTTTCCCCCAGTATTGGCAGGACTTTGCTGAGCATACATGCAAATACATCTGCAAATTCTGTCAGCAACTTGTTGACCTCTTCCCTTTCACCTGCCATCAGGTTGTTGCCTGTCTTGACATTCTGCAGGATGTACTTGACTCGCTTTGGTGTGAATGGGTTTGTTTGCCTAGTGAAAACATTACTGGTCTACTTTGTTTGCAGAGCATCCACCTTGCTTGTTTCATATACCACTTTATTCCCTGTTTCACTTGTAGCAGGTGGGCAGGTGATTATGAATTGGTTGTGTAGCATCATGGTTGTGTTGCCATCTGTGATCGTCACCTTGTCTGTGGCATAATTATGGACTGCCTTGAATGCCTTGAGTAGTGGTTTTCCAAAGAGGAAGGACCATCTGCCTGCACTGTCGAAGACCTCGAAGGTTCCAGTGACTTTGGCCCCTTTGATGTTGATTGTTCCTGTCCATGTTGCCTCTGATGGGACAACCACTCCATTTGCCATACATAATGCTTGTTTCGATGGTTGCCATCCTTTTAGGGTATGCTTGACTTCATTGAACATAGACAGTGCCATTACACCAGTCATGGCTCCATCATCAAATAATGCACATAATTGTACTTTCATACCATCATGGTTCATTAGTGTGATCAGGTGTATGAATGGGACAGATTTGCTTGTTGTGTCTGGTATGCTGTGTTGCATTTCTTGCACTGCAGAGTACAGATCAATAATGCCTGGTTTGATGCATTGTACATGCAAGTGGTGTGACACTACCATAGATACATCGAGCCCTGGGGTCGTTGTGCTGTCCTTCACAACAACCCTGCCTCATTTCCCTGATTGTCTAGTGCTATGAGTCTGACATGGTATGCAGTGCTCTTATTGAATGGCCCCAAGGTTCTGTTGCATAACACCCTGCAAGCTGTTTCATTGTGGCTTAGCCTTGCTGGGTCTCCTTCAGGAATGGGCAGTTTCTGCTTCCATGGCCATGTGAACTGCATCTGAAGCATTCCCCTGAGCATATTGCTGCTGTCCCTGGCCTGAGGGGGTATGGTGTATGCTCCATGATTGGTGTCATCTCCCCATGTTTTGCTGTCCATGCAGTGAGTTGTGCTGAATATTTCTTTTGACCCTCTTCATCAGCTTGTTGGTGTGGGAACTGCTCCAGTGCTCTTCACACCATTTCCCTAGCTTCTTCCATTGGCAGTGCATATGGTAAGCCACATCATGGGGTTTGTTGTAGGGAGAACCTTGTTGCTGAAGGCATTATCAGGGGCATTGCACATGGAGTGTTACAGGACATGGCTACTTGCCCTATTGTGAGGTGTTGTAGCTGCACTGTTAGATCTGCCATCACTGCCTGTTTCACTGCCTCCATCCTTTGGAGCAGCTTCTGATCCCTCACTTCCTCATTTCTTTTCCTTTCCTCTATGTCCTCTCTCTCCTGCTTCAACTTCATCATGTTTACTTCCTTTACCACTTTTGTAAGTGCTGCCTAGTCCACATATTCATCATTCAGTTGCATCCATAGCATCAGGAAAATTTTAATGAAATGATAATGTTATATAAGACTTTATCTACCCTGTAAAGCCCTATAAGGTATATCATAATGACATACACATTGGTAATGCTATATAATCTCTGGGAGCCTTGGCAGCATAGGTCAAAAGTAATCATTCAGGTAGAGTGGATCATATGTATCAGAATGTGAACAGTAGATCATATATGTCTTTCATTATCAGACATTACCAACAATTGCCATTGACACCATCAACAGCTTAAAAATAAAAATAAAAATTGCTATTCCAACCTTCAATTGAACTTATCAATCATGCTATTACAAGAAAGCAATTTCATTCAATATCAATTACATAATGAGTACCTACTGAGTACACTACTAAGTATGATGAGCTACTTAAACCCCCAAAAAAGCAAAAATAAAACAGAGAAAGACACTCACAAATCACTTCACACAAGGCTACACTTACCTGGATATGAACCCTAAGACTTAGAGTCTTAGAGTGACTCTTGCCCTGAGGTAGAACTCAGAGACAAGAGTGAAGAAGAGAGAGAAGGGGAGAGAGGATGAGTTTATATAACATGTACTATACAGTCATTACAAAGACATTCCCACACTTGTGGCTGGGGAAGAGTTGTTCAAATGATCATAAAATGACATAGATGACAAGACTAGATATTGATGATCAAAGTGAAATCAGACTGAAAAGAATATTGTCATTCATATCATGATGATATTATCTGATGAGCAATTATAATGTACTGTCAACTACATAGCATTATTGTATATGGCATATCAGCTCTTGTCATCATTATATCATGATGATAAAAGTATTGTAATTCTTATATCAGGCCTATATGCAGTTGACCAGATAGTAAAATGTCTGTCAGGTTATCTAATGTATTATCTGGCTACTATCATTATGATTTGTAGATGATCATGCCTTATACACCATTATCCAATTCATATCAGACAGATAACTACTTACCATAATTAACTGGGAATACCAGCACTTCAACCCCCCCCCCTGATGCTCTCTGATGTGTGCTCCCTCCATGCCCACTAACATCAGAGCAGCAGATCCAGAGGGGCCAGGAGCAAAGCATTTGACAGTATGAAATGCAGTTCAAGGAACTGCAAAAACAGTTTGAGGTGAAAGACTAACACAAATCATTACCTGTCACCAGGTATTAATGCACTGCCCCCAGCTCAACATGCGATCTTAGTTTGACAGCCTGCAAGCCACTAGAATGACTGAAATTGACACCCATGTATGAGAAGAGGTCACCAGGCTGAGTTCTACACTGCAGGTATGTCAAACATAAATGTTCTGTGCTCAATGCTAAGGTAAAAAGTAGCCAGAAAAAGAGAGGGAACTTGCCAACATCGAGCAGCACTATGCATGGTTCAGGAGACCCTGTGAGCTACTCTCTGTATGAGATAGGCTAATGTTACTCAAGTACCACATATGACAGGCTCCTGTTGCAAAACACCTCAATGCCAAAATGGACCCCCTGGCAGGACCACTTCCAACCCATCCTCGGGCCAACACACTGTCTACCCCAAATCTAGATGCAATTAAGCAAATCAGGAAAAGTTGAGGGATCTCAAAGTGAACACAGCTCATTGGAGTTGAAATGGATGTAAGACCATCCCTGTTGTAGGGCAAATAAATGTAATACTAATTCTTACAAGAACAATGGCCTTGACCCCAGATCCACATTGCCCAAGGGATGTGAAGAGGTAGGAGGAGAGGCAACATTTGGCACTTGGGATGACCAGCACAACCTACCACCAGTGTCTTCAATGGTGGAAGCTGCCACCAAAAGTGTCAAGATGGGTCTCTGACCTCTTTTGGAGAGTGGGGGCCACTTTTCAGCTGCCTCTTCAATATAGTCATCATCTTTTCTGATGGGCCAGGCTTCTTGAACACAGTGTGCTTGAAATTTGTGAAGGAGGAAACTAAGTATGAAGGAATTCTATGGCGGCAAGTGATTCCATGTCAAATTGAATGTGACATTGTCCATGTTGGGGCTGGGCCCATCTTCATACTCATAGGCATGGACATCAGCAGCTTTGGCTGGTTCATGCATTATGAATTCAACATCCTGCACAATCCCAAGCTTCTCCTTGAAGAGATGATGCACTTCAGCCTGATAGGAGGTTTAAGGGGTCAACAAGAGCAAGAGGGTTCCCTTACCAGGATAAAGTTGCAATGGTAGTTAGGTTCCATTGCCTTTTCAAGTTGGAGTTTGTGGTTCTCCTGCCTTTTCTGCCATGGAGTTCACCTTGGACTCTGTGGAATAGTGCCACTACATGAAAGTTACAAGTGACTGCAAACTCTGTGGAAGAATGCATGACCCAAGCTGATGGCCAAGGGACTAATGGAGACACCTGCTGAACAGGAGGCTCGGCTAGTGGAAGAGAACTTGATGCTAGGGAAGGAGAGTAGACAGGCCACATTCCACCAAAATGTAGGCATCATGTATTCAAATGCTGATATCTTTACTGATGCTTGCATAGAAATACTCTCAAAGGAAAACAGTCCTTGATTGTATTGTCATGACGAAATCAGAAGCCCCTGATGATGATCTATGCAACTGGCAGTGGCTTCAGTGTCTCATCAACTCACTAGGTGAGCATGGTATGAGCTCAGAAGAGAGCTCTGTGGAAAATGGCATCAAGAATGTACTCTGAGTGAAAAGAATGGAATGGCAGAGGAATATTGACAAAGAACTAGACATCATAGACCTCCAGTGGATCCTCAACAAGGACATCTTTTGCCCGCAGGGTGCAAAACCACTCCCTAGAAAGCATGCCCCTGACAACCCAACATCCTCTAGGGACCCAGTACCAGCATTACCTGCAGCATTGTATAATGAAGAGTGGATCTCACAACTCACTGAACATCAGAGGGAGTCACTCAAGATCTTGAAGGAGCCATTCCCATGGATGAAGATTGTTGCAACCTGATCCTGGTACATCTCTCCCACTCAAAATTTCTGTGAGTGCTGACCTATTTCTTTGCTACAGATATACTACAGCACACTTTTCTCATATAGTTGTCTTTGTACCCTGCATGTACTACTAGCACTGATCTGGACCTTGCTCCTGCATGCCTTGCCAGGTGCAGACTCTACAGCTTTGTTGGATGGGAAATGTGTGTGGCAATGATCAGGGTGACAGTTGGGCAATGATTGGACAACCAGTTTAGTCCTCGACAAAATTCAGAGTTTTGGATAACATATTCCCACCTGCTTTCACTTTAACAATAAAACTGAGTTTCTATGCTAATGAAAATTTGAAGTCCAAGGTCATCATCTAGGCAACAACAATACAATAATTTCCCCCATGACTCAAATGTGAACATTAAACTCAAAGTCTTGACAAGCATGTTGTCAGTTTCAATACTTAATAATTAGACCAACATTTAGGAACTTACTGCATGGTCATGAAAACTTGTAGTTATCACAAACAATCTCACTGCTGGCAAGACTTTGAACTCTGTCCATGTTAGAATTTGATCATAATCTTGAAATCTTGCTTCACATTTTCCACTACATTTTCCTCCATCTTAAATATTGGTGGCCACATTGTGTATGGCATCTGGTGCTGCACAGCTGGGAACATGTAGGCATGGCACTTCCCAGCATCAGCAAATTCAAGTGTGACTTTTTTCTGCTTTTGGGGCTTTTCTGCTTTGCTAAGCACAGAAAGCACAGAAAGTATGAAAAGTGGAAGTAAAAACATTTCCATCTTTTTTTGGTACTTGACTCCAAGTGTAACAAGTAAATCGAGGGCAATGAGGGCTGAAAGCAATTAATGTAGTACCATAGAGAACTTAACAATGCTAGATACTACAAGACTAATATGCAATCTCAAATGCATGGTGGTCAACAAATTTGTTAACAAAGCCATTAAATGCATCATAAGAATGGCACAGTGTGATCTCTGGTGGCACAAAATCCCACCCATAGATTGGAATTAAGTGTGCTGCACAGAAGATGGTGTCCACATGAATGATGGCAAGGTTGTGCTGGTGATCATGAGTGAAACTCAGCTGTACCATCCACATTCTGGTTGCTTTGTCTGGCCCATCCCCTATGCGATCAAACCACTGCATGACAGCACAGGGATAGCAGATCCCCTTGGACTTGAATGAGAAAAAACAGAGCATGCATGCAATATCCATACCATCCATGCCTTGAAGCTCTGGGTCAGTGATGACAAATGCACAATCATAGTGGGGTCCATTTTGTCACCAAGTTGGCACTGCACAGATATATTCACAGTGCATACCACCAATTCCACTGGGGTCACTCAGGGCATAAAACATTGATATTGCTGAGTTGTAAATGGATATTCTGCCCTTGTATCTTGGGTATTCAAGGTAGGGGATCTCAGTAGGGTCACAGGTATCCTCTGGGTATAATTGCCTGATCAGGAATGCCTGGACAAGGTCCAGGAGATTGGGGATACAGAGTTCATCTGTGAGTGCAACAATTGCTGTTGCCCAGTTCCATTCTAGAAAAAGGGGAGTCTCAGACAACTGCTAGGCTGAATAAAAACTTATGTCAGGTCCATGCAAGGGACACATGTGCTTCCACTTGTGGTCCACTGATGTCCTCACAGTCACCCTGACTCTTGTTGATACTTGCTGATGCTAGTGACTGATCTTCATCACCAAGCCATGAGTTGGCTTCAGCAGGTTGTGCACAAGTAGCTTTGTGAGCAGCTAAAACCCTATGTAAATATGGATGTAATGTGCTGCAATAGTCTGCAATAGACCCTCACCAAGGTGGTCGAGGACCACTGAAAGACATGTTCCTCAAAGCATGCCTCAACTTTTGAAATCCACTTGTGATGCAGCCAGTTTGTCCAAGTGCTGATTGATAAGAAGCATTTGGCCTAATGCATGATACTTGTTGGTGCACCAGTATGGCTTCTTGACAGCCTTCACATGCTTTGACTCTGTGATTGATGAACAAAGTCCATTTGGTGTGCCAAACAGTTGGATAAGTTGCTTGTAGTGTTTCATGGAATGTTGGCAAGGAAGGGAAAAAGTGGTGATAATGCCCATAGTCTTGAAGACTTCACAGTACTGGTATAACCTTTCAAGGGCTTCATTGAGATTGTCCAAGTCCTTTTCTGTAAGTTCATTTCATTGCACAAGATAACAAAACTCTAAAAATGCATGGAATGTGTGCACAATTTCTGGTGGAATGTGTCCCTTGATTGCAGGCAAGTACACCTAAAAAATAGTTGAAGATGGTAAGAGATAGATGTAGTAAGACTCCCAAACCTTCATCAGATCCATTGCTTGAAATGTCGACCCTGAGGAAAGCAGCACAGACCAGGGAATGGTGCCACTGCAGCGATCCTAGATGCATCCAAGTCAGTGTGAGGAATTGCAATGGTTCATTCATGATACATACCATCAATTGATGTCATCTAGTATTTCGTTTGCATGAGAATCACCATGTGTGAGGCAAAGGTATTTCTCCACCCATTCAACCAGGTGGTCCTTGAATGTGCCTTTGATGATTTGATGGAGGATATTGGGTGCAATAAGCTCATAGATGTCTGCCCATATGAAATCATTAGTGAAAGGGACAAGCTCCCCTACAATACCATATTTGTTCCACAGTGCATCAAGAGTGAATTCAGTGATTAACATTTCAGCATGATTGTGGCAGCGATGGAGTGCATTGTCATCATCCAGGTTGTTGCAATATGCAAGGCATCTTGCTAGAATGTTAGATTCAAATATCTAGATCACATGAATTTTGCACTTACCTTGGACACCAATTACAAACTATGCAAGTAAGGAGGGCCTGCTCCTCATAATCTGCAATATATGGTCCTAGCCCATAGCATCAGGGGGGGTTTGAAGTGCTGGTATTCCCAGTTAATTATGGTAAGTAGTTATCTGTCTGATATGAATTGGATAATGGTGTATAAGGCATGATCATCTACAAATCATAATGATAGTAGCCAGATAATACATTAGATAACCTGGCAGACATTTTACTATCTGGTCAACTGCATATAGGCCTGATATAAGAATTACAATACTTTTATCATCATGATATAATGATGACAAGAGCTGATATGCCATATACAATAATGCTATGTAGTTGACAGTACATTATAATTGCTCATCAGATAATATCATCATGATATGAATGACAATATTCTTTTCAGTCTGATTTCACTTTGATCATCAATATCTAGTCTTGTCATCTATGTCATTTTATGATCATTTGAACAACTCTTCCCCAGCCACAAGTGTGGGAATGTCTTTGTAATGACTGTATAGTACATGTTATATAAACTCATCCTCTCTCCCCTTCTCTCTCTTCTTCACTCTTGTCTCTGAGTTCTACCTCAGGGCAAGAGTCACTCTAAGACTCTAAGTCTTAGGGTTCATATCCAGGTAAGTGTAGCCTTGTGTGAAGTGATTTGTGAGTGTCTTTCTCTGTTTTATTTTAGCTTTTTTGGAGTTTTAGTAGTTCATCATACTTAGTAGTGTACTCAGTAGGTACTCATTATGTAATTTATATTGAATGAAAACACTTTCTTGTAATATCATGATTGATAAGTTCAATTGAAGGTTGCTATAGCAATTTTTATTTTTAAGCTGTCAGTGGTGTCAATGACAATTGTTGGTAATGTCTGATAATGAAAGACATATATGATCTACTGTTTACAGTCTGATACATATGATCCACTCTACCTAAATGATTACTTTTGACCTATGTTGCCAAGGCTCCCAGAGAATATATAGCATTACCAATGTGTATATCATTATGATATACCTTATAGGGCTTTACAGGGTAGATAAAGTCTTATATAACATTATCATTTCATTAAAATTTTCCTGATGCTATATAATGCACCTATAATGACCATCTCCAAATGGCATGACTTCAGGCTTCACCATACCAGGTTTAAGCATCTTGAGAATGTGACTGAGGGAGGAGTGGAAGAGTTGGCACCAGAACCTATGGAACTCATCCTTGCTAGCATATTCTCTTGTAGCTATGTTCCATGTCACAAGTTGAGTCCAGTATAGCAATTTCATTATGATGTACATACTTTTTGGCATTGCAAGAAATGTGATCAGGACAACACCATTGTGATGGGCCTGGCATATGCTGTTGTGAATATTTCTGATGGACAAATACAATGGATAGTAATCATTTTGACTGGTAGCCACCCACACGGTTGTCTTGTCTGATCCCAAAATAATTGGTATGAATGTCGACCCCAAGCAATCTTGATCCTCAGTGATGATATCCTATACCTCCAGCTTAGATGGTGGAAGAGAAAAAATAAATAAATCTGCACTCACTGCTTGACACCATGCCCAATCACCAGACATGAAGTCCTGCCACCACCAAGTTGAATCTGTCATATTGTACTCATGGAACAGCTGAAGGTCCATGTTATTGGCGAACTCAGGATTTGCTAACATATTCCAGACAACCTCATTAGGATCTCGAAACCAAATGTCATACTCATCATGCATCCAGGGTGCAGGATCGGCCACCACATCCCCAGTATACTTGACAGTGAACGACTGCCACTTGACATCACCAATGCAAGCGTTGTCAATCATCCAGTACATCTCCTTGTATGAACCAAACATTGGCTTTCCACCCACTTTGACTAGAGAAGTGGCCCAGAGCTTGAGAAGAGTGTTGAGGTTTGCTGCTGAAATTTGGCTGCATGTGTAAATGAAGTCAGCCAGCTCAAATTCAAGATGACTACTGTAAGGCGACCAGTCATCAGGTGGCTTTGGTTGGCATGGTTCCAGCCAAGTTCCATTCAGCAGAAAGTCACTGTTGGCATTACATGGTTGCCCTACATATCAAAGGATCAGCTTTTGTGGTTAGTGAGGAGCAGAACAATGCAGAATGAAGACCTACTGGTTAAGCCTGAATGGTAATTGCAAAATGAGTTGTTCCCTGGTCCAATGAAAGCTGGCTGGACACCATTGTCTACTTCCATGTCTGATCCAGGCATGGAGTGATAAGGGTCAGCTGGAGGCTCTTCATCCTCTTCTGTATGAAGGTCACTGGCATCCTGGTGGTTAGTTGGTCTTGAGGAAGTCCAGAAGTGTGGATGTTTCACATGAACATGTTGTGTGAGGCCTGAGCAATTGCAAAATGAGCACTTGTGCTGCTTGCAAGAACAGTGAGGAAGACCAAGTAACTCAGCCTGTATTGGGGAGTGTCATGGACCACTGGTGCACATAAAGTATGATGCAGGTAGGGGAGTGGCTTATGAAGGGAGGCAGTGAAAAAAAAACAAAGTTCATGCTAGCATGGACACCAGTTGGAGGGTGAATTTGAAGGACCAAAAACACATGATACAACATGCACCTTTTTTTACACCCTCCCCCCTTCATAACATTTCCTCCACCAATGTCACAGTGGCCATGCTGAAGCAAGGCTAACCTGCACCCAGGTCAAATCTTACTCAAATCACAGATTCAGTGACAAACCTTGGAACAGAAACAGGCTGATGATGAGGTTCTTCAACAGGCTAAGGATGCTGAGTTGGCTGCCACTCAGAAAGCCTATGAACATGTCAGTTCAATGGAATGTGCAATGGCTATCAGACAAACTCAAGGTAGCACAATGTCAGAAAAACCTGTTAGGCCCAAACCATGACCACAGTGTAAGTCAATACATGCTCACACTCCAGAAGCTTGATGACTTGTGTCTCATGATACCACACAGCTACTGACCAGAGAAAGGGTGACCTTGAGGCAGAAACCAAATTGGACACTGTGAGGGGTAAAACCAGATGGATTCTGCCTTGATAGACTTCACAAATTCACTTTGTATCCTTGTAGAAATCGATCAAGAGTTGTCAGAAATTGGTCTGAAGGCAAGAAAGAAGACCATCTTGAAGCTGTGAGGTGTGATTGAGCAAGCGCACAACTGGATTGGAGCTGAAACAGAGCCAGGTGCTGCAATGGGTAAACTTGGATGAAACTTGTCTTTGTGAATACACTTATGATGTGTCCTTGTAGATACTGGCCATGAGCAGGTGGAGATTGGCTCAAAGCCAAGGGGAGACAAGATCATGCTGAAGCTGAGAGGTGTGATGGAGAAAGCAAGCAAGTTGCAGGGCACTGCCACATTATCAGGACATGTGCAAGCAATGTGTGAGAACAAGGTTGTCAATGAGTGCATTCTCTTACTCATACTGTCAAATGTTACTACTGACTGAATCTACTCTACACTTTGTCAACCTGAAAACCATTTTCAGCCACAATGAGAAGGGTGGCATAGAAGGACAAGTCAAGAACTGGAATGAAGTTGTTTTGTCAGCTGCAGCCATGAGGTGGCACAGTCCATTCACCTCACTTCCTCATAGTTATACTTATCCCCACTGCAGGACTCCACAGTCCAAGACCCCAAAGAGGTGGTGGGGGTTTTCTGATCTTGATCCTCCAACTCCAGATGAAGAGCACATGGTAAACTCACAGATGGCTAGTGTAACATCAGTAAATTCACACATTACTTTTTTCCACTTTTGGGGCTTTTCTGCTTTGCTAAGCACAGCAAGCACAAAAAGCATGGAAAGCACAGGTAAAATGCTTTTTTGTCTTTTTTTTGCCCTCAGCTTTGACTGTAACAAGTAAAATAAGTGCCACAAGGGCTGAAAGCAGCTAAAGTAGTACCTAGATACTACAATATTAATACACAATCTCAAATGCATGATGATCAGTGAATTTATTAACATAATAGCCATTAAATGCATCATAAGAATGGTATGGAGCAATTTCTCATGGGCATGAAATCTTGCCCATAGATAGGGATTAGATGTGCTGCACAGAAAATAGATCCAGATGAATGACAGCCAGGTTGCACTGGTGATTCTGGATGAAACTCAGGCATACCATCCACATTCTGGTCGTTTCATCTGGCACATCCCCTACATGATCAAACCATCACATGATGGCAGATGGATAGTAAATTCCCTCGGACTTGAATGAGAAAAAACAGAGTATGCACATGATGTCCATACCACACATGCCTTGAAGCTCCAGGTCTGTGATAACAAATGCACAGTCATAGTGGGGTCCCTCTTGTCTCCAAGTTGGTGCTGCATGAATATATTCTCAACACATACTGCCAATTCCACTGAGGTCACTCAGGGCATAGAATGTTGATGTCGCTGAATTATAAATAGATATCTTGCCCTTGTATCCTGGACATTCAAGGTGGGAGATGTCAGTAGGATCATGGCTATCATCCAGGTATAATTGTCCAACTAAGAATGCCCAGATGAGCTCCAGAAGATTGGGGATGTGGAGTTCATCTGCAAGGGCAACAACTGTCATTGCCTGGTTCCATTCTAGAAGGAAAATAAAAAATAAAACATATGACTACCAGGCTATACCAAAACTTACATTGGGTCTGTGCAAGGTGCACATGTGCTTCCACTCATGGTCCACTGATGTCCTCAGAGTCATCCTGACTCTCATTGATACTTGCTGATGCTGGAGACAGATCTTCATCACTGAGCCACTGGTTTGCTTCAGTGGGTTGTGTGCAAGTAGCATTGTGAGAAGCTAAAAATGGTTAATATGTTATGTGGTGTTCCACAGTAGAACCTTACCTAGGCAATTGAGGACCACTGAAAGGCATGTTCCCTCAAGCATACCTTGACTGTCAAAATCTACCTGTGATGCAGCCAGTTTGTCCAAGCACTGATTGATGAGGAGCATCTGGCCTTTAGTGCAATACTTGTTGGTGTGCTGGTATGGCTTCTTGACAGCTTTCACATGCTTCAACTCTGTGATTGACAAGCAAAGTCCATTCAGTGCACCAAACAGCTGGATAAGTTGCTTGTAATGTTTCATGGCATGCTGGTGAGGAAGGGAAAATGTGGTAATGACACCAGTAGTCTTGAAGACTTCATGGTACTGGTAGAACCATGCAAGGGCTTCATCAAGATCATCCAGGTCCTTTTCCATAAGTACATTCTGCTGCACAATATAGCAAAACTCCAAAAATGCACAGAACATGCATACAATCTCCTTCGGAACATGTCCCTCAATTGCTGGCAAGTACACCTGAAAGCCAGGTTCAGAGGGTAAGAGATAGGTGTAGTAAAATGATCAGACCTTCATCAGCACCTGCTTGAAGTGATGACCCTGAGGAAAGCACCACAGCCCAGGAAATGGTGCAACTGCAGCAATCCTAGGCACA
Source organism: Pisolithus microcarpus (assembly GCA_024613185.1). NCBI lineage: Eukaryota > Fungi > Basidiomycota > Agaricomycetes > Boletales > Pisolithaceae > Pisolithus > Pisolithus microcarpus. The sequence goes on from JANFAI010000032.1 coordinate 484,952, forward strand.
TCTTGCAAGAATGTTTGAATTCAAATACATGGAAGTCATGGATTTGGCACTTACCATGGACACCAATTATGAACTATGCATGTTAGAAGTGCCTGCTTGTCATAGTCTGCAATGTATGGTCCTAGCCCATAGATGACACACCAGTAATGGCCATCTCCAAATAGTGTGACTTCAGGCTTCACCATACCAGGTTTAAAAGTCTTGAGGATGTGGCCAAGCAAGGAGTGGAAAAGTTGCCACTGGAACCTATGGAAGTTGTCCTTGCTAGCATATTCTCTTGTAGCTATGTTGCAAGTCACACATTAAGTCCAGTTTAGTCTTCTTTTCCTTATGATGTACTCACTTTTTGGCATTGTGAGAAAGGCAATCAATATAACACCATTATGATGGGCCTGGCATACACTGTTGTGGATGTTGCCAATGGATAGATACAGTAGATAATAATCGTTTTGCCTGGTAGCTATGGATATGGTTGTCTTGTCCAATCCCAGAATAATTGGTACAAACATTGAGCCCAGGCAATCTGGGTCCTGAGCAATGATATCCTGTACCACCAGCTTAGACAAAAGAAGAGGATAAATATACAGACTTACTGCTTGATGCCATGCCCAATCACCCAACATAAAATCTTGCCACCATCAAGTTGAATCCTTTGCATCATACTCATGGAATGGTTGAAAGTCCATCTCATTTGCGAAGTCAGGATTGGCTAACATATTCCAGATGACTTCATGGGGATCTCAAAACCAAACATTGTACTTGTCATTCATCCAGGGTGCAGGATCAGCAACCATGTCTCCAGTATATCTAACAGTGAATGACTCCCACTTTATGTCACCAATACAAGTGTTGTTGATTGTCTGGTACATCTCCTTGTATGAACCAAATATAGGATACCCACCCACTTCAACTAAAGAAGCTGCCCAGAGTTCAAGAAGGATGTTGAGATTCACCACTGAAATTTGGTTGTGCATGTAAATGAAATCTGCAAGTTTGAACTCCAGACAACTACTGTAAGGTGACCAGTCATTGGGGGGTTTTGGTTGGTGTGGTTCCAGTTGGGTTCCATTTGGTAGGAAGCCACTGCTGGTGTCACATGGCTGGCCTACATGTCAATTGATCAGATTTTGTGAGTAGTGAGTGGAACAATGTAGAATTCACACCTACCAGTTAAACCTGGGTGGTAATTGCAAAACATGTTGTCCCCTGGCCCAATGAATGCTGTTTGGGCATTGTCATCTATTTCCATGTCTGATCCAGGCATGGAGTGAGTAAAGTCAACAGGAGACTCTCCATCCAGTTCCACATGAAAGTTGCTGATGCCCTGGTGGTTAACCAGTCCTGAGTGGGTCCAAAAGTGTGGATGTCTTGGATGAACATGCTGTGTGAGGCCTGATCAATTGCAAAATGAATGCTTGCATTGCTTGCACAAGTAGCAAGAGAGGCCAAGCATCCTAGCTTGTGTTGGGGAATGTCATGGATCACTAGTGCACATGAAGGCTGATGCAGGTAGGAAAGTGTGGTGTTTTCAGGGGGCAGCTTACAAAGAGAGGCACAGGAAAAAAACAAAAAAAAAAAACAAAGTTCATGCTAGTATGGACACCCATTGAAGGGTCAGTTTCAAGGACCAAAGGCACAGTATAAATAATGTGCACCTTTTTTACTCACAATTTTTGAGTTGCTCCCCCCCATAGCAGATCCACTGCCCATGTCTCAATGACCACATCAAAGCAAAGCAAATCTACACCCAGGTCAGATCATACTCAACACACAAAACCAAAGATGTACCTCAGAACAGAAACAAGCCAATGATGAGAATCTTCAATGGGCCAAAGAGGCTGAGTTGGCCACTACTCAGAAGGCCTATGAACATGTCAGTGCAATGGAAAGTGCAATGGCTGCTAGACAAATTCAAGGCAGCTTGGAAAAGCCTATCAGGCCCAAGCCATGACCACAGTGTAAGTCAACATGTACTTGCACTCCAGAAACTTGACCACTTACACTTCATGAAACCCCACAGCAACTGACCAGAGAAAGAGCAATCTTGAAACAGAAACCAAATCAGGCACTGTGAAGGGTGAAACTGGATGAATCCTGCTTTGAAGAATTTTGTGAACATACTTATGATGAGCCCTCACAGATCATGAACAGTCAGAAATTGGACCAAAGGCACAAGAGAAGACTATCTCGAAACTAAGAAATGCAATTGAGCAAGCATGCAATCAAGCTGATGCTGAAACAGAGCCAAGCACTGTGAAAGGTAGGATCAAAAGAAGCTTTTTTTGATGAATTTTGTGAATGTACTTATGACATGTCCTTGTAGATACCAACCATGAGCAAGCAGAGATAGCTTCAAACCTGAGGGAGGACAAGATCATGTCAAAACTGAGAGGTGCAATTGAGAAAGCAAGCAAGCCACTGGGCAATACTACATCATCAGGACATGTGCAGGCAGCATGTGGGAATAAAGTTGCTAACATGTGCATTCTCTCACTCACACCATTCAAATGCTACTACTGACCAAGTCTACCCTACACTTCATCAACCTCAAAACTATCTTCAGCCACAATGTGAAGAGTGGCATAGAAGGATGGGTCAAGAACTGGAATGAAGTTGTGATATCAGCTATGGCCTCGATGCACCACAGTCACACCTCACTTCCTAATGCTTACACTTTTCCTTGCTGCAGGACTCCACTGTCCAATACCCCGAGGAGGCAGTGGGGGCTTTCTGATATTGACCCTCCAAGTCCAGATGAAGCCCGAGACTATGAGGAATGCAAGGTAAGTAACTCATTACTTGTTTGTGTTATCATCATGCAAGCTTACCTTGTCTATTAGGATCAGACAGCAATTGTTATCGATGACGAGTATAGCGATGTGGAGAATGTTGGTAAGGCTGATGTGTTCAACACCCACCATGTCAATGTGCCTGCACTGACAGTGCCCAACTTGAAGTGGAAGTGAAACAGTTCAGTAGCAGATAACAGTGAGCATGCTACTGAGGTCAACACTGCATATGAAGGAGAAAATGAGGTGGTGGGGGGGATAGCTAGAGGGCTCCGAGTGACAAGCAAGGTCAGTCAAATATCCTATTCCACTTCATTACACTGATTCATATATAGACATCTGTCTCTGCCATCAATGCTGTTGAGCCCCACAGGGCAGACAAGGGAAGTGGGCCTGGACACTGTATCATATGCCACCAGGTCCAGAAGTCAAGGTTGTCCATAGCACCATCAGTAGCATCTGATTCCATACCTGCTAGCAACTTCCCTGAGTCAGAGGCAACATGCACTAGTAACAGTGGCTCTCATTTTACTAACAGCAATTCTTCTCCTTTGGCTCAGAGACCAACCCAATGTTTGGTCTGTCCCCAAGGGGGATCTTGTTCATGCATTAACAGAGATCACTAAAGTTGTGTACCCAACATTCACTACCCTGGACAACATTTGCCCAAACATGCCTGTCTTTAGCATTGTATGTCATCTTTTTTTCTGCAACACAATTCTCATGTGTTACATAGGCAAGTCAATGCCTTTCTTGGTGGTGCCACTCCATGGGCTCCACAGCCATTGCACTCCTGGAATGCTATCTTGCCAGTGACCTGGATACCAATGTCGAACAGATGTGTGATGCCCTCCTGCATAAGCAAGCCTTTTCATATGAGGATTTAGATTCCCACAGTCTGGAGAAGGCCTTTTGCAGTGCATTCATACTCCAACTCCTTGCCAACACACATCTTCATAGCTGTGCCAGAAGTGTTGATGTCCCAGCACTTGGCCTTGCTCCAAAACCATACATGGCAAGGGGCACAATCATGTTATGTGTTGCTGCAGTAAGCTATCACTATTACATCAGTATCAAACTAATATTACTCATGCACAACAATGCAGCTTGAGCATGCCATCAAGCAGGTGAAGTCCAAGTTTGTCTCTACTGATGCAATGGGGAAAGGCTGAGGGGGTACAAATTTCCTGAAGGCTAACCACAAGCATAAATCTGGTGGAAGGCCAGCAAATGCAGAACATACTTTTTCAGAACAAAACTGGGGCTCCACAACATCAAGTTATTTCCAGTCCATCATGAACTGTGAATCTCATGTTCTTTGGGGGATTGTTCAGATGGTGTATGCAGTTCTTCAAGACAATTCAGATGATAACTCTAGCATGGAAGATCAGACTGAAGAATTGCTTGAGGGGGAGGTTGATGCACATGCATTGATGTGTAAGTCATCCATCTCATTTGTCTGCCACACTAATGTACTTGCAGAGACTCAACCACCACATTATCCATAAGACATCCATTGCATGAGCCAGGCCCTATGCATGTCTGTTTTTTTTTCATTCAATCTGAATACCATGATTTCATCTTTTTTCTTGATGTCCTGTAATGCATGCCTAGATACTGGTATGCTAGTTTATAAAACATCTTTTCATGCTTATTGAAGTGAGATAAGTGTGACAAAAAGTAGGAAAAGCATGGAAAGTTGTGCTTTTTTGTCTTTTTCAAGCAAGAGATCTACTACTTAAAGTGTGGTTATTACTTTTAAAAGTGGCTGCTTTTTTTACTTTTGAACTCAAAAAAGTTCCAAAAGCAGAAAAAAGTAATGTGCAAATTTACTGATCTTGAAGTGATTTTTGCTTGCCATTGTCCCCACCATGCAAGCTTACCTTGCCTCCTAGGATCAGACAGTAGTCATCATTGATGACAAGTATAGCAGTGTAGAAAATGTTGATATGGCCAATGTGTTTGATACCCAGCCCATCAATGAGCCTGCACCAATGGCAACCAGTCTAAAGTGGGAGTGAAGCAGTATGGCAGGAGATGGCAGCGAGCACACTTCCAAGGCCAACACTGCAAGCAAAGAGGAAATTGGGGTGATAGGGGAGATTGCTAGAGGCCACCAAGTGACTAGCAAGGTCAGTCAATCATTCCAACCTGCTCTGCCATGCTGATTTCACCTGTAGACATCTGTCTCTGCTATCGACACTGATGAGCTCCAAAAGCCAACCAAAGGAATTGGGCCCAGGCATCATATCCTATCTGGTTGACTCCAGAAATCAAGGTTGTCTATCACTCCATCAGTAGCATCCAACTCCATGCCCACCAGCAATTTCCCTGAGTCAGAGATGACATGGGCTAGTAATAGTAGCTCTCAGTTTACTAACAGTTATCTCCCTCCACTCTTTTTGAAGGGCAGGAAATGGGCAAAGTTATTTCTACTGACTCTCCTCCTTTGGATCAGAGACCAGCCTAACATCTGGTCTGTTCCTGAGGATAATCTTGTTCACACATTAACAGAGATTGCTAAAGTCATGTACCCAACATTCAATACCCTGGACAACATTTGCCCAAACATGCCCATTTTTGCTGTTGTACATGTTCTTTTTCTTTGCAACACCATTCTCATGTGTTGCATAGGAAAGTCAATGCCTGTCTGGATGGTGTCACTCTTTGGGCTCTATGGCCATCACACTTGTGGATTGCTATCTTGCCAGCAACTCAGATATGGATGTTAAATGGACATGCAATGCCTTCCTGAATAAACAGGCTTTTGCATATGAAGATTTGGATTCTTCTAGTCTGGATAAAGCCTTTCACAGAGCATTTGTACTCCAGCTGCTTGCAAATGCACACCTTCACAGCTGTGCTAGAAGTGTTGATGTCCCACCACTTGGCCTTACTCCAAAGACATACAAGGCAAGAGGTGCAATTGCACTATGTGTTACTGCAGTAAGTCACCACTATTATATGGCAGTTGGACCTTCACAGCTACTCATGCATGTCATTGCAGCTCAAGTGTGCCATCAAGCTAATGAAGTCCAAGTCTGTTTCCAGCAATGTGATGGAGAAAGGCAGAGGGAGTGCAAATCAGGTGGAAGACCAGCAAATGCAGAACATACCTTCTTGGAACAAAACTGGGGCTCTGCAACATCCAGTTATTTCCAGTCAGTCACCAACCATGAACCTCATATTCTTCAGGGTATCATTCGGACGTTGCATGCAATTCTTCAAGATGATTCAGATGACAACTCTAGCATGGATGATCCAACTGAAGATTTACTTGAAGGGGAGGTTGATGCACAGGCATTAATGTGTAAGTTATTGGTCTCACTTGTCTGCCATACTACTGACATATTCACAGAGACATGATCTCCTGATATCCATACAAACATCCATCTCACGAGCCATGACTTCTACTTTGTTCATGTCATCTTGTCTGACTCTCATTTCAGAAAGCTGTCCCTAGATACCAGTGACACTACTTTTATAATAATTTCTTTTAATGCTGTTCAAAGTGAAATAAGTGTGAATGAAAAGTAAGAAAAGTATGGAAAGCAGTACTCTTTCCACTTTTTGGAGTGCGAGATCTACTATTCCAAGTGTGATTGTTACTTTTAGAAGTGGCTGCTTTTTTTACTTTTGAACTCAAAAAAGTTTCAAAAGTGGAAAAAAGTCACACTTGAATTTGCTGATGGCCACTGTATGACCAGATTGCAGCTATAGCAGGCAATCAGGAATGAATTAATAGAAAATATGCTTGCACATACATATACTACTTGCCTTAGTTCTTGAATTCATTCTCAATGTTAACCAACACCAACTCCTTTTTGATTGCTACTCAGGACTGAAGAGAGACAGGAGGCTGAGAGGTCAGAGCAACCATACTTGCCACTGTTTCATTTGCTTATGGTGCTGGAAAGCAAGCCTTGCTTTGAATGGCAGTGTGGGCTGGATGTACATGCCAACCACTTTGCCATTGGTTCAGCCAGTCTTGGCCAGCTTGCAAGCTCTCGCACAAACATGACCTGGAGCACTAAGCCCATGTAAAATCCTTCAAGTCAATGCAGCATCCAACAGTCAAAGAGCACTCATACTTGCTCATGTTGTACCAGTCTGCACAGCAGCATTGAACAGATCAATGCTAACTGATAGGGTGGGTATTAACCCTTAGGGAGAGGGACAGACCTATTGCAAAACTTCGTGTCATTTATAGTCTCCAGCACACTCTCCCATTGTGCCATGTTCTTCAACTTCCCCACACCAAAATGATGACCAAAGCTGGAGACCACAACCAGACATGAGGGGGATTCCGAACTCGAGGCCTTGACCAGGTGTGGGAGCATCAGAATGCTCAGTAACACCATAGAGAGATAATTAACTTGAAACCTTGGATAGCAAAACAAAACAGTCAATGTCAGCACTTCATGGTTTGATTGTTATCTAAGGTGGTTATGGTTGCTGGATGCACTGCATAGCTTCCCAATTGTCATCTGTCCTAGTATACTCTTGCATGAACATTCCTGCATTTGTGATGAGCACATTCAGCCCATGGTTCAAACATGCCTCAGCACTAAATGTAGCTGCAAATGCACACACACTGTCAAAACTACTAAGGTCGAGTGGCATGGAAGTTATCCCAGTACCATCATCTCCAATGCGCTCCATCAGAACTACATAGTAGGACAAATGGTGTCAATTACCCTGAGAGTCCATATGGGTTCTCACCAAAAGGAGTCAGAGGGTAAGCACCTCACCTACCTTCACGCATTCACACTTCTCCTCATCTCTGCATGTCATGAATAGTGACCTAGGCTTCATATGTGCCAAGTGAACAGATGCCTCAAGACTGATTCCAACATTCAACCCAACCACCATGACCACCTTCATTTCCAAGTTGCCAGAATGGGTGGGGAGAGTCTTCCATTGTTCACAGAAGTACTGGAGTATACTAAACTTGCCCATAGCCTTGATGACCAACAAGAAGTTCTCATGGAATTGTTCAGGCATGGCCATTTCATGTAACTGACACACTGTGCACATGAGTATTTACATCTTTTTTTTCTTTTTTTTTCCTTTTAAAGTCCTTTGTTGGGGCATATATACCCTATGTAGGACTACTCTGCCTAACCCCTGTGGGGCCCCATGCCCCTAGCACCTCTGTCCACTACACATGACCCAGGAAGGTATAGCCTGTGCTGGTCTGCTCTGTTGTGAGTCAATGTGTGGATCAATGGCAAAAACACCAAAAACCCAACACAAAGACAAATGCCAAGTTGGTGGTTTTCCTACATGGGCTTTGGCTCAAGGGATCTGTTTAAAATAAATGGGGGAGGGGTTCTGTGCACCTAGAGGGGGCTAGGGGCAGAGGATATGGGTGCTCCTGACAAAGGGGGAGCAGGGGAAGACTGAAAAAAAGCGAAGAGAATAGGCTGCTCTGAGCCTAGAAGCGACGTAGAATGATGAAGAGGACAGTAAATAGACCCTTAATGGAGCCTCAGATTCTGCAGGAATAGAGATGATGATGAGGGGCTTAAAAGCGATGATGAATGAGGCTAATGATGATACTGAGCTGATAAATAGGCAAGTGAGCTAGGCTAGTAGCTTGGCTGCTGTCGACGTATTGGTACTTTATATACAAAAGGTAGTGTAGCCTGCAGTAAATATGGAGCAACACTTTGTCATGGGTTCATAAGTGATTGGTAAAGGGATTGGTGAAGGATTGGTAAGGCATAGTAAGGCTTGGTAAGAATGAGTAAGGACAGTAAGCAATTGGTAAACAAAATCAGTAAGCATGATGAAGATTATCACTAATCTATTTGAAAATGGAATGAGTCATCAAGGAACAGATGAACAATGCGAAAAGGGGAATGAGTAAGTGCACTGGTCACTGCTGATTAAGGGATATGACTGCAAATGAGTCATAGTGACTCCTAGATCTGAGATCTAGATGCATTAGGGTGATTTGCTGTGCATCCAAATGAAGAATGGTGGGGATTTCTGCCAGGGGCCAATTTTGGGGGTCTCCACAGTAGTCAGGGCATAGGATTTTGCAACTTTCCCCCTTTCCTCCTCTCTGTAAAGCAACCTGCATCAATTGCAGCTAGTGTTCTGGAGGGTTTGAGGAGGAGGAAGGGCTGTCTTCTCCCATAAGAGCAGGGAGAAGTGTCTCAAATTCATCATGGATGCGATCAGATAGACTGGATGACAGTAATTGGTATTGAACCTGTCACAATTTTGGAAGAACAAAGGATGAGATTGAGAGGTAGACATTGCAGGGCACAGGGACAAAGGATCCATATGCTTCTTTGACTGGACAGACTGAAACAACCACATATGATTTTTCAAGCCTGATAACAGACCTGAGACAACCAAAGAAAGTCCTCCTTGACGTCAGACTGACAAGGAGAACTTGCTGTCCCAAAGCGATAGGATGGGAGGTCATGGATGAGGGAGGGATGAACCAGGAGGCTTCAGGGTGAATGCTAGTGGGGATTCCTGGCAAGTACTCGTAGTTATTCTCCCTGGCAAAGGGGACAAGCGAAGAGATCATTGAAGAGGTGGCCATTACAATAAAAAGTGGTGAGATGGGTGTTTGTTGGCAGAAATGATGCAGAAAATGGTGGAGGGTGAGGATCGTCACCAAATTTGGTAGGCAGGATGGCGTGGTCAAGAGCTTTCTGTGAGCATGGGAATGATGTCAATATCTTTAGAAATGACTGAGATATTCAAAAAATTGGGATGCCATAAACTGGTGCTCAAAAACTTTTATTCAGTGCTTGAGCAGTTTCTTCCCTAATGTTAAGGGTGGTTCTTGTGCAAAGGATGACTGCTAGACATTCCAGTCATTCTGCACATTAGGGCTAGGCTTCTCCATTCTTCATCATTCAGCATTGGGTCCATGCTCACATCGCCAAACACCTTCAGTGTGTGACACCACATCAATGTCTGCTTGAGAGTCATGATCCCATCTGGAAAATGCCAATATCCACTACACATTCATAGGAGAGAACACTGGAAATCGAGCTCATCTGCTCCTAGCATTCTGGAGCACCACTTCTGATCATGGTCCCAGAACATCTTGAAGAAATGGTGCAGGACCTCCAGGTTGAGGAAGGAACTTGGCTCCACAAGGGCCCAATCAAGCCAGAAAGGAGATGCGACCCCATTCAGCTGCTGTTTCTGACATGCTTGAAAATATGAGGACAGGTTCTGGGCACACGTCTCCCTCTTGACCATGATAAGTAATTGATGAGTTTTGGATGCAGTGCAGGCTGCACAGTGGAGGGGATCTCCGAATTGCTTGGATACAGCCATGGAGATGGCCAAGGCATTGTTGGTGACACATGTGATAATGTGTTGCTCTGGAGTATTGGCAATATAAGCGACAAGTGGAGTGAAACAATGCTTAAGATTTCTGATGGGGTCACTCATCATATGACCTACTTCAGCAGCCATTTTGAGAGGCTTCACGATGACAGAAATGACTTGATGAAGTAACCAACTTGCTAAAATGCCATGCAGACACTTATTTGGGTGGACAAACTGAGGAACAGGGAGCAGGGCAAGGAGAAGGTACAATTTTGTGGATCCCTTTCTGTGGATGTTGGCCAAGATGTTGGCTAAACTAATCAGAAGAGGGTGAGCCTGGTGGTTCCTGACTTGGGTGATGTGAGTTTTGTCAGATGAAAGAACAATGCTGAGGAGTGTTGCACCATCAGGTAGAACATCCTGGAGAAAATGTGAACAATTATATGGCCTTCATGAGGGTATGTACCTGCAGTTCCCATGCCTGGTCACCCGTGAGCCAATCTGTGTAGATATGCTGCATGCAGTCTGTGGCACTGTAAATCTTCTTTGGCACAAAATGAACTTGCCCATTGTTAGATGGCAAATGTATGAGATGTTGGAGGCATTCAATGGTGTCTCGATAGAACACCTGCGAAGCACACCGGGTGGGTGACTTGGTCTTGACAGACTGATACTTCCACCAGGGTCCAGAAGGGAGCAATTCGATAAGTTTCCAAAGTGCTTTTGCTGTTCTGAAAGAAAATTGCTGTGATTTGATCTGAAATGTACAGCATCAGTACTCATAGTAGATAATGAAAAGAAACCCACAACATCCAGAGAAAGACATTCATCAATAGCAGCCATGCTCAGACCTGAATAGGTGAGCCACAAAGCAAACTTCCACTCAGCTCCAGATGAAAATGGGTAAAATAAGTTATGCTGGCACTCTGACAAGAAGGGATCAGCATCAAACACATCCATGAAAGTATAGCCTTGTCCATAGTTTGCAGATGCACCAGAATAAAGCTCTGTAACTAGTTTGTGAGTCCAAGTTTCCATTTCAACATTGAATACTTCATCAGCAAGGCCATCAATGAGCATATTGAAACTCAAGTCCATATCTATCCAATCACCAGTGTTTCCATCGGCACCTGAGAATGGGATTTCACTAGATTTGATACAAAGTTGACTAGTGATGCAATGTCCATGTGGTTGATTCATGTGTTGAAGAAGTTGCATATGGTTGGGAAATACTTTGCAGCAACCAGGGCATCTTGCATTAGGCATGACAAGGATGAGAGCAACTCTCAGGAGGTAATGATAATTTAGCAGCCCCAGCAACCTCTGAAAAGTTCAAGACTACAACTATGAACATGTCAAATCCCACCTCCACAGCTAAACCATGTTCCCCAACACCATTACCCAGGTGCATTGATTGCAAGTACTTTAGGATCACAGCATCATAAAGAGATTCCTCACTGTGCACAATAGGCCACTGTCAGTGGTGCCCCCCATGCCATTGGAATCTCCTGAAGAGGTGGTCTCTCTACTGTGTCTCTTAAGAGCTGATTGTGATGTTTGCCTGGCTGAGTTCAACCTTCTCAACTGTGAAATCGTTCAGTGCACTGCTTGTGTCCAATATTACACACACCAGGCTGAGAAGGCAAGAAAACTGGTTGAGCATGCAGAGCCCACAGTCAGTCATGGTCGGTGTCATGCACCAAAGGTGTTTGGTGGTGTGAGCATGGACCCAAAAGCTGAATGATGAAGAATGGAGAAGCCTAGCCCTAATGCACAGAATGACTGGAATGTCTAGCAGTCATCCATCACACAAGAACCACCCTTAACGTTAGTTTTTGAGCACCAGTTTATGGCATTCTGATTTTTTGAATATCTCGGTCATTTCTAAAGATATCGACATCATTCCCATGCTCACAGAAAGCTCTCGACCATGCCATCCTGCCTACCAAATTTGGTGACAATCCTCACCCTCCACCATTTTCTGCATCATTTCTGCCAATGAATGCCCATTTCACCACTTTTTATTGTAATGGCCACCTCTTCAACAATCTCTTCGCTCATCCCCTTCACCAGGGAGAATAACTATGAGTACTTGCCAGGAATCCCCACTAGCATTCACCCTGAAGCCTCCTGGTTCATCCCTCCCTTGTCCATGACCTCCCATCCTATCACTTTGGGACAGCAAGTTCTCCTTGTCAGTCTGACATTGAGGAGGACTTTCTTTGGTTGTCTCAGGTCTGTTGTCAGGCTTGAAAAATCATATGTGGTTGTTTCAGTTTCTCCAGTCGAAGAAGCATATGGATCCTTCATCCCTGTGTCCTGCAATGTCTACCTCTCAATCTCATCCTTCATTCTTCCAAAATTGCAACAGGTTCAATACCAACTACTGTCATCCAGTCTATCTGATCGCATTCATGACGAATTTGAGACACTTCTCCCTGCTCTCATTGGAGAAGATGGCCCTTCCTCCTCCTCAAACCCTCCAGAACACTAGCTGCAGCTAATGCAGGTCACTTTACAGAGAGGAGGAAAGGGGGAAAGTTGCGAAATCCTATGCCCTGACTACCCTGGAGACCCCCAAAATTGGCCCCTGGCAGAAATCCCCACCATTCTTCGTTTGGACGCACAGCAAGTTGCCTTAATCCATCTAGATCTCAGATCTAGGAGTCACTATGACTCATTTGCAGTCATATCCCTTAATCAGCAGTGACCAGTGCACTTACTCATTCCCCTTTCGCATTATTCATCCATTCCTTGATGACTCATTCTGTTTTCAAATTGATTAGTGATAATCTTTGTCATGCTTACTGATTTTACTTACCAATCACTTACTGTCCTTACTCATCCTTACAAAGCCTTACCAATCCTTCACCAATCCCTTTACCAATCACTTATGAACCCACGACAAAGTGTTGCTCCATATTTACTGCAGGCTACACTACCTTTTGTATATAAAGTACCAATACATTGACAGCAGCCAAGCTACTAGCCTAGCTCACTTGCCTACTTATCAGCTCAGTATCATCATCATTAGCCTCATTCATTGTCGCTTTTAAGCCCCTCATCATCATCTCTATTCCTGCAGTATCTGAGGCTCCATTAAGGGTCTATTTACTGTCCTCTTCATCATTCTATGTTGCTTCTAGGCTCAGAGCAGCCTATTCTCTTTGCTTTTTCCATCTTCCTTTGCTCCCCCTTCATCAGGAGCACCCATACCCTCTGCCCTAGCCCCCTCTAGGTGCACAGAACCCCTCCCCCATTTATTTTAAACAGATCCCTCAAGCCAGAGCCTGCATAGGAAAACCACCAACTCAGCAATTGTCTTTGTGTTGGTTTTTTGGTGTTTTTTCCATTGATCCACACATCAACTCACACCACAGAGGTCAAAATGTAATTCTTGGGGCACTGGAGGAGTCTTGTGGCAGATGGAGATCATCCAGAGTATTCAGATGGCTCCCCATGAGCCTCAGAATGCAGAGATGTGCCAAATCAAGGACATGCTCAGCCAACAGCCAGAAATTTTGTTTGCTCCTTCAAAACCATCATGCAAGAAAGGGAAGGGACTGCGGGTATGTGAAACTCTATTATTCTTGATTAGGAATTGATAAAAGATGTGGAGATCCCCTATGTTCCTCCTGTGCCACCTTCTTCTGTTCTGCCAAGGAAACAACCTGCTGCTTCCAAGAAGTTGTTTGGCTTTTACAATAGCAGAGACTTTTCACTCCCTCCTTTCACCCAACCAGACAGGTGACACCCCTCTTGTTTACATCCTCCATACTGAAAGCTTTCATGTAGACTTTCATCATGTCACCTGCCTAGTGAACAGGATGACGATGACAGTGTTGAAGGTATTGCCAAGGGTGTTGCTAGTCTAAGTTCTGAAGATGGGGAAATGGTTAACTCTCAATGTGGCGAGGATGGCAAGCAATTCGATTCAGTACAGGGCACCAGGAGGCACCCAGAGACAGGTACTGCATGCCTATCTGGCTGCTTTAACTAATTACAACTTTCTCTTGGCTTTCATGGATGGCTCTGATGACGAGCCAGAAGTCTTAAGCAAGAGAAGGTGTACATGACAGCAAGGTATATAGTACAAGCAACACCTCAGAGATGTTGATCATCAAGTCATTTAGTTTTAGATTCTGATGATATCAATTTGCATCATGAGGCTCGGGCTGATCAGGCACCATCTCCAGTCAATCAGTGTAAGTAGAGGTTTTCTTACATGCTCTCTACTAACATTCCAAAAACAAGCTTCCTCTTGGTTTCAATTTTCAGAAGATGAAGATGCCTGCTGCTTGTTATTTGCTAAGGCTGCACACTCGAACGGTGAGACTTCAAGATAGTCTTGCATTCCCGAAACCCAATGGTTCCAACAGGTGAACAACATAGCAACATCGATGTTCAAGCACCACTTCCAGAGGATGATCATCATGGCTCACTTTTTCTGCATCCCAGCAGTGAGTTGCTTCCTGAGACCACACACTCCAGCACTCTGTCTGGTATGACTCCAAGACAGCTTTGCATACCCAAAAACTAACAGTTCTGACAGTTAAGCAACATGGCAACAATGCCAATGTTCAAACTTGTGGTGGTTCTGCTGGTCATCCTGACTCGGAAGGTAAACAGCCTGTCATCCTTAATGCAGATTTTGAAATCATATGTAGCATCTAAAATACTGGTGCAGCAAGGTATTTCAAAACCAATTTCATCCAAATGGCCCACCAGCCCTCCAACCACCATCCAGCAGAAAGTAGCTAAGAAGTGTTCAACTATCACATCCCGTGGCCATGGTGGTAGTGCCATCGCCACGCATTCTCAGCAAGTATCAGAACCTCATGACAACTCAGACTCAGAGGCCTCTCATGATGTTCTCTTCAAACATCATAGCTGTAATGGTGTGCCATGCGCTCCTGACCCTGTCTACCTCAAATCTCTAGCAAGCAAGTCCCAGACTGAAGGGGGCATGGGAGCCTCTGTCACTGTTCAGAACCTTAATATCAATGAGGTTCAGCACTCTGTCAAAACCGAGTTTCACACTGGCACTAATACTGACCCCACGACCCTCAAGTTCTATGATACAATGTGGAAGGCCATCCTCAATCGTGCCAAATTACTCTCATGTCTTGATGCCATCATTGGCAATGCATTCCCAGAACAGCATGTATATATCAACCAGAAAGTCTATGAATTCATTACCCAGGCCATCACTGAACTTAAGGAGGATGGCATGCAACCCGATGAGTCATTCCTGAGGAACCATCAGCATCACATGAGCAACCTTGTAAGTTTTCATTAATTTCTTGTCCCCCTGCTAACACCTGTATTCAAGCTTTTCAAAGATCTGGGCACATATCACTCAGACTTTAAGAAGATAGCTCAACAAGTTATTGTAAAACACTGGGACTGGGAACCCAGCAACTTCGATGATCCTCAACAGTTAGCAGACCATATCCTGGAACTATATAATGACTTAATGGAGGGAATGAAATACATTCATGGTGACTGTAATGAAGAGGTGCATCATCTTTACTCATGGCAAAATCTAATATCCCAAGGACTTTTTAGGGAAAGTTCAACAACTTTTCCAGCACAGCATTGTGAGATCTTTGCATAACAGGTTTTTATATTGGCAAATCATCACTTGCAGCATCGTTTCTGGATATTTTTGGTAAAGATCTTCCTGCTGGTGCATTGGCCTTCACCATGACTGTGGTTAGTTCCCTTTCCTTTTTCTGAAAATTGCTACTGATCTATTGTCAGCTTACTGGTGCCCTGGATGAGTACTCAACTGGCTCTTTTGTTGCTGTCAAGTTTTGTCATGAAGGCTACTTGAAAGTTAAGTTAACAAGCAATTTTTGGACATGATCAGCAACATTGAGAATGTCCCTTACTGCTTGCAAAGCCTATGGAGGGTGCTGAAAAATATTGCCATCCAAGGATGGTAAGTAGTATTTCTATGCTTTTCATTTAGCTAATTTAGATCTGCAGTGTGAAGAACCCAGCAATTGGTACTGGCATGGTGGCTGCCAGTGGGCAGTGCAATTTTACTGCCCATCTCGATTAGATATAATGGCCTTATCATTGCTTTCATCTTTACATAACTGTGTCATGATTTTTTAATTGCAATTAAAGCTCCATTTGTGTCGAGATTCCAGTGTCCCCAGAAGAGTTAGTTGAGTCTAGTGTTGTGCTGGGCCCGGCCTCAAGCCCTGAGCCGAGCCAGGCCAGGCCCTCCTAGGCCAAGCCGAGCCAAGCCATGGGGACGGCCTGTGGGGGCTCAGGGCTCAGCCTGACCTTTTGAGAAGCTGTGAGCCACGGCTCGAGGCCACGGCTTTGTGGCTGTGCTACCTGGCAATTTCTGCTGACATGACTACTACCAAAACCTCGCAGCCACGCCCACAACGTTGTCCCTCGCCTTTCAGACAGCAAGTCGAGCTGTCTACATCTGCCGCTGCTACGAAGTACTAAACTCTTTACAGATTCCCAGCAGACGTGAAGAAGGGTGCTTGCTGTCCAGTGCACAGTGTATCGAATCTAACATCATCCCTCTTGCTGGGCTGAGTTTTGTCAGTATGGCTGTTTGCTAGCTGGTTGAAATCATGCCATGTTGTGACATGGGGACTACAGGTGGTCTGTTTATGATTTTAGTGACTATGACATGGGGGTTACTCGAACTCGCACGTCACCCTAGCATCCAAAATAAACTTCATGAAGAACTTTTGTCTTTCGGAGGAGAACCCTCGTACAATCAACTCACCAATGATTTCCCTTAACTCGATGCCATAGTGCAGGAAGTTCTTCGCCTTCACCCGTCCATCCCAGGGTTGACACATGAAGTACATAGATATGTGGAAGTTCTCTCGTTGCAGCTGACATCAATTCTTTCTTTCTTGTATATAGGCAGCTGAAGACGACGTCATCCCTCTGTTAGAACCTGTGTGGATCAAGGTGGGTGAAATCATTGACAGCATAGTCATCAAATGTGGGACAATACTTTCTGTACCTATTTCCTGCATAAACTGCTCCGACACGATCTGGGGTATGGACGCTAAGGTGTTTAAACCTGAACGATGGTTGGAACCGAATGGCATAACCAAGAAAGCTCAGGAGGTGAAGGGGTACCATCACTTGCTCACGTTTGGTGATGGTCCGAGGAGCCGTATCAGAAAAACGTTTGCTCTTGCTGAGATCAAGGTATGTGTCCACTATCTTGCGGTGGTGCAGTGCTCACCGAGTGGAATTGGATTTTGCTGATGGTACTTTCAATGGCAATCAGGAACTTTGTTCTTGAGATGAAGGACAGATTCGAAAGTCGAGCCAAGTAGGGGGATTATATTGACACCCAAGGTCATGGCCAGTACGAACGTCCCTTGCAATACCGTAGTTTGTCCGCGCCATTCATAGCTACTCTAGCTAGAACTAGCTATACTATTTCTTCCATTTTTCATGTTCAGGCTGCGGCCTCAGGCTGGGCCGAGCCCTATATAGGGCCTGGCCCAGCTCATGGCTTGGCTTCAGATATCTCAGGCCATGAGCCCTCCAAAGCTGGGCCCGAGCTGGGCCTGGGCAACACTAGTTGAGTCTGGTGTCCAGGTTCCAGTTTGGATTCCAGTGTTCCCAGAAAAGTTAGTTGAGTGTGGTGTGCAGGTTCCAGTTTGTCCAGGTCTCCAGCATAAGTCAAAGAAGTGAGAAGCCAGGATGCCCAGCTGGTAGTCTGGACTTCTGGAGAACCCTCTGGCCAGTCCTGGCTAGGGGGGGACCTTTCTGGAATAGCTGGGTGTCTGGCCAGTTCTGGCCAGCTGGTGTCTAGTTTGCTGATGTAGGGGGGTAGTCATTGTGATAAAGGACAGCTGTGGCACCTACCCCCTCAACTGTGCTTGAGCTGTCACAGTAGACTCTGGTGGGGCCATTGACCTGGTCATGGGATGCCCTGGCCTTGGGTTTGGACTTAGGGATTAGTGAGCAGAGGGGGGCGGGGATGTGAGATTTACATGTTTACTAATGTAGAAGGAACCAATCAAAGTCCTACTAATTGAGAAGCCGCGGTGCTGGCACGGAATGCGACATCAGCCTATAACACAATGGAGCGGTCTGAAAAAGAAAAAAAAAAGGGGGGGGAGGGGTAGTAGGAAATCACAACGTGTACGACCTATACAATTTCCGGGATCAACACCTCACTATCCAAGATACAGTCCAGGTCCTGAATGCGAGCAGTAATCGTACAATCGCAGGCAATTCTCGTGTACTCGTTGTGAAGCGACCTCTTCAGCAAAAGTGCATTGAACGGCTGCTCGAGCTGCTCCACTAGCTTCCACACGACATCGACAGTGCGGTCTGCCTGCCTGTCAAGGGTTTTTGGATGCCAAGGACGAATAAGAATATATGTATCCACACTCTCATCGAGTTCGACCGATAGCGTGACATTGAGAGACCGCAGGCGTGATGCTTGAATCTCGTATGTGTAGCGTGAGGGACTAGTCGAGGAACCCTGCAGTTTGACCGCCGTGAGTGAGTGGACGGTGGAGGGTAACGTAAGCTTGCGGCTATTGACAAATCCAGCACGGGGTAGCCTTTTGAGACTACTATACAGTTGCTGTGCTTTGTCGAGATCCAGGCTAGTGCGTTTGGCAGGGTCACTGGGAATTGGTTGGAGGTGGGGTACCGTCTGGTATGGCGCGAGGTCGGTAGGAAAGCAACTGTTGAACGATGATGGTTTCCCGACCCAATCCAGAACAGAAACGTCTCCCGAACGTGATATAATCTCTGCTAGCAGACGTCCAAGCGCATTCTGCGTGGATTCGCCGTAGAAAATTGGCAAGTGAACCTGAAAAATCCCAAAAAGGGAGTAGGCAATATCTTCCGGCCGAGTGGTACGACGCCTCGATGCCCAGCACAGTCTAGACCGAGCATCATCCATGCCTGGATAGAAATTCGTGAGGTGCTGTTTTGCTATTCCCGTTGCATTCCGGAGCTCGTCGAGCAAGGCAGGATCTGAGGTATGATCCACGGCGTCACTCTTCGAGTAAAGCGACCAATCATATGTATAGAAGAGGATGGCACTTGAAGCCAACAGCTCTTGGAGTGTCCAGCCTCGTGTAAACCAGACACTGCCGGCGAGTGAGCCACGGTCAAAGACATCGGAGAGGTACACGACTGTCAGGGAAGACCAGTGGTACCAGGAAAACATGGACACGATCGCTTCTTGCAACTCAGCGCTGCTCTCTTTGTCAATGCAACACGTATCACTCCATGCCCATTGGAAGTGATGCCGAAGGGCAATGATGCAGAACTTTTGGAGTTTTACTTGACCGCCCGTGCCACGCAAGTCATAGATGCTTTTACCTTCAATGTCGCGCAGCAATGGCTCGCCATTTCCCCACCTGTGAGATAGCGTGGCATATTCAAAGTACTCCGAGATTACATTGTTGATTTCCGTTTCGAGTTGGTGGTTGTCGAGTGAAGACGCCAACGACAGTAAGTGCTGATATTGAGGGCTACTCTCGAAGTGGGATATCTGCGCATCCCGGTCACACAAGACACCGGTGGACGTGTGTAGCAGACGCAGCGGAAGTTTTTCGAGTCTGTCGGAGACAACTTTCTTGATCGACGCTTCGATATCGGGACTTAAAGGGCCAGCCGCCGGCCTCCTCATGTGGACAATAGACTCCTTTTTTCCAACCTTTGTTTCGAGATAACTCGCAAGATGCTCCTGAGACAGTGCGCGGTCTGGATTCCCTGGAGGGCAGAGGCCCAAGGCAGTCCGTGCGAGGCTAACAGCCTCAGCTATGCTGTTCTCCGTACCCTGTCTTCGGAATTGTTCATGATAGGCATTAGCGAGATCGAGAAGGGCTCTGCATCGATTCGGCGGAGGAATGCATTCCAATGCAGCACGACGAAGAGATACAATCTCCTCCAGATCCACTGCGGAATCCGTCTGCTTGAAGCGTTCAGAAAGGTGATCGTCGAGTTCGAGAAGAAGTGATTGCCTCTGTGGTTTGTCTGGAGACATGTACTCCACCTCAGTGCGTTTCAATGTGATCAATTCGTCTAAATCCTCTTTCCTCCCTTCCTTCTTGAACCGAACGGATAGGAGACCCCCTAGATCGACGAAAACTGAAAGGCGTTGTGGGTGTTGCGGAGGTGTGAGTTCGAGTGCAGTTTTCCCCAAAGTGATCATTGCGTCAAGATCGGGGTTCCATTCTTGTTTCTCGGACTCTTTGGATGGAGGATTGGCGAGGACATTCAGAGCCAACCGAGTCGTTGTGAGGTAGCTTTCAAGATGACATCGATACAATGCATGATCCGGATGCCCTGCAGGGCAGAGGCCCGACGCAGCTCGCGCGAGGCTAACGGCCTCAGCTAAGCTGCTCTCAATGCCCTCTTTTTGGAATTTTTCGTGAAGGGCGTCAGCGAGATCGAGAAGAGCGCTACATTGATACAGCGGAGGAATGTGTCTCAAGGCAGCACGGCGAAGGGATATAATGTCCTCCACATCCACCGTGGAGTCCCCCTGCTTGAGGCGTTCAGAAAGGTGATCGTCGAGTTGGAGAAGAACTATTCGTCTCTGCGACTTGTCTGGGAGCACGACCGCCAACGCAGCGAGTGTCGACTTGGTTAATTTGCTTAAATCCCCTTGCCTCCCTTCCTCACTGAATTGTTGTGATAGGATATCGACGAGGGCTGAATGGAATTCTGAGTGTTCCAGCGGCGTGAATTCCAGTGTGATCTGCACCACCATGATTATCGCGTCAAGATCAAGATCCCCTGCTTTCTTCTTGAGCTCTTTCAAAATGGAATCTGTGAGGTCTTTCAGAACCAAACGAGCGTCTGCAGATTGCTGGGGCATGCGCTTTAAAGCGGGTATCGGGGAGGCGGACTCCTTTGTCTAGATAGAAATGGGTGGTCGTTTAGATTGCGTTTGGTTGAGATTGATGTACCTGAGTGTCAGCGATACCCTTGAGCAACAGCAGTGCCGCGCTCCATGCTATTTCTGACTGCCCCCTGAAGACTCCAGGAAATATGGATGCACGCCAATCACGCTCTCCTCTGCCGTTCAACCTTTCCATGGTAGTTTTAAACTGCGACAGCCAGTGGCTCAGCGTTTCACTGCGAAAAGCAAGGCCCGACTTGCTGGTCGGGACCACATAAACGTCGGGCGGTACCGTGAACTTGTTACGGAATGCCGTCGCAAACTCTTCGAGATGCCGCAGCATCGACTTATCAACACCCGTCAGATACGAATCGAACGACTGGAGAAAGAGGATGCCAGAATGACATGTTTGGGTGAACCTGCAGGTTGGCAACGATATTTGCAAGGTTATTAATAGGGTTCATCGCACTTACTTCGATTCCAACCAGTCAGCCATTCTATTTTCAGCATCAAGACAATGACTGCGTGACGGCGTGTTGACGATTATGATGTCATCTGAACCATTACTGAGCTTGCACCTCCACGCTTTGACATTTTTTGTGTGAGGATGCCGAACCCCGATGTGATCTTTGCACAATTGCAAAGTAAACTAGTGGTCGATTAGAAGAGTCCGCTAATACTTGGAGAAACGGGGTCACTACCCAGGTCTTTTTTGCCTCTGTTGGGCCGACCACGCTGGCCCAATTGAGGCTCAGTTCCAACACTTCCAAGAAGCAATGCTGTGACTTACAAGATGACGTAATCATTTTCTGCGACAACTTGAGGCTCATCGACATCCGCGAACTGCAGGGTTATCGCTGAATTGAGGTGAACCTTTTTGGAAAAGAAGTGTGCGATGCGTCTGGAGAAGGGGATCTCCAGTTTTTCCATCTCATCCCTCGTCTTTTGCAGCTCGACCTCCAAGCGTCGTTGCTCTGCCTCGAGCTCCTTCATCAGATCTGGATCTTTCTGCGCCTTAGCTTCTTCCCGAAGCTGTTCGATTGTCTCCTTTTGTTCCTGCAGCAGCTTCTGGAAGTGCGCGTACAAAGCTTGACCGACGGTCGTCTCGCTCAATCTCCTTTCCCCATCCACCAATTCTTGCTGTAGCAGTAGAGGCTCTCCTCCTCCCGTCAAGTCCTCGACGACCCTCCATGCGCATCTCGAAGAGTTTTCCTCAAACCGTTTGTGGCGAGCTCCTGCGTCGATTAGTGGCTTCCAGAGGTTTGCTTCTAGTTGCGACACTCTGTCATCCGCAAGCTCCCTGTCTCTCACTTTGTCCCACATAGTGGTCACCAACCACACACCGCCAGCGGCTCTCTCCCCGCACAACCTACCGAACATGTCAAGGTTCTTCCACACAGGCCCAGACATCCCGTCATTGGTTATGCGGTGTGTATAGATAATGCCACTCAGTTTGACCTTTTGGCGGTATCTGTTTTCACGTCGATGAGTGGTGGATCTGACGGGCTCGGCGCTCACTTTTCCTCTAGCCACTCAGCGATCTTTCGGAGCGTATCACAGTGTGATTGATAGTCATTGTCGAACGCCGGGAAGTCCACGAATACGTATTTTCGGTCTTTGAAGTTGACTGTAAACTCCCTAACGGTCTGAGTATGCGACTTGAGTTGGTGCGCTGCTCCGCCCTCTCTGGTTCCGGTGAGTTGGTTAATGAACTGTGTTTCTTAGCCAACGTATCACAAAAGATCTTTCCTTTACATACGTTGGTTTTCCCTGACCCTGGAGGGCCCATCACTCTGGCGCGGAGTGTAGTGAGCAGAAATGACATCTGCAAACGCGACGTACGCAATGACTATGGGTTGGGGAACCATCCTGTGTATCTAAAGAGATATTTCACTGTAGGAATCGGGCGTCGTTCGCAAGCTTCAGGTGTGTGTAGTATCCTTAAATGCTTGCATCAAGTCTTCCGCATGTTCTACCTGACCGCCGTCTACTTCATAAGTGCTTACGTCTTCCATTACTTCAGAGTGACCAATCGAGCTCTTCCATTGCGGAGCTATGCTCATATGACTGTTGGCGCCCGATCTTGTCAAATCTGACGCCCGAAGAGATCGATATCTTTCCTCGTGTTTGTGGAGCAATGGTAGTGGTTGGTGCCCTTCTACGCCTCGTGTATGGGATTGCAAATACAAAGCATTACACGTTCCTTTTCTTGTCGTAACTGCACAAGCGCGTTCTTCTGCTTTCCCTGACAAGTCGTCGTTGAGGGTGGGTCAATTTACCTTGAGGTGCTGGGTTACGGGCGACATGTTTTTTGATCGAACTTTTACGCAGTTCTTAGGGAACACCACGCCCTTCAGGCGACCCAGTTGTCGGTACCGTGATATGCCACTGCCAGATAGCAAGGATGGACACGCTTGGACAAGCAGCTTGAGTACGGTGGCACGTCCTACCATGTGGAAACGACACAACACCACCGAAGAACCCTCTATGTGCTTGTTATCGCGAGAAAGATAACCTTGACGTGCCGGACAACTCAGATGAGGATACCATATGTTCATCATTGTCGTTTTGATGCGTCCCCCATTCGTCGTGCTCCACTCCAGCTGGAACGTCTTATCATATTGTACCGTGCCCAGTGCCCAGTGGTGACGCGGCCAAAGCCAAATCCCAATCGAATACCACGTGCTCGAATCACTGTGTACCTCTGCCAGGTGCTCCTATGCTTGGGGGGTGCAAAAACCAGTCTGTACAGCGCTGCATATTGCATACTACTTATTGCGTCGTGGAGAGATGAACACTTGGCGGCTCGTACGATCTAGTACTTGTTACTCAGCGACACGAATGAATGATTTTGCCAGAACGTCAAAGGATGGGGGGAGACCCTAGCCTTGTTGAGGTGGGTTTAGCGAGCGACACGCCGATCAGAGCTGTGGGGTTGAATATTGCCATCGGATAGCTGGAGACTCGCATTTACCTACAGCGATGCGTATTGCATACCAGTTATCGTGTCGTAAAGAGATGAACACTTGGCGGCTCGTCCCGTGTAGTACTTGCTACTCAGCTACACGAATGAATGATTTTGCCGGAACATCGAAGGATGGCGGGAGACCGTAGCCTTGTTGAGATGGGTTTAGCGAGCGACACGTGGATCAGAGCTTCGAGGTCGAATATTGCCGCCGGGCAGCTGGAGACTCGGATTTACCTGCGAAAGGAAATACCAAGCCACGTTTGCAGTCTGCGGCCGTGAGTAAGTGGTACTGTCTGCAGTGGGCAACCATGGAGACATTTTTTTTCTTCTTTACAAACACCCGTGTTTATGCATTCCTTCCTAAGGCACACGATCGACGACGTCGACAGCAGATTCCGGGTCCAAAAACGAACGGGCCAGTAAAAGACTGTAGCCTCACCAGATCATGACAGATCAGGACAGTGGTACTTGCAATGGCAGAGAGAAACGAGATAAAAGAGGTAAAAGAAAAGGAAAGAAAAATATGTGTGGTAGAAAAGCAAGGTCGCGTGCCTGTTGCTCCTACCTGGTCTCGTCCAGTCACATACAACGACACCGGCACATATTACTTTGCTTAACAGCAACAGCAGAGGAGAGGGGAAATAGGGAGTGAGAACGCCCGTCGTTTGCTAGGCAAGGAAAGAAGTAGAGATGAAGGGTCCTCCAGGGGGAATTATCATTGAATATGGAACTATATGTTGTACCGCGTGTCATGGTCAACGATAAGAAGCCATTGCGAATTACAAGACCCACCTTATGAACTCTGGTGGTAGTAAGGGTGCACATGCATGGGCGAACGGGTGGGCGGCATCGATGGACGAGGACCTGCACCGTTTGCAGGTGGCGGATACGTGCTAGGCCGTGACATGTGTTGCGGCACTAGCAACAAGGAATCTTAAGGATATACACTTTTCGAAATCATAACCCGAGGTACTCACGAGGCATCTACATTGGGGGTGCTACGTACACTAACCTTCGCTTCAGCCCAAAGGTCAACCACACGATATAAAGCAGATTGCTCACGTTGTCCGTTTGGTGGCATACTTTGTGGGTATGGCATCGGTTGCATGCACGGTGCGGACGCATAAGCAGCAGGTGGTGGTGGTGGTGCCAATCCATGCATCATTAGCAAATAAAAATTCTGCAGGCTGATAAACAAATACACGACTGTCGATCGCTCACTTGTCTACCATGATAGTAAGGGATGTAGACGAAATGTTGTTCCCCTTCTTGAACAGAATGTGCGACAGGTGGTGGACCGGGTGGAGCCATGTTGGTTGGCTGCTGTGGCAACTGATGCTGCACAGCTGGGAACATGTGGGTGTAACGTTTGCTACTGGACGGCCAGATTGCAGCTATAGCGGACAATCAGGAAGGAATTAATAGAAAATACGTTCGCACGTACATATGCTGCTCGCCTTGGTGGCTTTGCCGTTCCTTGAATTCTTTCTTGACGTTAACCTACACCAACTCCTTTTTGATTGCTACTTTGGGACCGAAGAGAGAATCGGGAGAGATCAGAGCGACCATGCACGCCGCTGTCTCATTCACCTGTGGTGCTGGAGAGAAAGCCTTGCTTTGAACGGCGGTGTGGGCTGGATGTACATTTGCCATTGGTTCAGCCAGTCTCCGCCGGCTTTGGGAGAGGAAGGTAGCAGCACCTGCAGATGGCGCAAGTTGTGCAGAGACATTCATTGGAGATGCAGGGTCACCAGCCGTTTCTGCAATAACCTTGGCAGAAACAAATACTCGGTAAACCATAGAGAAATGATTCACTTGAGACGTTGCGTACGGTAAAGCAAAACGGTAGATGTCAGTACCTTGTGGTTTGATCGTCATCACAGAGTGGGGGTGGTCCTCCCAGAAGGAATGGGGGGGTAAGCACCTCACCTACCTTCACGCGTCCGTTCACACCTCTCCTCATCCCTGCATGTCGCGAATGAGGACCTATGCTTCATCGGTGCCACTGCACGAGCTATACAACTTCCTGCGGCTCGTGTGGGGAAGTATCTTTCGACTCAGCGAGTTTCAACGAGTGATTAATTCGTCTAAATCTTCTTTCCTACCATCCTTATTGAACCGTTCTGATAGGAGACCCGCGAGGTGGATGAGGGTTGAAAGGTGTTATGGGCGTTGCAGTGGTGTGAATTCAAGTGCAGTTTACCCCAGAGTAATCACCGCGTCGAAATCGCGGTCCCTTGCTCTCTTGTTGAAATCTTTGAAAGGGGATTTTTCAGCTAACCGAGTCGTTGCGAGGAAATTTGCAAGATGACATCGATACAACGTATGACCTGGATGCCCTGAAGGGACAGGCCCGACGCAGATCGCGCGAGGCTAACAGCCTCAGCTAAGCTGTTCTCCGTACCTTGTATTTGGAATTTCTCGTGAAGGGCTTCAGCGAGACTGAGAAGTGCTTTGCATCGATTAGGCGGAGGAATGCGTTCCAACGCAGCACCGCGAAGAAATATAATCTCCTCCAGATCCAATGCGGAATCCGTCCGCTTGAAGCGTTCGGCAAAGTAATCGCCGAGTTCGAGAAGAAGTGATTGCCTCTGCGGTTTGTCTGGGGACATGTGTTCCGCCTCAGCACGTTTCAACGTGATTAATTCGTCCAAAATCTCTTTACTCCCTTCTTCCTTATTAAATCGCTCCGATAGGAGGCCAGTGAGAAGGACGAGAGTTGAATGGTGTTGTGGGTGTTCAGGTGACGTGAATTCTAGTGCGGTTCGTCCCCGCGTAATCATCACGTCGAGCTCCCGGTTTCTTCCTTTCTCCTTGAACTGTTTCGAAAACAAATTGGAGGAGAATTTCATAGCTAGGCGAGCGTCAGAGGATTTCGAGGGCATGCAATTTGAAGCAGGTCTCGGGAAGGCGAAGAACTCCTTTGTTTAGGTAGTAGTGGGTATTCATTTACCAGACGGATTGCGTGCGGCTGAGGGTAACATACCAGAGAATCGACACCCTTGAGCAGTAGCTGTACCGCTTTCCACGCCGTATCCGGCTGACCTCTGAGCACTTCAGTGAACATCGATGCAAACCATTTGCCGTTGCCGTTGTCACTCAAAGACGTCATTGCACTCTTCAGCTGCGACAGCCGCTGGTTCACCTCTGTGTCAGTAAGGACAGCACGTGGCTCTTGGGTGGGTACCACATAAACAAGCAATGCCATTGCGAACCCTCTGGAAAAGGTCGTCGCAAATCTGTAAAGATGTCGCGCCATCGACACATCGCCGTGCATCGGAGGGTGGAGAAAGAGAATGCCAGAACCACGACACCTGTCGACAAATCTACAATGGTATCTGAGTGCGAGTTCAGGGTACACTCGTTGGGGTTACCTTAACTCTATCCGAGTAGTCATGATCTCTTCAGCATCGAAATCATCGAGCCCGGTATGGAACGATGGCGTGTCGACAATGACGATTTTGTTTGATTCCGGATCGTTCTTGAGGCTGAGGTCAACGCCTGCACATTCTTGGTGCAGAGATGGTGACCCTTCTCCACTTGGATGTCGTCATTCTTACACAATTCCCCGGTGAACTAGCGACTGAACAGAAAAAAGTTAGCTGTGAGAAATCGGCAATATTACCCAGCCCTTGTCTGACCCTGCTGGTCCTGCAACACTGCAGACGACATTCAGACGCTGCCATGGAGGAATGAAGAAGGTATCGCGCCACTCACAATGTTACGAAATCATTTTCTGTAACTTTTTGTGAGGTGAAAGCATCCTGCAAGCCGTGAAGAAATAGCATCGGATACCCGAGAGATGCGAAACGGTGTCGACAGTGAACCGCAGCGTAGGTGAGTGTAGATCAGCGCTGCTTCGTTTCAACGATAGCAACTCGTGACACATGCTGGGTGCACTTGTCCCTCATGGAATGCCCTTCTTGGAGTCGGTGAAATTTGGATGGCCGAAAGGCGACCAAAAATGCTCGATGTGCCTTGACACTACTAATGTGGGCAGCCGTATGGCCGAGCCCACCCCCGTCCCCCCAATATCGATCAATTGCGGTGTTGAACGAGAAGTAGACAGGATAATGACAACGTGGTGATCGAATGTTAGTAGGAAGGTACATGGCTGGGACTAAGGTTTATGCATTATTGACACGAGGTTTGGGGAACTTCTGACAATGGCATAACGAGTTTCCAGATGCAAAAAGCCTGCATTTCGCGGTAGGCTATAGAAAATGAACTACCGTCACCCTGGCTGGCAAGGATCCTTGCGGATCCGGAGTCCGCACCTCGCAGCACTCGTGAAACACGGTAACAGAGCTTATGTAATCTGTTCTCATCTCTTCTGCGGTACCACCAAGAATATTATGATGCTGCCTCAATGGTACCCGAACCCCGATGTCTTCTATTCGAGCGACCAAGGTCAGCTAAGTTGTGATCGTATTCTGTCTCATGTTTCTGGATACGATTTGGGTTTCACAACACGGAGGAAGTTCGAGGATACCGTTCAGTCGTTGAGCGTTGTGCCGTCACGGTCTCATCATTGACCTGGCAGTCGGTTAGTCGCACGGCAGATAATCTCGTCAAGCGTTCTCACAAATCTACCGGCTCTCTCTACTCGACACTTGCAAAATACGGTGCTTTTATACCAGGCATTCTTCCTCGTCCAAGTCAGTCCCAATGCACTTCCGCGTAAAACGGGAACTCCGTTTACTGACCTATAGGAAAATGTTCGTAGCATCTCAGACACATCGATCTCTCCAAAAGTGCGCCCCACCCCACCGGGATTCTCATGCACACAGCGTCTCACTCTTCTCAAAGTTCGCCATCTAATTCGAAATCAGTTATCTTCAAGCACCTATCTGCACCTCCCGTCCATGCAAAGTCCCAATACAGATCCTCGTCTACGCAACCCTTTTGTTCTCGTCTCGCTACACACAACCTTGCTACATATGCCAATAAACCTTCACAAATCGATGCTATGGCTGCTGTCAAGTGTGGATGGCTGAAGGACGGGAAGGACAGGTTGATTTGTGGGATATACAACGTGTCGTGGGTGCTTTCAGGACGAGATGGTATGACCAGGGAGGTAGGTATTAGAATGTGCAATTGCCGCTGAGCAGGATAGTTCTCCCCCCCCCCCCCCCCCCGGTTTGGCTGCAGCACTCCACTCGATTTGCAGCTAGTGCTTTCGTCAAAAAAGCAATGCACTTCCCTCATAGGGATGCATAAAAAAGGATGTCCGTCGAAGTCGAGGCAACGTGACTGTGTGTATCACTTCGTACGGTGTGGCATAAGGGTAAGCTAATCCATCCGCAGACTCCGTTCATCGCGTGCCTCTTCAAGCGCCGAGTTTCACAGCCCACGACTTAAGAACTACTGCCACCGCATTGGATGCAATCATGTCCAAAATTGCTATAAAACATCCCCTTGTATGTGGTCTTGAATACATTACTAGTGACTTTTATTAATGCTTGTTTCTCAGGCGCCTTCGCAGCTGGGCTGCCTTCGTATAGCTGGGTCAGTAGCTGGTGTTCCGACTCCGCCTTCCTGAGGTCCTTCTGCCCTGCAAGTTGACGAACGCGCCACGCCAACATCCGAGTTGTCGGATACGTCCTCCATCGTCATCCTTTTTGGCTGGCAGCCCACACCCTCATCCTCCATTCGCGATCGCCGACCCACAATGTCCATGTCGGCGTCCCGTTCAAGATCGGGTGCAGCGTCCAAGGCTTTTTCGCATTGATGCCCCTCTCACTGGCACTCTCACGTGCAAGTTCTATCTGGCGTTTGTTCATGGCAGGGAGGGAACGCCTACACCGATGGTGGGCCCGTCTGCATTGCCTCGTATAGGTAGGAGCGCTTTCTGATCACAACTCAGTGCATCCCCAGTTCGCCTGCGCTGTGCGAACGACATGGTACCTAACAGTGCTTCTGCTGTCGGACTATCAACCTCGCCGACATCAGCAAAGGATATATCACTGGTGCTCTGTCCGTTATGCCAGAGACGCATAAGATTGCGGACCTTTGCGACCGTAACGCCGGCCTAGGAGGGCTTGGCTAGTGAGGAACAACAACAGCAGTCAGCAACATGTACCTTTGTCCTTGGCGAGCGGAAAATCTGTGTCAGTGCTTGCGTCAGCAGTGGGGACATGGGGCTCCCAATCCCGAAGACCTTTTGATGTCTTGAAAGAGCACAGGTCATATTGTCCTTATGTCGTCCGGTTGATAGTCGTACCTTCACTTCCGTCTGCGACAGTGATTGGCACATCCAACGTTTCTGATCATAGTGGTGGTTTGGCAGAGGAATGGTGCACTGTGTTGACTGTTATTCAGCGACACAACTTAAGCCAGCGTCAACGGATGTCGCGGTTCGTCTTTGGCAGTGAGGGTGCCGAGGGTGCGCGAGACGAGGAGTTGGAAAGTGTGGAGGCTATGGTGGCCGGCGTGAAGAGTAATGGAGTACGCAGGCAATCATGGCCGACTTGTTCTCTGATGCAGAGTAAAGACCTCTCAAAGTATATCAGAGGTCTCCTCGGCTAAAAGGCTTCCTGGATGAATCTACGCTCGGTTTTCCCCGGTTTGCGATATCGGACACACCGAAACATTGTAGTCCCGTTTCACGAAGTTAGGTCTTGATAGTGAGAGAGATTCCTCAAGAGGTTCTTAGCACCGCTTATCAAAAATGCCTGGCAGTAGCATCCTCCACCTACCTTAAGGTACTGCTTAACAATCTCTGGCACGCGACCATCCGCTTTAAAAAGGGTATCTATCGTCTCAATCTTGCATGTTGAAGTTACCCGATATCCGCCTCACCGTCAAGAAACTCCGAAGAGAAAGACAGAACTCACCCAAAGTCTCCCGGAAAATGCCTTCCCCTCAGGTGCAAATATGTAATCATCCTCCTCAGCAACTCGGCAACTCAACAAGTATCGTCCATGCATCGCAAGCTCGTCATCACCAACAGCTGCATGGACGAGCCTTGTTCCGGCGTACGTGTGGAAGAAAGTGCACTCGCCAATGATACGAATGATCCATACCATTTACCATCGAGTCCCAGAACAAATTCAAGCGACGGAACCCAGGGATGGTACATTCAACAACAAGTGTAGGACTCGGGAGACGAGCAGCGGGCTCTCGCATGAACATGACCTGGAGCACTAAACCCGTGTGGAATCCTTCGAGTCAATGCAACATCCTACGGTCAAAGAACACTCACACTTGCTCACGTTGTACCGGTCTGCACTGCACCGTCGACTGGATCAATGCTAACTGATAGTGGGAAATAACCCGCGAGGAAAGGGACCAACCTATTGAAAAACTCCATGTCATTCATGGTCTCCGACATGTTCTCCCACCGCTTCGCATTCTTCAACTTCCCCACGCCGATATGATGTCCAAAGCTGGAGACCACAACCAGACGTGAGGGGGATTCCGAATTCGAGGCCTTGATGAGGTGCGGGAGTGTCAGAACGCTCAGTAAAACCATAGAGATAATTAACTTGAAACCTTGCGTAGTAAAATAAAACAATAAATGTCAGCGCCTCGTGGTTTGATCGTCATCGTAGAATGGTTATGGCCGTTGGACGCACATAACCTCCCAATCATCAGCCGACTGGGTATACTCCTGCAAGGACGTGCCCGCGTTCGCGATGAGCACGCTCGGCCCATGGTCCGATCACACCTCAGCAGTAAACGTAGCTGAAAACGCACACACGCCATCAAAACCGCCAAGACCGGGCGGAATAGAAGTTATCCCGGAACCATCTCTAGTGCGCTCCATCAGAACTACACAGCAGGAAAAACGGTGTCAATTACCCGGCTTATAACCCCGAGGCTGTAGTGGGTCCTCGCTGGAATGGGGGGAGAGGAAAGCACCTCACCTGTCTTCATGCGTCCGTTCACACCTCTCCTTGTCCCTGCATGTCGTGGTTAGCGACCCAGGTTTGATTCGTGCCAAGTGAATGGACACCTCGAGACCAGTCCAACGTTCGAGCCGACTACCATGACCGCTTTCGACCCCACATCGCTAGAGTAGATAGGGAGAGTCTTCCATTGTTCACGGAAGTACTGGTTACTGAACTTGCCTGTGGACTTAACGGTGATCGACGACGATCGACGAATAGTTCTTGGGAGAGAAATATGTAGCATCATTCGCGGGTGGCCGTTGGCATAATGTGCAATCTATTGAGGTGCAACAGGAATGGACGGCGTTAGTACATATAAACTGACAGCACTGAAGGCCTGAACATCGAATTTTCCGACGATCAAAATTCCATTCCCGGCACTGACAGTCGTATATATGGCAACGCGTCACTCGTACAGCTCGTACACAGAATGGAGAAGTCCAACAAGACATGAAGAAGTACAGTAGGAAAATGTATCACGACAAGCACGACCTATATAATTTCTGGAGTCAACACTTCACTATCCAAGATACTGGTAATGTCCTGAATGCAAGCAGTAATCGTACAATCGCAGGCAATTCTCTGGTACTCGTTGTGAGGCAACCTCTTCAACAAAAGTGCATTGAAGGGCTGCTCGAGCTGCTCCAATAGCTTCCACACGGCGTCGGGGTCGCGGTCTGTCTGCTGCTCGAGGGTTTTTGGATGCCAGGGACGAACAAGAATATATGTATCCACACTCTCATGGAGTTCGACCGACAGCACGACGTTGAGGGGTCTCAGGCGCGACGCGTGAATCTCGTATGTGTAACGTGAGGGACCGGCCGAGGGACCTTGCAGTTTGACCGCCGTGACAGGGTGGGTGAAGGAGGGTAACATAAGTCTCCTATGGACAAACCTAGCACGTGGCAGCCCTGCAAGCTTACTGTACAATTTCTGTGCTTTTCCAAGGTCTACGCCATTGCGTGTGGCAAGGTCACCGGGAATCGGTTGGAGGCAGGGTACCGTCTGGTATGGCACGAGGTCAGCGGGAAAACAACTGTTGAATGGTGTCGATGATGGTTTCCCAACCCAGTCCAGAACCGACACGTCTCCAGAATGTGATATAATCTCTGCTAACAGACGTCCAACCGCATTCTGTGCGGACTCGCCATAGAAGATTGGCAGGTGAACCTGAAAAATTCCAAAAAGGGAGTAGGCAATATCTTCCGGCCGAGTGGTATGACGCCTCGATGCCCAGTGCAGCCTAGACCGGGCGTCGTCCATGCCTGGAGAGAATTTCGTGAGGTGCTGTATTGCTATTCCCGTTGCACTTTGGAGCTTTTCGAGCAAGGCAGGATCCGCCTTATGGTCCGCCACGTTGCTCTTCGAGTAAAGCGACCAATCAAATGTATAGAAGAGGATCTTACGTGAAGCCAACAACTCTTGGAGTGTCCAGCCTCGTGTGAACCACACACTGCCAGCGAGCGAACCAGCTTCAGAGACGTCGGAAAGGTGGACAAATGTTAGGGACGACCAGCGGTACCATGAGAACATGGACCCAATCGCCTCCTGTAACTCAGCGCTGCTTTCCTTGTCGATGCAACACGTGTCACTCCATGCCCACTGGAAGTTATGTTTGAGAGCAAGAGCACAGAAGATTTGGAGTTTTGCTTCACCGTCCGTGTTGCCTAAGTCATCGATGCTTTTACCTTCGACATCACGTAGTAATGGCTCGCCCCTTCCCCACCTGTGAGAAAGCGTGGCATATCCGAAGTACTCTTCGATCACATTGTTGATTTCCGTTTCGAGTTGCTGTTTGTCAAGCGAAGACGGCAACGACAGTAGCTGTCTGTATTGAGGACTACCCTCGAAACGGGATATCTGAGCATCCCGGTTGCACAAGACGCCAGTGGGTGTGTGTAATAGACGCAGCGGTATTTTTTCGAGTTTGTCGAAAACAGCTTTCTTGATCGAGAGCTTGATATTGAAAGAACTGGTATTTGAAGCGCCGGCCTCTGGTCCCTTCACGTCAGAAAGGGTTGATTTTTTTCCAACCTTCGTTTGAATGTAACTCGCAAGATGATCTTGAGGCAGCGCACGATCCGGATGCCCTGGAGCGCAGATACTCAACGCAGTTCGCGCGAGCCTAATGGCCTCTGCTATACTGTCCTCCGCACCCTGTTTCTGGAATTGTTCGTGAAGGGCGTTAGCTAGGTTGAGAAGAGCTCTGCATCGGTTCGGCAAAGGAATGCGTTCCAACGCAGCACGGCGAAGGGATATAATTTCCTCTAGATCCACTGTGGAATCCGTCCGCTTGACGCGTTCCGAAAGGTAATCGTCGAGTTCGAGAAGAAGTCTTTGTTTCCGTGGTTCGTCTGGGGACACGTATTCTGACGCAGCGCGTTTCAACGTGATTAGTTCATCTAAATCCTCTTTGCTTCCTTCCCCATTGAATCGTTCTGATAGCGGACCAGAGAGATCGATAAGAAGTGAATAGCGCTTTTCGTGTTCCGGTGGTGTCAATTCCAGTGCAGTTCGCCCCAGTGTGATTATCGCGTCAAGATCGCGGTTCCTTTCTTTCTTCTTGAACTCTTTGAAAAGGATATAGGCAATATCTTTCAGAGTTGAGCGAGAGTCTAAAGATTTCGGAGGCATTCGCTTTAAAGCAGGACTCGAGGGGACGAGGAACTCCTTTGCCTAGATACAAATAGGCAACCGGGTTATTTAGATTCTGTGTAGTTGAGATTGATGTACCTGATTATGAGCGATACTCTTGAGCAGCAGCAGTGCCGCGCTCCATGCTGTTTCTGGTTGTCCCCTGAAGACTCCAGGGAATATAGATGCATGCCAATCCCGCTCTTGGTTGCCGTTCAACCTTTCCGTCATAGTTTTGAGCTGTGACAGCCGTTGGCTCAGCATTTGGCTGGAAAGAGTAATAGGGAGCGGATTGCTGGTCGGGACTACGTAGACATCAGAGGGCACCGTGAACTTATTACGAAATGTCTTAGCAAATGCCTCGAGATGCCACGACATCGACATGTCACCACTGGTTGGATCCGAGTCGAGCGAGTGGAGAAAGACAATGGCAGAGTGGCATTTTTTGGTGAACCTGCAACAGTGTTTGAAGGGTCATCGCGGACGGGTGTTTCATCGCACTTACTTCGACTCCAACCAACCAGTCATTCTATTCTCAGCATCGGAATCAGTACGATCGGAATGGAAAGACGGCGTGTCGACGACTACGATGTTGTCCGAACCATTAACGAGGCCGGACCTCCACGCTTTGACATTTTCTGTATGAGGATGTCGACCTTTGTGGTAATTCTCGGACAATTTCCTAGTAAACTGGTGATCGATTAGATGGGTCTGCTAATAGAGAACGGCGGGTATTACCCAGGTCTTTCCTGCACTGGTTGAGCCGACCACGCTGGCCCATGGCGGCGTGTCGAGGGTCAGTCTAATACTTGCAGCAACTAAGGCTGCCACTTACAAAATTACGTAATCGTTTTCCGCAACGACCGCAGGCTCATCGACATCCGCGAACAGCAGGGTTATCGCTGAATTGAGGCGAGTCTTATTGGAGATGAAGAGTGCGATGCGTCTGAAGAAGGGCATCTTCGGTTTGTCCATCTCATCTGACGTCCTTTTCAGCTTGGCCTTCAAGCGTCGCAGTTCCTCCTCGAGCAGCTTCACCAACTGCGGGTCTCTCTGCGCCTTGGCTTCATCTCGCAGTTGCTTGACTGTCTCCTTTTGGTCGTACAGGAGCTTCTGGAATTGGGTGTACAGGGCTTGACTCGCCGTCCTCTCGTTCAACTTCCTTCCCCCGTCTACCAGTTCTTCCTGAAGCAGAAGGGCCTCTCCTCCTGTCAAATCGTCGATGATCTCCCATGCGCACATCGAAGAGTTTTCTTCGAACCGTTCGTGGCGAGCTCCTGCCTCGATTAGCGGCCTCCAGAAGTTCTGCTCCAGCTGCGATACTCTGCTTTCTGCAAGCTCCTTGTTTTTCGCTTTGTCCCACATCGTGGTCACCAACCGCACACCACCGGCGGCTCTGTCCCCGCACAATCGAGCGAATATGTCAAGGTTTTTACAGACGGATCCAGACATCCGCTCATCGGTTATGCGGTGTGTATAGATAATGCCGCTCAGTGTGACATGTCCGCGGTATCTGTTTTCGCGTCAGTGAGCGGCGGATCTGACCGGCTCAGCGCTCACTTTTTCTCTAGCCACTCAGCGATCGAACGTAGTATATCCTGGTCAGATCGACAAGTGTCGTCAAATCCCGGAGTGTCCACGAACACGTATTGTCGGTATTTGGACACATTGACTACAAACTCCCTAATGCTCTGAGTACGTGACTTGAGCTGGTGCGCTGCCCTTTGTTCTTCGGCTCCCATGAGTCGGTTGATGAACTGTGTTTCTCAGCCAACGCATCACGAAGGATCGTTCTTTCACTTACATTGGTTTTCCCTGACCCCATAGGTCCCATCACTCTGGGACATAGTGTAGTCAGCGGAGACGACATTTGCAAACGCGACGTACGCAATAACTATGGGTTGGGAAGCCATCCTGTGTATATGAGGGGGTATTTCACTGTAGGAAAGGCGACGTTCGCAAGCTTCAGGTATGTAGGGTATCCTTAAATACCCTCCGCACACGTGTAGGCACACCTGCACCAAGTCCTCACGTACCACATACCCGACCGCCATCTATTCCACAAGTGCTTCCGAATTTACGCCTTCCATCATTCAAGGCGACCGATTAAGCTGCTTCCATTGCGGGGCTACGTTTCATATGACTGTTGTCGCTCGCCGAAGAGATCGATGTCTTGCCTCGTGTATGGGATGGCCAACACAAAGCATCACACGTTCCTTTTCTTGCCGTAACTGCTCAAGCGCTTGATTCTGCTTTTCCTGACAAGTCGTCGTTGAAGGTGGGTCAATTTACCCTGCGCTCTTTGTTGTTGATAAACTCACCCTCTCTGGCCTTCCTGTCCCTTGAGGTGCTGGGTTACGGCCGACATGCTTTCTTAATCGAACTTTTACGCAGTTTTTGGGGAACACCACGCCTTTCAGGCGACCCATGTGTCGGCACCGTGGTATGCCGCTGCCGGATAGCAAGCATGGCCACGCTTGGGCAAGCAGTTTGAATATGGTGGCACTTCCTACCATGTGGAAATGACACAGCGCCACCGAAGAACCCCTATGTGCTTGTTATCGCGAGAAAGATAACCTTGACGTGCCGAATAACTCGGATGGAGATGCACATGTTCATCATTGTCATTTCGGTGCGTCCGCCATTTGTCATGCTCCGCTCAAGCCGGAACGTCTTATCATTTCATACTGTGCCCAGTGCGCAGCGGTGACGTGGATAAAGCTAAATCCCAATCGAATACTACGTGCCCGAATCACTGTGTACCTCTGCCAGGCGCTCCTATGCATGGGGGTTGCAAAAACCAGTCTGTACAGCGCTGCGTATCGCATACCTTCTTATCGTGCCGTAAAGAGATGAACACTTGGTAGTACGCATGAATGATTTTGCCACAGCGTCGAAGGATGGCGGCAGACCCTAGCCTTGTTGAGGTAGATTTATCGAGCGACGTGTGTTAAGGAACAGAGGATTTGATTTTTGAGTTCGAATTTCACCATCGGGCAACCGGAGACTCGGGTTTACTTGCAAGGGGCTGGAAAAAAAAAAAAAAAAAAAAAAAACCGAATCACATCTGCAGCTGACTCTGAGGCCATGAGCAAGTGGAAGAGATACAGTCTGCAGTGGGTAACTACAGAGACGTTTTCTTCCTTCTTTACAGTCGCCGAATTTATATTTTCCTCCCCAAGACACTCGGCCTATGACGTTGACGGCAAATTCTGGATCCAAAAACAAAATGGTGTGAGCAAAAGATTGTAGCTACACAAGAGGGAGACAAAACAGGACAGTGGTCGTTGCAATGGCAGAGAGAAACGAGAGAAAAAAAAGGGTAAAAGAAAAGAAAAGAAAAAGATGTGTGGTAGAAAAGCGAGGTCGCGCGCCTGTTGCTCCCATCTGGTCTCGTCCAGTCACATACAACGATACCGGCACATATTGCTTTGCTCGACAACAACAGCGGGAGAGGAAATAGAGAGTGTGAGAACACTCGTCGTTTGCTAGGCAAAGGAAGAAATATCAAGCACGTCAAATCGGGATCATGTGTGGCCAACACCGCCCATCGGTGCTGTGGCCGGCCCACCCTCATAGGGATGAGGGGAACCACCAGGTCCTCAAGGAGGAATCATCGCTGGATACGCAACTGCATGTTGTACCCCGTGACACGGTTAACGATAGGAAACCACTTCGAACATTGTGGACTCTGAGGTTAGTAAGAGAGCCCACACATGGGCATAGGGGTGGGCGGTATCAACAGATGAAGACACGCATCATTTGGTGGCGGCATCTATTTCAGCGCTAGTAGCAAGGTATCTTAAAGAATACCCACCTTTCGGAATCATAAACCCGAGGTGCTCACGAGGCATCTGCATTGGGGATGCTGCGTACATTGCTAGACCTTCGCTTAGCCCAGTAGTTAACCAAATGATATAAAACAGATTGTTCACGCTGTTCGTTTGATGGCGTACCTGGTGGATATGGCGTCAGTTGGGTGGTGGGCGGCCATCAGGGAACAAGATTTTAGTCAGAACCAGTCACAAACCGGTTCTGACCAATTGCCGGTTCCCTGATGGGTCCGATCCATGCATCATAGGCTGATAAAGATTCAGCAGGCTGATTAACAAATCCACGATTGTCAATCACTCACTTGTCCACCATGATACCAAACAACGCAGACGTTGTTCCTTTCTGCGTGAACGGGGTGTGTGGCAGGGTGGTGCACCGTGCGGGTCATGTTGGTTGGCTGTTATGGCGTAGCGCTTCCCACTAGTATACGTATGACCAGATTGCGGTTATAGCGGGAAATCAGAAAGGATTTAATAGAAAATACTTTCGCACGTACATGTACTGCTCTCTTGAATTCATTCTCGACGTTAACCAACACTCACTCACTTTTGATTGCTACTTGGGACCGAAGAGAGAATCGGGGGAGGTCAGAGTGGCCCTGTTCACCGCCGTCTCGACGTTCGCTTGTCGTGCTGGAGAGCAAGCCTTGACTCGGACAGCGGTGTGGCGGGACGTACGTACATGGCAGCCAGCGTGCCATCAGGTCAGCCGGTCTCGGCCGGCTTTGGAGCAGGAAGTTTCGCAGAGGCAGCAGGTGCAGATGGTGCAAGTTTTGTAGGAACGTTCATGGGAGATGCAGGCCGTCTCCGCGACATCCTTGGGAGGAACGAGTGCTGGGTAAAACCATCGAGATGATAAACATGAAGCCTTGCGCATGCGTAGTAAAGCAAAACAATAAATGTCAGCACCTTATGGTTTGATCCTCCGAGCATCGTAGAATGGTTATGGCCATAACTTCTCAATCATCGCCCGCCCGAGTATACTCCCGCACGAACGTGCCCGCAATCGCGACAAGTACGTTCAACCCGTGGTCCGAACGCGCCTCTGCAGCAGTAAAAGTAGCCGCAAACGCACGCACTCTCAGAACTGCGAAGGCCGACTGGCAACGAAGTTGTCCCAAAACCGTCAGTGTAGTACGCCGTCATGTTTTCTTCAACAGACATTGGGTGAGTGGGACGACATGCCATTTGAACCTGAGCTTTCGACAATCGTGATTCAATCTCGGTGGTGGCACCGACTCGCGTGACGACAAACATGAAGAGGTGCAGTAGTAGAAAAATACACCCCAACGAGCACGACCTATACAATTTCGGGGATCAGCACTTCACTATCCAAGATACTAGTAATATCCTGAATGCGAGCAGTAATCGTACAATCGCATGCAATTCTCTGGTACTCGTTGCGAAGCAACCTCTTCAACAAGAGTGCATTGAATGGCTGCTCGAGTTGCTCCAGTAGTTTCCACACGGCGTCGGCGTCATGGTCTGTCTGCTGCTCGAGTGTTTTTGGATGCCAAGGACGAACAAGAACATATGTATCGACACTCTCGTCGAGTTCGACCGATAGCGTGACATTGAGCAGCCGCAGGCGTGATGCTTGTATCTCGTATGTGTAGAGTGAGGGACTGGTCGAGGAACCCTGCAGTCTGACCGCCATAAGTGGGTGGACGGTGGAGGGTAACGTAAGCTTGCTGTTGACAAATCCAGCACGGGGTAGCCTCGCGAATTCCCTATACAATTTCCGAGCTCTGTCGATATCCAAGTTATTGCGTCTGGAAGGGTCACTGGGAATCGGTTGGAGGTGGGGTATCGTCTGGTATGGCACGAGGTCGATAGGAAAACAACTGTTGAACGATGATGGTTTCCCAACCCAATCCAGAACAGAAACGTCTCCCGAACGTGATATAATCTCTGCTAGCAGACGTCCGAGTGCATTCTGCGCGGATTCGCCGTAGAAGATCGGCAAGTGAACCTGAAAAATTCCAAAAAGGGAGTAGGCAATATCTTCTGGCCGAGTGGTACGACGCCTGGATGCCCAGTGCAGTCTAGACCGAGCGTCATCCATGCCCGGATAGAAATTCGTGAGGTGCTGTTCTGCTATTCCCGTTGCATTCTGGAGCTCTTTGAGCAAAGCAGGATCCGATTTATGATCTGCGGCGTCACCCTTCGAGTAGGGCGACCAATTGTACATATAGAAGAGGATGGTATGTGAAGCTAAGAGCTCTGGGAGTGTCCAGCCTCGTGTGAACCAGACGCTGCTGACGAGTGAATCACCGTCAAAGACATCGGAGAGATGCACGATTGTCAGGGACGACCGGTGGTACCACGTGAACATAGACCCAATTGCCTCCTGTAATTCAGCACTGCTATCCTTGTCGATGCAACACGTGTCACTCCATGCCCACTGGAAATCATGCTGGAGAGCAAGCATGCAAAACATTTGGAGCTTCGCTTCACCGTCCGCGCTGCCCAAGTTATCGATGTTTTTGCCTTCAACGTCGCGTAGTAATGGCTCGCCGCTTCCCCACCTATGAGATAACGTGGTAAATTCAAAGTACTCCGAGATCACGTTATTGATTTCTGCTTCGAGTTGCTGTTTGTCGAGTGAAGACGGCAACGACAGTAGCCGTTTGTATTGAGGACTGCCCTCGAAGTGGGATATCTGTGCATCCCGGTTACACAGGGCGCCAGTGGGCGCGTGTAATAGACGGAGCGGGATTTTTTCGAGTTTATCGGAAACAGCTTTCTTGATCAAGGGCCTGATATCGAAAGAACCAGTGCTTGAAGCGCTGACCCCTGGCCCCTTCATGTGAGAAAGGGTTGCTTTTTTTCCGACCTTCGTTTGGACGTAACTTGCAAGATGATCTCGCGTCAGCGCACGATCCGGATGCCCTGGAGGGCAGATACTCAACGCAGTTCGCGCGAGCCCAATGGCCTCAGCTATACTGTCCTCCGTACGCTGCTTCTGGAATTGTTCGTGAAGGGCATTAGCGAGATTGAGAAGAGCTCTGCATCGGTTCGGCGAAGGAATGCGTTCCAACGCAGCACGCCGAAGGGATATAATTTCCTCCAGATCCACCGTGGAATCCGTCCGCTTGACGCGTTCAGAAAGATGATCGTCGAGTTTGCTTTTGCCTCTGCAGTTCGTCTGGGGACATGTATTCAGCCTCAGCGCGTTTCAACGCGATTAATTCATCTAAATCTTCTGTCCTCCCTTCCTTATTGAATCGTTCTGATAGGTGGCCGGCAAGATCGATGAGAGCTGAATGGCGGTGAG
The DNA here is from genome assembly GCA_024613185.1 of Pisolithus microcarpus. NCBI lineage: Eukaryota > Fungi > Basidiomycota > Agaricomycetes > Boletales > Pisolithaceae > Pisolithus > Pisolithus microcarpus. The sequence goes on from JANFAI010000032.1 coordinate 526,523, forward strand.
GGTGATCTAGTGGTGTGAGTTCTAGTGCAATTTGCCCCATGATGATTATCGCGTCAAAATCACGGTCCCTTTCTTCCTTCTTGAACTCTTTGAAAAGGATGTCGGCAATATCTTTCAGAGTTGAGCAAGAGTCTGGAGATTTCGGGGGCATGCGCTTTAAAGCAGGACTCGAGGAGACGAAGACCTCCTTTGTCTAGATAGTAATGGGTGGTTATTTTAGGTTGTGTGTGGTTGAGATTGATGTACCTGAGTATGAACGATGCCCTTGAGCAGTAGCAGTGCCGCACTCCACGCTATTTCCGGTTGTCCTTTGAAGACTCCAGGATATACAAATGCATGCCAATCACGCCCTCCTATTATATTCAACCCTTCTGTCATGGTTTTGAGCTGCGATAACCGTTGGCTCAGCACTTCACTGTGAGGAGTAGGGTCCAACTCGCTGGTCGGAACCACATAAACGTCAGACGGCACCGTGAACCTCGTACGAAATGCCTTTGCAAACGCTTCGAGATGCCACGACATCGACATATTACCACCTGTCGGATCCGAGTCGAGCGAGCAGAGAAAGAGGATGCCAGAACGACATCTTTTACTGAATCTGCAACAGGATTTAGGAGGTTAACGCGAACGGGCGCTCATTGCACTTACTTCGACTCCAACCAAACGGTCAAACCATTAGTATTGAGATTAACACGATCAGAACGGAAGGGCGGTGTGTTGACGACTATGATGTCGTCTGAACCATTACCGGGGTTGCACCTCCACGCTTTGACATGCTGTGTATGAGGATGTCGACCTTTGTCGTAGTTTTTCCATAATTGCCTAGTAAACTAGTGAACGATTTGAGCTTGAAGAGTCCGCTAATAGAGAAGCGGGGGCATTACCCAGGGCTTTCCTGCCCCTGCAGGGCCGACCACACCAGCCAGTCAGGGCTCGGTCAAACGCTTTCAGGGAGCAATGCTGTCACTTACAAAATCACATAATCGGTTTCAGCAACAGATTTGTCCTCAAACTGTTCGGATACCAATGAATCGGGGAGAGTATGTTTGGCAAAGAGGAGTGCAATGCGTCGGGACAAGGGGGCCTTCAGTTTCTCACCCGGGGTCCTTTGCAGCTCTGCCTCCAAGCGTTGTTGCTCTGCCTCGAGTTGCTTCACCCACTCCGGATCTTTCCGGGCTTTGGCTTCTTCCTGAAGCTGTTTGATTGTTTCCTTGCGTTCCCACAGCTTCCGGAAGTGGGTGGAATTCCACAGAGCTCGACAGGCAGTTGTCTCGTACAAGCGCATATCCTCATCCACCAATTCTTCCTGAAGCAGTATAGCCTCCCCCTCCCCTCTCAAGTCCTTGATGATCTCCCACGCGCATTCCGAGGAGTTGACTTCGAACCGTTTGTGGCGAGCTCCTGCCTCGATTAGCGGCCTCCAGAGCTTCGCTTCTAGTTGCGACACTCTTCTCTCTGCAATCCCCATGCCGTGCCGGTGCATTCCGTCCCACATAGTGGTCACCAACCGCACGCTACCAGCGACCCTGCGCCCGCACATGCCAATGAAGATGCCAAAGCTCCCAGACATCCGGCTATCGCTTATGCGGTGTGTATAGATAATGCCGCTCAGTTTGACACCTGCGCGATATCTGTTTTCGCGTCGGTGAGTGGTGGATCCGACCGGCTTACTGCTTACTGGTTTTCTAGCCACTCAGCGATCGTACGGAGTATATCCTCGTCTGATCGGTGAGTGTTGTCGAATCCCGGGGTGTCCACGAATACATATTGTTGGTCTTCGAAGTTGACTGTAAACTCCATAACGGTCTGAGTATGCGACCTGAATGGGTTCGCTGCCTTCGGGTCTTGTCTGGCCCCCGTGAGTTTGTTGATGAACTGTGTCTCTTAGCCAACGAATCACGAAGGATCATTCCTTCACTTACGTTGGTTTTCCCTGATCCTGTGAGACCCATTACTCTGTGATGTCCTAGTCAACGGCGAACAGGACCCACAGAGAGTACATACGCAATAATAATGGGTTGGGGAGGCATGCTATTCACCAGAAGGGCGATTTCACGGGAAGGTAGAATTTGCGCGGTTCAGGTATGTATATAGTATCCTCCAAACACGGGGCACGTGTGGGTACACTGCACCCAGTCCGCATGTTCCACCTCACCACCATGATCCATATCACAGGGACTGCCAAGCATACACCCTCCAATCGGGTCGTGCTTCTGTAACTACAATTCGGTCGATTTCATCTCCGGAACCAACTGAAGATTAGCGCCTTGGCTCTGGCTGTGTCCGTCCTCGTGTTTGTGGAGCAATGATGATAGGCGCCCTTTAACTCATGTAGTGCCTCATTGTGCTTTTTGTTTGAGACGGCAAACATGAAGCGTGCCCCAGCGCTCTCCTCTACTTTCCCGAAGACTTGCCATTGAAGGTGCGTCCATTTACGTGGCGCTTCTCCTCTTCGTTGATGGGCTGGTTCTTTGCAGCTTTCCTGTCCATTGAGGTGTTGGGTGACTGGCACCCTTCCCCCCCCCTGTGCGCAGTTTGTGGGACCCCACGCCTTTCTGGTGATAGGCGATATCCATGTGTCAGTACCATGTGCCGCTACTGGGTATGAGGACATCCACACTTGAGCAAGCAGCCTGAATATGACGTTACTCCCTAGCAAGTGGAGACGATACGACAATACTGAAGAATCCTCTATGTGCTTGTTCTCGCGCGAGAAAGATAACTTTGACGTGCTGGACAACTCGGATGGGGACGCACATTTTATCATTGTCGTTTAGTACGTCTGCCGTTTATCGTGCCCCACTCAAGCCGGCAGGTCTTATGATGATATCGCATCGTGCCCAGTGCTCAGCGGTGACACGGCCAAAGCCAAACGTTTTCTCAATCCCGATCGATCACGTGATTAGTACGAGGTGCTCGCCCGCCAGTGCACCGTAATCGCTGTGTATATCTCCCGGACGCTCCCATGCATGGGTTTGCAGATATCAGTCCGTACAGCATTGCATATCTCATACTAGCCGTCGTGTCGTGAAGAGATGAATGATTGACGGTTCATACGGCGTAGTATTGATTACTCGGCCACACGAGTAAAAGATTTTCCGGAACCTCGAAAGCCGGTGGGAGACCCTAGGAAGGAGCCAACCTTGCTTGAACGGCGGTGTGGGCTGGATGACATACCAGCCGTTTCCCCATAGGTTTAGCCAGTCCCCGCTGGTTCGATGGAGGAAAGTTTGCAGAGGCAGCAGTAGCGGCAGATGACACAAGTGGTGTCACTAGGGACATTCATTGGAGATGCAGGGTTGCAAGCCATCTCTGCAGCAATGAATACTGCGTAAACCATAGAGAAATGATTCACTTGGAACGTTGCGTAGCGGTAAAGCAAAACAATAACTGTTAGCACCTTGCAGTTTGATCGTCATAGCACTGAGCTTTTGTTTCGACAATCAAAGTCCTAGTCTCGACGATGGCTCCGACTCGCGTGACGACAAACATAAAGTGGTGCAGTATTAGTACAAAAATACATCCCAACGAGCACGACCTATACAATTTCGGGGATCAGCACTTCACTATCCAAGATACTAGTAATATCCTGAACGCGAGCAGTAATGGTACAATCACACGCAATTCTCTGGTACTCGTTGCGAAGCGACCTCTTCAACAGAAGCGCATTGAATGGCTGCTCGAGCTTCTCCAATAGCTTCCACACAGCATCGACGTCGCGATCTGTCTGCTGTTCGAGTGTTTTTGGATGCCAAGGACGAACAAGAATATATGTATCGACACTCTCATTGAGTTCGACCGATAGCGTGACATTGAGGGGCCGCAGGCGTGATGCTTGTATCTCGTACGTGTAGAGTGGGGGACTGGTCGAGGAATCCTGCAGTTTGACCGCCGTAAGTGGGTGGACAGTGGAGGGTAACGTAAGCTTGCTGTTGACAAATCCAGCACGGGGTAGCCTCGCGAGCTCACTATACAATTTCTGGGCTCTGTCGAGATCCAAGTTATTGCGTCTGGAAGGGTCACTGGGAATCGGTTGGAGGCGGGGTACCGTCTGGTATGGCACGAGGTCGATAGGAAAACAACTGTTGAACGATGATGGTTTCCCAACCCAATCCAGAACTGACACGTCTCCCGAACGCGATATAATCTCTACTAGCAGGCGTCCAACCGCATTCTGTGCGGACTCGCCGTAGAAGATCGGCAAGTGAACCTGAAAAACTCCAAAAAGGGAATAGGCAATATCTTCTGGCCGAGTGGTACGACGCCTTGAGGCCCAGTGCAGCCTAGACCGGGAATCATCCATGCCTGGATGGAAATCTGTGAGGTGGTGCTTCGCTATTCCCGTTGCGATCCGGAGCTTTTCGAGCAAAGCAGGATCTGATTTATGGTCCACAGCGTCACTCGTCGAGTAGAGCGACCAATCGTACGTATAGAAGAGGACGGTATGTGAAGCCAAGAGCTCTTGGAGTGTCCAGCCTCGTGTGAACCAGACGCTCCTGACGAGCGAATCAGCGTCGAAGACATCGGAGAGGTACACGATTGTTTGCGCCGACCGGCGGTACCATGAGAACATGGACCCAATCGCCTCTTGCAGTTCAGCGCTGCTATCCTTGTCGATGCAACACGTGTCACTCCATGCCCACTGGAAGTTATGCCGGAGAGCAAGAACGCAAAGCATTTGGAGTTTTGCTTCACCGTCCGTGTTGCCCAAGTCATAGACGCTTTTACCTTCAACGTCGCGTAGTAGTGGCTCGCGGATTCCCCACCTGTGAGATAGCGTGACAAATTCAAAATACTCCGAGATCACCTTGTTGATTTCCGTTTCGAGTTGCTCTTTGTCAAGTGAAGACGGCAACGACAGTAGCCGTTTGTATTGAGGGCTACTCTCGAAGTGGGATATCTGCGCATCCCGGTCACACAAGACGCCTGTGAGCGCGTGTAATAGACGTAGCGGGATTTTTTCGACTATAATGGAAACAGCTTTCTTGATTGACCGCTTGATATCGTAAGAACCGGTACTTGAAGGGTCAGCCCCCAATTCCTTCACGTGAGCACGGGTAGCCTCTTTTCCAACTTTGGTTTGGAGATAACTTGCAAGGTGATCTCGAGATAGCGTATGATCTGGGTGCCCTGGAGGGTGGAGGCCCGACGCAGCTCGTGCGAGGCTGACGGCCTCAGCTATGATGCTCTCCGTACCCTGTTTTTTGAATTTTTGGTGAAGGGCATCAGCGAGATTGAGAAGAGCTCTGCATCGGTTCGTAGGAGGAGTGCGTTCCAACGCAGCCCGGCGAAGAGATATAATCTCCTCCAGATCCACCATGGAATCCGCCCGCTTGAAGCGTTCAAAGAGGTGATTGTCGAGTTCGAGAAGAACTGCTTCTCTCTTCGGTTCGTCTGTGGACTTGTATTCCGACGCAGTGCGTTTCAAAGTGATTGATTCGTCTAAGTCCTCTTTCCTCCCTTCCTCATTGAATCGCTCTGACAGCAGACCAGAGAGATTGATAAGAGGTGAATAGCGCTTTTCGTGTTCCGGTGGTGTCAATTCCAATGCAATATGTCCCAGCGTGATTATCGCGTCCAAATCGCGGTTATTTTTCTTCTCCGTGAACCGATTCAAAAGGATACGGGCGGCAACTGGTAAGCCGCTGTCTGGGGATTGCGAGGGCGTGGGCTTCGCGGCAGGGGACTTCGTTGTCTAGGTAACGATGAGTGGTTATTTAGATTGCGTTCGGTTTTGGGTGACATACCTGAAGCTGGGTGATCCCCTTGAGCAGCAGCAGTGCCGCGCTCCACGCTGTTTCTGGCTGTCCTTTGAGGACTCCAGGAAATACAGAAGCACGCCAATTACACCCTCCGTTACCTTTCAATCTTTCCGTCATAGTTTTGAGCTGTGACAACCGTTGCTTCAGCGTTTCGCTGGGAAGAGTGGAGTCCGGATTGTTGGTCGGGACTACGTAGACGTCGGACGGTACCGTGAACTTGTTATGAAATGCCTTCGCGAATGTCTCGAGGTGCCGCGACATCGACGTATCACCACTCGTTGGATCCGAATCGAGCGAGTGGAGAAAGAGGATAGCAGAATGACATTTTTCGGTGAACCTGCGACATTATTTGCAAGGTTAAGGGGAACAAGCGTTCATCGTACTTACTTCGACTCTAACCAATCAGTCATTCCATTCCCGGCATCGAGATTATCACGATCGGAGTAGAAGGATGGCGTTTCGACGACGACGATGTGGGGTGAACCATAATAAGGGGTGCACCTCCATGCTTTGACGCTCGCTGTATGAGGATGCGTACCCTGGTCGTAATACACGTACAATTGCCTGGTAAACTAGGGATCAATTAGAAGATTCCGCTAGTGGTAGAGAAGCGGGGACATTACCCAGGTCTTTCCTTCCCCTGTTGGGCCGACCACGCTAGCCAGCGGAGACTTCAGCCCAACGCCCCCCAGGTAATAGTGTTGCAACTTACAAAATTACGTAATCGTTTTTAGCGACGGTTACTCCTGAATCGAAGCGAGTTTTATCGGAAAAGAGTACGATGCTCTTGAAGAAGGGGGTCTCCAGTTGTTTCGTTGCATCCTCCATCGTTTTCAGCTCAGTCTCCAGATGCCGCTGCTCTGCCTGGAGATACTTCACCAACTCTGGATGTGTCTGCCTCTTGGCTTCTTCCCCGAGCTGTTTGATTGTATCCCTTTGTTTCCACCTAAGCTCCCAAAATTGCTTGCCCAGAGCTTCACCGGCCCGCGTCTCGTTGAATTTCCACCCAGCGTCCACCAATTTATCTTGAAGTAGAGAGACCTCCCCTCTTCCCGTCAAGTCCTCGATGATCGCCCATGCGCTTCTCGAAGAGTTGTCTTCAAACCGTTTGTGGCGAGCTCCTGCCTCGATCAGTGGCTTCCAAAACTTCTGCTCCAGCTCCGCCACGCTGCTCTCTTTACTCTTCTTGTTAACTTTGTCCCACATAGTGGTCACCAACCTCACACCATTAGCGCTTGATTTACCGCACAATTGCGCCAGCTTGTCACGGTTGCTACACACGGACTCGCATGTACGCGCCCAGATATAGGTTATTTCCTGTGTACAGATAATGCCACTCAGATTGACCCTTCTGCCGTATCTGTCCTCATGGTGAGTGATGAATCTGACAAATTCAGTTGCTCACTTCTCCTGCAGCCATTTAGCGATGTCATCCAGTTTCCATCCGTCTTGTCGATCATAGCCCTCCAATGTCGGCGTGTCCACGAATACGTATTGTCGGTCTTTGGACACGTTGACTATAAACTCCCTAATTTTCTGGGGATGTTCTTGGAGAGCCGCTTCTTCTCTGATTCCTGTGAGTTTGTTGATGAACTACGTGCCCCTCAGTCAATGGTCCGCTACCCCGCCTCCTCCACTTACGTTGGTTTTCCCTGATCCCTTGGGGCCAATCACTCTGGGACGGAGTGTGGTCAACAGAAACGACATTTGCAAACACGACGTACGCAATGATTATGGGTTGGGGAGCCATCGTGTGTGTCTGAAGGGGGGGGGAGGTTCACTGTAGGTAAGGCAGCGCTTGCAAGCGTCTGGCATGATAGTATCATTAAATACCCTCCGCACACGCGCATCAAGTGCTCCGCGTGTTCCACATGCTTGATCGCCCTCTATTTCACAGGTGCTTCCAAGTTACGTCTTCCATCACTTCAGGCAACCGATCAAGCTGCTTCCATTGTGGAACTATGCCTATCTGACTACTGGCGCCCGATCTTAGCAAATCTGACACCCGAGGAGATCGATGTCTTTCCTCGTGTTTGTAGGGCAATGGCAGTAGTTGGGGCCCTTCTAAGCGTGTCGTGTCTCGTGTATGGGAAGCCGAATAGAAAGCATCACACGTTCCAGCTCTCATCGTAACTTACGCCGGCGCTTTGCTCTGCTTTCCTGAGAGGTCGCCGTTGAAGGTGGGTTTATTCGCCTTGAAACCTCTTTGTTTGCTGACGGGTTCGTTCTCTGTAGCTTTGCTGTCCATTGAGATGTGGGGTGACGGGCGATATGTCCTGCTGATTGATCTGGGACGCAGTTATTCGGAACCCTACGCCCTTCGTGTGATAAGCAACATCTATATGTCAGAATATGGTAAGCCGCTGCCGAATAGCAGGGATGGCCGCGCTTGAGCAAGCAGCCTGAATCCAGGAGCGCTTCCAAGCATGTGAAGATGACATAGCGGTGGAAGAGACGTGTCGGATAACTCAGATCATCGGGGACGTTCACGTTTCATCGCTGTCATTTCGGTACGTCCGCCGTTTATCGTGGTTCACTCCAGCTTGCACGTTGCATTGTACCCAGTAGTTAACGCGGCCGAAGTCAACGGTCTCAACCGAATACGATGGGGTGCTCGCCTGCCAGTGCACAGTAATCGCTGTGTATCTTTGACGCCTCAATGAATGCGGTTGCAGAAACCAGCCTGTGCAGCGCCGCATATTGCATACTATCGTTGGACTCGTGTTGCAAAATCCATTGTAGTACAGAGATAGATGGTGGACCGATAGCACTATTCTTTTTCTATAAAAAAAGTACTGGAACAACGCTCAGCTTTAGGCCGTCTATATATCAGGCTAACCCCTGATTTGAGACAGATCACTCACGATTGAGTGAAATCACAATCAAAAAATCTATACCTTTGTCGGAAGGTGCTGTCCACTCCTCCCCGGCACCTGCACACCTTCATGAGTCAATCATGTGAGAAATATTGTCATCATGAACCCATGGGCATTCGTCGCAGCTCTCGGACGCCCATTTTGTCACAGCCGGCCTTGGACTCCCAAATGCGACAAACTCGAGTGGAGGTACATTAGCCCACTTGCAGCCTATGGCCGCGAGCACTGAGACATACTCTGCAGCGAACAACTACGGAGACATTGTTTCTTCCTTACAATCACCCATGTTTTATGCATTCCTCGCCAAGGCACACGATCGACGACGTCGACAGCAGATCCTGGATCCAAAAACAAATGGTGCCAGTAAAAGATTGTAGCTACACGAGAGAGAGAGGGAGACCAAACAGGACAGCGGTAACTTGCAATGGCAGTGGAGGAGAAAAAAAAAAACAAGTAAAAAGAAAAGAAACAAAAAAAGATGCGTGGTAGAAAAGGAAAGTCGTGCGCCCATTGCCTCCACATGGTCTTCTCGTCCAGTCACACATACAACAGATACCGGCAACAAATTGCTTTGCTCGACAACAACAGCAGAAGAGAGAGAGAGAGGAAATAGAGAGTGTGTAAGAACGCTCGTCGTTTGCTATAGGCAAAGAAAGGAAAGCGCCAAGCACATGTCAAAAACGGAGAATCATGCGTGGCCAACGCCACCCATCTGTGGTGGCGCTGGCCCACCCTCGTACGGATGAGGGGGACCACCGGGTCCTCCAGGAGGAATCATCATCGGATATGGAACTGCGTGTTGTACTGCGTGATACGGTCAACGTCAGGAGACCATTGCGAATAACAAGACCCACGTTGTGGACTCTGGTGGTAGTAAGGGTGCGCATGCATTGGCGTAGGGGTGGGCGGCATCGACGGGCGAGGACCTGCTCCGTTTGGTGGAGGCGGATACGTGCCAGGCGGTGGCATGTATTGCGGCGCTAGTAACGACGAATTTTAAGGATATCCACCTTTCGGAATAATAACCCGAGGTACTCACGAGGCATTTGCATTGGGGATGCTGCATACATTGCTAGAGCTTCGCTTGAGCCCAACGGTCAACCAAACAATATAAAGTAGATCACTCACGCTGTCCGTTTGGTGGCATACCTGGTGGATATGGCATCGGTTGCATGAAGGGCGAGGACACATAAGCACCGGGTGGTGGTGGTGCCATTCCATGCATCACGTGCTAACAAAGATTCAACAGACCGATCGACAACCTCACGATTGTACGATTGCTTACTTGTCCATGATAGTAAGGAATGTAGACAAAGCGTTGTTCCCCTTCTTCGTAAACAGGATGTGCGACGGGTGGCGGACCGGGTGGAGCCATGCTGGTGGGCTGCTGTGGCGTCTGGTGCTGTACATTTGGGAACATGTGGCTGTAGCGCTTCCCACTGTACGGCCAGATTGCAGCTATAGCAGACAATCAGGAAGATAACACCAGAAAATACGTTCGCACACACAGACGCTGCCCGCCTCGGCATCTTTGTTACTCTTGAAGGGGTTGAATTCATCCTTGACGTTAACCAACCCCAACCCCTTTTTGAGCACTACTTTGGGACCGAAGAATGGATTGGGAGTCGCAGGAGACTAGATATCGTGTTTACCTTGTCATGAAGACGCTTTCATTGAAGTTACACATACCGATTCTTCAGCCTTCGGCTTCGGCGATGCAGAAGCCGACGCGGACGCAGCACTGGGAATCGGAGAGGTAGGACCCTGCTTCAACATGTATTAGTCAATATCGCCGGACACGGGATCCACACATCAATTTTACAGGAGTGAAAGCATTTGCCTTTGGATTCGGCCTGAAAGACGAAGCATTCGCATTCAAGCGGTTAGCAGCAGATGTGGGAGAGGTGGGGACAGCCGTGTTCGACGCCGATCCGTTCGCTTGTGGTGCTGGAGAGCGAGCCTTGCTTCCTTTGAATGGCGGGATGGGCTGGATGTACATGCCAGCCACTTTGCCATTAGTTTTTCCAGCCTCAGCCGGCTTTAAGGCAGGAAGTTTCGCAGAAGTGGCAGCAGGTGTAGATGGCGCAGGTTTCGTGGGGACGTTCGCGGGAGATGCAGCCTTACGAGCCGCCTCTGCAACAACCTTCGCAGGAACTTGTGGCATTCGCGAAGCACTAGATGACGTGCTAAGGGTTGCAGGTGTACCGATAGCACGCGCCGTTACAGAGCCAGCATCATGGGAAGCTTTTTCCCGGATTAGCCGTTGCTTTTCTTCATCCTTCGCAAGGATGGAAACAAGGTCGTCAGGGATAGGCTTATTGAGCTGTTGTTTGGGTACGTTTCAAACACCGGTGAGCGGTGCACGGAACTAAAATGATGGCCGCTGACCTTGAACGTTTGAGAAAATTTGATGAGCTCCGCCTTGCGCTTGTCCATTTCGCTTTTCACCAATGCTTGTTTCTTTTGAGTCAAGCGTTGCCTTTCGTTTGTAACGAAATCGCGGAATGCCGGCACAGGATCGGCTGGTGGCTGTGGACAGAATAAAAAATCAGTAAAACGAACACCAGCGACAGAACATAGATTATTGAAGATCACGCTGGAATGTCGTAAAACAAACCTTGGTGGCAGACGAGGTCGAAGGTGCCGGAGACGTCGATTTGGCCGTCGGTGGCGTTGTCTCCTTCTGCCCTGTCACTACATTTCCATCGGGGCCATTCACGGAGACCTTAGGGATCTCAGGCTTCGGTGGAGTACCTGTAGTAGTCGATGCCCCTGCGGTCTGTTGTGGCTGCCTGCGCGCTCCCGGCGGAACATAGGCATTTGCGCCACGGACAACTGCACCGTACCTGACGTGCGTGGCGTATGAGTGTATGAAGCACCAAGAAAGAATGCTCCGCACTTGTCCTCTTCATTTATGCCACTGTCATCGATAGCCAAGCCCCTCTCCTCGGCCAAATGGGGATTGTTCGTCGTACTCTGTCCAATGATGAGCACGATAGGTCGGCATATCCTAGTTACGAAGTGGCCTTACGCCCATAATCTCGCTGGCAATGCGTTGCGCCTTCTTCTCTCTTTCTTTGAAATCTGGAGCGTTCCGGTCCAACTTGGTCGTGTAGAATTCCTCGTTAAATGATGTCGTGACGCCAAACATCTGCTCGTTCACGGCAAATTGATCCCAAGAAACGTTGGCGCCCGCACCCGGACCGAAAGTAGCTTCGTCCCCCAAGCCTTCGTGCACAGCCGCTCCGCCGCTAGACGCATCCTCCGGAGATTTCCAGGCTTGTAGCTCGCGCTCACGAGCCAGCTTTGCCTTGTTGCTTATCTCGGCATCTGTCCTGAAAGCTGGAAACGTAGCAATGGTGTCAACGTCAGAGTCACGGTGGTCATCAAGATGAAACAAGAAGAAAACGGGATAAATTGGGCACATCGAACGTTAATTGGTCAAGTGAGCAGACGGGACGGGTCGCCGTACTCACAATCACCGTTCGGCACTTTGACATCGGCAGGCCCGGATTGCCATGTGTCGATACTGGAAGAGGGAAGGAAGAGGGTGTCCTTGAGCGGAGTTCCGGGTTTTGATATTTCCTTAACATCCTTCAGCGTGATACCTTGCTTGTCCCCTTCGGGACCCGTAGACGATACGGCACCCTCGTAACGTAGTCCGCCCTTGGTGGTCAAGGTAATAGTGGTACCCTGCAGGGCGATTTGTGAGGGAGGCAAGAGAGAAGGTGGTGGACGTACAATAAGACCTGTCAGAGACTGAACGATGCGATCCTGAGGCTGAGGTTGGGGGGGATCCTGAGCGCGAGAGCCATTGGCACCAGCCAATGGGGGAAAGGCCCCCTGATTGGATGGGGGAGGACCGTTAGGGAGGCGAGCAGGAGCATTAGCGGGAGAGAAAGTTGGAGAGGCCCTCGCCCCTGTCCACGCCTGAGTGCGGCTGCATAGAAATGAGCAGGCAATGCGAATGCGAGGGGGATCAGCGGACGAACCGGGTAGCGGGTTCCCTCTTCTGAGCCTTTGCGCGAGACGTTGCCATTGGGAAGAAATGGGGTAAAAAGTGAGAACAGAAAACAAGGAAAGGAACTAGGTAGAGAAGCCAAAAGAGAGCAGAAATGTCGACAGATAGCGAGCACGACGCGACTGACTAGGTCCGCTTGGAATAAGTTTGAGGCGCTGTTGGTTGGCCTGTGACTGCGATGAAGAAAACGGGAAAAGAAAAGAAAAGAAAAAAACAACAGCGAGCCTGGCTACAAAAAGCTGGGCAGACCTGAAGACGGAGAGAGTTTTTCGACTGGGACGTCGTCGCTCAATTCAATGGCGAGCCAAATCCACCAAGCCAATAACAATGCGGGAAACGAGGGACCCCGACCACCGCGACCATATACCCCCTACATATCGTCTCTGCTGACCCATCTTCATTCTCGAGAATGCCCCTACAACTAGCCCTGATCTCGTCTGTATCTAATACACTACCCTCTACACGACCGACTCATACCACCCATCGTCGCAGATTGACACTCGACATCGACACTCACGGAGTTTGAATGTCGTCTACCGGGGTCCCACCGCATGCTTGTTCTCTACGAAGCCAGGCTGTGCACCCCCTTAACCCGGCCATCCCACCACTCGCACAGCACTACAACCAACCACGCGAGTACCGGTTCAAATACCGATCGTAAATATCATTCCGTGACGATGGATTCCTGGGGTACTTTCCCCGGATGAACTGCTTGTAGCACAAGGCAACACGCTGGACAATCAATCACCACGTAAATACTTGCCGGAGGTATGCTTCGCTCCCGGGTATATCCATCGATCGTCCGGATGCCACCACGGTAGCGACAAGTCGGCAATCAAGCAGCGTTTCGATTCAAGAGGTTTCACCCCGATATCCACACTAGCGAGTGCCTAAGCCTGAATAGCTGCAGAGAGGTACAGTTTACGACGAGGGGGTTGTGATAGGACACTCACGTACATAAGTAACGGCGACGCGGCAGATTCATCAGAGGCAGACCGCGCGTGATACATGCCCCCAGGGGTTTTGAGCGCTTCGAAGGCAGCATCCAGCTACGAAGCGACTGTCCACATCAACCGCTGAGATGTTCCCAGCCACTGTGACGAAGTATAATCGATATTAGAAAAGGTGCCTGTCGCCATAGAACAATCGGGGAGATACTCGCAGCACCATGGGAAATCTTACTATTGGACGAGACTCGACTTGCTCATCCTGAACACGTCCAATGATTGTGGAGTGATGCGGCCCCTCTGTCCACATTGGAAGAATTCTCGCGATCAAAAGCCCGAATGTTCACAACGCTGAGGAGCCCTTCAATGGATCAGGCATGTCTCTAAAAGATAAGCAATGACGCTGCGTACCTGCATGATACGTGGGCAGCAAATAAAACGGCAAGTGTCGCTGGGATGTTTTTGTGCAGTAAATTCGAGTGAAGGACGTCGTCCGTCAGAGATCAGACGTCAGAAAGCCCAATGGCCATGTACTCATAATGAGATGGTGGTGGTGGTTCAACGTTTCAACATCAGATGGCTCGCGCAGTCCGAATGCCCACAATCTGCTATACTGCGCAAGACACGTCATAGCTACCAAACACTACCAGAACGAATTCCCATCGCTACCATCGCAATATCCAAGCTTTTCCCAGAAAACAACTTCCAAAAGCCTCTCCTTTACCACTGCACGAGCTGCCTCGGGCCGAGCCGGACCGGGCGACACTCCATCACTTATACTATCGAGTCTGTTGCATGGTTCCACGTTATTATATGTACTGCTTCAAAACCGCGTGGCAAACTTACTTACTTTGTGTCATTCTCTGGTTAACTGGTCATCTCGAGCCTATTGATCAGGCTCTTCCTCCTGAGGATGCATGGGTTCATACGTCCCCCGGAGACCGTTGGGGTGGTAGTGGCAAATGTCCCGTGGCCGCTGTTCCAGTTCCCCCTCGTCACAACTCGATCCGTCAACGGATTTTAAGGAGTCGGTATCGTCGCACCAGCAACATGATTCCCAACTGCTGCGTGTCCGTAATCCGGTGGACGGGGAGAGACCGAAGATGAGCCTTAAGCGGTCTGCATCGAGTGCATCTTGTCGCTTCCCGTCTTCTGAGAGTTTCGATGCGATGGAATCGTCGCCGCTAGTATCACTGATGGTGTCGGGCATCTTTGAATGTGGTGGAGACGTTTCGAAAGGCAAAAGCAGGTTGAAATAGCTTTCTATTACCCCTTCACCCCTATACAAAGGAAGAGGGGCTTATCGAGTCCTAAAATGTAGACCGGCGGCTACTTCTAGATCGCACATGCTTCCCAGGTACGATCTCCAAATGTAATCGCTCTGATAGTTTCTGCATCCCCCGATGCCGGCCTAACATGTACGTGCTTATCTATGTATCATGACATCCCCGCATACACACTTTTCCCAGCGATTTCACAACCCGGTCATAAGACTATCGGCTAAACTCGTTCCTCAAATGCTCGTACATAATAGGACTCTGACCCAGAATCATGTACGTGGCACATTGATTGTCCCGTTCCTGACCTCTCTTAAAAGTCTGATCATGGGTCGCTTCGATGGTGATCTTCCCACTCCCCCCCCCCGCCCTTCTCTTGACCGAACCACAGAGTTGTGATGGCGCACGAAGTCATTTACTTGCACGATGTCGAACCTCGTCCGCCTTACATGCACACCTGGGAACGATTCAAACACAGGGAGGCACACTGGCTGGTCGAAATGTTCGCAGAGATGGTGCGCCTCAAACACGTCTTCTCCTTCTGTCACAGACTCAGGTTGGAACCTTTTATGGGATCTTATCGTGGCAGGTCGGCGTATTCCTCTACGTCTATGCAGGTCAGATGAGTCTGCCGGTTTACAGTGAAACCCATCCTTACCGTCTCGTTATACAGGTTTGGGTCCAACGGCGGCACTGATCGTTGGCAATCTCACAGCGGAAAGCGGGATTGGATGTCAGTAGTCATTTTTGTTCATCAAAGGCACACCTGAAGAACCTCCGCGCAGCTCTGTATACCGTTGGTTTCGCTTATGCCATCGGAATCGTCCTTGCCATTGTGTTGTGTGCAGCAACGTCTGGTGGCCATTTCAGTCCAGGTGTCACCATCACTCTTTCCCTTTTCAGAGGTTTTCCAAAGGCAAAGGCTGTGAGGTTCGTACCCAATACCCCCAAATTTCGTTTATCAGCTGACCACGATGTCCGAACGTAGATATATCATCGCACAGATACTTGGCAGTTACTTGACCTGCCTTATAGTATACGTGCAATGGAAAGACCTTCTTCTCGTGAGTAATCACTTTACGTCCAACAGTCGAGATGTTGCCCACCTTTCTTTCCCGACGACCCCCGGCGATTCCGTTTTCAGGCTGCCGAAGACGTATTGAAGGCAAAGGGTCTCTACGACACACTGATGTTCACGAACACGGGCCCTGCTGGCGTATTCGCGCTCTACGTATCTCCCGGGACAAATCTGCACCGCGTGTTGCTCAACGAGTTCATGACTGTGGGTGACTCCCAATCATTCCTCTCCTTGATGATGATCGCGAATCCTTGGTCGTGCACAGGACTTCATGCTCGGCCTCGCTATATGTGGAGTCATGGATCCAACGAATTACTTCATACCACCCATGGTCGCTCCATGGGTCATCGGTCTCACCTAGTAAGAGCCCCTGAACTCCATATTTAGTCGAGGGCTGCACATGGTACTCGTTCTGATACGCCACCCCTCTCTCACAGCTCGGTCGCAATCTGGGGCTATGCTCCGACGGCCAGTGCGTAACTACCTTTCGGCATTCGGAGTGTCCTGATCGTTGTTATCCCTTATAATCAATTCTCGCAGTTGCCCTCAACACGGCCCGTGATGTCGGAGGTCGCCTGATGGCTCTTAGCATCTGGGGCAAGCAAGCCTCGGGTGGTCCATATGCTGCTATAGCCGCATTGACGAACATACCTGCAACTCTACTAGCTTTCGCTGTCTACGATCTCTTCCTTGGCTCGGGCACTCGTAGTATGTTCCTTCTTTGTCCTTTACAAAATGCAGCCCGACACTCACCGGTGTGAATGCTATCCACGCACGCAGCCTTGAGCCCGTACCACATCGATTTCCTGCGTGCTCAGGTGCAGTATCAGCAAGACAACGGACTTCCACCCCAGCTCCATCCCGATGCGTTGAAGCCGCCCGAAAATTTACCCTTGTTCGGAGGCGTCGAGAAGCATATTGGCGATGCAGAAGCGTCTGAAGGGCGACCTAGAGACGAAAGCCACGTTTGAAGGAAAGACCCCCTGGATGGTGCTGCTAACCGTGCAGACCAGTTTTCGGGGTCAAGGGCATGACGAGAAATGAAAGACGCCGTGTGATCAATTTCGATGTTTGTCGGATTTTGTCGGGTCAGGGGTAGCATTTGGTAGCCACGAACATATGCGATTGGTGCCTGTAAGCACGATCAGTAGACCATTGCAAGGTGTTTGATGATTTCTATCAACACCGTGGTGATGGATCGTTGCCAAAGCATTGCGGATGAACCACTAGCCCGGAGCCCCAGCGCTCACTGCCAAGCACTTGGATGGGCGGAATCATCCATAGGGTATGTCCAAAGCCCTACAGTTGACTTCTTGAATCAGAAAAGTGTAGCACTGACTGGCACGGTTCGGGTTCCTTGCAATATCTCAAGGCGAAAGACGAAGGAGGCCCTTTTGATGTCTGGCTGGTGGATACATTCGGCTTAACAGTATTTGCCATATACCATGTTGCTGGCTACGCGGTGCAGTCATCGCCACTTCCCTCAAGGTCACCAAACGGCGATCAAACATACCTTTTATGACTAAATGCGTCTTGAACATTGTCGACGGCCCTCCGAACAATCGTCGGAAAAAATCCGCCCTTCTGAAGAACACGGTTTTGAAACTAGAAAACAAGCATCTTGCGTCGGTGTTTGGCGGTGTGCTGGTCGGTTCTCGCCCGAGGAGCTCAGGAGAGCATATGCGCGATGGATCTCGTCACCCAGACTCCTTCGCACAAGCATGCGTTCGTCGGCCCATTTGGTATTCTGTATAACAGAGCCAGGAAGTGCCCTACGGTAGGAGTCTTTTCTACGAGTAGCGAACGGTAAACGTTGAAGTGTGCCAACGGCGATCGGAACAAATTCTTGCGAGGGGGTCGCGGAGTTCAATGTACGAGTCGCACGGCCACACACAAGGGATTTTTGGAGATTTAGGACAGCTTTTAATGACAAACAAAATGTCAATCCCGTACTTCAAATATACCTTGTCATTCAGGAGGTGACAATATTTTAAGTCTAAGCATATGTCAGAATTCCGGTGCGAACTTGAAGTATGGGCGTGTATACTGCCTTGGTCAATATTCCGGGATATACTTAATGTATTGTAGCCGCCTTAATGCAGGCATAAATTTCAAACTTCGGCTTCACATATAAACGCCGGTGATATTTTAAGTTTCGTTGCAGCCAGTACGATGGGAGAAATATTAAGTACTGACAAACAATAAACTCCCCTCCTAAATTTGAAGTTTTGACGAAGTACTAAATGTAAATCGATACTCAATATACTTCTCGAATTTATATCCTGCGCGCTATGATAGCGCGACGATTCCCTACTGATCGCCCAAGTCTGACGCACTCATGATCGGGAAGACAGTGAGACATTAATGGAGACACTTGCATGCGACACGAAATCCACGCGGGGAAAGTAAAAAAAAGTACTCGTAGATACCTAGAGTCTCTGTCCATTGACTAGTGTAATGCTGTACGGCTGGGGGTGTTGGTATATGACAACATTGTGCCCGTCATCGAGACAGGCAAAAACGGCTACAATTGACGGAACAAGTGGTTGCTGTACACGAGGGGAGATGGATAGGATATGCCCAATCATGGCATTTATCCGAGTACACGCCTCTACTCATCAATCTGAATTTAGTCCTGGGAGGGAATATTAGCAGGTCTTGCTGCAGGATTAAGCCATAGAACTTACGCGACACAGAGAAAGGACAACTGCACGATCATCTGCAACTGTCAGACGTGCAAAATGACTCATGACCCATGATAACTGGACAATTTCCAAGTCGTCTGAGACAGCCGATGAGTATAATTTTGCTGGAAAGTGCGGGTATGATGCGAATGGGTCATCGCACGTTCCAGATGGCAATGGCAACTGCCGCTGCACAGCGAAAGTCAGAAAACCGCTGCTTCCAAACACATATTTGATGCTCCCAGGAATGGGCGACACCGAAAGGCAACCTTGTGGGTAGAACATGATCAGCGAATTGCCAACATGAGTTGAAGACCTGCTATAAACAACTCCTTCGTGCTTCACATGTGCGCGTAGGACTGCAGTGCGTTGGTGAACGAGCTGGAACAGATCCTGTGGAACTGCCACAGGCACTGCGGTGGGTGGTACCACAATACTGTCACCGTCAGGGTCATTGCCGAGATCCTGACTTGCCTCTGTGACTCCATATGCCCGATCAAGGAGAATTTTACATTCTCGGATAGCCGGAGGGCACTGGGGCCGAGAAAGCCATCCCCGAAGTTTTGCTGCTTTGAGGTACGATTGCATCATAGTTGCCTCTAGCTCTCCTATCAACTCCGTTAGAGAAAGGTCACAGATGTCGCGAAAAAATTATGGCAGACCAGATTTATGATTTTTCGGAAGGCGCTGTAACATTCCAATCAAGCGTTCGAAGGGAAACGACCACCAGGAATGGACGGGACCAAACAACATGAGATAGTCATAGATGTGAAAGGATGCATGGTGATTGGGTCGCACACTGAAAGTAGGATAGATCGTCTTGAGCTTTCCGACGTAGCTACTGATGTAGGCCCGATAAGTAGCGGCACGGTCATCACTTGTTGTGCGTGCACAGGCCAGGTAGACAGCAGAAACAAGATCCATCGTGTGGTCAAGGACCACTCTGAGATCTGGTCCATCGTTGTTTCGTGGGTTAGCCTGAGTTGTCCCCCAGAGGCTAATCAATGCGAGAGGGAGATGAACCGTTACAAGAGTGCGCCACTCATCTGCTTTTATTGTTCCGGCAGCCGAGTCGCCAAAATTGATAGGTACCGAACCAAGCCAAGAAGGAGTGACTGTATCGCGAACGACGCTGCGAACATGATACAAAACTTCTCGTGTATCATACTGGATATGTTTGACATGGGTAGCCGACAAAGGCATTGCAGCCCGCTGATACATTTACCCTTAGTAACGTACTAATGATAGAGTCGGAACAGCAAACTTACCCACTCGATGAGCGCCTTTGCATAATCGGCTTTGAAGGTTTTTCCCTTCTTCTTCGAAGGAGTACAGCCTAAGCTCTGACAAACAAACTTGAGGGCGCGCGTGTTTTTGCGAAGTAAGGTTTCTCGAAGCTGGTCCAGGTACACCTTGACTGCAACGTCATCTTTGTGGTGTGGTACTTGTGCGCTAAGAAGCCCGTGAAGAGTGAAGACTTGTGAAATCTCTTTCTGGCTCATTGAGAGTTCTTCGGCAACTTTCGGGTCGACACGTTCGAAAGGAAAGTGGAAGGCGGGATTTGATGAGTGGGTCCCATCCGAAGTCTCGTTGGTTAGTTTGAGCAGACTTCGTACGTGGTGCTGGACCAAGCCTTCGAGTATACAGTGCATCGAATCAACTACAAGCTGGCGTGGGGGGTCCCAGTACGGCAAACGCCATAGTTCCGAGTAGCGAACGCCATGCTCCCTGAAGATCTTATCACGTTCAGAAGACGTAGGTGCATCCCTCCATTGTTCTGCGAAGTAACGGGTCTTGTCCCGGTCACGAGCCGTCCAATTATGAAAGTCTGTCCGGGCATAGTTCGTTTTATGGTAACAGTCACATGCGCTGCAAAAGAAATGACTCCCGATGCCAGCGAACGCTGCAAGATGGCGGGCCGCAGGTAAGTCACAGACGACTAAGGCCACTGCACTACGTGTCACTCGGCCATTAGGATGGTTTGCTGTTCGTGAAAAGTGGATTCCCCGGTTCCATGCAGCCAGCATGTCATCGACAAGTGGCCGTATATAGTGGTTCAGGTGTTCGAGTGACGGCTGCTTGGGACCAGGTATAATGCCAGCGAGGTAAATATTTTCAGGTTTGTACCGAGTATCCGGTGGGAGATTCAGGCAAGCCATAGAGATCATCCCCGATGACGTGCTCGGCCCTCGCACCTTCATTCCTTCAGGGTGGAAAAAGTCAACATGAAGGGCAAAAGCATAACGACCTTCATCGCCTCGATCCACGAAAAGCTTCCGGGGATTAGGACCATGAAATTCACGAAGAAATCGTGCCTCGAAGGGGTTCTTGACAATGCGGGGAGGCGACGACAACGATGCATGCAGATCATCACATGCTTCATCCATGACTCTCTCCATGTCTCCACGAGATGTGAGTGTTGCCAGGTAATCCTTGAAATCGTGGTAAACAAAAGTTTTCTTCGGACAACGTTTCCCATCAGTAGCCGTATCTAGTAACTCCTCGGTGCACTGAATCTCCGGGGACGGAAAGCTGTTGCAACGTTCAGGGTACATAAGAGTAGTAGAGCCTGGCGAAGACACAGGCGCATGGATGTAGTGACAAGTGCAGACAGCATATCGAATCATTTTTGCATTAAGTTGAAATCTAGAAAGGGCGCCAGAGATCGTGGATGGAATCTCTCTCATGATGTTTTCATGGGTAACGCTGAGTGTTCCATCAGGTTTCTGGAAGGCGAGATAGAGTACGAGGGAGAGACTGCTCATAACGAAATTGGCACCAGTAGTACCAATGCCGAATATGATGCTGCACACTACGCCGAGTAACAGGGTAACTTGTGCGATTACATCCATTCGTTCGATTGGTGGCCGATACTGAGTTTCTAGATCACATGTCAATCATCGCCAGCCCATCAAACACTGGAGCCTCATACCTGTGTTGACATCCACCGGACCTTGCAAGGCAGGTATGTGAGGTGGAACTTGCACCTCCAATTCCTGCAACAGAGTAGACAGCGTCCTCTTCTTGGCCCTCACGGAATCTGCAACTCGGGTAACATTGTCCATGGCCTGACGCAGGGTCGTTACTTCGTGCCGAAGGGATGAATAGTCACCATCAGATGGCTTGAGTAATAGGCGACTGCAACGGTGGATACGCGATTCGATATTGTTCAAGAGCTGAAGGGCTTTGACCGTGCAGCGATGACCATCCCTCTTAGACAATCTACGGCCACCAACCACCAAGGCAGGAGTCACGGAACTCGCCAATGACGATGGAGCATCGGGATGCGTGAGAGGCGGTAAGATCTCATCGGAAGGTGTCGCAGATCGAAGAGTGAGGCGGCTGAGACTGCTTGTAAGGTCAGTGAAGGGGACTGAACCTCCACTCGGAGGATTTGCGATGACGCCATTGTTCAAACCTGCGTCCTGAAACTCCACACGGGAGCTCCATAATTTGCTGGGAGTGCGCTGAGTATCAGGGCCATCGTCGGTAAGGGTTAGAGCAAACAGGTGCCCAGCTATGGAATCGGCAGTATCAGACGAAGACCCAGTCTCGTCACTGGATCGGTTTGGCGAGCTAGGAGGTCGACTATCAACAGATGTGCGCTTGGCTGCGTACTCAGCTCGGACGCGCTTGAGATGAGCCGGAATAAGGCGCGAGTCCATGACCACACCCATTTTTTGTCCATTCGCATTCGTACTGCCTTTGTCCAGGCACTCGTCACAAAGACATCGTTTGAGGACGGGGGGGACGGGAGGCATATACTATAAGCACCGCATCAGGAAATGTGGCGATCAAGGACTTGATAGACTACTTACAATAGGAAATTTCAGAGGAGGTTCTTGTGCTTGTTCACAGGTGACGCAGTTGAGTGAGGAGGGTTCGCATTATATATGCGACTTCCTGCATCTGGATACAACTGAGGCTAAGACAAGGCTAAAACAATCTGGTTGCAACGGCTGCTTTGAAAACAACAGAACAGGCTCACCCAGGGTTCTAACGTTCATCTAGAACAATGAGATTGCTGTCATCGCGACCTTGTTGCATGATTTAGGTCGACAATCGCCCTGCCACTTGTTTCCGATGAGATCTTGTGAGGTGAACAGGGTGAAAACTCACGGAAAAGAACACAAGTCTTCGCCCATATAGACGATGTGGGATGGGCGCGAGTTATTAGGTGCAAACGACGTACCAGTGTGCTGACTCTTGACGAAGACGAAGCGATTCGGATCCTTCCGTGATGGCGATTGTAATCGCCACCACAGAGGCTTACATAAAACCAACACTGGCATTCAGTGCGTATACATCTGTTTACAGGTAAATAACTGATGGTACCGCCTGCTCCTCACCGTACACCCGGGTTGCCATCCGCAGTGACGCTTTTCTCTCACTTTGGGCCCTCTCTATGTCATAGCCTGAGTCAGGTTGACTTTTGGTCCCAATTATCTCAAGAATCCGCTCCGTGAGTCCAGCCAATGCTTCCACGTTGTCTTCTAAGTTGTCTACTCTGGACCGAGTACCATCAAATATGCAAGATACGTCAACAGACATGTTTTGCCAATTTCTCATCCAGACGTCGAGCTTGCCCTATTCCTGGAAGGTTAGAAATGGATTTTAACATCGACATCGACATCTTACATTTCGTACAATAGGAATGCGAGAACCCAAGGCGATCACGACCAAGACAAAGAATGCAAAGACGATAAGAGACCTCACCCGAGTCCAAGAGTTACTGGGGTGAGTTTTCCGAATATCGTAGTTGTGGAACCACACGCTGACCGCTACTTTCTTCCGACCACCAGCCAGGGACGCGCATGCAATGATGCATTGCCCACCGACGTCGCGCACCTACCAGGACTATATTAGTTAGCATCAAACCCCTCGCTAGAGCGACATACAGTGATCGTTGGAACGAGTGTCGCAGCCATGTTATGATGGGGAAGTGTCTCGATCAAAGCGCCGGTTCGTCTGTTGAAGACATAAACCTTGCCGTTGTCACTACCACCGATCACCACCTTTCCGTCTTCGCCAAACGAGACTTGCTTGGGAACGGACACGGTTGGTGGGTCTGTTGCAAAAGTTCTGATTAACTGACTGTTTTCCAAACGATACAGCGTGAATCCATCGGTCGCATTGTCCACAACAAAGAGACCCTTTTTGATGTGGACGGCTGCCGAACCTCTATGGTTTGGAAGTCAGAATGGCAGAGCGGCGATGAATGTATGCTTACATCACTGATTGACATCGATGCTCTGACAGTGCTGTCCCGTCCTTGCTGCTTAACTTGATCCTAGACAATTTGTAGGTGAGCTGTATGTCACCGGAACCTAGGAGTACTTACACATTCCCATCGTACAGCCCGAATACATAGATGCTGCCAGGATCACCAAACGCGATCGATTTTGGCACAGTGCTGTCTAGCCGACCTGCGAATACTGAGTGCAACTGTGAGTTGGCACCAAGCACCAGGACCTGGACAATGTTGTCACGTGTACCAAGGGCTATTTGGCATGTCGAATCAACGGATGCCGAGTCCCAAGTAATACACGTGATTTCGAGGCCTGAGCCCAGTCTGCGGGCACATATCTCGTGAAACTGCTTTTGCTGATCTCGTACATCGTCGGGTACATGTTTGATCATACACATAAGTAAAACTCACGTCAGCAGGGTGAGATCGCAGAAACACGATATAACCCAGGCTTGTCCCATAGCAGAGAGTTTCGGACAGAGTGTATCTTGTTTTCATCCACGTCGCGCAAGTCACGGCCCCGCGTGAGTCTATATGTGTTGGTGCAGTAAGCTCCCCGTGGGTTAGGATATTCCAGAGCTTGATTCCCTGCGCACCTAGACAAATGTGAGTCCAGGTCCGAAACCAGTGTACTCGGCTGATGTGTACCGCAAACTGCAAGATTCTCTCCCCCATGGGATAAGGCAAGTGCATAGACAGGGTCTGCACTGGCGAAGGAGGCTGTCTTCCGGTAGCGTTTTGTTGATGCAGAGAACCAAGGTAGCGAAAATGGGAACATTGTCTGAATGGGTATTGAGTGCATCCCGCCCACGTCATGTGTTACATTTATATGCTGCCTGATTGCGCGCAAGATACTTTGTGTAATTGTCTCTAGGTCTGCCCAACTACATTGATAATTATCTTGGGAGACAAAAACGAAACAAAAGCGCGCCGCTAACACCAATAATTGTATGATACTATTTAGGCTGGCTTAATTGTTAATGTCTTTAGGATGGCATTACCCTGCTGTCTTATTAAGTCTTCTGTTCAGTTCCAAGTCGTCGTTTTCTGTGGCCTCAAGTCTCCCAGTCCAAATCGTTGTTCCTGCTAATGCCTACCACTATTAAGCCTGTGTCTCCATTCTACGACAGTGTTGCTACCCCTCCGCTGCTCAGCGATCACGTGGAGTACCCAAAGTCACTGCTCGCCACCGAGGTTATCAGTCCAGCTAGTCTGGATGTTACACTCAACACACTGGGTCCTCTTTCTCATTCTCGCCAGTCTACGCCTGCGCCAGTGTTCCGCTTTCCATCGCGCCCGCCCAAATTGGAGCGCCACAGTACTCCCCCAAATGCAAAAAGAGTCACGTTTCAGCGGGCAACGTCTGCTGCGAGTGAAGAGACTCACGACGCTACTGAGGATTCCTCAGCTTCTGAAGACGAATCTGACGATGAATCCTCTCTGAGTACCCTTTCAGAAGACTCCAAGATTCCAAAACCGCAGGGGGAGCCCGGCCGTCCTGGTCGTGGTGGGTACAATCTTGAAACAGCACTTGGCTGGAATGACACAACGTACCTGAAATTCAAGGTAGCGTTTAGTCCCACCATCCCAATGACCTCTAACTAACTATTATGTTGTACTCAGAAATTAACCCATCGTCTCGTTGACGAGCATTTGGATACCACCAAATGTGCATCCGCCCAGAATCCTACACTTCTCAAAGTTGTGCGTGACAAGGCAAGTGGTTGTAGTCTAAGTCTGATAGTGGTGAATGAGAAGATTCCAGGCTACTGCCGCATTCCCTGATCTCGAGAATTACAGCAATTGTTGGCCGGTTACTGACATGGTGATGATGCGTCTTAAGTACACTTCAAGCCGGGCGAGACGTCGGGAGGTTGAGATGGCCGCAGGAAAGTGCAAGCGCACCCGCTCCACGGTGCGTTTTCATTCAATCTTCCATCACTAACATTGAGCTGACGGGTACATACTCAGAAGTGAATTTCACATATTATATAGCCTGATGTTCCGTTGTTCCGTTATTGTCATTGTCATACCAGGCTGAATACATCGTCTGAGTCACGTTGTTACTGTGCATCTTGCTGGATACTTACCATAACGTGCTCCCTATCTGGCTATCACTCTGCTATCACTCTGCCATGTAAGTCACCGCATACCCGCATGAGCGTTGCACTCAGTTCGCCCACATCTTGCAGTCAACTGCTATCAAAAATGACTTTAACCGCTACAATACCAATGTGAGATTGCAGATTGAGACGATGGTGAGTGGGTTGGCTACGATACTGGCTGCGATACTGGCTACGATATACCAATGCAAGATCGCAGATAGTGGCGATGGTGGGTACGCAGTGGCTTCACAAGGCTAATAAAATGAGGTAGCCTTGATCGCCCACGGCGGTTCAGTTGTCGTGCTACCCTGTATTGCGAATCGGTAAGTTGCTGTATCCTTGACGCTTGTAAATTACTGACCGAGTAACTATGTAGTCTGCGATCACGGAGTCTCTCGCTCGCATGTTCACAGCCCAGTGTGTCTGAGTACTGATCCTCATGACCACGACATCTCCTCGGAATTCGCCATCTCCACTCAACAGTGTATTTACCTGAAGCCGGCAGTGCCGCTTGAAGAAGACACAGTAATTATGGGTATGTTGTCCCTCCTGTACAGTAACCTGGCAGTCGTGGATATAAGGCTGAAGTGTAGCCTCTTGCAGCAACGTTTCAGCCATTGGAAAGCGGGGAGATCCATGAGATATAGCTGCACATCGAGTGAGCATCTCAGCTTGACGAGGTTTACTACAGGAGGTTGAGTAAAGTCTGCACCGCAGACGAAGCTCGGGATTCTGTAATATCCCTGAGCCTGAGCCATAGGTATATTATAATGGTGAGTCTGCTTACAGAGCACGATGGGAGGATATATATTCGGGAGTTCACCATGATGGACAGAGCGTAGAAGCGTTTCAGAATGAGTGTGAAGAGTGGCCAGCACCGGTGCGACAGGGGAAGAAGAATGGGTTAAATAAACCCGGAGACTAACGGTTAAATCTTGGCCTTGAATGTAAAGCTAGGTGGGGGTGAGTAGGCGATGCTCGTCACCCGATATATCACCAAGACATAATAAAATTCAGGTACGCATGCAGGTTGCTGACAATTGAAGGTCCTCATTAGCTAACAGGTGATTGTACAAGCTGCCCGCAAAAACTGAAGACAATAAAGTTAAGTGGAGATGAGTGGGCGACGCTAGTCGCCCGATATATCACCAAGACATAATAAAACTGCACTTTAATAGCGAGGTTTGTGGACTAACTTTGTATAGACAACCGAATACAATAAATCGGGTACACGCGGTTCCAACGTTGTCGCTTGACCACACATTGCAGGCAGTCGCACAAGCTGCCCACAGAGGCCGGTCATTACAGGGAGGCCAGAGTTTTTTCCTTGGGTGAGTGAACAAAAAAGTTGCTTGACGACGGGCTTTAGAACATTCTTGCCCAGGTTGCCTGCAGAGGCTATCACAGTTGCCAACGAGATCCCGACAGAATTGCTTGACGATGGGCTTCGGAACTTGTGCATTATAAAAGCGGTTTCACGATACTTGGGGTTTGAATATCAGAATGTCACACGAAGCAGAGCTACCGATGCCCGGAGCCATGCTTGATGAGTCTCAGAGTCCGTTGCACACCCCAACACCCCGCCGTTCTCCCGCCTCGTTGACATCTCACCATTCTCGTACCTCATCCACCCACTGCCATCCAGAAGCGGTTCAAACTGTCCAAGGTGACGATCTATTTGATGAAGAAGAGAGGATGGCCCTCAATCGGAATGCTATAACGAGGGATCCCCAGCCCTCGGGTTCGGAATCTGCGGTGACAGCGGATGAAGGGCCCCAGCCGTCCAGCAGTGATGTCAGACAACCAAGCTTGCAGTGGGCCTCCAACTTGCGACGTATGCGAGATGCATCCGATGTATGGTCTACTTTCTTCATCATGTGGGACTGATCTTCATTTATCACTAGTCTTTAAATGGAGGTAGCGAAACCGGCTACCGAGGCAGCTGGCAAGATAAATGTCGCTTCGGGGAAGTTGACTATTCGCAAGCACTGCGGCGTGAATTGTATGAGAAAAAAGAGATTACGAGTGGCTTGAGAATGCATATGCGTTCATTGAAAGCAGTGTGTCACCACTTAAAATTTCACTGTCTCGTTCTCACTGCTACTTTCAGACTTGTCATTCCCTCGAAGAGCGGAATCAACGACTTCAGCGCACTGCTCAGCACGAGCTGGAAGGGCAGCAAAGTAAAATTGTCGAACTCCAGAACATCATACAACAACGGAAGGAGGTAGGTATCTGTTACTGTCAGGACACGAACATCCGCTGACCTGTCATTCAGGAGCAGGAAGCGCTCCACACTCAACTGGTCATGGATCGGCAAGCTGCTTCACTGCAACACAGAAATGAAATCGAAAGCCTCCGACAAGAAATGAAGGTACGTGTTTGGTTTTTATCTACAGTTGTAGTCACTCATAGCTAAATATTCAGTGCAGGCTAATATGGATTCGCAACTCCAGGATATGTTGAAGGAGTCCCGTGAGACCATAACCCAAGTGCTAGAGCAACGCAACCTGGAGCTGAATGAGAAGCTGAACACGGTCCGAGCGGCCATGAGAGTATGTTGAGATAATGTCTATTTCAACATGCAGTTTTGATGCCGTACTCTAGGTAGAAAAGGAGACCGAGATTGCCAACCTGGAACGTCGGTATGCACTACGTGGCCGCCAGGTAATCGTAATAGTTTCCTCAGACATCTATGATACGTTTGAATGACAACCAACATAGGGAACCACGACCAGTCGGAGCCCCCAACCCGATTCCATGGACACTATGGAAACACGTGCGATTTCCAGTGGATTGTCCATGCCCGCACCTGCAACATCATCTGAACGACACACGAGCACACCTACGCCAGTAGCACAAGCCAGGCCACCATTGCCACGCATGGGCCCATCAGCACGAGCACCAGTGCCACCAGCACGTGTACCAGGACCATCAGTGCCGGTTTCTGTGGTGACACCAAATCTTGATGCTATCAAGAGGCTGAGGAAGAAACGTGGATTGTCTTCCGGGACTCGGTTGATTGGTGTGCCCCTCGAGGTAAGCACTCAATCTCATCATCACCTCGTGTATTCAATTTGCCGCTGGAGCAGGAAACGAATATGCCTCGTGCACGTAGCACTGAGCGCGAGCCCTCTGCCCCACCTCATGATCAGCTTCCCAATCTTCAAACGTCAGAATTCACAGAAGCACTCACCAGAGGTGTTGAAACTGCGCTGAAAAACATATTTGCTAATGGTCAATTCTCGCGATACGTGAAGCAGAGCCCCCGCAAGAGAAGGGCGCACGTCAAAGAGATAGATGAAATCAGGGTTGTGGAAACGAAGGAGGAACGCAACTTTTACTTGGTTGGTATCAATGATGCAGCGGGCTCTTGGATTGTTGGATGCTGACTCAATGACAGGAGAAAGCCCGACTTCTTTTCAAGGAGAAGTTTGGTTTTGCGAACGACACAGAATTTATTGTATATGAACCTGCAGACCAGCATGACGTACACGCATACGAGTACGAGGATGGTCCTGGCCCCGACCTCGAACACCTACAGTTTGATTTGACAAAGAACTCAAACTCACCATGGAATAGCACGGTACTCGATAGTCTTCTTCTACAGCTGAAGGACCGGTATGTGACAGAGCAGTGGTCGACACAACGGCCAGATGGCTACATCAGGCGGCTCCTCGTAGAGCGCTACAAGCGACTCAGGACGACGTGGAGAAGTGCCCAACCGAAGTTGACAGATAAGGGTATGGTGGAAACTCCAGCTGAGACAGAGGCACGATTAGTTGCTGTGAGGCAAGTAGTGCTGAAGCAGTGTCGTCAAACTACTCGCCGCCGAAGTGTAAGTCCTCAAGTCCAGTCTGATTGTCGATTGTATTGACTACTTGTACTGACTACCTCCTAGAGATATGCACGGAGAGTGACGATTCTCCGTCACATCGTCAAACTGAAGGCAGAGGGTAATGGGGACGATGCTGACGCCTGGCGATGGCTCCTGAAGCTGGTGGAGACGCTTGGAGAGCATGGCATGAGTTCAGATGAAAGCGATGCTGGAAATGACATTGAGGCAGTTCTTCGCGTCAAGAATATGGACTGGCGTCGTTCCATTGCCAGAGAGCTGGATGTCGTGGACTTGCAGCGGTTGGTTGATGTTGATGTTTTTTCTCCGCAGGGATCTCGGCCACTGAAAAGGATTCGTGCGCCAGGAAATCCGGAGAGCTGCAGGACTGCTGTGAAGGGGCTACCAATTTCATTATACGATGGCGCCTGGATCGCAAGCCTCACACAGCGTCAGTTGGAGGAACTAAATGCCTCTGAAGAGCGGTTCTTATGGATGCAAGTAGCCGTAGCCTCATGATTGTAAACGGGTTGACTATGATACGATGCATGTATGCTGCGTATGTAAGATAAAAATAAAACATAAACATGGTGCGCCACCTTACTGTTGTCTCGGAACTTGTCTCAGCTGAAGCGCTCATCGCTGTTGTCCCCCAGCTTGGTCTCCTCACCAGTTTTTGGCTGGTACTTTTGCTTGACCTGATCTCCGCATTCTGGCTTACATCCGTCTTACTGGTACCTCTGTTGCCCATGTGGGTGTACTGGCTAAATGGTAGCTGCACAGCACAGTGCTCTGTGATAAGCGGGTGAATACTTCTCTTATACGTTTCATCTTGGAACTGATGGGTGCGGTGACAGTCCATATCTATTCCATTTCCCCTGCCTCCCCCCACTGCCGCGACATTCCCTGCATCAATGAGCAGGACTCTCACTTCCGGTTTCTGCCGCATGCAAGTTGTGTCCGATGTACCCGTCTCTCGCCACGGATGCTTTGAAGGCCTCCCCATCCAACATCGTACTCCACACTATCCACCTCCTAGCTTCCTTTGTACTCTCACCCACTCCCATCGGTGTCAATGTGTCTCCACTAGGGTACTCCTCAATGGAGCAGGCGTCCACCCAGTTGTCGAGATGGCAGCATTTGCTTTTGCTTTACCCGCCATTTTAGTAAATGATTTCCAGCCTTGTTCCGTCAATTGTAGCCGTTTTTGCCTGTCTCGATGACGGGCACAATGTTGTCATATACCAACACCCCCAGCCGTACAGCATTACACTAGTCAATGGACAGAGACTCTAGGTATCTACGAGTACTTTTTTTTACTTTCCCCGCGTGGATTTCGTGTTGCATGCAAGTGTCTCCATTAATGTCTCACTGTCTTCCCGATCATGAGTGCGTCAGACTTGGGCGATCAGTAGGGAATCGTCGCGCTATCATAGCGCGCAGGATATAAATTCGAGAAGTATATTGAGTATCGATTTACATTTAGTACTTCGTCAAAACTTCAAATTTAGGAGGGGAGTTTATTGTTTGTCAGTACTTAATATTTCTCCCATCGTACTGGCTGCAACGAAACTTAAAATATCACCGGCGTTTATATGTGAAGCCGAAGTTTGAAATTTATGCCTGCATTAAGGCGGCTACAATACATTAAGTATATCCCGGAATATTGACCAAGGCAGTATACACGCCCATACTTCAAGTTCGCACCGGAATTCTGACATATGCTTAGACTTAAAATATTGTCACCTCCTGAATGACAAGGTATATTTGAAGTACGGGATTGACATTTTGTTTGTCATTAAAAGCTGTCCTAAATCTCCAAAAATCCCTTGTGACACCACAGTTTGTGCTCCACCTCCGAACTCCGAATCCGGTAAGTTAGTTGACATTCTGACTTGCTATAATATAATGGACACAAGGCAACACACAAGCAGTCCCGGTCTAACATGACCGTGAGTATGTCCCCGGTGAGCTGGTACAGCTATAGGCTTACACGCCACGGCTCACTCAGAACTTATCCAGCCCCGAGGGTACTCCTTGGTCCGAGTGCGCTGAAAAGAACCTGCTTCCGCGCAGAGGGCGGCACTCCTCCGCATGTAGGAGAGCTTAGTGGAATGGAAGGACGTGAGACTCCTCAGCAGCACGCATCCCTGCAGTTGGGGGGGAGCAACCTGAGTTGCATACTGCGAGAGATACATGCCATAGCCTCTCCGCCCAGTGCCCGGGTAACACTAACCAGTGCACATAAAGGCATGGGAGCCTCGTCTGAAGTAGTCGACTTTCTTGTTTCTCTCGACGGATCTATCTTAACGTCATGACAGTACACGAACCCGTCGCCGTCTACTTACGGGATGTTGAGCCACGAATGATGGATGTGACTTCTTGGGAATATTTCAAGGAAAAGAAAGTGCACTGGCTCATCGAAATGATTGCGGAAATGGTAGGTGGACGGCCCGTTTATTCTCCCCCGGAGTTCTCATTATCGGCTCAGCTGGGCGCCTTTCTCTACGTCTATTCAGGTCAGGCGACCTTTTCATGACTCAGGATACAGTTACTTTTCCTGACTTTGCCGGGTGCATAAAGGTCTAGGACCGACTGCAGCATATATCGTCGGAACGATAACATCTCAAAACGGAATCGGATGTCCGTGATCATCATTTTTATCGAGGTGAAAACTCCCTTACGATGTTACCCACCGTATAGCTTTATACACCGTCGGTTTTTCGTACGCCATCGGCGTCGTGATCTCTATTACACTTTGCGCGGCAACGTCTGGCAGTCATATCAACCCGGGACTTACCGTGTCTCTCTGCGTATTCAGGGGCTTTCCCATCGCTAAAGTGGCGAGGTTCGCATTGCGTAGTGCCTTCATTTCGCGATCGTCTGATTGTACTTGCCTTGCAGGTATATCCTCGCCCAAGTAGCCGGCGCTTACGTGGCTTGTTTGATAGTCTACATGCAATGGAAAGACCTTGTAGTTGTAAGTATTCTTTTTCCCCAACATGTTGATGAGTTTTCTTTACCTTGAGCTTGACGCTACTGCGAGGCCGCCGAAAACGTCCTGAAAGCGAAAGGAACTTACGATACGGCCATGTTCACAAACGTCGGGCCAGCCGGCGTGTTTGCACTTTACCAATCTCCGACGGTGAATCTGTATCGCGTGTTACTCAACGAGTTCATGAGCGTGAGTTTTTCTTCGCTCCATTCGTATTGGCCGTCCTTCCAGAACGTTATCCTCGTGCCGTGTGTAGAATTTCGTCCTTGGTCTCGCGATTTGTGGATGCAGGGATCCAACGAACCACTTCATACCTCCGGCGGTTGCACCTTGGATTATCGGTTTTACATAGTAAGCGTCGTTCCGCTTGTCTTCCAAGCCTTCTAAGAATGGCCGCACTGGCAGCGCCGTCATGATCTGGGGATACGCTCCGACTGGTGGTAAGCCAAACCTTCATTTCTAAGAAACCGTACCCTGCAAATTTGCTGTTGCGCCAATCATCTCACCAGCACCCGCTAACACTGCTCGTGATATCGGAGGACGCCTAATGGCAATTACGATTTGGGGGCCGAAAGCCTCTGGAGGAGCCTACGCCGCCATATCAGCGCTGACGAACACTCCTGCCACTCTGTTGGCCTTCGCCGTCTACGACCTTCTCCTCGGCTCTTCGACTCGCAGTACGTGTACTTCTGCTGGCCCTCTGTATTTGTTTGATACTGTTGACGTGACGCCGTCACCTACAATTTTTGCGCATGCAGTGATCACCTCGCAACACGCTGACATTTATCGCTGTCGTGCACAGTACCACGCAGAAAACGACCTCCCGCCACAAGGACCCGACCTCAATGCAAATGCTGCTGGAACTAGATCTGTTGGGAGAACAATCAGAGATAAACTATACGGAGGGTCCAATTGCCCAGGAACACGAAAACATCCTTCCTGTGCGCCGGAGATCTCGGTTGGTGTGTGAGAACCCGAGGAAGCTGCCCTTACGCCTATTCATACACTATGTCTTAGCTCGTGCGCTCTCCACTCTACCTCAGAATGGTACTACAGTACAATCCCATTTTATCCCTCGCCAGACATAATGTCGACATGGCGGGGTTATGTCCATCCCTTCTACTCCTAAATTTATTGCTGCTGAGACCCGCACAGCGCTCCCCAACAACCCCCCCCCCCCACCGTTAATTCAGACACTGTGTACAAGGGACATATCTCTTGCTCGTCCTCCTATTTATAATTTTGAAGTTGAAGATAGAGAATCAAGTTCGTCTGAGACTTTAACGACCCTAGAAACCCAGATCAGTTCATGTCAGTTCCTACTACCATCGCCAGCTGGGGAATAGAATCGGCTGACGCACAGCTTCCCATCGTTAGCGCCAGAGTAAAGCATCGGTAATGCTTTGGGTGCGTTCTCGAGTCCCTCGACGATATGGAACTTCCGCTTGATAGACCCATCGGCGAGGCCGACGGCAAGTTCTTTAATCGCCATGGGGTACTCGGACTCGTAATCGAAGCTGCCATAAATTCCGTTTGCTTGAGTATGCAATCGACGACGACGTAGTGCAGTGAGAATACCTACACTATGAAGCCTTCCATCTTTGCACGTTGAGCGATGAGGGTCATGTAATTTCGAAGCCCGGGAGCTGTGGCGTCTGAGGGAACATCAAAACGAAGGTTAGGAGGGGATAGCTATCGACAAGCGACTGACTGTATGCTGAAATGGCACCTGAGGACAGCCGAGATCGTCAGTACGAGTATGTCACGGAGTCCAATAACTCAAATTATACCAACCACACAACACGATTCGAGCATGTCTGTTCAGCCTCGTGAGGGCAAGATCCAGAATCTCGCCTCCCACGTTATCAAAGTACACGTCCAAATACCCAACGGCGTCTCTGAAATCCTGCTTGAAGGTAGGTAACTTGTAGTTGAGGACCTTGTCGGCGCCCAGCTCGGTTTCGACCCAGGAGCACTTTTCAGGTGAGCCAGCGATGCCGATGACGCGTGCTCCTGCACGTTTGCCGAGCTGGCAGACGAGTGAGCCGACGGCGCCTGCTGCACCAGAGACGACGAGCGTCTCGCCGGCTTTGAGTTTTCCGACATCGTGGAGACCCTGCAGCGAGTTTGACGCACGCGAGTGAGCCGATATTGTCATGTACTCGGCACAACAACTTTTCGGAGACTCACGAAATATGCGGTCATGCCTGTCGCGAAGCCTTGTTCAAAGCGATGACCCAACGATACTCTGTTCGACCCACTCACCAGTCAAGCCGAGAGTGTTCAAGAAATCAAGAGACGTGCATCCTGGAGGAGTTCTGAACGATGATCGACATGTCACCAATCATCATTTTCGTGCGTCAAAAGGGTATCACGGGGGAGACGCACGTTATCTTCTGAAGTTTCTTATCATCTAATACAGCATATTCTGTCCAACCTGTACGGCGATCATCGTCATGTTTTAAAAACGCCCATCTCACGAACCACATTTCAGCAAGACTCACCAACGGTTCCGGATACGAGATCACCTTCCTTGAACTGACTTCCACTGCCCACCTGCACCACGACACCCAACCCCACCGCTCGCATGACCTCTCCGATTTGCACCGGAGGCAAGTAACTTCTCGCGTCCTTCAGCCATCCGCGCATGGCGGGGTCGAGGGAAACATATGTGACCCGAACGACGACTTGCTCTGGGCCTGGTACGAGGTCATCCTTGGATGCCGTCTTCGTCTCGAACGTATCAGGGAGAATGTCGGCCACCGGGCGTTCGCGCAGGACGATGCTGGTATAAGTACTAGACATGACACTGGGGCGATCCAATGGTGGTGGACAAGAAACCTTGAGCAGTGATGTCGCGATCTCTCCCTTAAATATAGAAAAGCGCTTCATCCTACATGCGGGACACCTCACTCAACCACCCTGATGACCGATCGAATGCCAACCTCCCCCGATAACATGGAGGTTCAGCTGCTTAGTATATGATTAGTATATGATACTCGACGCCGGCTCAGTCAGGTTATTGTACAGAACCGGTGACAATACGTTCTCGACTGACGAACGAAACCTTGAATTGATAACGGATGATATGATTATTCCGAGGGTCAACCGGTCATGATGGGTATGCGTGTCCGTGGTCTTACTCAGAGCGAGGGCCACGCTGAGTCACTTATCAGCACTGAAGTACTGACGGAATGTATGTCAGACGCTGATACTAGACACCTGGGCAGGCCCGGATGCTCCAGCACTTGGCTCACCTACTATCCAGTCATCGCAGCTTGACACGTCGTGATCATTACACCTAGCGGGCATCATATCACTCACCCGCAACTCCACGTGGTTTCCACTTCAAAGATGATACCCTGCGTCTCGCCACGTTAGAACGTCAACAAGTCCTTCATGGAAGGCTACATATTCGGAGTTGCCCTGCCCTGGAGAAGTGGTGGGGGACGTATACTTACGACGCCGACATAACTGAAACCTATAGCTCTCTAGAATGGTGGGTCTCACCATTTGGGAAGAACATATGGTTCAAAGCATATTAGTAGTACGTGATTGAAGACCGTTGAAGATCGACAGCAGTGATATCAGGGATAGAACGACTTTAAGGCTACGTACGTATATCGATTACATATCCAACGAGGGTCGAGCAGGGTCGAGCAGCAGCATATCATCTGGACAGCGGGCGAACAATAATAGAGAGACTAGGAAGTCGGAAGATTGGTCACAACCGATGGAATTTAGGGGTCGGAAGTAAGCCGATTAGGCCGAATGTCAGAGCGTACAGTCCGGACGCTGATATCGAGGGTGACTCAATAACACGTAGAATGAGAGGAACGGAACGATGGTTTACCTCCGATGGTGCCTTCGATGTATCCGAGTTTCGACCATTTTCCGAGAGTGATAGAGAGCAATGACCACCCAGCGAGGATGGAAGCGGTGAGTACGGGAATGACAGAGGACAAAATTGGAGAGTCGCGCCATGATCGATACTAACATGCAAGGGGAAAATGGGGTAAGGCATCGAGAATGTGCAGATCACTTGAAAGACGTACGTTCAGCTCAACTCCCTGTATCCATGGAACGAATAACACGTATAGGAACAACCCCACGACGCATGAGCCAAGAGCGAGAGAAAGCAGGGCGAATAATCTGTGTATATACATGATGCTGTTCACGCACGAACCGGACATCAGATACGGAAGATGTACTCCCCTTGCCAAATTGCTCGGTTCCGAGTGGGCCAACAACCCAAGGACGACGTGGTGAGTGTCAAAGATGTATGTAACGATGGCGCCAGGAATGATGAATTTGAGCTGGCGAGATGTGTGCCTGGAAATGGACTCTCCGATTGACTGCAAACGAAATTCAGCCATGATCACGTCCTGTAGATGGGTGTTACGAGCGTGTAGCTGGTCGTCCGTGCAGTGACGGTGAAGTTGGAGCTGAGTGGCTCATATCATTCATATCACATGCACTGCGTCGACCCCCAATATGTTCTATATATGGCAAGTGCCACCACGCCCCCGCAAGAGGAACAAGCGCCCCACACTTTATTTTAGTTTCCGTAGTGAAATGGCGCGCGGAAAGCCAGCCAAGTCAATCGTAGTCAAGGTACCTCGTCATGGTGCCCAGCGCATAGGGACACGGCTGACGGCGTCGGTCCACGCGGTCGTTCGGAAAGATAATAAAAATTTGAAACCCAAGTCTCGGATTCGATACCGTCACAACGGCAATCCACCGTCCGGGGCACTCGCACAAGCCATCGTAAGTTTCAGGCATACGCCAAACATCAGGGCGTCGAAGTCATTTGAAACCATAACCCCGTCAGGAATCAGCTTCAAGATGGAACTCGCTTCTCCTCACCGCTCGTGCAGAACGAGGGCCACAGTGGGACGTCGGAACACAGCAGTATGTCGTCCTCTGTATTTACGTCGGTCGGCGTATGCTAAGACGTCTTTAGGTTCCAGGTCGACTTCAACTCTGACCTTTATTACAACTCCACGCTTCTGCAGGAAGCCGTGAAACGGCAACGCCCCACGGAGGAAGAAAACGTGCCTCCGCGAGTACCCGCGATGCAAACCCCAGATTTTCGACACGAGTCTCCACGCATCACGCGGAACCCCTCTGGATCGACGCCGAGCCAACAGAACTATGTTTACGGTTCCCCGCGCCACCACCCTCAACACCCTCTGCAAGGAACACCATACGGTGGGATATCCCCAGGACATTTTTACGGCGATCCACGTGCGGGGGTTGGGCCTGTTGGGGTTGGGATGGCAGGTATGTCGCCGGATGCTCGCAGACGCCCGAGACCAGAGGACAGTTTCATTGCACTCCATGGACCCTAAACGGTATTACTCTGTGTGTTGCATGAACGTACTATGTACTTCGCCTTCTGCTAGGCGGATATACCGGACTGATGTGTTTCGTTACATCCCCTCGTCTTGTCTGTACTGATTAGTAGGCAGATTCACCTGCTGATAACCACTGTATTGTCGTGTCCAAGATGACCGTTTCTTACGAATGGCAGCTGAGTCAAGCAGCCACGAAAATCGCGCACACTTGCGTTATCGCGACTATGGCATAAAATACAAGTCCTCTCCACCCTCCGCAACTTCAAAATCACCCACCGCCCCTCATGGCCTCCTTCATCCATCTCAACGACGGGAACCAGCTTCCTTGGATTGCATTCGGTACTGGCACAGCTCTGTACGGACGCGACGCCACCGAATCCGTCCAGAGAGCCCTCGATAACGGATTCACACACATCGACACCGCACAACGATACGGAAACGAAGAGAGCGTCGGCAGAGCCATCAAGTTGTCGGGAAAATCTCGCGAGGAGCTGTACGTCACCACGAAACCGGGAAAACTGGAGCCGGGGGAAACCGTCAGAGATGCCCTCTTGACGTCCCTAAGAAAGTTAAATCTCGAGTATGTAGACTCGTACCTCGTGCATAATCCTGCGCACCATCAGGGGAGGTTGCGACAGGTTTGGAAACAGATGGAAGAGGTTAGGAGGGAAGGTCTTGCCAGATCTATAGGGGTTTCCAACTTTTACGTTCAACACCTCGAAGAAGTCCTCTCCGTCGCGACGATCATACCAGCCGTGAACCAGGTGAGAACTCACTCGTGCGCGACCATAGAATGTTACTTCACCAAGTACCCTAACACAGATCGAGTTACACGCCTACGTGTGGAAAAACGCTAAACCCACGATCGCACTTGACAACGAGCATGATATCGTCACGTCTTCATACGGTGGTCTCTCTCCCATCGTCCGATTCCCTGGCGGACCGGTCGATGCCGCCATCAAACAGATTCGTGCACGACTAGAGGAAACACGCGGTGCTCCGGTGTCGGACGGCCAAGTACTCATCAAATGGTTGAAACAGAATGGCGTGCTGGTCGTAACGTGGGTTCTCTCTCTCTCACATATTCTCCGTTGTATAATGGTCGGGGTTGACTCCCTCCCTCGTTCTGTTCACCGTTTGTTTATATAGAACGTCCTCCAAAGCTGAGAGGATCAGGGAGTACCTCGATACCATCAATGTTCCGGATCTCACAGAAGACGAAATGAGATTAATCGAGACCAAGGGTGCCGAACTTCATAGGAAAGCTTTCGTGAGTCTTTCATGTGCGTATCTTTATGGAGTGCGAGTGCTCTGAACGTGTATTCCGCAGTGAATTTGAGAGGCAAGGATCATGTTGAACTGGGACAATCATCCTCGACATAGGCATGAGTCTCGGTAATGTAATAAATACCACATCAACTGTTGGATAACTTGGACATCCGACCATGAATCTTAGTGTTTTCGTGGTCCGGCTGGGCCTGAAAGCCAGGGCTTGGGCCCACACTCACGGAAATTCAAGTCAGTAGTTCAGGTGTAATCATAGATGCTGTAGGTATGAAATTGATTATGAATGTTTCAATACAGTGAGTGGCAAAAGTCAAATCTCGAGAAAAACATCGACATCATTGTTCCCATCATCACCTCCTTCATCCTATTCCCCAATTAGTTGCGGTGTGTCCGACTAGTCTATTCTTAACTCTACCGTTACAGCGTTTTATAAGGCTTTGGAAACCTAACCCATTCCTGTGCTCAGTGGCCACAAACAAGATGCTTGCATTCATCTCATGTGTAACGCGAACATAGCACGAAACTGAGGTTTCCGCAGTGATGTCAGAAGTATTAACTGACTACTTCATTGCAACGGATGTACTGGTAGGTAGTATTGCTCTTGTGACACCATGTGGGACGATCATCCGATATAGATCATGCCAGACTCGCCTGAATTATCTTCATCCGCGGGTCTTTGTAGGCGTTGCTCACTAGCCTCCGTCCTTGCTCAGTGCCCACCGCTCAGGGGGCATGCTAGCACACTCAGAGTAGGCACACGGTTGATATACGCGGTAAGTATCTGATGACCATTCCCCTTGGAACTAATGTTAGCTGTAGCGAAAAGCACTCTGCTGCTCTCTAGTGCTCTAGATCAGGTGTGTCAATAGTCCCACGGCGCACCAACGGCACGGTCCTTCCAGAACCAGCTTGGATTCGAAGCGTAAGTTCTGTGTCTCTGGGGATAGTTACGAAGCCACTTGGTGCATGATCATCCATCTGATTGTCGGTCATGCGTCTCGAGGTGGTCTATTCGTCAGTATAGGCATTAGGCACTACTGATCAGCAGGGAATTCAGTTTCGGCTTGCTCCCGCACCTGCTAATATCCATTCTCTCGATTACGCGTTACTCCACGTAACAGGGGCGCAACCATGCATGTTCTTCCAAGGTGATCTGACCCATTTCGTGACGAAGGAGCCAAAGTTTCAATGTAATCACTACTTCAGGATGGTCTTGCCCGATACGCTCTAGGTGTTTGGTTCGGATATGATCTCGCACTGGCTACTATTCTTTTCTCTCGGTTACAGCGCAATGCGACCCGTAGCCCACGCATTCGTCCGGAGTCAACTGACACGTCTTGTAACAGGAGGCCAAAGCTGCAATGGTTTTACTGCTTCAGGATGGCCCGTCCATATGCCTTGGCTGGCTGGCTGGATCGCTTAAAAGGGCTCAGGTTTTTCCATCGTTTGTCAGGTTTTTGTCCCCGTAACACCTATTCCTCCACACAATGACTCGTGAGACCTTTTCGCCTCCTAGTGCCGCAATACCTGTATACTGACCGTGATCAGCATTAACCATGCCCGCAACTACCATCGGAAACTGGCTGCCCCAGGACCCAGCAGCCGTTGAAGCTTTCGTGAGCAACTTGCTCGTGCGCAGTCATATTATCCATGGCCGTCACCCTAAAACCCGTGCGCGTTTTGCGGCGGCGGGAGAGAACCTAGAGGTGGCGACGAGCAGAGCCGGAATTGAGCTTGACCCAGGCTGCCTGCGGCAGCACTACCGCATCACCGTCGGCCAGGCAAAAGTTTATACTGTCCGCACACTGGACCCTATAGTACGAGAAGTCCAAGATTACATCGAGAAGGAGGGCGTGGTCTTCGCCGCGTTCAACGAGATGTTCGAGGAAACTCCCTCGCCGAACGACGACCAAGCAAAGGTATGTTGTCTTGGCATTTGGGGTTGTAACGCCATTAATTTCAACCTAGATCGAAGACTATGTAGACCTAATGGAAATTCTCGATACGAACTTGACGACCGCACCCAGCTTTGGTGAGGGTGTTAGCGCTATGGTGGCAGCTGTTCCCTACTATGGTATCATTTCGCGTTTCTGCAACACTCCTGCGCGCTACAGTGCGTTCACCCATCCCGGAGTCAATGAGAGATTCTGCAGGGTGTTCGCGGCATGGCACGAGTATCTCACCTCGACGGCGTCCACCAACGTCATCCATGATGGAGAAGGTGGCTGGCTAAGTACCGCGGCGCTCAATGCCATGGTCCAAAGTGCCGGTGGCAATCCAGAGCAGGACACCTTTGACAGCTTCTTTATCTGCGACACCAGCGATCCTCATTACGGTTTCAGGTCCTACAACGAGCTCTTCGTCAGGGAGTTGAAGCCCATTCGCCGTGTCGTTGTTTTCCCTGACGACCCAACGATCGTCAACTCTGCACACTCATCTACCGTCCACAAACTTTACTACGAACTCAAGAAGACGGACAGATTCTGGATCAAAAACACCCCGTACTCCCTCAACCACATCCTCGCAGAGGATTATCTTGTTGACACCTTCATCAATGGGACACTTATCCAGGCGATGCTTGGATCTCTCGACTATCACCACTGGCGCAGTCCTGTAAGCGGTACTGTCGTGAAGACACGTCTCATTTTGGGTGCGACCCATCCTAACCCGCGGCCTACCTATGACGCAGCTTGCTTGAACGATGATCACCAAGATCTGGACGTCGTTTCCCGCTCGTGGGACTTTGCCATGGCTCATGCTTTGATCCTCATCCAAGCTGACGAGCCCGTTGGTTTGATGTGCTTCGTGGGTGTTGGTTCGGGCGAGGTGTCGACTGTTGTCAATGAGGGTCAAAAGCTTCAAAAGGGAGATGAGCTAGGCGCATTCCACTTCGGAGGATCTACCCACTGCCTTATCTTCCGACCTGGCCTGACGGTGACACCGATTGATCAAGGCGGCAAGGACTTGGTGGGATCCAAGGTGCGGGTCGGCAAAGACATTCTCACCGTAACAAAGCAGAATTAAGACTTAGGTTCGAACATGCGTTGATCTAACTTTACGAAAAGTGACATCGCCTATGTGTATGATAGCACGGTCGAATCCGTTTCTTGAGGTGTTTGCATATGATGTAACATTAGTAGAGCCTTTGTGATAGAAATGCCACCTTTCGACATTTCACTTAGGGATCTACTCATTGCTTCGTCTTCTACTCTGGCTTACCTGTATCACCAATCCCGCAGGTTAAGGACGACATTCCAGTATTGATCCAAAGTACGAGTTGGCAAAGATATGCTTCGCAGAAGGGAAACAACTCGGGTTGTGACAGCGATAAGTGTCACATCTGGTTCACTGTGCTTTTGCAAGATCGGGTCTGCATCCCGACATGTTTAGATTGGCGGCAGCGATGGATCCATGACCCTCGGTAGGGAATGCTGCAAATATGCGCACCAGGATCCACTGGTTTCTGGACACTAGAATAACTTAGAATTGCCGCTTGAGTTTGTCGCTACTACCATCTCACTGGCAGCCAAATATTCGGTGGGGCTACGCTACCTTGCTATTATATGATCTTCTGGAGCCAATCCCCTGCTCGGCAAAACCTTGCAATAAACATCCAAAAAATGTGATGGGATTAGACACGCCATGATCATGCAGTACCCCAGTACTTAGCGCACTATGAGAAACTAGTTCATGCACATGGTCGAAGCGCGGGACGCATAATGTGAAAAGTTAGAAAGTTTCGCAGTGCGATAGACGCCAGTTCCGGAGGTGATAGTACAGGTCGTCGTCACTCCGAATATTGCC
This sequence comes from Pisolithus microcarpus, assembly GCA_024613185.1. Taxonomy (NCBI): domain Eukaryota; kingdom Fungi; phylum Basidiomycota; class Agaricomycetes; order Boletales; family Pisolithaceae; genus Pisolithus; species Pisolithus microcarpus. The sequence goes on from JANFAI010000032.1 coordinate 569,799, forward strand.
TTGACGCTGAGAATCGCCTGCTGGTGTGCGCAATTGGTCATAGCGGCCACGGTGGGTGAGGTGTAGTAGCAGAACGGTTTTAGAGCTTTTGGTACATAGTTTCTGTGTAATAATACGGCGAAGACCAAAAGCTCTAGAGTCTGAAAGCTAATATTACAAGCTTACCTGTTGTCATGCCAAATTGTGGGCTACACAGTGGTGATAACACAAGACCATGGAATTAATAGAGCCTCCAAGTGGAAGATGGTCCTGACTCCTGAGACCGGGAGCATGTCTCAAGGGGTTGGCATAAGGTGCTCGAGGTCCGGGATTTTGTTTCTCTGCGGACATTACGAAGGTGTTCCGGGTAACCTTGCTCGATCCATTAGCAAGTTGAACGTTGATCGATCTGATCGACAGCCGTCGCTGTTGGTGTCAGCCGAGCTTGAAGGCAAAGAAAATATGTTTTAACTAGAGGACTTACATAAGCACCGTACTTGGTAGAAATGAATGAAATAAGAGTAAGCAACCACGTGACATGCGACGCGTCGCGTGTCAGAAATAAAAAATTAGTTCGATAGCAACAGAATCGAATGAACTGACAGACAGAGAATGTCCAACCTGCGCGCATCCCAACTCGAACAAGAAAGGGCAGAATACCGTACTAGCATAGCTGAAGCCTTAGACGAAGACGAAGACCCACTCAATGCGTACGACGACTTCATCAAGTGGACGACTCGCACGTTTTCTGAACATGACCCCAACTCCGGTCTCATACAACTGCTCGAAGAAACCGCGCGGAAATTCAAAGACGACGCACGGTATAGTGGGGATCTCAGGTATCTCAAGGTCTGGTGCTCGTACGCAAAGGTGGTGGAAAAACCGAGCATTGTGTATGCGTATCTCGTGAAGAGGGAGATCGGTTGCGTTTATGCTTTGCTATGGGAAGAGTATGCTATCGCACTCGAGAAGGAGGGAAGGTGCGTGGTGTGGTGTGGCAGACGTGGCATGGATCTTGACAGGGGAGTGGCAGACGCGCCGAAGCAGATAAAGCATTCCGTGCTGGAATATCTCGCAGTGCACGTCCTCTCGAACGACTCAAAAGGCGATATCGCGACTTCCAGTCACGACCTCCGTCCTCAAAGCCTCAATTACCGGCCTTCAAACCGAGTGGGGTGGCCGAGGTCGATGCCCTGCGCCGTAATCCTCTCAAGAATTTTGACTCACAAACGAGTTCGACCGGCAAGAAGCCACAACCTGCACAAAGTTCTTCCACGTCCGCCCCACAGGGAACTTCTGCCGCCTCTTCGTCAAATTCGGCTCATGCACGGTATGCACCCATGCTCGCACCACCTGTTCCTGGCAAACGGCCAGAGAAGCTACGTTTCAATCTTTCACTATTGTTCACACCATCAGGTGTCGAGTACTCCGCAGCCGAGGTGCGTGCCCGTTCCATGGGACTCTTGGGCAAGAAATGGGGTCCACCCCCTGCATCTGAACTTCGCGATTCATCATCCGGCGCCGTAAGGGTTAACTTCAATGATGACGGATCTAGATCTACGCAGAACATGGGTGCGACTGCCCCTGGGGGCAGGCGTAAGAGCGTCGGCATGGCTGCTGCGGGAGAACCGACGGTGACAATCAATACCAAGGAAGCACTTGCAGACGTGTTTGGAATGTACAATTCACCTGACAAAACTGTCAAGCGCTCTGTGCCTGGTAGCAAGTACGCACCTGTCCGGAAAGTTGAGCCGCTGGGTGGGCGGAGAACTGAAGCCCCGGTAACACGCAGAGCTGAACCTGCGCATCCCCCTGGCGAGAACGAAAATGCAAAACCTCAAGGTAAAATTGACACCCTCCGATAGGCTTGCCTTCTAATTTTCCGAAAAAAAGCATTTAAGCCATACGTCGATGAAAATGCCCCTCGGAAAGAAAACTCGGCCGCGCCAGCTAAAGTACGTTTTTGGCGCATATATAATTCCGACTTATTGGCATTGATATGTACTTGTCTTATGATCATGGTATACCTATGGGTTTCATGTCTATAGTTTAAACCTTTCACCGAGGAACCTCACCGACCGTCCACTGCGCCTGCTCCAAATCAGGGTCGCCGAGCGCTCTCGGTTAAAGATCCGAGCGCGCCAACAACCGAAGACCCTGGTCCTGTGTCCGCCCGAGACTCGAAACCATCCCATCCGAATCCTCCCAAACCCACTTTCCTCAAGCCTCCCCGCGAGGAGCCCGAGAAGAAGCCAGTCTTTTCTAAACCATTTACTCCTGTCTCCCGGAAAGAACCTCTGGTGCGACCGTCGAGTACGAAGCTTACTCCAGAAAGTATACCCGAGGATGAGCCGGCTCCAGATATGCAGACACATGCACAGCAGGCTTTCGTACCATTCGTGGATGCAAAGACACCATTCAAAGTATTTTCTCGTCCACCAGATCATCAGGGAGAGAATGGAGGATCTGCCCGTCTTGGCAAGTTGGGCGTGTTCACGCCAAAACCTCCTTCAGGAGTAAATTCAAGTGCAACTCCTGCACCGGGCACATTCAAGCCCTTCGTCGACAACGAAAATGCTGTTCAGTCAAGCGCACTTCAAGCCTCGGCTTCAGCCAGGAATGCCAATGCTCTGCAACCTCGTGTAATTCCGCCAATGGTCGATGAGACATTCACGGACGAATCTAGTCTCGGGGAAGTCGGTGGGTACGGCGAGCGCGAACCAGAAGTGGATGGCCACGCTTTCAGTAGTAGCAGCAGCCACACCAACTTCTCGGATGGTGAGGACGGATATGCGTTCGAGGGTGGAGAGGTCGAGAACGAAGGGGGTCTTGCTTCGTCCAGTGATAGTCAAGTCGACGAAGAAGAGGGCGCACAACAAGCGTATGTACCCGAGCACGAACGACAAACCAATTACAAAGACGACGATGATTTCGACGGGGAGGAAGTGGAAAATAACGAACCTCTTGGTGGACGCTTTGGGAGGATCAATGTTATGACGCCTATCACAGAACGGACCTTCGAATTCAGCACGAGAGGGATTCCCACACCGACGACCACGACCCTTCTACGCGACAGGGATTGGAGAGAGAGACAGGGGAGGGACAGTGGCAAGTATGCCGTTGAGGTGGCGGAGAAGCTCGCAAGAGAGGTGCAGGAAGATGATGGAGTGGAAGGTGATTACGAGGAATACGCGAATGGCATACGAAGTTCATGCGACCCTCACGAACAACTTGTCAGCCCAAATAATTTGACTGCAGTTGAAGATCGGACTGGAACACTCAGTCTCTGCGATTCACTCGCCGTCGTCTCCTCATTCAGGCCGCCTAATCCCTGCAACCCTTTTGATCCCGCAATCGTTTCAACGTTGCTCTCACTATTGCCTGCCGATGGTGACTTCTATGACTTGAGATCAAAAGATGGAGGTATGCTGGATGGTCTCCAACGTTTCGCAGCGAGGAAAGCCCGGGGAAGCAAAGGCGCTAGTATGGAGGATGGTGTAGTGGTGACACTGGAAGGAAGAAAGCTCAGGGTTACAGAAAAGCTAGGGGAGGGCGGGTTTGGCACAGTCTTCTCTGCACGAGATATTTCAAAATCGATGATGGACGTTGATGACGGAGATCTTGATCTCGACGAGGAGGACGAGGACGAAGCGGCAATGCTCGCTCTCAAAGTTGTCAAGCCGCGCAATCTCTGGGAATTCCACGTACTTCGCCGGGTCCACAGGGCGCTTCCCCAACAACTTACCCGTTCGATCATCTCACCTCTAGCGTTGTATGCCTTCCGCGACGAATCCCATCTACTTCTCGAACTCTGCCAGCATGGAACTCTGTTGGATATCGTCAACCGAGCAAGCACCGCGGGTGTCTCGCAACAGGGCGCGTGCCTGGACGAGCTGCTCGTGTTCTTCTACACGATCGAGCTTCTTCGCTTCGTGGAAGGAATGCATAGCGCCGGATTCATCCACGGCGACCTCAAGATCGACAATTGCTTGCTACGAATTGAAGAGCTCCCTGGCGGCGCATCGTCCTTGTCCAGTATTTACCAGCCTTCTGGTGAAGGTGGCTGGAAGTACCGGGGAATCAAAGTCATCGACTTTGGTCGCACAATTGATACGTCACTCTTCCCGGCGGGACACAGTCAACTGTTTATTGCAGATTGGCCAACGGACGAACGTGACTGCTTCGAGATACGTCAGAACCGACCGTGGACATATCAAACAGATTATTTCGGGCTAGCCGGGATCTTGTATTGCATGTTGTTCGGCAAGTATATCGAGGCATCGTCTGTGACGTTAGTCCCCGGATCAACGAAGGACGATCCCGTATACAAAATTGCGACGCCGTTCAAACGATACTGGCAAACGGGCATCCTCACTCGATTGTTCGACCTACTGCTGAATCCATGTAGGGTGCGTCCGAATGGCGAACTCCCAATCTGTGAGGAGCTCGCAGTTGTGAGGAAGGAGATGGAGGCCTGGCTGCAGAGTAATTGCAATCGCAGTAGCAACACGCTCAAGGGGCTGTTGAAGAAGATCGAGTTGTCGGCGTACACAAGATAGTCCGTCTCCGACCATCAACCAAAGCTTCTTACCGTCACATCCCCTCGAGTCTGTTGTACCTGCACATTAATGACCATACTGTACATTACCTATATCCTTAGAGAAGGCTGGCACCGTTCGTAGTAACACGGCCAGGGAACCAAGGGCCTAAACTCCAATTTGGTGAAAACATAGGGAGACATTTCCATAGTAACGGAAGCGATGAGCTGAAAAAGGCCCATGCTAGTCTTATCTTACGGTGTTTTGTTACTAAAGCCACGCCCCGCACCTCTGCTTACAAAGAAAACTATCATTAAACGCTGCCAATTACGGGCCGTCTCCGCCGAACGCTCCTATAATACTTATGAACAGTACCTTCCTATCGCGACTCCATCACCACCAACACGATCGTTTGCAGGAGGGCTCAGCGCACTCCAGCCATATCAGTTGGTATTTTTTGAGGTGAGTAGTGGCTGATTTCGAATAAGATCTGTTGCATATCGCCTCGTTTTCAGTGGTTGCGAGTGTCACTTTACCGGGGAACAACGATACTCATCTCAAACATGAGCGTCATCGACAACGTCAAGAAGCACATACAAGATAGCGAGGATTGGGGCAAATCCAGATTCCAATTCTCATCTCTCTCTCAAAAAGTCACTCAGCTCAACTTTGTTGCCCACGAGAACACCTCTAACAAGGGCGACAAGGTTGGTGGAAAGCAATTGCCGCCCACCAATCATTGGACGCTCTTCTTGACGATAAACCACGGCTCCTCTGTTCGAGTAGAGGTCGCTCCCAACGATCCTGGACAGCCTGGCATGGTCATCATCGAGAACAAGAAATACGATGTCAGCACCAAGATTACCAAGAAAGTGTCGATCGATGTACCCAAAACCCCCACCGTTGCAGACATATTCAATATCATAATCCAGAAAAAGAGGGACTACTACATCTTCGCACCTGAGGGAGAGGGATGTCGTTTCTGGTTGTATACGCTCGCAGGCGACTTTGTTGGCGCCGGTCTGATCAGTAAAGCCAATGCCGAGAGCGCCCAGTCCGCTCTCAAAAAGTACTGGCCATACCCCACGGGAACCCCTCCCGTAGATAGGGTCATGACCCCAGGACAATTTCCCAAATCAGGCCATTGAAGAATGGTGAGTACTTTGCTTTCGATATAACCATCAGCGCGACCCCTCAGCCTTTGACAGTTGAAATATGATCGCAGCTTGTATGGATTAAGTCTGTAAAAATAGTCGGTATTGTGCGAGGTTTTGGGCCATGTACTGAAGTCAAGTTGGATATACTCACGAGTTATGTGTTCTGCATGTCAGCTAACTCTTCTGGCGGGTTATGATGCATGATGATCCAAAATCTAGAATACTGCGTCTCGACGCTGTTGGCTGAACACCACAGCTCATGTACAGAGAGGCATCAGGTTATATGAATATATTTCAAGTCTTCGTGATTGAATCCGGAAGCATTGACATGGCACATTTGGTCAATTGGGAAGCAAGAAGTGGATATCGATCGAATAAATCCATGTCAACGGAACTCGGTATCATATCAGCAACCAGCTCAGATCAATAGCGCACGGAGTGCACTGGCTTCTCCAACTTGTACCTCAATGAGCGTTGTCGTACAACAACACACACAGCTCGTCCTTTGGAATGCAGGCGAGAGTATCCACAAGCAATCAAGCAAAATAAAGACCAGCGACAGCGACCCCACCACGACGCGAGGCTCCGAGCGGCTAGCCAAGGCATCGCCCGCTCGGGTCCTTCCATTCCAAGGTACTCCATGAAGGCCGGATAGAAGCCCGAACGGCCCCAGTCAACGAGCCACAGACGGCCGCTCAAATCCAGAATCATGTTCCGCGGGGCAAGGTCTTGGTGGACCAAAACGTGTTCGCGAGGCGGACGAAGCAGAAGTTGTGGAAGGGGCGCGCAGTTGGACGGTCGGGCCTTCACGAGCCACCAATTGAGATAGTCACAGAAAAGAGAAGGAGATGCATATGGTACGGGACCGTTGATGCCTTGGATCCACTCTGAGCGGACCTGGCCAGAGTGTACACCTCCTGTCTTCTGCGAGGTGACGGTACGCAGAGCGGATACGAACGACCTAAGTTGCCAGGCGATACGGATGGTAGCCCACAATCCGAGACTTGGCCAGAGCTGCTCCAGCGTCTTTCCGTGTATGCGTTCCATGACAATGAGATGGTCCCCTTCCGGAAGGGATACTACACGGCGTACAGCGGGCACATTGACACCGACGGAGCGTGCCTTGTTCATCGCGTCAGTCTCGTCGCAGTGATCCTCGGGCCATGGAACCGACTTTGCCACCAGGTGATCAGAAAGAGCGCGGATTGATTCGGTACGAGTGGTGGTGAGAGTAGGTGACTGGTCGACATAGTATGCAACTTGTTCGTCAGAGTATTTGTCCAACAAGGTTTCGCTGAACTCTGTGTCCGACTTGAAAAGTTCCATGCTAGCAGATATCTGATCAGTGTACATTCTTATGGTCGAAGGCGATGGTAGACAGACCAAGAAATCCGAAAGTAAGGACGGTGGCAAGTACCATACAACACAGGCTACCATTTAGATGTGACTAGTGTCACGTGTATGTCACGCGTCTCGCTCGTACCGCAACGTACAGTATCATATCAATAGCGAAGATGCTGCGACCCTAGCATCAGTGAAACAGGAACCATAAAAACTGGTGAAGGCATGTATCCACTCCTTACTTTGCTGCTTCCCACTCACTGTTGATGACAAGGTCTAGAAAAGGTCGAGGCCGAGGCCAGAACGCTTTACTTTACGGCATGGCTCCCGCACTGGTCCACCGCCTTTAAGTGTAGGACGGTGGAATCTCGACAGGACTGCTCTAATGTATGTCGACAGGAATCTCACACGTTTTAACAACCTCACCCTATGGACTCTATAGATCTTTGTAAATGCCTTACTGGATTTGGATTCGGTGTCTCAGCGTTTCGAAGACGGTCTAGACTGCGGCGAGGTCTTATGGGCAAAAATAAGAACTTTCCTCGACTTGGAATGAGGATATAGCCTTTCTGATGGTTTCGCCATGGGGACGTGCTATGGGCCTGGACTCTACAGCAAGAGACTTTGGGGTTCTCAATTGCTTCCACTGCCAATGCCTGCTGCGCAAACTCATTCTCAGGTCTCGCTAAGTTGAGTTTGGGAGGGCACCCAGGCGATGAATTAAGTTATGCTGGCGTCATCACCGAACGGGGGGGTGGGTACCCGCACTATTTATTAGTTGAGCGTGCGCGACGCGTTTCGCGCCCACCGCTTCAGCACCAAGTCACCACGTCAAGGATGAACCACGAACCCTTGTCTCTGGAACTTGCACAAGAACTACGCGAACAAAGCAAGACAGCTTTAAGCGTCGTGAGTTCCATTTCCTGATGCAGGATGAAACTGGTTGTCTCATGAAAGCTATTAGCTCATCGCATTCCTCGCGTTAGCCATCTACTGCCGCCCCCCGTCGTCGCGTGCTAATCAGACAAGTGAACTATTACACTTTTAGTTTTTCACCGTCCAATGCGTTGCAAGCTGTTACTCTTGCTCTTCTCCTGTACACGGTCAGCTTGTATGCCCTCACTTGCATGGGGTATTTCCAGGTGAATTGTGTTCTTACCTCCGCTGCCGACCTGCACTCTAACATTGGTAAACTTCGACTGGTTTTTGAGTACAGGGAGTCTCCATCTTTCAATGTATCTGTCTTCATGCTATCCCTTTCATCGGCCTGTTTGTCATGGCCACCATAGAGCTGGTACTCGTAGTGCGGTCACCAGGTGTTGTAATAACGGTCCTCGTACTTTGCATCCTCCTTCCATTAGTAGGGGGTTTGCAGCGTACCTGGTGGATCCGGGATAAATCTTCCGCTGCACATTTAGAGGGCCGCGGGTGTACGAGTCGTGAAGCGAACGCTGCTGCATGACTACCGATGTAGACGGTGCACGCTTTAGCACCGGCCAGCACTCTATACCATCTATACCCACTGCGAGCGAAGATCTGTAACAGTAGTTCAGCATCGCATCTGTACTCAGAAAGCAAAATGTATCATATCATTGCAACTACACTACATTTCCCATTCGTCCCAGACATCCGGTGGTACGACGACCCCAGAGCCCGGTGTCACGGGTGTAATCTCGGCTGTATCGATGAGTTCCACGATCTGCTCACTCAAACCAGCTTCATCATCTTTCCCTCCACGCCACGCAACCAAGGGAAGAGCCGAGCGTACGTTCGGGGCGTATAGCAGTCGGATATCCGCACCCTCGATAACCTGGTCAAGTCTCCCTGACTGCACGTCGCGAACCTCGATAAATTCGGAACAGAATAACAGGACGTGAGGTGCGCGGTGCAAGAACGAATCCGCTTTGATCTCCCAACGTACAAAACTGGAGTCTCGGGACGGCCGCCCATGTTTCGTAACGTAGCAACCCATAGCTAGGTAAAAGCTTGATCTCACCAGGGAGCAACTTGCGATGTGGAACATACACTCACTATCATAGATCACCATCAGCTCTGATATATCACAGGGTACGAGCCCAAGCGGGCGTGAGGCTTCGCAGTGAGCCTTCAAGTCCCCCATAGTTGAATTCGAAGGAGCGCCTGAGAAATCCGGGATAATGGATATAACCGTTTTTCCGGTACTATACGTGGAACGGAGTAAGTGCAGGGAATCGATTACATTAAAATGGCGTTCACTTTTGTGGATCAGCAATCGCAATTCCACGCTCCGTAGCAACCGCGATCGTCTTCGTCAGGGTCATGATTGAATAGGGGTCTTGAGGAAGGTAGAAGTACTACAGTGCAACAAACGGTAAATAGAAAATTTTGGGTTCAACACAAACATTACCTCGCCGTAGGGACGGAAGGACAGCGTAGGAAACTGTAGATTCCACGAAGATTGTATCCCTAGATCACTGGGACGGCAGACCTCAAGGGCATAGACATTGGTATGTAGGAACCCTTTGACAGCATAGACCACTGTAGTGTTTCAACGTTAGCAAGTGGGTAACAAAACTCGAGACCAGTACCAATGGTGCGGTCTTTTACTTTTCCGGCATGACAACAGATAACCGCTCCGTCTTGCCCTGCGATGGTTTCGAGGGATGCATCTAAAGCACGGGCAGGCGATTGGTATTGAACCACTCGAGCAAGCACCTCGAGGGAGTACGAAAGCAGGTAACCATCGTGATGGATCAAGACCTTGTTGAAGTCTTGCAAAACGATGATGCTCTTCGCGTTTTCGTAGGAGAGGATTTTACGGAACGCTAAAAAAAAGTGTGTGATGAGACTCGACGAAGTACCATGACGAATTTGGCAATGCACACTTTCACCCCGACGGCCAATGTATATGCCAGATGCACAACCAAATGCCATGAATCTCTTCCCTCCACTCGCAACTGCAGGTATGTTCAGTTCAATTCATAAGATATACGGCATGAAACATACTGAAGGAAACCGCGTGCACGACCCTTCCGGAAGGATGTTTCCTAGAACGGCCACTTCGAGGACCAGGAACGCGGAAAGTGCCGTCATCCACGACCTGTGGCACGAAGAACTAAAAACGTAATCAGCCCAAAAAGCACGTACGACCAATTATGCAAATAGCTACTCGGTTTCCCTCTCGCCTTGCATCTTCCACTGCCTTCGTGTTGACCAGGACCTCATACCACTTCGTTCGCGCTGCTTCGGTTGACGCATATAGTGTGTACCTACGGGTAGCTTTTTCAAACGCGTGATACACCGTGAATGGGTACATTGCTCTATATGAAACACGTAGGAAGCTCCCCTCCTCGGGTCTTTCCTTCCTGTTCTCCGGGGGGCCGTCAAAACTGCCGAGACGGAGGTACGCCAAGGGGATAGGCTTGTAACGGTTCGATATGAAGAATAGTCTGCTTAGGCAGGAATAATACTCACTCTTGAAACGACCAGACGTCTGATAGCATCACCAGGCAGTTTCTCTTCTTTCGTTATCAGGACTGCCTTACTGTCAGAACAGAACGGCACACGAGCTAAATGGACTCACGGAAGTTATCCAACAACGCGACATGGAGGTCGTACCACGGGTTCCAATCCATTTCCGACTTCGATCGTCGTGCTAGAGTGCCGGCATAAATCAGGCAGCGCGTATCATTGTACAAAGCCAACTCCTATAACGATGCCTTGAGAATTCCGCGACACCGCATGAGTCAGGCAACTTTACTATGATTTCGCCTTTGTTGAAAGCGAGACTGTCGCACAAGTTCCAGAATTTGACCTTACTCTCTGCAGCTGCAATTCCGGGTTGTGTGCTCTTCAAGAAATCGTTGAGGACGCCTAGAACCACAGGTAGATCCTGGGCGTCCGGATGATCGGGTTCGGTCCGCTTCTGTAGATGTTCGAGAATTAGATTGACTCGAGGAAGGCGAGTGACGGGTCGCGACAAGAACGTGACTAGATCGCGTTTCTTGGTACGAGGATCTCGAGAGCAGCGCTGCACGAAGTCTTGATAAGCCTTGTTGTGATTGAGTTCCGTGCGGTGTCGCTGTTCGGCAAGTGGATAGTGCTCGATATAGGACTCGTAATCGAGCTTGAACTGGAAGAAAGCTGAGAAGTCTTTTGAGAACGCGGCGGGACACAAAAGTATCTGCTAACCTACATTCAAGAATAACGTCGCATACGCTCTGTACCAATGGATGCTGCTCCCGTTGTCGAGCGAACAGATCTTCCACGAGTCGTTCATGGTGAGCCGTAATTTGTTCCAGGTTCCAAAAAACCGTGGAGAGGAAGGTCTGAAGGCGTTCTCCGGGCGATATAATGGGTGGCGCAGCAGATTTCAAGGGTTCGACGAAAACCTACGAAAAGTTCGCTCAATTTTATCATCCGATCAGATACGGAGACCGCTGCCTCACTTCTCGAATAACGTGCAAGTCGTACACGTAGTCCCGCTCTGACTTGAAAATTTCAAACAAGACGCATTGGCGCTCCACCTCGTGTTTACCGAGCGCTTCGCGTGCCTCAGTTGGGACGAGGGAATGCCAAGCTTCGTCCTTTTCATCCAAAGAGCCCTTTTGAAAACGCTTTAGACCTTCCTCAGAGTGGAGGCTGCCAAGAAGAGGCCAAAGGTAAATCAAAATGCAAACCCCACAGCCTGCTAAAATGATCCACATACGTCATGTTTGATAATTCTCGTGTTAGCTTGTTGACTCTGGAATCAGGCTAACATACGCCACACGTCGAAATAGGCACGGGTATCGTAAATCGAAAATCAAGATCTCACCTCCTCCGTGCTCCGAGACGGACTAATTTCGAAAGATGGAGCTGGGCCAGGGGTTGCAGGAGTATATGAGCGAGCCACATAATCGTCCTCGGGTGACCTTCCATTGAGAAGGGTTTCTGACTTGCTTGATCGGTGTTTGTTAGAGTGGATAGTCAACCTCTGAGAGGCAGATCGGTGTATTTCAGGTTGGGGGGGTGAGATGGTCGGTGTTGAGAACGTGCTGCGCGCACGGCTGAGCGGCCTATCCGGAACTTCGAGTGTTGTTGAGGGACGTCTCGCAGTTGGCGTCGCGTCCCATGCACTCAGTAAGCTATCGGAGGATTGCGAACCTACTTCAAAGGGGTAGGGTGAGTAGACTTCGGGAGGGTGGTACGCTGGTGAGCGCGACTGTTGTGGAATCGTGACAGACGGATGTGCACGATGGTTCTGCATTGCTCGATGGTGATGGTGCAGGTCTTACAGGCTGATGACGGGGAAGCAGTAGTACACCTGCGACCGATGACTGCAGATGTCCCTCGATTTGCCTTGCAACCCTTTCGCAGTCATAATATCTAGCCAGATCACGTGAAGATCTCTCTTACATCAAAGCTTTCATGTGTACATACCATACATACAACAGTAGCAGCAGTAGTAGTAACAACTTACCAAAGACTACAACACGTCACATACAACCCATAGAACATACAACGATGAGTGGAGATACCCATAGACATCTAGACGCATCAATTAACACCACATACCCGTCTTCCCTTCTTACACGCCTTGCTAGACCGCTTGTGCAAATGCTTCCAGCGCTCTTCTCCCGTAGCCCACGCTCGAGATGCCATCTTCTCATTCTCGAGCATCACCTGCTGAAGATCTCCTGCCATCTTCTTCGCGTTCCTCCTCGCACGTTGAACGCGATCGGTCATCTCCTCCACAAAGCCTTTCACCTCGTCCAAAACTTTGTCCTTTCCCTTGGACGACTGAACGTGACTCGCAGCAGCTTCTGTAGCCCCGAACAGCCACTTTGCACCACGCTTCGTCAGTTGCTTGGCTCGCTTCCTCGCTCGAGCGTTGCTGGCGTAAAGCGCATCCTTGACATTTTCCAGCTTCTTGGCATTCTTCTCCATAACGGATACAGATTTCTGTAAGAGAAGGGCCGTGTCCGCAACGAACGTGTGGACCTGTTTGGAGATAGCCTGTACCAACGCGTCGAGTGCATCAAGAATAACTTGCAAGTCGTTCGAAATAGCGGTAGAAATGATCGGCATATATTCATTTATGATATTAGGAGAGGAACCGAGGGTCAACGAAGACGAACCGGTCTTGGTAGAAGCGGGACTGGGATGTTGTCCAGTCGTGGCACTAGGTACCACAGAGACTGGCTTCTGCTGAGCTTCGGGGACAATGATGGAGGCGGTGGGTCGCAATATAAGATCTTTTGATTGCGTCAAGCACCCCTGCAGCGTGTAAGGCCACATGCGACGAAGGGTCGGTGTGCAAGGAACCGAAGCCGACGCCAACTCAGCATAGAAGACGGAACGTGCAAGGTCTTGAATCGGTGTAGTTATCGGGGACTCTATAGCGGGAGGCACAATCTCCTTTGGGCGCTCAGCAGTAGGCAGAAGGAGTTGCAATATAGAAGCCGAGGAACAACTATCCGGAGTGACAGCAGGGGTAGGGGTGATGGAAGTCATGCGGGAAACCATCATGAAACCCGAAGGGGCCATGATGCCGAAGACGAGAGACATGATGGCGGAAAAGATGGACATCCTAAAACAGGATTACACGTAAGAAACCTCAATAACAAAGGGAGAAAGGGCAAAGCACATTGCCAGACAACGAAGGTCATTGACGGATGCTCTACCAAAGACTTTCTTGTTGCCGGACCACATGTTGTGGAACGCACGATAGGCCGCGATCGGATCCAAATTATCGATGTCACGTTCATCGACAATAGTAGAAGCGCCTGGTGTCAAGCGCAAGGCCCGACGTTCAGGAATGTTGGAGGTATTCCACAGTTCCCGTGAGAAGCTGCACGGAATAAGTAATTCGTCATAATGAGGAGCTGCTACCACGGGTAGATAAAAAGTAGGCTCGGGAAGATGTGGAGGACAGGAAGGCATATAAACGATTGCCAATGAAGGAAGCGGCTTAGAGTATGTCAAGGATGGCTGTGGAGCGTTGCAATTAATTCCGCACGAGTAAAACAGAAACAACCTACACCATCTGCTGGATAGTCGTGATCGATCTTGTCGGTGACGGTGATAATGTGAGGGAAGGCTTTGTCTGAATGACCGGTGACTGCGAATTGGCGTACAGAGCCATCCTCCCGAGAAGCTGTAATCGTGACACCGGCCCCTTCTGCGACTTTCTCTAGCAAAGATGCGACTATGGACCACCTAGATGGAGTGGGAAAGCCATGAAGGGAGATGTTGAAGTCAGATGCAGGCGGTGCGCCAGTCGATAAAACTGAGTCCTGAATCGGGGCCACCTCCGGGCTTGCTGGTGTTTCCTCCTCCTCAGCCCGCTGAGGAACCGGAATGATATCAGAGGGTTGAGTGGCTTCCGGATAGCTTCTGATATCTTCGTAGGACGATTCCCTGAGTTCCTCTCGTGAACTCGTGATGGGATCAGGGAAAGAAAGGCGGAGGTCACGGACAGAGTTGTGAAGGGTGGATGCATGGAGGGAGCTGGATCGCGAGGAGCTCAATGTACTGACCATGCTCTGGTCGAGGCCCTCGATTACTCGTTGCTCTTCGATGGACGTCTCATCATTGGAGTGGATGACGGGGTGGGATTCTTCATGGGGGAAGAGGGAGGCCGGAGGCGCTACACGGACATGGTCCGGTAACGCTTCGTCAGCGCTATCTTCGATCATCCCTTCCCACACATCGATGTCGCCTTCCCGAGAGCTGTCGCAGCTCAAGGAAGACCGTCTTGACCTTGAGCGAGAAAGGTGTTCATGATCAGTGTCCCTACTAGACGAGAAGATGGAGTCGTTATCGTCTGACTCCCTGTCAGTACTTGAGATGTCAAGCCAATCTGAGTCTGAGAGATTCTCTGGTTCTGAAAGCACTGGATGGTCTACTGTTGGTTCCAGCATGGCTGGAGGTCTTACTGAGGAGTCGGGAGCGTTCATGGTGGATGTTCGGATGAAAGGGGTGGATGGGGGGCCTTTATGTAGATGGGGCCACCCCTGCCGGGCATTTCCCACGGGCCTCACAGTGCACTACTACTGGACGCATGAGGTCGACTAGCACAGGAGAGTGACTCGGTGACAGAAGCCAATTGTTAGGCCAGTACTAGCACGTCTTAGCTGGACACGTTTGACGTATTCCACAGTACGTGTCTGTCTCTCTGCAGGCTGCCATGTGTTTACGGGTCCGTTCTGGACTACTCTACTGGATCACGCACACGTAGTCGTGTCGTGTTATACACGCCTCCACGCAACGTTCCCATAGTCCTAGCCAATCACTACATACTTGGAAGTGTGAATGGGATCAAGTGCGATACGACGCACGGTGACTCACAGAACTGCGTGCCACCTGCGAAAAGTATCGGTGGACTACACCTCTCAGACCGGACACGGGACGGTCCGGAGAGCACCAGGACGACGACGACGACATTCGTGGCAATTCGTCACGGCTTCCGTCTACTGCGGGACTCCGTGTTCCACGAATTGGTTGCATCTAGTTACTCGTACTGTACTAGCATGTTCAGTACTTACTCGATGTACCACTGGCAGTGTCTAGATACAATAGCCCCTGTCAATTTGTCCAATTGCGTTGGCACGTGAGTCAATCAGACTGCCACACCAATTGCTGCACGATTGATCTAAATCAACTTCACATCCCAAGACCAACCTGCCTCAGCTCTCGAGTAGGAAGAGCTCATTACCCGAGAATCGGTACAGCCTCGGTCGTTTTTCAAATCAACGTTTCGCACAAGTCGGATACAAAGTGACCACGCGATCAATTCTGGGCTAGCTAGTAGTCTTGTCAGGCATCCACGTCCGCGTGCAGTTTCGATGGAGCAAGAGATCGACAGATTCATACAAGCCATACTTATTGCCTGCGATCCATCTCAAGTGGCCCTCCATCAGCAAGCCCTGGAGTATCTCTCTCATGTTCAACAAAATGCACACGAGTCGTGGCGTCTGGCTCTCAAAGTCTTCGTGGATTCGGATCCCAGCGGACGGGGTCGAAAATATCCCCCACAAGCAAGATTTACTGCTCTGCGCATGCTAGACGAGTTTTTTGATAATCGGTGAGCGTGCCGTTCCAGTGCCCGCAGGTCTTCTACGACGAGTGCACATCATGATTGGTATTCCTCGTGGAGCGGAGTCATCATGACATTAGGCATTCGGTTCTCATGCACCGCGCAGGTCTGAGCGACTAGATGATGACACCTTCCGCTCACTGCAAGAGTCCATCCTGTCCTATATACAATCAGAGTACGTTTACGGTTCTGCCGAGTCCAACGCATCATGTACGTGGCGTACAGCTCTTTTTTCGTACTGAACTACATATCCATCTGCAGTTCTCCGCAACAAATTCTCTCACACCTTAACGTTGTTCTTTCTTTGCACGTATGTCGAACAATGGCCAACGTTCTTTTCCGACCTCTTCCAGCTCATTCGCAACGGAGATTCGTCTCAACCAAAATTCAACCGCCACGTTTCTCTTCTGTTGTTCCATCTTGTCGTCGAAATATCTGGCGAAGTTGCCGACCAAACCCTCAAAGCTGCTCGCACGTTCAATCCTGTGCGGCACGCGAGGGACGGCCGCGTAAGAGATGCTGTGCGAGAACGCGACGCTGCTTTGATTAACGAAGCAGTGCTGACTATCGTCGCGGACGCAGCTGAGAGGATGTCATTGTTGAGGAAATCAGGTGCAGAGTCAACAGCCTTGGATGAGGTTGTCGAGGTTGTAGATTGGGGCGTCAGAACATTTGCGTCTTACGCCGGTCAGTGTTTAAACGCCTTCAACGCTCACCGTTTGACATCCTCTGTTTGCAGGTTGGATTGATATTAATTTGACTGTGACTCCTTCCACGGTCCCGTTATTATTCTCTTTGCTCGCTGACCCGTCGCTTGCTATCAGACTGGCGACTTCGGCAGCGTTGCTCCGAATCGTTTCAAAGGGCTTGAAGGAGCCGGAAGACAAGTTGCAGTTGATCAAAGTACTATCGCTGGATCAGGTGATTGACGCCCTCGAAGCCAAGACGCGAGCACAACAGATAGAGAGGGGCTCTGATGAAGATGAAGGGGAAGAATCATACAGAGAGGCTTTGGGAAAGCTTCTGAATGTCCTTGGCCTTGAACTGTCAAAATTAGTGGAGGTAATCATCCCATCTATATTTCGTGGGTATGTGGGCTCATGCTACTACATGCTAGGAGTGTCCAAATCCCCAGGTCGTCGCTGAAGCAAAACAACTCCTCAATCAGGTCCTGCCGATCATGCTAAGATTCATGGCTGATGAGTACGATGACACTTGTTGCACGATATTTCCACTCCTTCAGGCGGTTCTCGGCACCGTACGTGCCATCATTCCACACATTACAAGCAGACATTGACCCTGTTCTAGTATAAGAGGAACAAAAAAGTGATCCCCGGTCCATTGGATGAATCGACGCGATCGTTTCTCACTTCCTTACTGAATGTCGTCCTGCAAAAGATGCGGTGGGAAAAGGACACGGACCCAGCTGACATGGATCTGGACGACGTAGCAGCATTTGAACTTCTCCGAAAGGTACACTGTTATTTTTTCTTCTGATTCTCTAGAATTCGCTCATGCTCTGACTAGGATCTCCGATCGTTCATGGACTCGGTTTTGACCATAGAACCGGATCTTGTTACGCAGGCCATACGAACTCTAGTCCTCAGTACGCTCTCTTCCTACCGCAGCGGAGTTCCTGTCGAATGGCACGATGCGGAGCTTGCGATTTACCTTGTTTACATATTCGGAGAAATCAGCAAAAGTGTGTACTTCACGCTGACTCTTACGGACTATTTTGATTATGTTTGCCTATAGGTGGAGGGAAGGGTCGTGCAGCATTTTGCTTAGCACCTGCCGTACCAAAAGACAAGAGGAAGGACGTCGACTATTCAGAGTATCCTCTCACTCCTCACGGGGAAATACTTCTAGCCCTCGTTCAGTCCCAGATCTCGGCATATCCTCATCGCGCTGTGGTCATGCAGTTCTTTGAGACCGTCGCACGGTACAGCGACTTTTTCAAGATACGGAAGGATTGTATCATGCCAACCCTAGAGGCCATGGTCGGTACGCGGTAAGCGACAATAACGCAATGTGCGCATTACGGCTGCTGAGTTCAGTTTTAGGGGTCTCCACAGCCCTGATATTTCCGTTCGACGACGCACTTATTATCTTTTTCACCGCTTCATCAGGGAGGGCAGAAATGACGTCTCGCCGGAGCTTGCGAGCAGCTTAGTGGAGGGCATCCGAGATTTACTTGCTATCCAGGTCGATCTGCCAACGCCAGACAGTCAAGAAGACGACTTGCTCACGGAAGCTATTAAGAATCCTGGGCTATTTGACCATCAACTATATATCTTCGAGACCGTTGGAATCCTCGTGTCACTTCTCTCTAAAGAACGGGAACAGCAAGCTAGCATTCTTTTGTCGGTCGTGACGCCCCTTTTGGATGATTTGTCGACAAACCTGTCATCGGTCAAGAGCAAGGAAGACGTGATACCCATCGTGCAAGTTCACCATGTCATCATGGCCCTCGGTAATATCGCCAAGGGTTTCCCTGATTATCCTTCTCCGGTCCCAGAAGGATACTCGTTCGCCCCTCTGGAAGTCTTCCGACAAGTTTCCCATGCGATTCTTGTCGCATTAGAAGCCATGAACATCTTTAAATGTGTACGCGACGCTGTAAGCTTTGAGCCTTTTTATTTGCGTTTGTGGGATACTGAGGGAAGGCGAAGGCGAGATACGCCTTCGCACGCATTATTGCAACTACAGGCTCTAATGTAACGGACGTCATTCCCCCACTCATGGCCAACCTTTTGGCGCACTTTGAGCCGTCGGAGCTCGTTGACTTCATGAATTTTATCGGGCTGCTCATTCACAGGCTGCAAGTACGTCTTCACGGTTGAAATCGGTTGTCTTTTTTTTTCCTGATGAGCGTCGTTTTGCAGAAGGATCTGTTTGATGTGTTAGACGAACTTCTCGGCCCGCTCAATGCACATATTACGAACCTGTTGTCGCAGCCCCTCACGGGCATAGATGACGGTTTGACGCATGCGGAGACTAAGCGCTCATACATTGGACTTCTCACGAACATCATAGGTTCCGGGGTATACGGCGTCTTCATATCCGAACGTGAGCTTTGGCGTTTAGAACATTCATAAACGGGCACATCTAACCTTACTGAGATAGGCAACAAGAATTCGCTAGAGCCTTTACTCGAAAACATGTGCCGATTGGCCCAGGACATGTCGGATCCACCCAGTCAGAAGGCTACTTTCGCATTCTTTGGCCGAGCTGTACATGTCTGGTGCAGACCAGAGCAGCCTCGTGAGGATTCACAGCAAGCTCTACCTGGCTTCGAACGGTTTGTTTATGAACGGCTGGTTCCGACCGCTTTTGCGGTGCTATCTTCCCCGCAATTCAATCCAAAAGATGGGCAGATGTTAATGGTGAGCCTGATCACTCGCCCGATAGAGACACTTGGTCTGAGATATTACTTCGTTGATACAAGGTTATGCTAGAAATCGCCAATTTCCTCCAAGTTGTGTATAGCACGCGGAAAACCGAGGCCCACGAGTTCTTTGTCTCTGTGTTTCTCCCATCGCAAGGCTGGCCTCCACATACTGCCATGGAGTTCGCTTCGAAATTAAGGGATCTGGATAACAAGGGATTCAGAAAATACTTTACCGAGTTTGTGCGATTGTCCAGGTCCCAGCCCTCGTAGTATACGTGTCTGTGCCTGGTACCCGGGATGCGTGTACTCCGGGGTTTATTGCTAGTTTACTTAATGCCAAGAACTTGCATATAGTATTACCTAATCCGGGGGTGTTTTGTGATGCCGGTTGCTTGTCAAAGGCTTTGGATCCTAACAAGCGCAAACAGAGGCTCTGAAGAACCAAGAGATGATTGGAACGGTAAACTAGGGGTACCCCGAAGTATGGCAACCAGTGGGTAACTCGAGCGTCGTGTCGTAGGAACCATCTGACTGTACGCATAGACCGCCGCCCTCCGAAACACAAAATTGTACGTCTCTGTATATCTTGAATATGCACTACTTAACTGCGGGCCACCGCGTGCCACACGGTGCACAGAAACCAGCCCGCAAGGTACGAACGTTTCCATGTCAGGTCGAAAAACGAGGTTGAACGTATGCAGCACGATGAATTCTCTCCGGTGGACACATGGGACCGGTTGTCCAAGAACATCCGCGAAATACATATGCACAACGCGTCCTTCCTCTCCTTCGAAGAGAATTATCGATATGCATATAATATGGTCATGTACAAGAGCGGATCGATGCTGTACAACGGCGTGCGCGATCTAGTGGCAGAGAACGTGGACAGGTTGGCCGAGGAGGATATCATCCCTTACTTTCCGAAAGGGACGAGCAGCGATCCAGTGCAACAAGGGCAAGAGAACGAGTTCCTACTCAAGGCTTTGAAGCGCGTCTGGGATGACCATACTGGAAATATGTCCAAGCTTCGTGATCTCCTCAAGTATATGGTGACCGTTTCGCAGTTCATACGTTGCCGTTGCGCTCATCCTTTGGAAAGGACCGCGTATATACGAAGGCAAACAATGTTCCAGAGATATGGGACGCGGGATTGGATATATTCCTAAAACACATCATTCGGCCTCCGATACAGGACCACATCTTATCTGCAATCGTCACTTTGATTCAGATAGAGAGGGACGGCTACGTTATCAGTCGGTCTGCCGTGAAGGAATGCGTCGACGTACTTCTTCAACTCCATTTGGGACAACAAGACAAGGAGACTGTTTATAAGAGAGACGTCGAACCGGCCGTTCTCCGGGAAAGCGAGAAATTCTACAAGACAGAGGCGCAGCGACTGCTCGCTACTTGTGATGCACCGGAATTCTTACGGAGAGTCAGTCGTATGCATACGTTCGTTTCGATAAATGTCTTGATTACCATCTTGTAGGTTGAGGTGCGCTTTCAGGCGGAAAAGTCAAGGACCGACCATTACCTCCATTCTCAAACTGGGACCCCGCTGCGGAAAATACTGGAAGAGCATCTTCTCATCGACAACTTGTCGACTGTGATCGAAATGCCCAACTCCGGTCTTGATCCTATGGTGGACTTGGACAAAGTCGAAGATCTCAATCGTCTCTACAGATTATTTGAGACGGTTCCTCCTGGACTCCCCACGCTCAGGCGTGCCCTGAAGGCTTCTGTGTTACGCAGAGGCAAGGAAATTAATCAGGCGTCTGCGTGTACAGAAAATGGGGAGGCTACCGATGCCGACCCCGACAAGGCAGAAACTGAAACCGGAAAAGTGAACGGAAAAGCCAAGGGTCGTGCTGGTGGTCAGCCCCAAACTCTGATACTTGCGTTGAAATGGGTACAGGACATATTAGGACTCAAGGACAAGTTTGACAGATTGGAGAAAGAAGCCTTCCTTTGTAACCGGGAGATTGAGAGTGCCCTGCATGAGGTAATGCACGATCTGACCACGATTGGCTTCATTCATCTGATTGAGACATAGGCTTTCGAAGATGTCGTCAACCTAAACGACAAGGCCCCTGAGTTCATTTCCTTGTTCATCGACGAAAACCTTAAGAAAGGTCTTAAAGGGGTGCGTCCGGATGCTTCTTAACCGCTTTTTATGCGGTAACCCTCGCTACGACAGAAAACAGATGTGGAGGTCGACATTGTCTTGGACAAGACGATCACCGTCTTCCGGTACCTTACTGAGAAAGACGCGTTCGAGCGTTATTACAAGAACCATTTGGCAAAACGTCTTCTGTATGGCAGATCCGTTTCCGACGATGCAGAACGAGGGATGCTTGCTAAGCTGAAGATCGAGTGCGGATACCAATTTACACAAAAGTTGGAAGGCATGTTCCAAGACATGAAAATATCATCGGACACCATGCAGGCATATCGAAAGCACCTGGAGAATACCACAGTACGTCCAACCTTCTATTCTTTACTCTGCATCTGGATCCTCATGCCTGGTTAGGCACCAAACGTTGAAATATCCGTAACGGTGATGACCTCGACGTTCTGGCCAATGACGCATTCTGGAGCCACGTGCGTGCTTCCCGAAATACTGACGAAGTCCTCCAAGTCCTTCGAGCAGTTCTACCTATCTCGGCACTCGGGTCGAAGATTAAAGTGGCAGCCATCCCTTGGCAACGTCGACGTTCGCGCCAGGTTCAAAGCCCGGAAACATGACTTGAACGTATCGACTTTCGGGCTGGTAATACTACTTCTATTTGAGAACCTTGGCGAGAACGAATTTTTGACGTATGAGGTAATGATGGTTCTTCGACTTCTGGTAACTCGATAAAGATTATTGCTTGCAGGAAATACAGTCGACAAGCATGATACCGCATGGGGATCTCAAACGGCATCTCCAGTCGCTCGCATGCGCTAAATACAAAATCTTGAAGAAGCACCCGCCTGGTCGGGACGTGCAACCGTCGGATTCCTTCTCTTTCAACGATGACTTTACTTGTTCCATGCAAAAGATCAAAGTCAGCACGGTCTCTGCCAAAGTTGAGACGATGGAGGAGCGGAAAGAAACAAGGGAGCGCATCGACGAGGAGCGGCATTACCAGATCGAGGTTGGTCTTATCATCCTTCTTGTTGTGACTACCTGACCATCATACGAACTTTAGGCTTGCATCGTTCGCGTGATGAAGGATCGGAAACATATGACCCATAATGATCTGGTAATTGAAGTTACGAGACAGCTCGCCTCTCGTTTCCAGCCGAATCCACAAGGCATCAAGAAATGTGTTGAGAATTTGATAGACGTGAGTCGTACGACACATATTACCATACAAGCTGTTGCAGCTTACATTTGTTTTTACCTCAGCGAGAATACCTGGAACGCTGTGAAGATCGGAAATCATATAACTACCTGGTGGGTTGCAAAATTTGTCCTCACTATTGCATACGACTAATAATCGTGTCAAGGCATAGCTTTATAAGTTTGTAACATACACATTTGTATTCTATGTCTACCACAACCGCAATATCCTTTGTTCCGCCTGGGCCACGATCAAATACGTGAGCCCACTACTGAGTACCAATTCATATCATATGCTCGTCTGTCACATAGTAGGAACTTGCCTTGGAAGGGCAATATACTAATAGGCTTATGATCAGTAGTATCTGAAATGTTATCAGCACCCATGGCCTTGCAGTTAGGGATAATGAACATAACCACAACCACGTCAGTGGCCACAACACGAACGCAGAACAATCCACAGGACACTCGAACTCAGGAGATAAGACATCTCATCACACAGACTACTTGGAACAAAACAAACTATATTGCTACACATCACCAGTTGACAAAGGACATGTAGGCTCAGAAGGCTAGTAATAGCCCTCCGAGACTTGTAGTGGCCTGGGGTAATTGATTTGAGATAAATTGGGATTTCTCCCTCCTAACTGCCAGTTGCTTCGCCAGGACACCGCCGTGAATACCACCAATTGACATCTGGTACCCGATTCAATGGGGGGGTTTCACACTTGGGGAGTCCTTCGCTCTGCAGCGGTAAGCCTCAAATACAGAGGACTAGAACATCCTGCACGTAAGTATCCGGGAGCATTATTGCAGACGACTGTACACACATTCTCCTTGGCCTCAGAGAGGCATTTTGGCAAACCCGAACGCAATTTGTAGCATTCGTCAGCCCAACATTTATTTAGCGACAACATGCACAGCGTTTGCACTGCATTGCGCAGGCATCTCTCGCTGCCACAAGCTGAATGAAAATGTCAGGACCGGCTGTTATCCCCAAACGCAGAGGGGTGATTACTTACAGTCTACAGTTATCGTCTAGCCATCCTTAACCATGCGTACATGACGGGATGTCCTACAGTTTACGGTTATCGGCTAGCCATCCTTGACCATGCGTACATGGCAGGATGTCCTTGAGGTAATTAATTTGCATACGCTCCAGACGCATCACAATCCACTGCCTCGTGGGTCGCCATCTTGCACCCAGAAGTGGTGATCGCACATCAACGTCGGAGGTCAAACTAACGAACGTGTAAGCAGGTGGACATGTAAGTAGACTAACAAGCTTACCCTGTACTGATGCTGGATCACAAATCCACATCGTCACGTAACACTGGGCATACCTTGACCCACCAGCTGCCTGAAAGTGAAAACCAAATCGATGATCGACGCTAAGGTGCATAACACTGCGCACTTACTTGGTGGTCGTCGGTATACCATAGTCAACGGCGCCCGTAGGCAGCCGTACCGCATCGCGCTGAAAATGACATCAAAATGGCGTTGACTAAGGTTAGATAAAAGACACCCACCTTCCCGGGAACACGATGAATCCGATGACGACGGTGAGCTCTAATATGAGAAGAACTGAGCAATCGAGATGGGGTGATACGCTGGTTTCGCCACATACCGTAAGCTGCACCGAAGGGGTTTCCCAAAGGAAAAGCAGCAGCGGAGAACAAAATTTATATACTATCGATAAGGATCTTTAGGGCTGGTCCCTCGCACGGACCATGTCACTGATGGGTGGCACTGCGGTATCCAATAGCGGCAAGTACCATATTTTTGGCTCACGTCCCCGTGGGCGATTAGATCTGTCGTTTGTCCGTAACCAATCCGATCCTGCATGCCTTGTGAATTCGAGTATCAAACTAACTCCCAGACGTCATCACTATGGTTGCAGTAAAGCCTGGAAATATCGGAACTACTGATTAGATTCATTCGGGTTCTATCCACCGTTAACGAAATAACGGCCAGCTCTGTACGAATGTGAGAATCATTCGAAGAACTGAAACCACCGACCGCCAGCCGCACCGGTGTTCCACCCTAGTCGGAAGTTGGTTCGGGCTCGATAGTTTTCTGGATGTCTTCCAATTATCCAGCCTCGTAGCTTGGTCATACGCCGTTACGCAATCGGTGAATACTTCCGAGTTCTCAGTTTGTTTAGCTTCGAGTATATCATCAACTAATTTGTACTCGCGGGTGGATACCAAAGTAGGATCTTGGACCACATACACCTTGATGATATGCCCCGCAGTAAAACGGACGTCAATACATACAGAACGGCGTTAGATGCATCGAAGACCATATGTGGTCGTTCATCGCGAGCCCGCAAAGGCAGACCCTCAACCGAACATTCCTTGACGCTGTATTTCGTAAGCGGCGACTTAGAGGCATATCTGTTAATTGCTCACAATGTCGAATGGCTGTGAAGTGCTCCTCGCGCTGGGAATGCATATCTGCAGCGTCTTGAGTGCTGGTGTAGATGACACGAGAGTAAACGAACACCAACGCAGCTGCACCCACTTGAGTGCACCAATTGGACGCACGTTCGGGATTGAAGTATACCTCCCCAGGATCGTTAAAACCATGTCCTGGCCAGTTGAAGACCCACCGAACGAGATGGAGTACACAGTGGCCTGGTTCAAAGTATCCACAGCCATTATGGATGACGAAAATCTAGTTGCATGATCCCGATATAGAAGACGACGGTTCGGCTTACGATTAGGACGGTCGCGGCATCTCCCTTGGACTCCTTGGACTTCCCCCCTGCCCTTTGATACGGATCCCCGGCCTCCTTGAATTGGCTCTTGCAGTCTCTCGATAGAATGAAGAATCGGCTTTCTTGTCGACGTTCTCCTAAAGCATCGGACCAGGAAATTTCCGCGGTGGGGTGGCTCCAAGCTCCTTCACGCTGTCTGCGTGAGGGTGAGTTCCGAGCCTGCAATCTAAACAGATAAGTTTTGGTGCGTCTCGAAGTTGGGTATAAGTGCACGAGGACAAAGTTCTAATTCGGGCACTCGCACGCGCACTGTATCTGACTCAAGTAAGCCTTACCAGATCAGTTCATGGTCACCGGAGTAAACACCTAAATGTTCGTGGGCCATACAAAAAGCCAGCCAGAACCACGCAAAAAGCCAGGTGTACTCCATGCAAGCACAATGTAAGATATGGAGAGGACATCCATTTCA
Organism: Pisolithus microcarpus; assembly: GCA_024613185.1. Lineage (NCBI taxonomy): Eukaryota > Fungi > Basidiomycota > Agaricomycetes > Boletales > Pisolithaceae > Pisolithus > Pisolithus microcarpus. The sequence goes on from JANFAI010000032.1 coordinate 595,776, forward strand.
ATCTGTTGGCGCCTTCCGCATCGGGACGCAGAGGCTTGCTACTGTCAGGTAAGCGGTCAGTCCACGCAGTCGACGGGAATATGTCAAGTCATTCATAGCTGCGAATAGGATGGTAAGGGTGGTACATTATTACCTACAGCTCGTCTCTATGGCCTGGGGGCCCGTAAAAAGCGTCTTCTAGCTCTGGAAAATGGACAGTTAGCTTGGTGTGGAATATAGCAAAGGAATTCTCACTTCTGCGCGTGGCAGGGCCGAACTCGACCGGTAAGATCACATTGTACTCTATGTAAAGATTACCTCGGTTTGATTGTTCGAAGACAGGCATCCCTTCTCCCTCTATTACCTGGACGTACCCTGTGGACGTACAATAAATAGAAGGATCATATACGGAAAGTGATAAAGCACCCACCGGGTTGTGTTACCCCTTTGCGGTGCAAGTCTACGATATGCCCATCCAAGTGCGTAAGATTACGTCTGAAGCCCAGCAGTGCCTACGAGTTCCGTCAACTACGTCATCAGAGGAGAGAGTGAGGAATGGTACCTCATCAACGCCAATCGTCTCTCGCCAATAAAGACTCGTCTCCTTTCTCCGCCAGCTACCTTGTTCCTTTTTACTCCGTACCCGCATTATGATGTCACCTGCCTCCCAATCTGGGCTCTCGTCACCTTCACCTTCAAGTACGATTTCATGACCTTCAGGCATTCCGGGTTGTATTTCGAGCGCGAAGGGTTGCATATACTCGATGACCTTCTTCCCGGTGCAATGGGGGCAGTTTTTGCCGATGACGGTTCCACGCCCGCCACATTCGTTACATGTGGTTTGCGTTTGTGCGAACATACCGGGGAATATTTGCTGCTTGGAGACCTTGACTCCGGAACCTCCGCATCCGCGGCAGGTATGGATGTCGTGGTCAGATGCCGCGCCTGAACCACGACAGTGATCACAAAGTATATTCTTTTTCATGGTGAACTACGCGGAGGGTGGTCAGTACGCACTCTGTGCACGAAATCGGTACCTACGTCGATGGTAGCACCTGTATACCTACAGGGCGATGAATAGCTGGGAAGACGATCGAAGACAGAGGCTTACATATCCACTAATGAGACCTCTACATCGAATACCGAATTAGGTCCGCGGCGGGTCTGTTGCGTGGCAGCTAACCAAGTTCAGGCCTTCAGGTGTGAATTTGGTCAGGTGGGGACAACTCGACACTCACATCCTCCGCCAAAGAAACTTGAGAACATATCGAAAGGGTTGGCATAATGTTGCTGACCACCTTCGTGTGCCCGCAATCCTTCCTATTAAGATGTAAGTCTGCCCGTGACGTGGCCCGCTTGACCAGACGTACCTCGCCGTATTGATCATATACTCGCCGTTTCTACGCAAGGTTACTATAGCACGGGAAGAGGAAGCATGCGAGCTAACTTACAGTCTCGTCCGACAATACCTCGTACGCTGCGTCGTGTGAGGGAACACGCCAAGCCATGAAGGTAACATCACTTGCCATGTGCTATTTCCACGAACTTGTCCTCGGCGCCTGGATCCTTGTTTTTGTCTGGATGGTATTTCCGACTGAGGCGTTTGTAAGCTTTGCGGATATCCTGTTCCGTTGCATGTTTGGACACTGGACATGCCGGGACACTGTATCAGCCAAAGGTGTAGCTTGAGCGCGCCGAAGACTGACATTCTAGAGCCTTGTACAGGTCAGCAGCTGCGACAACGACTCCGAACAAAACAAAGAGAACAGCGAGAAGGGATGCCGGTAACATCCCGATCCAAAACTTGGACGACGTCGCGGGTTTGATTTAGGATTTCAGGCCGACCATATCGACCACGTATGTAGTTGTCACGTGACTCCACTTGGAATACACGCTTGCCTTTTTCGGATTGTCTTACCGCCGTCGATCTACGGTGCACAGTGATGTGGGCGCGGGCAGGGTTCATACGCAGAGGGTCTTTGAACTGTCGCAGATGCTATTCACTGAGCATTCCAGACTATCATTCAAAAGTTAGAGGTCATTCGGTTTCCGATATCTTTCTGTAACCCGGTCTCTGACCCGCATCTGTTTAATTACAGCCATCCCATTTGCGTTCCCGCCAGAAGCCGCTGTCACTCACGTAGGGCCCATTGCAGCAACAGTGACGCGGTCGTACTCGCCTTCTACGATTCGGGAAGAGCTAGGCTGCCTAGCCGGCTCCTTCATTGCCAAGCATCTGCCTGCCATGGGCTACAAAACCATTCAACCAGAGAGGATACAGGCATTGTATTATCCTTCGTGGTGCATCGATGCCGAAGCAGAGGCCAAGGCATGGTTTTCTCCCAATCCAGATGACCCACCTGAGGTAAGCACTTGCTGCGCTTCGTGTAATCGCTCTGTCACACCCCCTCGGGTAGGTCGTCACCGTACATTTCCAACATGCGTAGGTTTAACGCCGGTTCATGTCGTTTGAATATTCATTTCTTGCTGTCCCATCCTTTCCACCTAGAGAACTGCCAGGTAAAGTTCGTTGTCGTGCGCTGCTGTTTGCGTCTAATCTTCGTTAGGCAATGGCTCGGAACTAGCCCGTATATCTCTTCGCGACGAGACCATCACCTACAAGAATACGAAGCCATTTGTTCCTGCACTCACCAATCAACATGGTTCTGAAATCCTTTGCCTCCCATTTAATATCAGTCCGCTGGAGCTACTAAGTAGAGCACGTGCCATGTCTTTTGGGGTGACCAAGGTCGACGATGATTTCCGGTTTGACCCCCGATCACTAAATTTGAACTTGGTGGGTGTCGTTTATGTACAGAAAACTTCATCTTCAATAGTTTACAGGTAGCAGCTTACCCTATTTTGATTCCAGTGTACGTCCTGCAATATGCACCGCAAGGCCCATATTCTCGCGTGACGATCATCGTGGAGGCATATGCAGAACCGGTGAGATTCATTGCGCAATGTCGTACCTTTCTTTTCCTCCAACTCATAGTTGATATACAAGGGACGATACTACGTTCACTTCGTTAACAGTCCCGATTTGAGAAAACTTCCAGCCCAAGAGTTTTTCGGTGAAGAGGACTTCATTGCTATGGGTCTCTCGGGTAGTAAATGTCGCTTTTCACCAAATATCATCTCGCCCCGGAGTCGCCCAAGCGCTTCCGAAGATTTGTGCGCATGGATGTCAAATTTTGTGGAGGACAGAGGTGCTCCACTGCGGTTGACAAGTAAACAGCCTATCGATATGGACGATTGCAGAGTACGTGAGTGGACGGAAGAGGAGATTTTGCCTGTCCACGAGTGGATGCAACTTGGGAGGAATTTAATTCGAACTAGGGGGATGATAAAGGTGCGGCCAGACCCAACTGTTCGTTTCGTCAGCTCATTTATCCATTTAGACCATTTCTACTGTCAACGTGGACCAAATCAAGGTGTTCGAGTTTCCACCACGGATGAACACCGACCCTAAAAAGGTCGCAGCAGGCTTGCAGGGGTTCTTCAAAGCCGAAGAAGAGAGGCTACAGAAGCTTGAAGAAGCTCGCGCAGCACGAACTCCTGCATGGTGGCGACAGTGGCAAGACAGCCAAAAGACCAGCTGAAAATCTGTCCCTTCATTGGGCATGCTCAAGACACTCCCTACAGGTCACCTTCGCATTCTATATTAGATCGCGATAGATAAATAACATCCAGTCCCGATAAATAGATGAAGGAAAGTCTAATCAATTTTACGGGACCATTTCCTTCCTGAAGGTGATGCAGTATGACGTGGTACGGGGGACGATTTGGGCGTGACGACAACATCGACCCTACCTCGTCTCTCGGGTGCCCAGTCTTCCTTCTCTTTCTCGCTCACGACACCTATAGTTGTCTTCGAGTAGGTTTCCTTTCCATCTTTACCCCAATACATCCACATCTGCACTCCCAACACGCTATTCAAAAGCAGTGCAAGCGCGAATCCTGCAGATACGATCGGGTCCCCAACTTCAGTGGCAGTCGTAAACAAGCGGGCGAGACATCCAACAATTTGGGAGATCACAGCAAATGCCGATAGCTGGCCCGTGGATCTTGCACGGGCATTTTGGGCGATTTGAGGCACTTTAGAAAACAGCGATAGTGGAAGCGTGCCCAGCTGAAGAAGGGCCAGGGTTTCCGTGGGCATTAAGTACAGTGCGGCACCGGACGCAACAGCCGCGAGAGATGTCAGGATGAGCTTCCCCGTGGAATCTTGCGTTTGGCGTAGTGCCGTCGATGGGAAGTAGATTATCAGGAGTGTAATTAGGGTATTTTGGATCATCAGAAATAAGTTCTCTCCGTAGGTGGAGAACGGGAAATTGTTCCTGTACGAATATGCAGTTGTGATGGCATAAGAGAGCGTCTCAAGAGCATGCGCGGAGAACGAGAGGCCGCGTGCAGACTGCGCAGAAAGGACTGCGCGAGGTAACTTAGCGAAGAATGCGAAGGACGGGAGGATTGCTTACTCAGTAGTAGTTGAGGAACCTTCATTATAGAACCCCCGACTACGATTCCGAGACCCAAGCCTTTGGAAAGAGAGTATTTGAGACACTCCACGTCTCCGATATTCAAGTTCTCCACTAAAGAGGAGTAGCATTTCTTGGAAAGCCGATCAGTAAGTGAGTAAGAGGTGTCTTAGGTACACATACCTCTCCGATCACGGCTGTACCGAGATCGACGACGAACCAAGGTAGGTTTCGTGTTATGGAGGTCATGGTGGTTGGATATGATGAGGCCAAGGCCCAAAGTGCGCAAGGAGTCGACGTGTAACCCAGTGGCTGTGCACTTTCCCTTTCTGGCCAATGCAAAATTTCGGGCGGCTATTGCTTGACGGATCGCAGTGGTTCGAGGGATATCGTTCACGATGGCCGAACACGATCTAACAAAAACGATAATTCCGTACCTGGACCGCCATTTGGCATTCCCACTATTAGCCCATCTGGTGGACTCACAGCTCTTCCCAGTCGAACAGGTACAGGCTGCACAATATGAACTCGCCAAGGGTACCAACATGGTGGATTACGCGGTCAGTTTGTTCACACAGCTGTACCCCGATCAAGAAATTCCGGAAGGTATGCGCTCGTATTTACTCTAATCCCTTGCTATATGGCTGTTCTCGGTGTCAGAGTTCTCAAGAAAGAGGGAGAGAGCCGTCTCCACAAATGAAAGACTACAGCAGGAAGCACAGGCTGTACTAGATGTGATCGAAAATCCGGATGTCGCCCAAGCGCTACGTCAAGACAAAAACCAGAATTTGACATTCCTCAAGGACAATTATAATGTAAGTCTGTGGTCACTCGACGCACCCTTGACCTGCCAATCATGCAACGCGGATCAGGTAACCTTGGAGCAAATCAACGCATTGTACAACTTTGGCCAATTCCAATACACATACGGAAACTACAGCGGCGCAGCTGATTATTTGTATCATTTTCGTGTACTCTCGACCGACAACGAACTCAACACCTCTGCTCACTGGGGCAAACTGGCCTCTGATATCCTCACTGGAAAATGGGACACAGCTCTAGAAGAGCTAAATACCCTGCGAGATGTCGTCGATTCTAGATCGCCTTCCTCCCTCTTGACGACACCAACGGAACCAGCTGCTCTGGCCCAACTCCACTCACGAACCTGGCTGGCACACTGGTCACTTTTTGTGTACTTCAACCATCCCCAAGGACGTACTCTCCTCCTGGAAACTTTCCTATCTCCCACATATCTGAACACGATACAAACATCTTGCCCGTGGATTCTTCGCTATCTCACCGCAGCTGCAATCCTTTCCCGAAAATCTGCTGCGGGAGGGAGCAACGCCTCTTCTCGTGTGCGGTATTCCATCCGAGAGATTGTCAAAGTCATCCAAATGGAAGAGTACCAATATCAAGACCCAGTGACTTCCTTCCTCAAGGAACTCTACGTCGAATTCGACTTCGAAGCCGCTCAGCGGCAGCTGGCCCTTGCGGAACGAGTGGTGACAGACGACTTTTTCCTGGGAGAGTTCAGGGAAGAATTTTTGGATAATGCACGGTACCTTATTAGTGAAGCGTATTGTCGCATTCACCAACGGATCGACATAGGGTATCTATCTCTGCACCGTATGATCGCGTGGGCAAGCGCTAAATTGCTTTACAGAGATCTGTCGGAGAGGTTGAATCTCTCCCGTGACGAAGGGGAAAAATGGATTGTTAACCTTATCCGTGAGACTCGGATGGGTGCGGAAGCGAAGATCGACCTTGAAAAGGTGTGTTGGTTTAGTGGTATATCATTCTTCGTCCTTCTAATTCGCGTTCTAGAACGTGATCGAGATTCACCGCACGGCGCTTCCGGTATACCAAACAGTCATCGAGAAAACACGCGGACTGGCGTTCCGTACGCAAGCTTTAGGCGCTGGGATGTTACACTCTCAACAAGCGGTGCAGAGTCAGTCCCAGCCGAGCGTTGTCGATGGTGCGAGATAATTTCAGTGAAAGTTTGGACAACGTAGTTTTGTGATGCATTATCACCCACGGCTTTCTTTCAACTTATGTTGCCTGTTAACTAGCCGACGGGTGCCCATGCAGAGAGTATCAAGGTGAGTTGCAGGGGAGTCATAGCGGCGTAGTCCCAATCAGGTTTCTGTTCCATGCACGATGCTGCGCTTCAAGGGACGGCCGTCGGCCGTGCTCGAGGATACTATTGAGAATTATTTGTTTGGGCGCAACTGACAGCGCGTCTCTAAGCTCCTAGGTCCCATCGGGTTACTGGCAATTCCTACGGACACGATGGCATGCACTTCGAAAGGTGATAGAGACCATCTTAAAACAAAGACCGAGGGCCTACGTATGACCGCCTTGGTCCTTAAGACTGTTCATGTGCTAGCACCATAGTCTTGGCTGTGCGAAAAACAATACTAAGTCCCTCCAGTGTCGCGCAGGTATCCCGACGACACCACAATATTTTCCTTCTTGGGGAGCAAGTCCCCTATAGGGCGCTTTGGTATATTGACAGTGGTCACCGTTACTTTCTGTTGCAGTGGGAATTCTCTAACGACTTACTAACATCGCAGGACGTGTCCTCGCGGGGAAAACTGGATACTCTATGTCCTCGGAAGCTACATCGTAACTCACGCGCGATTTCAAATCGGCCATCAACCGCCTCGTGTACTTTTACTAGTAGCCGGCCCTTGTGTTCAGGAGGGAGTCGGAGACTGGCTCTCCACGTCAACCCTCTACGAGACAGTAAGTTCTTGCAGAAATATTCGACATAACCGTGAGGGTGCGTTTACATATACTTGTTGCCGACATGAACCCTCTAAAGCGATCAGACAAGCTATCAGATACTGGTTTCGTCCCCACGATTGTATATGGTCTCATCCTGATACCAGCCACTCCTGGATTGCTTTGAGAGTAGCGGGCCGATCGGGGTGCCAGGAGAACACAAAGTAGTCGTGTTCTGCATTGGCCGCTTCATAATACGTCACTTGCCTTTCCCCAATATCCCTGACCATCTTATCCCTCAACGAACATATCTGGTCAAGGAATACTTCCATCCCGCCGGCGATGATGAATGTACGAGGAAATCCAGTGAACCGGGCTTGCACCAACGGGTTAAGGGATGCGGGGGAGATATAACGATTGCATGACGCGATACCAACTCCGAACGGGCCCACGTAGGCGAGGATACGATAAGGAGGGTGATGTGGATCGGTGTAGAAATCGCAGATGATATCCTTGTCGTTAGTGAGCGCTGAAGAGCCTGGTACTACATGCGAACTACTCATGTCTGTCACGGGTGAACAGACTAAGAGGTGTCCGGGTGGTCCAGGAAGAGAGACTTCAGTACCCTCATAGTTCTCCACAAGGTACCGAGTCAGAGCGATGGCAAGGTTTCCACCAGCGGAGTCACCAGCAACGATGATATCCGAGGGGTTGTACCCCATGGTGTTAACTAGAAAGTTGTATCCAGCGAGTGCATCGAGGAGAGCAGCCGGGAAAGGATGTTCCTCGGCGAAAGGGTAGGCCGATGAGAGGCGATACTCGACTGCCAGTGCATATGGAGCGTCATCAGTCAACTCTACTAGACTACGGGGCATGATGGATATCAGGGACCTAGGATGCGCGGACATGCGGATGAACCCTCCCCCGTGTAGGTACAGAAACACTTTCTGACCGGCTGCAATAGGTGTGGAAGGTTTCGAATTCACGCCTGTTTTCGCGTACCAGTACCCAGGGATGCGTATCGACGTAACGTTGGCTACTGATGACCAAGTCTTGAGTTCTGCATTCATGAGGTCGGGTACTTCGTCCATCCAGACTCCTTGCACGCCAGGCCCAGACTCAATGGCACGGTAATCGGGGTCAGAAAGTCCCTTTCCTAAGCTGACGATTTTATCGGCAAGGGTCAATAAGTCTCGTATCATCCAAGTCAATGGACTGGTAGTGCACTACTTACACGATGATGACAGAATTTAACCTTCGTGCAAGGGCTACTTTCATTGCGTGACTCCATGACCAGGTCGGGTTTGGGCGTACGAACAAATACCGTACTGCGAACATCGGGAGGAAGACGAAGACGATAGCGAGAATTTGGAAGGTAAGATAGAAAGACTTCCATGGCTGCCTGATATACCAGTGCCAACAGCATCGCTAGGGTTAAGTTGAGCAACACTCGTAAATGGGCACCGTGAGTGCGGTAGTCAGGCCGATGTTAATTGTCGGACGGGATGAAACGGTAGCGGAATCTTTGCTTCCTGGCAGATAAACCACTCGCACAGCGTCAAGATTGGTTCTTGCAAAGGGGAAAGTTGCTCCCCATCTGTAGCTTGTCGTTGGTCAGGATTCCAGCGCTCTCATTTGGTAAGAGTTCAAGACGTCTCTGCCATTTGCTTGCAAGGACAATGTATCACGGGAATGTGGGCGTTCAATACTTTTACCGTCCAACTAACCTCCCTATATTAGTTTGCGCTAATGTCTGGCACTTCTACGGTATGTCTCGTGTCGTCCTCGTCTCCCTAGCTCGATGCTACCATGCAGCTTGAGAACGTATAGAAACCGTCTGATAGATACAGCAGGGGCCAGCAATACCCTGCAATGGATAATCGCTGATGATTTAGTAACGTTGCGGGGGGTGCTCGCAGGGAAGGCGCGATTTCAAACCGGTCATCAATGTCTTTACTTGTAACCGGTTCTTATATACAGGAAGGAGCCGGGACTGTGGCTCTCCGAGTCGGCACACTACGGGGTGAAAGTCACCCATAAGTACTTCCAGTAATATCTGACGGTACGTGCACACTTGTTGCAACCTCAGCACTCTAAAGCGACTGGAATACCTATCGAATACTCCGCTCTCCTCCAAACAGGGCTTATAGATAGTCCTTGCTAATGTCCCTTCCTACGGTATACCCCCTGTCGACCTTGTCTCCCGAACTCAAGGCCGCCCTACAAGAACGTACAGAACGCTGTCTGAGGGATATAGTGGGTGCCAACATTACCACTCATTACGGTATTTCTGTCCCTTCCCTTTCCCTCTTCCGTCAGGCCACCGCGGGCAAGGATGTGAAAGAAGATCCCACAGTTATCATTGATTTCCATCAAGCCGTCCCGCTCACTGACTACGGGTACTACAGTCCCTTCATAGCCAAATTTTTCCGCCACCCTCGCAAGCAATCTGAGCTCGAGAATCTACTTGCACCTGGTCTCCCAAACTACATCGCCAGATCCAGTTCCACTACAGGAAACAAGCCCAAGCTCCTTCCAAAGTACCCTCGTCGATGCTCCACTACGCCCTCCTCATTTGCTAAGCGTTTGCACTTGAATAGTTCAGGGAAGGCCGTGCACATATACTGCCTTGCCTATCGGGACTTATTGGACATCATGGGTGAGGACGGAGAGGTAATGAAGAAGATACTTGTGTGTATGGGGTCATGTGGCGCGGTGCGTATTACAGAGAACTGGCCTGTGGAGACTGACAGCACTCGTATGGGGACTACAAGTATGGTCGAATCGCTTCATGCGGTATGATTCAGCGCCGCTGACATACAGTACAGTGCCCAGTTACGTTTCACCGTGGGCAACGGGGTTCATCACTCACCACCGATCTTTTCTTCTAATCCATGCGTTGTTCGCGCTTTTTGATCCCACGGTTGAGAGATTCCTCATGACATTCATAACTCTTTTCGTCGACCTCATCGATTATGTCCATGAAAACTGGGACTTACTCATCACTGGCATACGGGATGGGACGATTCCCGATGTCGGACATATCGAGCATGTCCAGACATACCTGCAGGCGAACTTTCGGGCGAACCCACAGCGAGCTGAGGAACTACAGAACATAGGACCTCCTCTGGATTGTCCCGGATGGGCACAACAGGTCTGGCCAAATTTAAAGACTGTCGTATGTATATGTAGCGGTGTGTTCGCTACACTAATACCCAAGGTAATGGCTTTTACATCTGGAGATGCAGTTAAGCTTATTCATGACAGGCAAGGTCAGTTCTTGGACCAAATGTTCTTATTCAAAACATAGGATATGGATGCACGGAGTGCTCGTTAGGGAGGATGCTCAACATCGGTGATACCGAAACATTTGTCCTCGAGACTGGAGATCACATTGAATTTCTTGATACTTCGAGGGCCCTGGTACAGGAAAATATACTTCAAGCCGTGCGTTTTTCGTTATCTTTTCTGCAGTTCTCCAATTGACCCATATGTGTTGAAGTGGGACCTTGAACCGGGCAAGTACTACCAACCCGTGGCTACCACCGAAGATGGGTTGTGGAGATACCTCGTAGATGATGTTATCCAAGTCACCGGGTTCGATCCGCGAAACGGTTCGCCGGTATTCAAGTTCTACGGACGCAAAAAGTAAGGACGAAAGACTACTTTGATGGAAAGTACAGGCGGCTGACACGCACGTAGTCTGACAGTCCGGTTGTGGTATGCTGAGATTACCGAGGCACATCTCGTCAGCGTCATTCGAGCGCTTAGTACAGAAGATATTGCGAAAGTACAAGAATTTACAGCCGTCGTTGATCTGCGCGAGGTCCCACAGACAGTAGGCTTCTTTATTGAAATAATAGGTGACATCGGTGCGCCGTCATATTGACTAGACTGCTTTGCTCCAACTTACCATGATACAATTAAGGTCCGGGTGCCACGGCAGCAAGACAGAAAGCTTTCGAGGCGCTCGTAAGAGCAAACGAAGAGCACCAACGCGCTTTTGATGCAGGTCGACTTCGTCTACCAACAATCCGGATCGTCAAGCCTGGAACCTTCGCAGAATACCGGCTGTGGCGGGGTGAGTCCATGAATGCAGGTGTTGGTCAGATCAAGGTGCCTATAGTATTGTTAAACGAGGATCAGCAAGAGTGGATCGCAGAGAGGGTTATAGCCGAATTGTAAGTGCCGTCCTGTGTAAAGTAGTATCGCGAAGCGCAAGTTGGTAGGGTTACTACTCTTACATGTATGTATAGTACTTGAGCTTGAGAACGTATAGAAAACCGTCTGAGAAGTAGGGGCCAACAATACCCTGCAATGAATGACTCGGGAACTGCAACCCGTAGGCGGCAGGAACCTTCCTTGCACAGGGCTCACAGTGAGCGTCGGAACCTAAGAATGTGGGGCGCCGCCTAAACACACATGGCAATTTCCGGTAAGATGCTTCCTACTATTACGGGCTAGGTGATCGCTGACAGCGCTGATGATTCAGTGAACGTTGCAGGAAGTGCTCGGTCGCAGGGAAGGCGCGATTTCAAACCGGTCATCAATGTCTTTACTGGTAACCGGTTCTTGTATTCAGGAAGGAGTCGGGACTGTGACTCTCCGAGTCGGCACCCTACGGGGTGAAAGTCACCCATAAGTACTTCCAGAAGTATCTGACGGTACGTGCACACTTGTTGCAGCCTCAGCACGCTAAATCGACTGGAATACCTATCGAATACTCCGCTCTCCTCCAAACAGGGCTTATAGACAGTCCTTGCTAATGTCCCTTCCTACGGTATACCCCCTGTCGACCTTGTCTCCCGAACTCAAGGTCGCCCTACAAGAACGTACCGAACGCTGTCTGAGGGATATAGTGGGTGCCAACGTTACCACTCATTACGGTATTTCTGTCCCTTCCCTTTCCCTCTTCCGTCAGGCCATCGCGGGCAAGGACGTGAAAGAAGATCCCACAGTTATCATCGATTTCCGTCAAGCCGTCCCGCTCACTGACTATGGGTGCTACAGTCCCTTCATAGCCAAATTTTTCTGCCACCCTCGCAAGCAATCTGAGCTCGAGAATCTACTTGCACCTGGTCTCCCAAACTACATCGCCAAATCTAGTTCCACTACGGGAAACAGACCCAAGCTCCTTCCAAAGTACCCTCGTCGATGGTCTGCTACGCCCTCCTCATTTGCTAAGCGTCTACATTTGGCCAGCTCAGGAAAGGCCGTGCACATGTTCAGCCTTGCATTACGAGACTTATTAGACATCGTGGGTGAGGATGGAGAGGTAATGAAGAAGATCCCTGTGTGTATTGGGTCATGTGGCGGGGTGCGTACTGTAGAGAACTGGCCTGTGGAGACGGACAGCGCTCGTATGGGGACCACAAGTATGGTCGAATCGCTTCGTGCAGTATGATTTAGTGCCGCTGACATACAGTACAGTGCCCGGTTACGTTTCACCGTGGGCAACGGGGTTCATCACTCACCACCGATCTTTTCTCCTAATCCATGCGTTGTTCGCGCTCTTTGATCCTACGGTTGAGAGATTCCTCATGACATTCATAACTTTTTTCGTCGACCTCATCCGTTATGTCCATGAAAACTGGGATTTACTCATCACTAGCATACGGGATGGGACAGTTCCCGATATCGGGCATATCGAACATGTCCGGACATACCTGCAGGCGAACTTTTGGGCGAACCCACAGCGAGCTGAGGAACTACGGAGCATAGGACCTCCGCTGGATTGTCCTGGATGGGCACAACGTGTCTGGCCGAATCTGAAGACTGTCGTATGTGTATGTAGCGGTATGTTCGCTACACTAATACCCAAGGTAATGGCTTTTACATCTGGAGATGCAGTTAAGCTTATTCATGACAGGCAAGGTCGGTTCTTGGACCAAATGTTCTTATTCAAAACATAGGGTACGGATGTACGGAGTGCTCAATAGGGAGGATGCTTAACATCGGTGATACCGAAACGTTTGTCCTCGAAACTGGAGATCATATCGAATTTCTTGATACTTCGAGAGCCCTGGTACACGACAATATACTTCAGGCAGTGGGTTTTTCGATACCTTTTCTGCAGTTCTCCAATTGACACATGTGTTGAAGTGGGACCTTGAACCAGGCAAGTACTACCAACCCGTGGCTACCACCGAAGATGGGTTGTGGAGATACCTCGTAGATGATGTTATCCGAGTCACCGGGTTCGACCCGCGGAACGGTTCGCCGGTATTCAAGTTCTACGGACGCAAAAAGTATGGACGACAGACTACTTTGATGGAAGGTACAGGTGGCTGACACGCACCTAGCCTGGCAATCCGGTTCTCGTTTGCCCAGATTACCGAGGCACATCTCGTCAGTGTCATTCGAGCGCTCAGTACAGAAGATATCGCGGAAGTTCAAGAATTTACAACCGTCGTCGATCTGCGCGAGCTTCCGCAGACAGTAGGCTTCTTTATCGAAATCATAGGTGACATCGGTGCGCTCTCATATTGACTAGGCTGCTTCGCTCTGTTTTATGACGATAACACAATCAAGGTCCGGGTGCCACGGCAGCGAGACAGAAAGCCTTTGAGGCGCTTGTAAGAGCAAACGAAGAGCACCAACGTGCATTTGATGCAGGTCAACTTCGTCTACCAACGATTCGGGTCGTCAAGCCTGGAACCTTCGCAGAATACCGGCTGTGGCGGGGTGAGTCCATGAATGCAGGTGTTGGTCAGATCAAGGTGCCTATAGCATTGTCAAACGAGGATCAGCAAGAGTGGATCGCAGGGAGGGTTATAGCCGAATTGTAAGTGCCATCCCGTGTATAGTGTCGCGAAGTGCAAGTTGGTAGGGTTTTTACTCTTAGATGTATGTATAGTACTTGGGCTTGAGAATGTATAGAAAACCGTCTGAGATTCATACAGTACTAGGGGCCAACACTACCCTGCAATGGATGACTCGGGAACTGCCATCGTAGGCGGCAGAAACCTTGCTTGGCTCTGAGCGTCGGAACATACATCATGGGCAATTTCCGGTCAGATGCTTCCCACGATGACGGGGGTGCGGAAACGTTGCACGCACTTGAAGGTAATCGCTGATGATTTAGTGAACGTTGCGGGAAGTGCTCGGTCGCAGGGAATGTGCGATTTAGAACCGGTCATCAATGTCTTTACTGGTAACCGGTTCTTATATTCAGGAAAGGAGTCGGGACTGTGGCTCTCCAAGTCGGCGCCTTACAGGGTGACAAGCGTGACATGGCCTTCAGACGTGATTCTACTACAGTAACGAATTCTAGTACACTACGCTTGCACACATCGTCTCTTCATTGGACTCTGTGAAGAGAACTAATGTATGCTCATGACGTCGCACTCGAGAAAGTGCAGTGTAGAGTTGCCCATGGGAGAAGGGGTCTATGTGCAGATCTACCACAGATCACTGCAGTGATGCGGACACCCACATTGTGAACCAATCCTCTGTTGACAGACAGGTTTCGTTGTATTGTACAAACGGCATCCACTTTTATGTCTAGTTGGTGAGGGGGGATCCTAGGGGGTCGCAGCATAGCAAGGTAATCTGGGGTTCGCTCGGGTGCATCGTGAGGGAGTTGGTCGGCTTCCTTGAGTGCATCGGAACCACACACAGCAGACGACATCACTCAGCAGCATACACAGCAACCAATGAAAGGGAAGGAAAGCTGACGGAAGCAGCAGCCAATGGAAATGCACAGAGATCACGTGGGTGGGCGCACCCGGCGGGATCTCAATTTACAGTATTTAGACTAATTAGATTGTTAGAAATGAAACGGAAGGGTGCACAGAGATCAAGTGGGTGGATGCACCCGGCGGGATCTCCATCTTACAGTATTTAGATTAATTAGATTATTAGAAATGAAACAGAAGGGCAGCCGACGGAAGCGGCGGCCAATGGAAAATGCACAGAGATCACGTGGGTGGACGCACCCGGCGGGATCTCCATCTTACAGTACTTAGACTAATTGGATTACTGGATATGAAACGGAAGGGTGCACAGAGATCACGTGGGTGGACGCACCCAGCGGGATCTCCATCTTACAGTATTTAGATTTATTAGATTATTAGAAATGAAACGGAAGGGAAGCCGACGGAAGCAGCAGCCAATGGAAATGCACAGAGATCACGTGGGTGGGCGCACCCGGCGGGATCTCGATCTTAGAGTATTAGATAGACTAATTAGATTATTAGAAATGAAACGGAAGGGGTGCACAGAGATCACGTGGGTGCATGCACCCGGCGGGGTCTCCATCTTACATCAGCAAAGCTACATGTAGTCTAATCTGTCTGAAGTGTCCGAGTCAATCTGACAAACTTTAAATCAATTCATTTGTACTCTTGGCACTCAATTTATTTGACAGATGTCAGACTCATCAGACAGGCTCAGACAGATTAGACTGTTTGTAACTTTCCTGATGGCCCTACAGTATTTAGACTAATCAGATTATTAGAAATGAAACGGAAGGGAAGCCAACGGAAGCAGCAGCCATAAGTACTTCGAGAAATATCTGATGGTACGGGCACATCTGCTGCGACCTCAGGCTTCAGCACTCTACAGCGACTGGAATACTTATCGAATACTCCGCTCTCCTCCAAACACAGGGCTATAGTCATTACTGATGTCCCTTCTTCCTACGGTATACCCCCTGTCGACCTTGTCTCCCGAACTCAAGGCCGCCCTACAAGAACGTACAGAACGCTGCCTGATGGATATAGTGGGGACCAACATTACGACCCATTACGGTATTTCTGCCCCTTCCCTCTCCCTCTTCCGTCAGGCCATCGCGGGCAAGGACGTGCAAGAAGATCCCACAGTTATCATTGATTTTCGTCAAGCCGTCCCGCTCACTGACTACGGGTGCTACAGTCCCTTCATAGCCAACTTTTTCCGCCGCCCTTGCAAGCAATCTGAGCTCGAGAATCTACTAGCGCCTGGTCTCCCAGTTTTCGTCGCCAAATCCAGTTCCACTACGGGAAACAAACCCAAACTCTTTCCAAAGTACCCTCGTCAACGCCCCACTACGCCCCCCGGATTTTCTAAGCTCGTACATTTGACCAGCCCAGGAAAGGCCGTGCACATGTTCAGCCTTGCATTACGAGATGTATTGGACATCATGGGTGATGATGGAGAGGTAGTGAAGAAGATCCCTGTGTGTTTCGGGTCATCTGGCGCGGTGCGTAGTGTAGAAAACTGGTCTGTGGAGACGGACAACACTCGTATGGGGACTACAAGTATGGTCGAACCGCTTCATGAAGTATGATTTAGTGCCGCTGACATGCAGTACAGTGCCTGGTTGCGTTTCACCGTGGGCAACAGGGTTCATCACTCACTACCGGTCTTTTCTCCTAATCCATGCGTTGTTCGCGCTATCCGATCCTACGGTTGAGAGATTCCTCATGACGTTCATAACTTTTTTCGTCGACCTCATCCGTTATGTCCACGAAAACTGGGACTTACTCATCACTAGCATACGGGATGGGACGATTCCCGATATCGGGCATATCGAGCATGTCCGGAAATACCTTCAGGCGAACTTTCGGGCGAACCCAGAGCGAGCTGAGGAACTGCAGAACATCGGGCCTCCGCTGGATTGTCCTGGATGGGCACAACGTGTCTGGCCGAATCTGAAGAATATCTCATGTGTATGCAGCAGTACGTTCGCTACACTAATATCCAAGGTAATGGCCTTTACATGCGGAGATGCAGTTAAGCTTATTCATGATAGGCAAGGTCAGTTCTTGGACCAAATGTCCTCATTCACAACCTAGGATACGGATGTACGGAGTGCCCGATAGGGAAGATGCTCAACGTCGATGATACCGAAACGTTTGTCCTTGAAACTGGAGATTACATCGAATATCTTGATCCTTCGGGGGCCCCGGTACATGAAAATATACTTCAAGCTGTGCGTTTTTCGACACCTGTGCTGCAGTTTGCCAATTGACACATGTGTTAAAGTGGGACCTTGAACCGGGCAAGTGTTACCAACCCGTGGTTACCACTGAAGGCGGGTTGTGGAGATACCTCATAGATGATGTTATCCAAGTCACCGGGTTCGACCCGCGAGACGGTTTGCCAGTATTCAAGTTCCGCGGACGCAAAAGGTATGGATGACGTTACCTTGATGGAATGTATAGGCGGCTGATAACGCAAGCAGCATGGCACTCCGGTTGCCGATTGATGAGGTTACCGAGGCACATCTTGTCAGCGTCATTCGAGCGCTTAGTACGGAAGACATCGCGGAAGTTCTAGAATTTACAGCTGTCGCCGACGCGCGCGAGCTTCCGCAGACAGTGGGCTTCTTTATCGAAATCATAGGTGACATCGGTGCGCTGTCACATTGACTTGGCTGCCTGGCTCTAATTTACGACGATAACACAATCAAGGTCGGGGTGCCACTGCAGCAAGACAGAAAGCCTTTGAGGCGCTCGTAAGAGCAAACGAGGATCACCAACGCTCATTTGATGCAGGTCAACTTCGTCTGCCGACGATTCGGGTCGTCAAGCCTGGGACCTTCGCAGAATACCGGCTGTGGCGGGGTGAGTCTACGAATGCAGGTGTTGGTCAGATCAAGGTGCCTGCAGTAATGTTAAACGAGGATCAGCAAGAGTGGATCGCAGAGAGGGTTATAGCCGAATTGTAAGTGCTATCTTGTAATGTAGTGCTGCGAAGCGAAAGTTGTTAGGGTTACTACTCCGATGTATGATTAGTGCTAGTGACGTCTATGTATTGACTGGTCTTAGGATTTCTCGCTATCAGCGTCGTCGTGCGCCGTATATGATATATGAATGGGAATGTTTCCGCAACCCAGCCTCGAGCACTAGACAGTTGACATGTTATTAGCAGTCTTGACGCTCACTCTCCTCTCCAATTGTAACTAGCAACCCAGCCAAAGAAATCAGGCCAATCTTAAAAATCAACAGCTGAGCACAGACCACACATACACATTGCAGGTAGTGTTACTGCAGCTTCGGCTACTAGTCACCTCGCAGCGGTTTTCACTGAAGTCTGCGGAAAATAGAAAGAAGAAATACTGCTTGGCAGGGATTGCAACTTGCAGGGCAGGTGACTAGATACAACGAGTTGTGTGCGGGCAATGGGTAAAATTTGGGTAACATAGACAGCCAGACCAGAAGCCGGGAGGACGTATCTGTAGATCAGAGGAACCTTCGGGCCTATCGTACACATTCCAGTCTATAGCGTGTGCTAGTACTCGGATACTATCACGCTTCTCTCAGTCGTTCGTTGCTTGGGACGCTGATACAACGCAAGCCACGAACATTACTTCCAGCATCTAGCGTACAATTCAGAACACAACCCCGTAGGCGGAAGGAGCCAGGGTGACGTACAGAATTTCATAGTTCCTCGTGATGGTATGTTCCACTCCATTGAA
The DNA here is from genome assembly GCA_024613185.1 of Pisolithus microcarpus. NCBI lineage: Eukaryota > Fungi > Basidiomycota > Agaricomycetes > Boletales > Pisolithaceae > Pisolithus > Pisolithus microcarpus. Next base: position 614,367 of record JANFAI010000032.1, read on the forward strand.
TGGGACGCTGCATCCACCCTAACTCGGTGTTGTCAAACAGAGCGTTTCATCGATTGGTCGATGGCACGTACCAAGTGCATTCCAGCCTTGCCCGGTACCCGTACACCGTCTACAACCCCGATCGCATGATATAACGACGTCCCGTTTTCCTCATAACCTCCTTGTACTGGGTTGACGCCGTACGGAATCCGGCCACGGCTAGTGCTAACCCAAACCATCGTTTCTGGGTCGAAGGGAAGAAGATCATATCTACCGCGGTGTTCTAGCTCTACGCCGCCATATGGGACGCGGCAGGCTGGGATTAACTGTGGCGCGATCTTGCATGGATGGACACAGTTTTCGAAGATGGCGGACCCGACATAGACGGGAGATCCGTCGATATCGAAACAAGGAGGCTCCATGATTTTCGAGGAGGCGGGGAACGGGCTCGAGACATCGAGTGCCAGGCGATATCCAGAAGGAGGCTCTGGGACGTCAGCGTATGCAGGAGGGGGATCTTCGTTGTACTTTTTGTCGCTGAGCATGGTAGGCGATGGTGGTGGTGGTGGTGGTGGCGACTTGAAATGCAGGGTGCAGGAATCCCAGCGAAATTCGATGAACTTCTTCTACTATGTAGGCAGTGTCACCCACAAACGACGCCCACAGCGCCTATTATCACCACCCATTCTTGAGGCGATGGTATACGTCGACACTGACAGGGGTATACGTATGTGTAGTGTGCTAACCACCACACTACGTCATCAATGCAGCCCACTGCCGACGCGAGCAATTCGTAAGTAAAATAGAGCACAGCAGGTAGCCGAGCCATTAGTCTTTCTACACGTTTCGTGCCGATTGCGAAAAAGTAAGAATATCCGTACGCGGAGCATGCTTGTCTCGACACTTCCAGCTCCTGGAATGAACCGCACCAAATTTCGTACTCGACGTTTTACGGAACCGGAATGTCGATCATTACCGTCTCGTGAATGATGGAGCGTGCTCCGGTGCTTGCACTCCCTGTATCGCAGTAGTGTGATCCGGCAGTTATCCGCCCTTTTCAATACGTCAGTAGAGGGTACAACAAGTTGAGTGGAGCGTGCTTACGACTCGTAACTCACTCCGCCGTTGCAGCCGGTAGGAATGTAGACCCCTATCTATTTGCCATCATATTAGTAGACGCAGCACTGTATAACCTCCCAGTTTTCTGTGTTAATAACACGAGCTTGAGTGGATAGTTGCCTTTATCACTTGGGCAGTTGGATTAACTCAAGCCAGAGTCTGCGGGCGAATCCTTGATATCCGGCACTAGTTAATGTTTGTTGCCTTGACCCACCTTCTAGTCTAGCCGGTCTATGGATCTTCGGGTACGTTGGCAGCATTGTTCCCGAAGGAATAGCATCTGCGTCAGCCCCTTCAATAGGCTTTGCAACTCTCGGCTCCATGAATGAGGGAACCAGTGTCATCCCCTTGGCTTCCCACCGTCCCGGGCTCCATCTTCGTATCTTCTATAAGTAGTAACGGTGCGGAAGAGTTGGCGAAAGTGTAGAGAGGTTTCTTAGGCTTGATGCAAGTTACTGGCTATAAGTTGGGCGGTACTAGCTCGTTGCTCCAGCCTGTCCGCAAGGACCCCATCAGGAAAAACATTTTGACAGGTAGTCACGTGCATCAGGTACGTAGAGATCCATAGCTTCTGTGACACTATGTAATATTAGGCACGTGCTCCGTATTGATACAAAGCTGTCACCGAGTGACACAAAGTGTGATGTAGTCGTCGTAGTAATGGAGCATCAACCCGTAGCGCATTGTAGACATAGTAGCATTCAGTGAATTCTACGAAGACTATGTAGTCTACATAGACATTATGGCGAGACCACGCATCACTTTATAACGTCCCACAGTGGAGTGTGCCCCACACAGGTTGACTTACTGCACGTGAACATTAATGGAGTTGGTCTGCAGGATTAGATATAGTACTAAGTACTACGGAGACAAGTGCTAGAGTGCCAGTGCAAAAAACGTGTCAAGATCGATGTAAGAATTCACCTGAAAAGATGAAGCCTTCTCGAGGACGTTGTCTGATGTCCAGTCCATACTACTTCCACCACTTGCCTGCAGGTGGCACGCACATACGAAACGATCAATACTAACGACTGACACGTTGGGGCGGCGGTTATGTGTGGAGCGAGTGACCACGTACAAACCAGTTACAGGATCACGACGATGGAGAGCGGTGAACCATTCGACATAGGTGAGAGGATGCGGATGGGTGCCCAAATGGTCGGGAAGCTTGAAAATGACGTGAACTTGTGCTATTCGTACAACTAGCAGTAACCACCTGTCATTTTAACGCTATGGTACTTGGAGAGTGACACTACGTACCACTCGGTACCAGCACTCGAATGTGCTGATGGTCCTCTTCCAACACAAATACTGTGTCGAAGTGGCTGGGGATTTCGGCCTTACGTCCACGAACAGCGACCTTGGGCGACGTGTGGATTTTTTGTAAGCACAGGCCACACCCTGTGATGCTGCTTGGGCCGGTTTCGATGTACAGTTGGTTGTATACATTGAATCGGTCCGATTTGATGGGCTGTATCACCTGTTGTCAGCCCGAGCGAGAAGAAAGAAAGTGTTTGAGGGCAGGGACGAAGCATCAGGGAACCTTTGATGTGCTGGTATTCCCAGTTAATTATGGTAAGTAGTGATCTGTCTGATATGAATTGGATAATGGTGTATAAGGCATGATCATCTATAAATCATAATGATAATGGACAGACAATGCATTAGAATACCTGGCAGACATTTTACTATCTGGTCAACTGCATATAGGCCTGATATAAGAGTTACAATACTTTTGTCATCATGATATAATGATGGCAAGAGCTGATATGCCACATATAATAATACTATGTAGTTGACAATAGATTATAATTGCTCATCAGATAATATCATCATCATATCAATGACAATATTCTGTTCAGTCTGATTTCACTTTGATCATCAATATCTAGTGTTGTCATCTATGCCATTTATGATCATTTGAACAACTCTTCCCCAGCCACAAGTGTGGGAATGTCTTTGTAATGACTGTATAGTACATGTTATATAAACTCATCCTCTCTCCCCTTCTCTCTCTTCTTCACTCTTGTCTCTGAGTTCCACCTCAGGGCAAGAGTCACTCTAAGACTCTAAGTCTTAGGGTTCATATCCAGGTAAGTGTAGCCTTGTGTGAAGTGATATGTGAGTGTCTTTCTCTGTTTTATTTTCGCTTTTTTGGAGGTTTAAGTAGTTCATCATACTTAGTAGTGCACTCAGTAGGTACTGATTATGTAAATGATATTGAATGAAATTGCTTTCTCATAATATCATGATTGATAAGTTCAATTGAAGGGTGCTATAGCAATTTTTATTTTTAAGCTGTTGATGGTGTCAATGACAATTGTTGGTAATGCCTGATAATGAAAGACACATATGATCTACTCTACCTATGTGATAACTTTTGACCAATGCTGCCAAGGCTCCCAGTCAATATATAGCATTACCAATGTGTATGTCATTATGATGTACCTTATAGGGCTTTACAGGGTAGATAAAGTCTTATATAACATTATCATTTCATTAAAATTTCCCTGATGCAAATCTTGCGCATTGTAATCACTCCATATGCAATCGACTGAGACTTGGCGGTGGGGGGGCACCTTGGCCACCTTGTAGTAGGCTATCACGGGCATGAAAGAACTTCACATATGCATAAGTCGATATGATAGAGTACCTACCTGGAGACACGGTATCCCTCTCCACGAGTGGACTACACTTCCCGGCCTTCCTCCAGTCCAGGTATGCACTCTTGTGACACACGGCTTCTTGGCGCTGAAGCCACAGCGCCATCTGTTCTACGTAGTCGCATTTGTTGCTGGCCTGGTACGCTTCTTTGGCATAATCGATATGTAACCGCTCAGGATATTCGGTGTTGTACCCATCGGCACTGCCTAGGGCCCGAATAGAAGTGACATAGTGTTGTAGCGAGTGGAGTTTGGGAATGTTGAAGTCTTGATGCACTTCGAGCTCGATAAGGACGTGCTTGTATTCATGAAACATCTTCAGGCTGTCTTGCATAGCCCTGAGGGTCATGTCCGTGTGTTTCTGGAACTGTGCGTAATAGATGAAATCGAGTAGTGCGCGAGCAACTATGAGAACGTCATTGGAAACTATGCCTGACAGTAAACCCACAAATACTCGTTGCATCTCCTTGTGTTCCAAGCCAGTCCATTGCGAGATAGTTGATATGCCCTTCTTGAAGTGGCAAAGAGTGGGAAACCGGGTCATAGCTTGAAAGCGGACATCGATCTCCTTCTCACCCATCAGGCTGGTGCACCACTGGACAAGGTGGTCGTGGAAGACACCTTTGTGTAACTGATGGAGAATGTTGGGTGTAATGCAAGCGAAGATGTCCGTGAAGGGAAGGTCCTTCCAAAAGGGTTTGTAGACCGTGTGCAAACCTTGTATGTCAAACTTTCTCGATTGTTTGTTCCTTTGCTTGTGCCGCAAGGTCTTTACCATGCCAAGTTTCAGGAACTCATCCGTCTTGTTCTGGCCTATGTTTTTCATCAGAAATCGAGCCAATTCCCACTCCTCTTCATCACGGAACGGAGCCCACATGCTATCGTCATCAAGAGCCTCTGCTTCCTCCCAAGACTCGAAGAGGGTTTTCCGTGATGCTAGAATCTTAGCGGTGACTCCCTCGAATGCCTTGGTAAAGCAACTGGTGCTCGAGTGAGTAGGAGGTTCGTCGATGTCGTTGCTAACGTGTGCCTGCTTAGATGCCACATCTTGGAGGATGTGAGGATCGATGTCTGCATTGATGCGATGCCTCTGAACTATTGAACCCTCCTGAAGGTCAGGTGCATCATTTCTCCCATCCGATTCACAACAGTAGTCCTCAGCGGGTGTTTCGGATGGCTCACGATGTCTGCCATCAAGGTCAGACGTTGAAGTGGCATGTTTAAGCTCCTCTTTCCACTGATACTGACAACGAGCTGACTGGGCGATGTGCCGCTTGACACCTGGCGCTGTAGCTATAGGTTTTAAGCAGTAGTTGCATCGGTGAGTGGGCATGGTAGGATTTGTTCTTTCAATGTGTCTGACTGGCTGATATGTTTGACAGGACTCAATATTGTGAAACGTCAAGAGTGGACCAATCGCATCACTGCCCCATCCACCTGATACTCCGGGATGTCCTTTTTTTTTGACAGTTTTTATCGCATGACCGCGTCAACGTTTTGCTGGTCGTGCCAGTGTTCGTTGATATCTACAAACACGACCACATGCACGTAGGTATAAACGACTCGTAAGTCGCGTGAGTCTACCTCTATTGCTGCACCTTCTTTACAGTAACCATGGCATATCATCAAGACATGCCATCTTCTTCCAAACTTTGGCATATTTCTGACAAGGAAAATTTCGCTGGTGGGTCGTAAAATGATGACATTCTTCCCTGCTGATGAGCGCTTGAGGCGACCATGGAATGGAGACGCTCAATGGACGGGCTCGCCGCCCATCTGAAAAGCAGAGGCAACTGGAGTATGAACAATGGGAGTTGGCTCAGCGCCGTGATGCCAAAGCCCAAAAAATGCGCAAGTGAATCCACCGTCAGCAACTGGCAGAAGAAGGGAGCGAACACGATACAAACGAAGATGTCAAGGAGGGTGATCAGTCTGACATCGATGACGAAGACCCTGGGGTTAGCGCTTTCCTATATTTCTAACCCTATCTTACTTTATTCTAGTTTACCAGTCGGGTGGTGATGACAAAGCTTAATGAAACCACCAATGAACGACTCACGTACCGCAGTACCAAGGTACCAAAGCCTCTGAGCACTAAGGTCCCCTCCGGAGACTTTGAGGTGAGTGCGCGCATAACCACAGTCAATTCCAGTAAATACCACACATGGATTACAGACTCATGGAGAGACCGACACTACAGACGACGAACTCTCCGAAGACTTACGCTGGACATCGCAGACATCACAGATGTCCTCTGACCGCTGTAGGGAGGGAGTCCTCCCTACTAGGATATTTGGTATATTTTCTCATTTTTACTTATGTTTTTGTTTTATCTTTACTCTACCCTCCTTTTCACTTAGTGTTTGCACGAGTTTTGGCTTATGTAAGCCAGACTCACACTTAGAGTCACTGTACATACTTAGAACAATAGACGCCTTACTAGAGACGAGACAGACGGAATTCTGGGACCAAGGTGCTCGGAATATTATTTCTCCTATCACTAGACGTTCTTTAGACAAATCTCGACATTCCTTTGGAGTTATTGGGTGCGTTTTCTGTCTTTTCCCCACTCTCTGACCCCCTACCAGGCAACTCTTGCCCCCTTGGGTCGAACTGACCCACTCTTTCCAAAGGGAGACCTCTTGGTCACTCCCCCCACTCTCCTTCAACATTCTTTTCACCACCAGTCGAGCAAACACAAGACGAGCAAGGAGAGGCGCTTTGATCACGGAATACCAGATGTTGAGGATACAACGTTCGTTAATTCCTAACTAGTCTGTGGATGTAACCCACTACCACTGCCTTCGCAGGGACCATGACTGCCAGTCTGGCAAGCACAAGAAGACCAAGGAAGTTTGCGTTGACCATAGAACACCCGAATCAAAGGACTCTGCGTATGTCATATACATACGAGTGAAGTGTTTGATGTTTTTACTATTGTAACTACAGGGATTATGCGACCCAACCAAAGAGGCAACGACACCCGGCCAAAGAAGACCTTGCGCCTGCCACAGTGAAGGCGCAAAAGCTCACTGAGAACGACGGATGCCCCCGTGCGCGAGACTACGATGATGTCACTCAAGAGTTCATGGCGACTGTAATCAGGGAGTACCGCGCTCGTCTCTGTACCCAGGCACCTATGCCAGACCATGCGCAAGAGACCATGCTGCTGAGTGCCTCCTGGGCCAGGGGATGCCAAGTCACAAGCGTGAACCTTGCCCAATCACCCCAATTGGTGAAACTGGTAAGTCCTTCGTACCATCTCTTCATACCTTCCTCCCCACTGACGTGTATACATCCCTACTTTGTAGGTTACTATTCGGGGCTCTCAAATACACGGCCAGCTCAAGACCAAGCTGCAGCCACTTGTCAAAGCAGTGTACAGTTTTCATAGCAGCCAGAGTAAATCTGCCATCAAGAAGAACCGTGCATTAGCAGAGCACATATAGTAGTCATAATTAGTCACAACATATGAGTAGCCCACGCGCCACATTGCCAACACATATGGACAGCCCATGGCAGGCCCGTCGTATTAATTAATACATGACAAACAGGCGGGCCCGAGGACCCTGAGTGACAATAACAAATGAGCGGGCCTGTCATATGGGTGAAAGAGGAATGCAACCACACATGAGCAGGCCCACGAAAGTTGGATAATACAACATATCGATGGGCCCGCCAGTAAGGGTTAGAGTGATTATGTACAACATGTAGACTGGCCCACCTGTGTGAAACAGCCAAGGCAATACCATCACAAATGTACGGGCCCGTCCATGATGTGGGAGGAATACCGTGCAATTCATGGACGGGCCCGTCCAAGGTATCAGGTAGGAGTGCACAACCCATGGACGGGCCAGGCCGTGATAAGAATGTAATAGCGCGCAACTCATGCAATGGCCGGTCCAAGGCATCAGGTAAGAGTGCACAACCCATGGACGGGCCAGGCCGTGATAAGAATGTAATAGCGCGCAACTCATGCAATGGCCGGTCCAAGGCATCAGGTAAGAGTGCACAACCCATGGACGGGCCAGGCCGTGATAAGAATGTAATAGCGCGCAACTCATGCAATGGCCGGTCCAAGGCATCAGGTAAGAGTGCACAACCCATGGACGGGCCAGGCCGTGATAAGAATGTAATAGCGCGCAACTCATGCAATGGCCGGTCCAAGGCATCAGGTAAGAGTGCACAACCCATGGACGGGCCAGGCCGTGATAAGAATGTAATAGCGTGCAACTCATGCAATGGCCGGTCCAAGGCATCAGGTAAGAGTGCACAACCCATGGACGGGCCAGGCCGTGATATCAAAGTCATACCGCAGAGTTCTTGGACGGGGAGCGCATTACTCATGGACGTGCCTTGCCCTGATATGTAGATAATACCGCGCCATCCATGGACGGGCCCGTGAAAGACAATACCAGGCAAATCATGGACCGGCACGTCCAAGACACCAGGTAGGGATGCATAACTCACGGACCGGCTGGTCCATCATATACAATCAGACCGCACAGCCCATGAGCGGACCTGTCCATTAATACCACGCAATTATTGGACAGGCCCATCCATGATGTGAGGTGAGACTTCCCAACTGATTGGGCAGCTTATCCGTGATTGAGATATGACTGGAGATTGGTATCGCGGCTCTTATCCAAACAACTTCAAAAAATTATGTTAAACAATATTGACAAAATTCATCTATAATGGGAGTAGATGCAGCAACGAAAGGGTACCCTGCCTATGAACTGTAGAGATTACTGGTCAACTAATGCAAAGGACGATCCATGCCAGATGTCACGCGGTAACGAAAGGACTCTTATCACCGCTAATATTTACAAGGATGGGCGGATGTTATGCTGGTTTAGAAATTGCTTGTATCTTCGACAAGAATGCCGTATGGATACGACCTCTTACACAAAGGTGAACTACGAAAGACATCTGCGCCACTGGATTATGTTGACACATGGATCGGCCATGCAGGTGCATGCACTACATACAGCTTTGTTGAAGATAACAACGTACGCGTAGGCATTAACAGAACGTATTCCATACAATAAACCTGTAGTGAGCTCGATTAACGTACTTGGCCATTCAGATGTAGCGATGCCGGCAATCCGTGGGAAATATAAAATTATTGCACGTCAGCCCAAGTCGCGTCGCGCTCAATACTTTGTTTTCATTGTTTCCATCCACTCATCACGTCTATTTACTACTTACCCAACCCTCCACCACCGACCCAATATGAAGTTTCTCAACACCTCGAAAGAACTCGACGCCGCCGAGACCAAAATCCTCGACATTTACGATCAGCGCATTGTTCAGTCAGGTTCACTGAAGTCGGTGGAGAAGTATCGACATTGGAGAGAAGCAGTGAAAGAGATGAGGACTGTACTGGTGCGTCGTGACTGCATGACACCACTTCAGATCACTAATTCACGTTCTACCAATACAGGAGTCTGTGAGGCAGACAGCGAATAGAACGGACAACGTCCCCCTAATGCTAATTGGGGTAGACCATTTCGTTCACTGGATGGACAAGCTCGGTGCCCCAGGCGTTCCCTTTCCTGACTGGAACCGTTCCCTCTTCCCCTCCCGAGATGCCATCGCAGACCATCCTTGGCTGCTCAAGGTCGAACAACGATACGATGCGACCTGCCTAGGTTGGATGGTGCACCAAGAATCGTCCACATCTGAGCCAGAATTGGTTCAAATTCCAACGACTACGCTAGAACCAACGACCCGACCAACGAGTAACGTCGAGCTTACCCACGAATTCTCCGTCCATAAAGGTAAGGCAAAAGAAGCGCCTCGGGAGTCGGAAGGAATAGAAAAAGAGGGTACCAGTCAGCATCAGTGGAACGACGATGGAGAGAGTGAGGTGGTGGAGAAGGACATTGAGATGGATGAGGAGACGTCGGAGCCAGTTCGTGGAAGGCCCCCAAAACGAGCGAGGTCCCGTTCGGAATCATGGCCAGCGTCGACGAGACGCAAGTCTCAATCGCGGCCTAAGAGATCTGGTACGAAGGATGGAGAAACTCAGGTGGAAGGTACTTCTTCGACTTCAAATCTTCCACCCACACCAAAGCCAAAGTATGGCCGGGCTCAAGTCGCTGCTCGCACAACACCACCCCCCGATCCTCTAGCCTGCGCGAACTGCATCAGCCGCAAGATGGTATGCACGTGGACCCCCGGTAATGTACCCTGCGATCCGTGCAAGAAGAGGAAAATAGGCTGCGGGAAAGCTAATGTCCGCCGTGCATCAACGGCTCATACTCCCAAGCCTCCCGCATGACACCAAGCAACCCCCTCACAACGTAAGTCATCTCGTCCTCGCAAACCAGCACCTCCACCCCACGACGACGACGATACCCCAGCACCCCCCCCAAGAAAAAAGGCACATGTTTCCCAGGGTGGCCAGACCCCTCAGAGTGGGGCAGAAGCGTCATCCTCATCAGCAGCACAACGGCAAATTAGTGAGTATTCAAGATTATACGTGACTACTGGTTCTGACTGCATGACATGTAGCTCTCATCGTTTGCCCTCCAGAACAAAGCACCTCAACGCATGCAGTACCACCCGCGATTCGACCCGAGTCGTCATCTTATACCCCACTCCCTGCGCCCCCCCCTCATCCTAGCATAGCCTTCACGCCGCCTCCAGACACACCATCCCCCCCGCGAATGCCACAAGTAGATCCTGCAGATCTATCCATCCATCGTCGACTGGACGATATCATCTGCCGGCAAGACTTGATCCTTGGCCGAGTCGACCAAACTGACTTGCAGGTGGCTCGATTGCAACGTCGCACACAGGAGATATCCGAAGCTCGTATGCAGGTTTTGGAGCAAGAATTGGCTGACTGCCGGTTGATGGTGGGAACCCTGACACGCGAGATGGAAACTTTAAGGGCGAGTATACGCGGTGCTCAACCCGTGCAGACCACTGGACCACCCACTGCGGATGAAGATCTTCTCAATCTCTTCGGACCGTCTCCAAGCGATGCTGCAACTCTTCAGGGGGCCGATTCGATTACTGCGGAACTTCACGGATTGGTGGTCACCACAACGCAAAGCAGTCGTGACATCGAGATCAATCAGCAAGTTCGACAGGGCAGCGCAGACACTGCAGTGGAGAGTGGTTCCATACCAGTGGGGAGTGAAAGTGTGGCCGCATCAACAGGAAATGACGAGCAAGGTGGGACTTTAGGTTGCGCGGATAATCATTAATAGACATTTGCAAAAATACATACTGGACTATAAATAACATTGTAAATGTCTATCATATTGGAAGCACAGAATAATACATAGTTTTGGGTAAAGTTTGAAAGCTGCGATTGTCCAAAATCGCAGCATAGGATTTTCGAAAGTTACGGTCGGTATAAATTCTCGATACCATCACCACATTTGGTCCTCCAGCTGAGGAAACTCCTGAAAGTCTCGCACAGCTTTACTATTATTTTGTACTGCTGATCCTGCGCAGCCCCGCAATTCCACCTCAAATTGACTTGCGGGAGCTAGGGGAATGGGACATGTAACACATGTGTCACGAATAATGATCTATTTTGACCAGTATTGCATCCTCAGAAGTTGTAAATGAATATCATACTTGTACAGTTAATTTTCACTGTGTGTGGTGTATCAAATACAATTGCATTGGGGATGTTGTGGGGGATGGGGTAGTGAGCGCGATTTTGCCATCGTGCAGCCGTTGAGCAGACAGCTGAAGTGTATGGCGCTTTAGTTGCCTGGGGTATCGCGGGAAAGGTAGGTAAGGGCTTTATGGACAAGCGTCAGGTGGGTTTATGGTCGGCTGCAATGTCTACATATTGCGTTAATTATCTAGGAATTGACATTGATGAGTGGCTCTAGATCTGTGAGATTGGGCTGAGGGCATAACTGGACGGTGACCGATTGATGCACGTTGTGCCGCATATAGTATGCAAGGCATGCGCGATTACCGTTTGTATGTCCAACCCCGTGTTCTAATGCGGAACCCGACATGGCGATGACGGTGCCTGGATTATAGCGGAACCGTAGATTCAACGTTGGAACGACGAAATCGAGGGGCGGATAGTCGCCCACTGTGACTAGCATGTCCAACCACTGCTCCCGTCCGTTTACGTCAGTGTGGTAAGGTGTTGCGCAGTTGACCATAATAGACATGCTGTTGTAAACGGAATTCCAACTGGGCAGTATGGAAGCCATATCCACGTCTTCGCGTCGTTTCGCCTCCATTTCAAGGCAGATGCGAGCTTCCCGCCCTGAAGTATACATCCGTGGGTGGATGACGGCCAGCGTTCCGGATAGGAGCGCATGAAATTCGCACATTTCATTCACCCATTGCCACGCGCCATTGCATTCCCGACCCGATTTTAATAGTCTTGACACTTCGGGGTGGAAGTTGGGGGGCTGCGTGCACGTCGGTGATATATCACCTCAGAGAGGAAGGTAACCTACCCCACGACCTTGCTGATACCATCCTGGCGAGAGGTCTATGCTTCCCAGAAGATCTCCAGTTTCCTGGAATAGTGCCCGATCGTTTCTCCAGCCATGGTTGCGCGATTTCTTGACGCTTTCCTCCAATGGCGCTCTCAATAAATTAAGTGAATCCCACACATTTTTCTGCCCAGTATTTGAATATCCGGAAATGTTGAAATATCCAGAGGTAATCACCTGAAGTATTGGGTCTATGGCGCCTGGAAGATACCATAGCTTGATATTTCCATCTCCATCTAATAACATGGTTGGATCGGTGATTTCTTCATATTGTAGTGATGCCGCAATATCGGTAGTCTTTCCGCGCCGAATTCCTTGGACTGTAACTTCTGTATAATGAGAAGATTGTTCTGCATGGGTATTTTGAACTCACGGGAATGCCGATATGCTTGTACAATTGCTTGAATCATGCGATCCGCATGATGTAACAATGGTACTGGAATTGATATATCGGGGAGGGTGCGCTGTCCGGTGAACACCTCCTCCCAAAATCGGCTTTGCATATATTCGGCCATCTTTTCCGTCAGCTGCATGCGCCAGCCATGGGGTATGTGAGACATTTGTTGCCCTTGGTGAACTTATTGCGGGTTACGCAACGACAAGTGAAAATTTTTCTATTGTCTGTTGTGTTACGTCACGCGATGTCGTCAGCTATTTTCTTTCCATCATTGCCAGCAAATATTGGCCTCCTGCAAAGGACCCCCATGTGTCATTGGGCCATACTTCTAATCGCGGAAGGGTGAGCCTGTAAGTTATGCCACCCAACGTGATATGTTGGTTAGGTTCTGAAATGAGTGCTGCCGACCAACCTCATATCACACATCACCGAGCACTTGAGTTATGCCATCTGACCTGATATCACGGCCACTCCAATGCATCCTTTGCGTGGCAGGTCAAGATATCATGGATGGGCCGACCAGTGACTGATGGTGTTCAGGGCCAAGATTATGGGGACTGGCAGGGGATTATCGCGCGAAGTATTACATTCTTATCACGGACACCCCCATTCATGGGTTGTGCTCTCCTACCTGTTTCCTTGGATGGGCCCGCCCTTCAATTGTGTGTTATTACCTTCTTATCATGGCCTGGCCCGTTCATTAGTTATGCACTTCTACCTGATAGCTTGGACTGGCCCGCTCATGGATTGTGCGGTATTACATTCTTGTCATGGCCAGGTCCGTCCATGGGTTGTGCACTCCTACCTGATACCTTGGACCGGCTGGTGCATGAGTTGCGCAGTATTCCCTTCTTATCAGGGCCTGGCCCATTCATTAGTTATGCACTCCTACCTGATACCTTGGACGGGCCCGTGCATGAGTTGCGCGCTATTACATTCTTATCACGGCCTGGCCCGTCCATGGGTTGTGCACTCCTACCTGATGCCTTGGACGGGCCCGTGCATGAGTTGCGTGCTATTACATTCTTATCACGGCCTGGCCCGTCCATGGGTTGTGCACTCCTACCTGATGCCTTGGATGGGCCCGTGCATGAGTTGCGCGCTATTACATTCTTATCACGGCCTGGCCCGTCCATGGGTTGTGCACTCTTACCTGATACCTTGGATGGGCCATTGCATGAGTTGCGCGCTATTACCTTCATACCGCGGCCGGGCCCGTCCATGGGTTGTGCACTCCTACCTGATACCTTGGACGGGCCCATCCATGAATTGTGCGGTATTCTTCTCACATCATGGATGGGCCCATACATTTGTGATGGTATTGCCTTGGCTGTTTCACACAGGTGGGCCAGTCTACATGTTGTACATAATCACTCTAACCCTTACTGGCGGGCCCGTCGATATGTTGTATTATCCAACTTTCGCAGGCCTGCTCATGTGTGGTTGCATTCCTCTTTCACCCATATGACAGGCCCACTCATTTGTTATTGTCACTCAGGGTACTCGGGCCTGCCTATTTGTCATGTATTAATTAATACGACAGGCCCACCATGGGCTGCCCATATGTGTTGGCAGTTTGGCGCGCAGGCTACTCATATGTTGTGACTAATGTGACTACATGGGGTCAGCAGAGGAACTCAAGGAAGGTATGAACTTCACGTTCAAGGTCGGTTTTCGTTGTCGTATGTCTGGAGGTACTCATGTCATTCTAGCATATGGCTGCTCAAGAAGACAGACAGCATGGGTTTCTCAAGGCTCCACTGATTCAGAAGATCGTGAATATGATGTGGTTTGCAAACAAGCACAATGACGGTGTTATGTTCCCCGATCACTTCAAGCCCTTCCCCCACCCGGCGCTTGCTTTGGTTCTTACCAGCATACGTAGATTGCCGTTCCAGTGTGGCAGTGGGGTCGAGACTGATATAATGGCCCAGATCGAGTGTTGTATAGACGAGTGGGTGACTGGCACATGCATGGACGTTGCTTTCACCATACAAGAATATCGTGGTATGTTCGAGTCGCACCTTAACTGCCTTCGGGAGTTCGAGGAGGCAACCAAACAATACAGAGTATTGTCAGGGATATGCAATAAAATATATGAGGCTGGACGGTTTGTAGCTACCTTCGTGCGTCTGTCACTAGAGCTAACAGCTACCTGCCCTTAGGATTCATTTGGGTGCAGCTCCCCTCATCATGCAGTCACAAGCCTCTGTGTCTGCACGAGTCATTGCGGATGCAATTAAGGAATATCAAGAGGGCTCGACTATGGATGACAAGTCAGAGTAGTTACATTCACTGGTAGTGTACAGCTGGGTGTACAGCCAGGTTGAAATGAAATTAGTTAAGACAGCTATGTTGCACTACATTGCCGCGGTAGCAAGTTCCTATTTGTATGCTGGTCAACATCAAGGTGGGACTACATAGCCTATGTAGCCTACATAGTATTGGCACTACTGTAGATACACACTAACCACCCCAAACCAGTAGTGCTATATAGCACTATGTATCCATGCCTGCTACTACAGGTGACTACATATCAGGGACTTATCTACCACACTATGGGTGCTACATAGTCTCATGTCTGAGGAGGGGATATCGCAATCACGAGAGTATTGAGAAACACTCATCTACCTCGTCACCGAAACTGATCACGGGGAGCCAGACCTAGATCAATTAGGTTATGGCCCAGGGTCCGAGTACACCTAGCAAACCGAACCCCAACAACGGTCCTGGGGAGACCACGTGAGACAGGAATTGGAGAACACCCATTCTTCTAGGGAGAAAATCCGCGGCCGACGATGACGCGACCCTCGCGACGCGGTAATTCGGCCGTGCGTATCGTTCTGCACGTTCACTTTTCGTGTACAGCGTGTGCTGTTGAACTGGGCACATTACTACTAGTCACTAGCGTGTAAACCGTGACAAACAATTCGTTTGCTGTACATAATGCCAGTACGCACTTCCGGGAACGCCAGCGAACTCAGCGACGGCTGTCCAAGGTGAGTGGTAGTTTTCAAGTGGACCAGACCATGCGTCGCAGCTCCAAGGTGATTGTTCCTCGAATACTAACGACGAACGGTTGACATTGGTTTTAGGGGTCGCAAGGGGCGAGTAAGAGAAAGCGTGTAGAAGACGCGAATGATGCAACCATGGGAACGGCCGAAATTGCAAAGGTACTTGTGTATACGATCTCACGCTTTTTCTAGTCGTGAATTCTTTGCCCTGTGGCCCCAATTGCAGGTCGAAGTCAAGAAGGAGGAAGAGGACCACGCGATAGTCCTTCCCCTCAATGCCGTCCCCGTCAAAGCTGAAGCAGATGCTGTACACCCCCCTGCCAAACGACGGAGGGTTCAGGACCAGGCTCAAGTGCAGACGGTTCAATGCGAAGATCAACAACGCAATGTTCAACTTCAGGGCCGGCCCACGTTGCGGTCACTCGTACATGACATCCTTGCCATCTTGGAAGAAGTCAGAAAAACAGCACTGAGGACTGCGCGGGTATTGGAAGAGGCGCAAGAGGCGGAGGAGAACGATGCAGAACTGCTAATGGAAGTGGCTGCACATGCACATGCGGAGGCTACGGCACAGTTGATTGAGGCAGAAAGTGTGTGGACGATGGTCATCGCGACCGCAGTACAGAACGGCGGGCATATGCATGACCTTCGAATGGCCCTTGGCTTGGGAGGGCTACTTCTTGGCACTTTAGCCTTACACTATTGTGTGGAAATTGTACTCGACGAAGCAGAGGCGGACCTGTTAGAAGGAACAGCCACTATCGAAGAAGGTTCGTATCTCCTGAGATTATTCGATTCCCTGCGGTTGAATGTTTCGAAGTTCGAGAGTAGTCGTCCTCGCACAGATCAGGCTACTCTCCACTCTCGTCAATCCATGTAGTGCGTACAATTCTCATACTTATCAGATAATCGGATACATTGGTAATGCTTTTCCCCTCGGAATGATATTTTGTGTCGGCATCTGCGCTTTCGTGACTCTTCTCTCAGTACAGGTATATCAGGTCGAATTTCCCGCCGTCAACGGCATAGAGAATTTGTTTCATCAGATAATTGGTTCAAGTCATGAATGCGAGAAGTTTGAGTGTTCTACTGTGGTAAACTCAGTGGCATAGCACTTCGCCAGTCTGTTGGATGTCCGCGCACGTTGCCCTGTCGAGGCGATCATACCGCGATAAACGAGTCACATCAGTGAAAACGACTGGTCGGTACCCGATGGTTCTCAACAATCCGGCTCATTGATTTGAATGCCGAAGATTGCAATGTGGTAGACACGCCCCCGTCCTGATGGCTGCAGGGAGGCCAAACAAGAAGGCGTACGACTGTCATGCGGCGTGGCCATGGCTGGCGGTAAGCAGCAGCCTTGAAGTATGCCCATGGACACCTCAAAGGTAGGAGTTTCGTAACGTACGAAATATTGATATCGAGCAGGTTTACTATCGATTTCAGAGGTCGAAAGTCTCTCGGAAGAGAAAACTCCGGGCCGACGAGACCATCGACATAATTTTAGGAACGAGTAAATATATCGAGGTGCGTGTCGTCGGTTATCTCACTGGGCTGGGCTACTAAGATGTAGTCTTGTTCCTCCCTCTCGCTCTTTAGCCACGATCAGAGTCCCACGTCAAGGAGGAGGAGGACCTGGGCATTGTAGTTCCCCTCAATATTGACCCCGTCAAAACTGAAGAGAGAACGCGACCAGAGCAGGAAGTTGTGGAGTGTGTGCCGGCTAAACGCCGAAGAGTTCGGTTCGCTACTACTTCTGTGTACCACCAGCAAGTTGGACGTCGTGCTCCTGTCCAACGACAAACACCTCAGCTTGCTGCCATGCTCAGATCCAGTAGACGAGTAGACGAGACAGACGCAAGACATCCTCGTCCAGCCCGACAACTGGAACCTCAGGAGATCGGCACATGGCATCGGAAGTCCGCCAACAATTTGCAGCAGAAACTGGAGAGTAGGCTCGAGGCATCCCTGGTGGAGGCAGAGAGATTGTCGAAGATCGTTTCTCAACTATTATCGGATGCAGAATGGATAGACCAGGAGATAAAATCAATCCGAGCTGGAATCAACGCCCTGTGGAATAGTCAAACCTTGTGCCGTTGTGGGTGCCCTGCTGAATCTTGTCGTTAATCTGTTGTTTTCGCATAGCTTGACTCGGTTCTATTGAAGTGCCGTGGGTGTATGTAGTAGCATTTGCAGTTGATCTGCAGCCTGCTAATGTCAAAAAATGTTACGATAGACATACAGTGGGATAGCGTGGTGTTGCAATTACAAGCAAATCCCCCGCCAGACTCGTCACATCCGGGCCTATGCTACCAGTTCATATTAATTATGTTCTCCTCTTACATGGGACCAGATATTCATGTTTGGATACCAATCAGCATTCGTTCCTACAGGCGTGTTAGAGCGGCTGCTTCCTCGGCGTTTTAGCACTTCGCCCTGTAATGGGTGGCGGTGGCGGGGAGCAGTTCTTGTGTTTCCTGTTCGTTCACTCGCTACTGTTAAGTCACGTCGCGAGATGCCATGTGTGTACAACTTACTCTTCAAACCAAGGAAATGTAAACGCAGGAGGTAAGAAACATACAGGTCGGGTAACACCAGTATTAACTCGTACTTTGCAGAAATCGTTCAGCGATGACATACATCCCAAAGACGGTTCGACTCCATAATCCCGTTGACGCGTATGCTGGCAGACGCTCCACGATCACCGAATGAGGCCGCAAGATACTAGGCCATAGTACTGTCCCAAGTTGGCGTGTCAAAATCTAGTGACGTATGCATTCTCATACCTTCTGGGCACACTAGGCTACTACGCCATCACGTCCGGGCCTGCCTATAGTACTCTACTCGGTTATGACACACTCGCCAAACGTTCAGCGCTCAATGCTGGGTTGGGAGGCCTCGACACGGGCCGTGGTCCTGTAGAAGTCGACTCCCAAAGTCGATGAGCGTTGTATTGCCGATCGGGAGGTAGTACTTCAGTGAATCCTGTGGCTTCGTACCTATAGACGTGTTTACTTACGTCAGGTGACTTCTGTTGGAGTATGTGCATGACAGATGGGCTTCTTGGTACGTATTGCTGTCAGGCGTTCGACGGTTTCGCGTGTTTATGTTTGAACAGGTTGAATCTGATCAATATCCTACGCTAACCAGCGACTCCTCCGAACGCGTTCGTCGAGTCGTCTGTTACCTTGTCAGTGAAGCTGTCGGTGATTGATACCATCTTGCAGTGGGAAAACTGGCATGTATGCCTATGTTAAGATGTCAGTGCTATTACGGTATCTATGGAGCGAACTAAAATGTGAGGTTGATTACAGGTAACGCAGCTTTACGGTCTCATTCTGGGGAGTCGGCTTGTCGATGAAAGTAAGTGACGAACGCCGTCGCACTTTACTGTCTGTGACAGTTTCCTTTACCTTCAGGTATACATTTATCTTCTATGCAGTTTCCGCACGATTTTTACCGTCATTTATGGATGACAACACGTTCGTTTTGCAACCTACTGAATACATCATTGGCCCAGCAGCTAGCACCCTGGGCCTTTGTCGTGGCCGAAAGCGTTACTGCCGAATTGGATAGTGTTGATTGGCAACTTGGTGAAGGCTAACGTCCTTCTCGCTGATTGTGTGTGTCCCGGTAACTCCATTCCTGCGTACAGTGGATTCGGTGTGGAGGTGAGTGTGACCGAACGGATCGTAGTGTAGCCTAATGCCGTGTCGCCTTGTAGTTATGGTACTGACGACGAGGAACCTCCAATGATCGGTCCTTACACGGTGTCAAATGTCTCAGCTACCGTCAAATCGCCGATGGTGGTCCCCACCTTTTTCTGTTTTATATCAGCGACCGTTGCAAAGACACTTCCAAATTATGTTCTGGCCACACCGTCGTACACTACGTGTGTTCAACGCCTTGGTTCCGGCAATGTTTGGAGCAATAGTTGCATCCGAGTTGGCAATTAGTACCGACGCTCCTATCCTTACTCCACCTACCGTGAAAGTCTCCGCTCTTCCCAAGGTCTATGATGCATACACCTTGGCATGCACACAAATTCCGAGGACCATTCTGTCGCGTCGACGTATCATGTTTCCGATCTGTCTACAGCCCTTGGGCTCCCGCCATGGTGGATCGGTGTGCATGTTCTAGGGATATCTTACCTCGGACTAGGAACCTCGTTATTAATTACCGTCAGCACGGTCATTTGGGTATTGTCATGGTATCTGGACAACTGAACTTGGTATGCCTGCTTGTTTACTTTGTTATTCTTGTTGCCTGGCTGCCCAGTTAGACGTTGCATATTCAATCATTTTGTACTACGACATCTAGGGGACCTCTTTCTCGCTTGTCACTGCATAACACATAGTAGTTCCTCGCACCCTACCGTATCATCTCCCTCAGCCTGTTGTTGGATGGTTCCAACCTTTGGTCTTTGTCCATAACCCATGCCTAATCCCACGTTGGGATGGATGCCAATAACGCTCACATCAAACCCATTCTTTTCTAAGTACTGATGAAACTTAGGGCGGTGTCAGTTCTTACCCAAGGAAAGAAAGAGGTATGGCATACAGCTTCATCTTCGGCTTTCATACCATTGTGCAGAATAGGCTTCACCAAGCAAAAAGTCGCGAGAGTGCTGACCACAGTAAGGCCACCTCCGATCCAGAATGGGGCAGTAATACCCTCTGCTGCATTTGAGCCGCCGAAAGCTGATGAATATACCCAGTAGTGTAAGGCTACATCTTGCATCAACTACATTAATACGCACCATCGATGATTTGTGGAAAGGCTGCAGGCAGTTGGGGTCAGTCTCAAGAGGTAGACCAGGGCAACATTCATACAGTACATACCCCATATTCCAATGAGTGCTCCTGCTTTCCCAATTACACATGCAGTGCCATAGAACTGTTCACGGACTGCGAAAGGAGCAGTCTTTGCTGCAAGAACACAAATACAATTGCCAGGACCTGTTTCACATATACACAGACTTGTCAACCACACCATATGACTCTGTAGACTCACCAAATTCAGCAAGGCCCAAGAAAAGTCCGTAGGCGATCTGTAAAACACAATAAGACGTGCTACGAGTGAGCTTATATCCAGTGGGCTTACAGCATATGCTGCAATATGGTTAGCAACTGCATCATGCATGGCACCTATGCCAAGGCCAACAATGGCCTGCATGAGTAAACCAACAATCTGACAAAAGAGCATTTAAATATACATGGACCTGGCAGTGTGCAATACATACCATCAAGTTCTTCGGACCATGTTCATCGACCAGGAAAGCACCAAGCACAGATCCTGTAAGGGGTTCAGCTTACAGAAACCAAACAAGCCTGAGTGTAGATGAGGGACCTAGAATATAGAATAAACTATCATGGTCATATGAATACCCTGCAAAGGTTAAAATCAACAAGCTCACTTGATGAAAAGGGTGCACCCAAAAACAATTATCAAGGATGAACTGCCTCCAGTGACACTGCAATTTCCACTGTTCAACACTGTGCATGGAATAACATATAAACTTACATGTCCATGATCATGGAAGAGTATATGACAAGCTATGGGCCATCAGAGATACACCTGACATTCACACAGGGTGTCATCTTACTGGGTACCTGTCAATCCTGCATCAGCTTAGCCCCCTCCAAGCCATTAATATTCACTTACATGATAAAGTCATAAATGAACCTTGCATTACCCCACTATTCAATTCTCAAATCATCATTCAAAAGTTAATGCAACACACCAAGCCAATGATAAACCAAGAAGACTCTTCCAGTACCTTTTCAGTGCAAGCCAGTAGGGGATGTGTACATGTTCCCATGCATCATCCCGTTTAGGAGGGTGACACCAGAGACATGTAGGAATAACACTCAGACCAACTGAGAGGCCCCAGACCACATTGAGGTGCTTCCCACCAAAGCTGGATGTGATAAGACAGGGACCACCATAATATAGCAAGAGACTTACATGCAGGACAACAAAAATGGGACAAACATGGAGGCAACAAAACCCATGTCAATCAGGCTGTCTGGAGAGAGTTGGCAATAACGAATGGGCAATGCAAATTACTCACTGGTAGCAAGTACTGACCACCAGTTTTGTGCATTTTTGGGGATTCCTTCTTTCTCCGTCTGTTCTAAAACAGAAACTGTGGCTGAAGTGTTTCCTGCGCCAACACCAATGCCAAGCAGGAAACTCCATCATACAATTAGGCCTGCATTGCTGAAGGGCATTTGAAACTCACCGCCAAACACACAGCCAGTCAACCACTGCAGCAATATCACTATCTCCAAATACAAATCCCCAAGCACCACAAGCCACAGACAACAGCAAGGCAAGAATAACCGCAGAGCCCTACACATGGCACTTAGACACAGAAACAAGGTCAGAAGAAAGGGAATACCATGCGGACCAGGCGACTCGAACTACATCCAAAGACAAGCATACCAAACACAGTACCTTGAGTGGGAGGTTAGTCTGGGCATGGAATGGATAGATTTTTGCACACCAGCAAGCGTAATACTTCCCAATAGTTTGCTGTAGTATTGCATCCCAAACTTGCTTTCAGGATACTCGCGCGTCAATACTGGGGATTGATTAGTGCTTGCGGATACATCAATCAGGGAGAATACGTACTAGTGATAGCTACAATAGTGAAGTTGGCGGAAGGTCGGAGACCATGGCAAGTACACATACCGGTTCCAATGAGTCCATTGATGTAGCCTCCCTAAGATTAGTATATCGTAAAGAACGAGTGTATATGAAGACGAGCACCATCTGAAAACAGAATGGTAAAACAACTATGAGAGGTGGTTAGCACTGATCACCGGCGATAGAATGAAGAACTCACTTCAATCGGCGTCGCAGAGACACCGTGCCAGCAGAAGAGCGTTCCATTGTCATGGAGGAGAGGACAAAGGCACGAGGGAGAGAAGTTACGGGAAGACAGGCTGCCGCCGCCGTCGCCTGTTTCCCCAAAACTTCTGAGCTTCCGTCGTCTCCTCCATGCCGATCATGAAAACGCCGTATTAGTCGTGGTTACCTAAGCCATCACATGCGTGCTGGGACTCTCAGTGAGTACTTCGTTTTGAACCGGAATGCGCACCAATGCAGGTCTCAGTTTTAAGTTAGCTGATACGGGCCCCAGTGCGCCAATACTTGTCTCATGTCTAAGGCATGAATATTGCAATTACGAAAGTATTTTGAAATGCTCTGTTGAGATCTACCTCGTCGCTGAAGCTCATCGCGGTTAGTCAGACCTAGATCAGTTGGGCCGTGGGCCAGGGATCCACTACACCTAGCAAAACAGATCGAGACAGGAGTTCAAGAGGTCGCTTTTTCTTCTGGTGCTAACGCGACCTTCGTGATGCAGTTATTCGCCCATGTTGTGGTTCTGTACGCGGCTCTCACTAATCATTACGTGTGGGCGTGCACTGCTATTCTTTGATGAACGCACTTATAGGGCAACAGTAAGTATTGATCACCAGCGTGTAAACCATGACAAACTATCCGTGTGCTGACCAAAGTGCCAGTACGCACATCCGGGAACATCAACGAGCCCAGGGACGCTGTCTTCCGAGGTGAGTGGTAGTTTTCAAATGAACCAGACCATGCATCACAGTATCAAGGTAAAACGTTCTCTCTACGACGCCTCGAATACTAACGGTGAACGGTTGTCATTGGTTTTGGGGGTCAAAGTGACCGAGTAACAGAAAGCGTGTGGAGAACGCGAACGGCACAACAACAGGGACGAGCGAAACTGCCAAGGTGATTGTATAGACGATCCCAGGCTTTTTAGTCGTGAACTCTTTGCCCTATAGCGCCAATTGCAGCTCGAAGTCAAGACGGTAGAAGAGGACCACACTATCGTCGATCAGCGGCCAAAGCTTCAACTTCAGGCCCGGTGGAATGGCCCGGGTGAAAACGCGTGGACACGCGTGTATCCTCGATAATCACAGGGCTCACGTGAGCGTCGGAACCCAAGAATGTGGAGCGCCGCCTAAACACACATGGCAGTTTCCGGTAAGATGCTTCCTACGATTACGGGGAGGTGCAGAAACCTTGCAAGCAAGGTAATCGCTGATGATTTAGTGAACGTTGAGGGAAGTGCTCGGTCGCAGGGAATGCGCGATTTCAAACCGGTCATCAATGTCTTCGATGTTAACCGGTTCTTATATTCAGGAAGGAATCGGGACTGTGACTCTCCGAGTCGGCACCCCACGGGGCGAAAGTCACCCATAAGTACTCCCAGAAATACCAGACGGTACGTGCATACATACTTGTTACGACCTCAGCACTCTAAAGCGACTGGAATACCTATCTAATACTCCGCTCTCCTCCAAACACAGGGCTACAGTCCTTGCTAATGTCCCCTTCTACGGTACACCCCCTGTCGACCTTGTCTCCCGAACTCAAGGCCGCCCTACAAGAACGTACCGAACGCTGTCTGAGGGATATAGTGGGGACCAACATTACCACTCATTACGGTATTTCTGTCCCTTCCCTCTTCCGTCAGGCCACCGCGGGCAAGGATGTGAAAGAAGATCCCACGGTTATCATCGACTTTCGTCAAGCCGTCCCGCTCACTGACTACGGGTGCTAAAGTCCCTTCATAGACGAATTTTTCCGCCACCCTCGCAAGCAATCTGAGCTCGAGAATCTACTAGCACCTGGTCTCCCAAATTACATCGCCAAATCCAGTTCCACTGCAGGAAACCAGCCCAAGCTCCTTCCAAAGTACCCTCGTCGATGCTTCACTACGCCCTCCTCATTTGCCAAGTGTCTGCACTTGACTAGCTCAGGGAAGGCCGTGCACATGTACTGTCTTGCCTATCGGGACTTATTGGACATCATGGGTGAGGACGGAGAGGTAATGAAGAAGATACTTGTGTGTATGGGGTCATGTGGCGCGGTGCGTATTACAGAGAACTGGCCTGTGAAGACGGACAGCACTCGTATGGGGACTACAAGTATGGTGGAATCGCTTCATGAAGTACGATTTAGTGCCGCTGACATACAGTACAGTGCCCGGTCATGTTTCACCGTGGGCAACAGGGTTCATCACTCACCACCGATCTTTTCTTCTAATCCACGCGTTGTTCGCGCTATTTGATCCTACGGTTGAGAGATTCCTCATGACATACATAACTCTTTTCGTCGACCTCATCGATTATGTCCATGAAAGCTGGGACTTGTTCGTCACTGGCATACGGAATGGGACGATTCCCGGCATCGGGCATATCGAACATGTCCGGACATACCTGCAGGAGAACGTTCGGGCGAACCTACAGCGAGCTGAGGAACTGCAGAACATAGGGCCTCCGCTGGATTGCCCTGGATGTGCACTACGTGTCTGGCTGAATCTGAAGACTGTCGTATGTATATGTAGCGGTGTGTTCGCTACACTAATACCCAAGGTAATGGCCTTTACATCTGGAGATGCAGTTAAGCTTATTCATGACAGGCAAGGTCAGTTCTTGGACCAAATGTTCTTATTCAAAACATAGGGTACGGGTGTACGGAGTGCTCTGTAGGGAGGATGCTCAACATCGGTGATACCGAAACGTTTGTCCTCGAAACTGGAGATCACATTGAATTTCTTGATACTTCGAAGGCCCCGGTACGCGATAATATACTTCAAGCTGTGCGTTTTTCGATACCTGTTCTGCAGTTCGCCAATTGACACATGTGTTGAAGTGGGACCTTGAACCGGGCAAATACTACCAACCCGTGGCTACCACTGAAGATGGGTTGTGGAGATACCTCGTAGATGATGTTATCCAAGTCACCGGGTTCGACCCGCGAAACGGTTCGCCGGTATTCAAGTTCTACGGACGCAAAAAGTAAGGACGAAAGACTACTTTGATGGAAAGTACAGGCGGCTGACACGCACGTAGCCTGACAGTCCGGTTGTGGTATGCTGAGATTACCGAGGCACATCTCGTCAGCGTCATTCGAGCGCTTATTACAGAAGATATTGCGAAAGTACAAGAATTTACAGCCGTCGTTGATCTGCGCGAGGTCCCACAGACAGTAGGCTTCTTTATTGGAATAGTAGGTGACATCGGTGCGCCGTCATATTGACTAGACTGCTTTGCTCCAACTTACCATGATACAATTAAGGTCCGGGTGGCACGGCAGCAAGACAAAAAGCCTTCGAGGCGCTCGCAAGAGCGAACGAAGAGCACCAACGCGCTTTTGATGCAGGTCGACTTCGTCTACCAACAATCCGGATCGTCAAGCCTGGAACCTTCGCAGAATACCGGCTGTGGCGGGGTGAGTCTATGAATGCAGGTGTTTGTCAGATCAAGGTGCCTGGAGTAATGTTAAACGAGGATCAGCAAGAGTGGATCGCGGAGAGGGTTATAGCCGAATTGTAAGTGCTATCTCGTAAAGTAGTGTTGCGAAGCGAAAGCTGCTAGGGTTACTACTCCTAGATGTATGTGTAGTACTAGTGACATCGATGTATTGACTGATCTTAGGATTTCTCACCATCGGCGTCGTCGTGCGTCGTATGTGATATATGAGTGGGATTGTTTCTGCAACTCAGCCTCGAGCACTAGACAGTTGGTATGTTATTAGCAGGATAAGCAGTCTTGATGCTCACTCCCCCAGCCAACACATTGCAGGGAGTGTTACCGCAGCTTTGGCTACTAGCCACCTTGCAGCGACTTTCAAGTCTGCGCAAAATAAAAAGATAAACTGCTTGGGAGGGATTGCAAGGCGGGCAACTTGATACAACGGAGTTGCCTGCGGACAATGGTAAAGTTGGTGTAACATATACAGCCGGACTAGAGGGCGGAGGACGTATCTATAGATCAGAGGAACCTTCGGGTCTATCATACACGTTCCAGTCAATAGTGTGTGCTAGTACTCGGATACATCGCGCTTCTCTCAGTCGTTCGTTGCTTGGGAAACTGATATAACGCGAGCAAAGAACATTACTTCCAGCATCTAGCGTACAATTCAGAATCCAACCCCGTAGGCGGAAAAGGCCAGGCCGACGTACAGAATCTCATAGTTCCTCGTGATGGTATGTTCCACTCCATTGAAAGGGACGGTGCATCCACTCTAATTCGGTGTCGTCAAACAGAGTGTTTGATCGATTGGTTGATGGCACGTACCAAGTGCATTCCAGTCTTGCCCGGTACCCTTACACCGTCTACAACCCCGATCGCATGGTATAATGGCGCTCCGTTTTCCTCGTAACCTCCTTTTACTGGGTTGACGCCGTGCGGAATCCGGCCACGGCTAGTGCTAACCCAGACCATCATTTCTGGATTGAAGGGAAGAAGATCATATCTACCGCGGTGTTCTAGCTCCACGCCGCCATATGGGACGCGGCAGGCTGGGATTAATTGTGGCGTGATCTTGCATGGATGAACACAGTTATCGCAGATGGCGGACCCGACATAGACGGGAGATCCGTCGATATCGAAACAAGGAGGCTCCATGCTTTTCGAGGCGGGGAACGGGCTCGAGACATCGAGAGCCGGGCGATATCCAGAAGGAGGCTCTGGGACGTCAGCGTATGCAGGAGGGGGATCTCCGTTGTACTTTTTCTCGTTGAGCATGGTAGGCGATGATGGTGGTGGTGGCGACTTGAAATGCAGGGTGCAGGAATCCCAGCGGAATCCGATGAACTTCTTCTACTATGTAGGCAGTGTAGGCCACTAAACGGCGTCCAGTTTGACCCGACAGCGCCTATTATCACCACCCATTATTGAGGCGATGGTGTATGCCATTAGTGTGCTGTGAATTTGGGATGGGTCTCAAATTAACCCGCTAATTTACACCTTGCAGCCTTGGGCCCCAAATTACAGCCATTTTCAAAGCTATGTGGAAAACGCGTCGTGATTTTTCAGTCGTCGGAAACAGCCGGGCAAGGACCCCATGAGCACCTGAGCCTCTAGTGTGTGAGACAGACTGGGTGGCTTGTCACATACTGTTCATCAACTTCCCTTATGCTGCCTTGCACTGTGTTGAAAGACATAAAATCTTGTATACCTGTCTTATATCATGATGGATACAGCATTGAGCATATCTGTGATATTGTCACATCCGTGACATGTGACTACTGTCCGGGTCGAACTCCGGATAATATTAGATGAGTTCTAGGTCTTCAGTACTCCGTTCTGTGACGGCACTCCGTCCTATTCTTGTTCTTTGCCTTTTGTTCTGTTTATAGCTTCTATGATTAGTAATAGTTTCCCTCACTTCAGTTTCAGTTACCGTTCTAGCCTTTGATGACTAATTGTCCCACTTTCCGGTTGACCGGTGACTACCGGCTTAGCTTACTAATACCTTACTAATACCCTCAGTCATCCTCACTGCTCTCCGGTAGTCCGAGTGTTCCAGACATTGCCTTCGAACGTTCTCTGTAGTATAAAAGTCCTGTACATACTTCGTTATACCTCAGTTCGAATATCGAATAAGATACTCTTTGATCTCACTTGATTCCAGTAACCTCCTGGATAGATCTGACCCCTAGAACTCTGCAAGTCTAGTATACAAGGTTGTGTACTAAACTCCGACATTCTGGACTTTCGACCTAACTTCACCCCCTGATCTCGGACCCCCTCGGAGACCGTAGAGAACTGGTCTTGACAGTATATTCAAACTCATACTTGCACGAGTTCACCCACTCATATCCCCATGACCATGACTACTCGACTTCACTCTCGTTCCCTTGCAGCGGAAGCTTTGGAGCAGGCTGCTGTAAGCGACCTTCATCAGTCAAGTGCTCGTATCATGCTGGCTAGTAACCGACGACCTCCACCATCCGTCAGTCAATTCCGAAGTTTCTCCGCCAGAGGAACCCCTTCCCCAGTTACCCCTAGAGCTGGTTCGTCCAGCAGACGTTCTGCCACCACTATCCATCGAACCCTGGACTTTCCCGGAGGAGATGAACCCAACAGTAATAATCCTGGAGGTGATGACCCCGGTGATGATGACCCTCATAACAACAATGAAGACGACGAAGATGACAACGACCCTTTTGTCGATGCACCAGAAGACTTAGACCCCCAGCTGGCAGTCTTACAGAATCTGGCGACAGCTGTCGATCGTCTATCACGCTCCACTCGACGCCCTGACGATACATCGTCTTCTAGGGCCAAAGTCCGAGAACCCAATACATTTGATGGCACTGAACCACGTAAACTCCGGACCTTCTTGGTCCAATGTGAACTGTGTTTCCAAGATCGTCCCAGAGCCTTCCGCCAAGATAGAAACAAGGTCACGTTCGCTCAGTCGTACCTCAAGGGCATGGCCCTTGAATGGTTCGAGCCTGACCTCCTAAACACTGGAGATCCGGCTGACCGTCCCCTCTGGATGGACAGTTGGTTGGACTTCGTAGTGGAGCTCCAGACCACCTTCGGACCTCATGACCCCATTGCTGATGCCGAACACCAACTTGACCACCTCCACATGAAAGAAACCCATCGCGTCAATCACTATGTGGTGGACTTCAATCATCTAGCCTCCCAAGTCCAAGGCTATGGAGATGGTGCCCTTCGTCACCTGTTCTACTCCGGACTCCCAGATCGTATTAAGGACAAAATCAGTAGGGTCGGCAAACCAAATGCTTTGTATGGGCTATGCGCACTAGCCCAGGAGATTGATGTGTGCTATTGGGAACGCAAGGACGAGGTCACTCATCAGACCAAGTCTTCTGGAGGAAGTTCCAGCAACAACACCGGTAATAAAGGAAACTCCAGTAAAGGAGACAAGCAGAAATCCGGTGGAAATACTCCAGCTAGTACCAACACCCCCACTCCATCTACCTTGACTCCTAAACCTCAGAATCAGCAGTCTTCCGGACAACCCTCTGGCCTTTCCAACAAACTTGGAAAAGATGGAAAGTTAACTCCAGCCAAAAGGAAGAGGCATTTCGACCAGAACCTTTGTATGTTCTGCGGAAACACTGGACATAAGGCTAGGGAGTGTCCCAGGTTGACTTCTCGTGCAGCTAAAGTCCGTGTAGCTATGGCAACTGAGTCGGAAGCCAAACCGACTGTCTCTGTTGAGGCAAAAAAATAGAGCGCAGCTCTCAGAACTCCGCACAGCCTGGGAGTTGTGTTGACACTGACTGTGCACCTATGGAGGCACGCCTCAATGCATCCGCTCTTTTGAACCCAAGATCCCTAAAGCCTTTCATATCCCTTGACTCCTATGATACTCCGAGATTTCCAGCCCTAATAGACTCAGGTTCTACCCATTGTTTCATAGACTCGGACTTTGTCAATAAACACAATCTTTCCACGTATGATGTTCCGCCTCTTGCTCTTCATCTGTTCGACGGTACGACTACGACTTCAATCACTAAAGCCTCCAACCTCGTCACCTGCTTTCCCTCTGGAGATGTCACCGAAATAACCTGCTATGTAACTCTGTTGGATTCGGAGTGCAAGATAGTACTTGGGCATAACTGGCTCACCCGCTACAATCCGTCGATTGATTGGGTATTGAGCAGTATTAAATTCCGAGACCTTGCACCTCGTTTGCCAGCACTGATGTCACCCTCTGACATGGAATCTTCTCCAAGAAACTCCGAAGAGTCCCTTCCGGACTCTCCACCTATCTCATCCACACCCCTTGATTCGGTTGACTACTCTACTCCACCCGGCCTTCGAGCACCACACATCTCTCTAATCAATGCGGCGGCTTATGTCCGTGCTTGTAAGTTAGATGGCTCCATCCAGTTCTCCCTCCAAGTTTGTCCACAAGACTCCCCTAAACTCCAGGCTGCCTCTGTGCAGGACACACCGGACTTATCATCGGTTCCATCGGACTATCATGACTTCGCTGACATGTTTAGTAAAGCCAAGGCTTCTACCCTTGCACCTCACCGGGAATTCGATCTGAAGATAGAACTAGAGGAAGGAACTACTCCACTGCTGGGAACCCTATACTCCCTTTCACCGGTTGAGCTTGCTGCTCTCCGGACTTTCATTGACGAGAACCTTACTACTGGCTTTATCCACCCCACATCTTCCTCCCATGCCGCACCTGTCCTTTTCGTCAAAAAGAAGGATGGCTCACTCCGACTCTGCGTTGACTTCAGGGGTCTCAATAAAATCACGAAGAAGGATCGCTACCCACTCCCACTTATCTCGGACTTACTCAACTCTCCTAGCCATGCTAAAGTCTACACTAAAATCGACCTGCACCATGCTTATCATCTAGTGTGCATTGCCGATGGAGATGAATGGAAAATGGCTTTCCGGACTCGTTATGGATCCTATGAGTGGCTTGTGATGCCATTTGGACTTACCAATGCCCCTGCAGCATTTCAACACTTTGTCAACTCCATCTTTGCAGACCTATTGGATGTATGTGTCGTTGTCTACCTGGACGACATTCTAATCTACTCCGACGATATAAAAAACCACAAAAAACATGTTCGCGAGGTTCTTCACAGACTCTGGGAGCACAGCCTCTATGCCAAACCAGAGAAGTGCGAGTTTCACTCCGAGTCCGTCGAATACCTTGGATTCTTCTTGTCTCCAGATGGTTTAACAATGTCCGAGGATAAGGTTAAGGCCATCTGAGATTGGCCTGAACCTCGTAAAGTAAAGGACATTCAGTCCTTCCTTGGCTTTGCCAACTTTTACCATCGATTTATCAGTAACTACTCAGATATAGTGGTGCCCCTCACTCGTCTCACATGAAAGAATGCCCCTTGGGACTTCTCTGAAGTTTGTTGGACCTCTTTCAATCGCCTCAAGGAAGCTTTCTCCACAGCCCCTATCCTTACCCACTTCCAACCCAGAGTTCCAATCATGGTCGAAACAGATGCTTCAGACTATGCAGTAGCTGGCATCTTGTCCATCACATGCCCAGATGGAGAGATCCATCCAGTGGCTTTCTATTCACGGACTCTGACCGCTCCGGAGTTAAACTACGATACCCATGACAAGGAGCTGTTGGCAATTCACGAAGCTTTCCGGACTTGGCATCACTACCTTGAAGGACCTGCATTCCCAGTGGATGTTGTCACGGACCACAAGAATCTTGAGTATTTCTCCACTTCCAAGGTCTTGACCAGACGGCAAGCACGCTGGTCTGAGTACCTCTCCCAGTTCAATATGATCATTCGTTTCCACCCTGGGAAACTCGGAGCTAAGCCTGACTCCCTGACTAGATGATGGGACGTCTACCCCAAAGAGGGGGATAAGGACTTCGCCCGAGCTAATCCCCAGAATCTCTGCCCTGTCTTCACCTCTGAACAACTCTCAAATTCACTAAGGGCCACATATCTCAAAACTCCAGTACTATGCGCTAGCATGATCATGGATGTTGAGCAACTCCATGCTGACATCAAGTCCGCCCTACAGTTGGACACTGTTAGTAAACTCCACCTCACAGACCATTCCAATCCTCGCTGGCTAGTCGATGATGACAGACTACTATGTCTAGATGGTCGCATCTACGTCCTGGATGTCGATGACTTATGACTACGAGTACTCCGGTACAAACACGACCACCCTTTGGCTGGTCACTTCAGACAAAACCGCACACTCGAGCTCGTCCGTCGTGATTATACCTGGCCAAGTGTCTGTACCTTCATCAAAGACTATGTCAAATCCTGCACAGCTTGCACACGAGCTAAGACTCCGAGACACAGACTGTATGGTATGTTAAAACAGTTACCAGTTCCGGAAAGACCGTGGAACTCTATATCCATGGACTTCATTGAACAACTACCGAACTCCAGAACCTATACTGCCATACTGGTTGTAGTGGATTGTCTCTCCAAGCAAGCTGTATTCATCCCCACCGACGATACCATCACTTCCCCACAGCTGGCACAACTCTTTCTGCTCCATGTGTTCTCCAAGCACAGAGTACCATCCCATGTGACCTTGGATCGAGGCACGGAGTTTGTGTCACACTTCTTCTGATCCCTAGGCAAGGCATTAGATATGAAGCTCCACTTCACATCAGGATATCATCCTGAAGGCGATGGTCAAACAGAACAGACTAACCAGACACTAGAGCAGTACCTCCAGGTATATTGCAACTACCAACAAGACAACTGGTCTGAACTGCTACCACTCGCAGAGTTTTCATACAATAACGCTCTGAGTGCCACTACCGGAGTTTCTCCCTTCTTTGCTAACAAGGGATATCACCCCAATATAACCGTTCATCTGGAGCGAGATCTCACGTCTTCTAGAGCAAGGGACTATACAGTGGACTTAGATTTGCTGCATGCATACTTGCATGAAGAAATGGCAGAAGCCCAAAAGAGATACCAAGGTCCAGCTGATGCTAGGAGATCTCCACCACCGGACTTTAACATCGGAGATTTGGTCTATGTCAAGGCCAAATACTTCAGGTCTACTAGACCCTCCAAGAAACTCTCGGAAAGGAACTTAGGCCCGTATCCCATTATCGCACGTGTTGGTTCCCTATCGTTTACAATCCGTCTACCTGACTCTATGAAGTCCGTACATCCCGTCTTCCATGTTTCCCAACTGGAGTTAGCAACTCCGAACATCATTCCTAATCGTATCCAGCCACCACCCCCACCTGTCGAAGTCGATGGAGAACCCAAGTACGAAATCGAGAAAATCTTAGATTCCAAGTTGGATCGTCGTAGGTGTCAATGTCCGTTGTTATACTTGGTCAAATGGGCAGGCTACGAAGGCATGGACGAGGAAATGTCCTGGTTAGTAGCTACAGAACTAGAACATGCCATTGACCTTGTCACGGACTTTCACAATGCTTACCCCGAGAAACCCAGCCCATTGGAATCTGTCACTCGGTCTTCTTAAAACCTCACACTGTCTGTTCATTGATACAAACTCCCTCGCAAAAAGAAAAAGACTCAGAAAAAGAAAAAAAACAAATATATTCAGATGGGGGGGGGGGAAAGACATGCAAAAAACAAAAGTACAAGTAAAAAACTAATACTAGACATCTTTGGCGTTTTGAGCCCGGCTCACCAAGGCCGTCATCGCGGTCTTCAGAGCCTCGAACGACTCCTCCAAAACTCCTGACAGATCCCAGACGTCCCTGGCCAGAGTCGCGATGGCAGTGTTGTTCTTCTGCAATAGTTTCACGACCTCCCCTAGTCTCCTATCAAGCACCTCGGCCACGGAGTCCTTACAAGGCAGTAGCATCCTCAGAACCCGAGGACGGCTCACCGTCTTGACATCCGGGGTGTCCTCCATCGCCTTGTCATCCCTGTCATCCACATCTACGACGATCTCCGTCGACGCCTTTGATTTCCTATGGCGCTTCCGTTTCTCACCACCTCGGGGGGACATCGTATCGACTGGTCTCTTCTCCGTATCCGTCATCCGAGTAATCAAATCGCACTTAGCTTTTAGTTTTTGACACCGGACGCACGATTTGCTGCATCCAGTTCCAGGTTTACACTCCTCACCGGCTTTGATGCACATGCTGCACCCGTTAGACCTTTCGACGGCCTTTCCAGTCGAAGCTGGGACCTGCTGGGATTTTTTGAAGTGTCAATACAGATTTTCATGCGATGTTTTGTGCTACTCACCGAGGACCCCCCTGCTTGTTGAGCCCGTCTTGTCTCTTCTTCGAGCCGTTTACACTCGGCCTCTAACTCCCTAATCCTTTTTGCCTCCGCCTCTTGCTCCCTACGAATCCGCTCGGCCTCCTCGGCCTTCCTCCGTTCCTCAGCCTTGATCTCTCATTGGAGAGCTAAACGTTGCCGACGTTGTCTCTCGTTGAATTTGGCCATTTTGACAGCCACGCTATCACCAGGTTTGTCCTCCAACTCCTCCAGGAGGGCCATCTCCCACGGCACGATCGTTTGCAGATGAGTGGTTGACGACGACATAGTGGATGGATAACTATGGGTTGGACTTAGAGGGTTTTCTGTTGAGTCTTCACCCCGTGAAAATTTTCAAACCCAGACAATATGGACTTCGAAAACTCCACACGTACGATAATCGGCTCAATGCCTCGAGGGCTCGGCCCTAAGAGGGGGATACTGTCACATCCGTGACACGTGACTACCGTCCAGGTCGAACTCCGGATAATATTAGATGAGTTCTAGGTCTTTGGTACTCCGTTCCGTGACAGCACTCCATCCTATTCTTGTTCTTTGCCTTTTGTTCCATTTATAGCTTCTATGATTAGTAATAGTTTCCCTCACTTCGGTTTCAGTTACCATTCTAGCCTTTGATGACTAATCGTCCCACTTTCCAGTTGACCGGTGACTACCGGCTTAGCTTACTAATACCTTACTAATACCCTCAGTCATCCTCACTGCTCTCCGGTAGTCCGAGTGTTCTGGACATTGCCTTCGAACGTTCTCTGTAGTATAAAAGTCCTGTACATACTTTGTTATACCTCAGTTCGAATATCGAATAAGATACTCTTCGATCTCACTCGATTCCAGTAACCTCCTG
Organism: Pisolithus microcarpus; assembly: GCA_024613185.1. Classification (NCBI taxonomy): domain Eukaryota; kingdom Fungi; phylum Basidiomycota; class Agaricomycetes; order Boletales; family Pisolithaceae; genus Pisolithus; species Pisolithus microcarpus. Next base: position 649,422 of record JANFAI010000032.1, read on the forward strand.
GATAGATCCGACCCCCAGAACTCTGCAAGTCTAGTATACAAGGTTGTGTACTAAACTCCGACATTCCGGACTTTCGACCTAACTTCACCCCCTGATCTCAGACCCCCTCGGAGACCATAGAGAACTGGTCTTGACAGATATCCTCGGTATCAAGAAGTCCCTTGTCTATAAAACACTCTCTTTCTATGCAAGATTTGGTGTTGTCTTCAACCCTCTAACATACTCCTGTCCAATCAGCCATCATCATGTCCTTGATTTGGCAGATGTCAGTTTCATCCGGTCTGTTATCCAGCACTGCAGCTCGATTTACCTCGATGAAATGCAACACAAACTGTGGCTCAAATGTCACAAGTATGCCACCCTCCCCACCCTTGCTTGGACAATCTGACACCTCCAGCTCATGTGCAAGGTTGTTTTGGCCACTGCTGCTGAGTGAAACAATGAACTACATGCACTCTACATGAATCACATTGCTGCCAAAGCACGGGATCCCAACATGTTGCTTTTCATTGACAAGGCTGTGAAAGACAAGCATATGTCTCTTCATCATTATGGATGGTCACTCAAGGGGCAACACTGCTGAATGAAGAGGTTCTTTGTCCATGGGGTACAGTATTCTATTCTTCCTGCCATCACACTTGATGGTATCATTGCATATGACATAATCGAGGGACCAATTGATGGTGAGCGATTCCTGCAATTTTTGAAGGAGCATGTGGTGAGTAGCAAGCTAACTTCTGATATTGTCAACACTAATCCATGCATCAGATGCCTTTCACCACTCCATACCCTGGTCCATGCAGTGTCATCATCATGGATAACTGCTGGATCCACCATGGTGAGGCGGTTCATGTGCTGATCGAGGATATGCACCATAAGTAAATCCTTTCATCAATGTCTACTTCACCTGACAAATTTTCTAGTGTGCAAGCTTATTTTTCTCCCACCATATTCCCCCAATTACAACCCCATCAAACAAGCATTTTCTTCCCTCAAAGCTTATCTCCATTGCCACTCAGATGATCATTTACTCATGATGATTGTTCACACTTGCCAAAGTATCACACCTGAGAAGGCTGAAGGATATTTCAGGTCATCTGGCTACATAGTTTAGCCAGTGTAAAATGTTTTATTACCATTTGTTCTGTACCCAGTGTATGCAATTCAAGTGTACACAAGTAAAAAAGCATGCATGCAAGCAGGACTGAATTTCAAGTAGAAAATACAACTACGACTGTGTAACTATGTAGTGTAAAAAGGGTCGGGCTCTTCCTCAGCATCCTCCCCATTCTCATCCACTAAGTAACCTTTAGGAACAGGTAACCACTGACCCTGAATGTCACACTTGTAGTGAAGAGCATAATCCTTTGGGACTGCAAAGGGATTGTCAGGGTTATTGTCAGGCCTCATAGGAGGGCCGGAAAATCGGCACCCACCACTGTCAAAGTATTGTTTCTCATATGCTACTCTCTTTTTTGGGGGGTGAGTGGGCAGGTCAGTACTGTGTGCTGATACTTCAGTATTGCTGTGTTTCCATTTCACATCCACACTATTCCACCATGCCATACACCCACATTTGAGACAAATGATGTTACCAATAGAAATCCCAGCATCAGTGAGGACCTTGTCATCAACTTCAGCAAGAATGTCCGGGCCAATGCCTTGGAGTTTGAGGCTCTCCTCGAACTGGGTAGCATTGTGAACACTGAGATTTGTTTCAGCATGACAAAGGAAGCGAGAAAGTTGACTTGGCGAAGGGACAGGTGGTGAGGGGTTCTCTGCAGCTCCTTGGACTGCTTGAGTAGGTGTCACTGGGGATGGAATTGAGCTGAGACAAGGAGTAGAAGGGGTGGGGGATGAAAGGATGCCAGACTTCATTAGAGTCTGGAGCAGGAGAATGGAAGTGAGAGCATTGAGGTCAACCAGGGTTGTAGGTGGCTGGGCAGGAGCCTGGGCCTTGCATGTAGGATGTAGATGCATCAATTTATTGGCCATGTTGAAAGACTCAATGTTGGGTGGGGTATGCAATGTTGCTTGTCCTTCCTCCTATGGATGAATGAGGGGCAGATAGTCAAATAATAATAATACTACTCACAAGAGCCTGACACCAATCCAAGATCATGGCCGGTGTCAATGTGAGTGGGCCCATTGGCCCAATGTAAGTGAAACCTTCATCATGCTCATTTTTGTGCAAGCGCTGAAGCTTGACATGCCACCAAATGAGGCAAGTGTCAAGGTCAGCAGCCCCATGAGAGGGAGTTTTCTGTGGGAGGTATGCATCATATATTTCATAAAAATGACTATTACACTATGTACCGGATTGTCATCATCACCAGATGCTTCGCTCACCTCATTGCTGGATTTGTTTGAGGGAAGTTTCTCTACATGCTTCATATCAATGAATATCTTGGTAACACTAGGGTTGGTGCCATGAATTTTGCTGACCATCTCCTGATAATTGGCCTTGTTGTTGACATCCATTGCATCAGTGACATGTTGGCTACTAGAATATCAGTATGTACAGTCTAACAACAAGGCAATAATTACCCTTTTGCCTTTGGAGGCACGAATTTGAAGGGATACCACCTTCTGTCAGAAACTACATATTGATCTTGCCCATGCTTCTTGAGCAAGCTCTGCAAAAATCCAAGGTAATTGCTGTCCCTGAGTGGAAAAAGGAGTTCCTTTGTCTTTACAGATTTCACTTCCTTTGATGCAGAGGCTTTTCCCTTCATCTTCTTCTTGAGGTTGGAGTAGACAGTTAGGGCAACTGCAAATGAAAACTGTTTCTCCAGCTCAGGAGAGGGTGAAGACATGGTGCTGAGATGGCAGAAGCAAGTGGACAGTAACTACGACACTAGCAGTACTGTAATGTCTCATGCACTACCAGCTCAGGTGCTCATGGGGTCCTCGCCCAGCTGTTTCTGATGACTAAAAAATCACGACACATTTTCCACATCGCTTTGAAAATGGCTCTAACCAGTGTAAATTAGCATTAATTAGCAAAATTATGTAATAACACTAATCAACTGAAAATTTGGCAGAAATCTTCAAGTGCAGATATTGTTCCCCTACCCCACACCTCCCATCCAGACATGCTGGAGATGTTGACAAGTTGTGATGACGAAAAACTAGTTGGAAGATTGGTGACTGTCACCTGAGTGGTGGTTGTCTGGGTGCAAAACTAATGATATCATGTAGCCATGGTGAACTTATCTCCTCCAGTATCAGAAAACCCTTTGGTAAAGGCCATGGTGCCCACTCAGCCCAGATATCCCATCAAGGTCACCTAATATCACAGACTTGGACTCATCACTAGTGGCAGGGCTCTCCTGGAGACTTGTGGGTTGGAACAGTGGGGGCATATGTCTGGGAGGTAGGAGGTCACTGTGCACTGTCGATTCTGGATGTTCATGTCTCACAAACTAACAAGTGGCTTATATGGCACCAATGATGTGTTGTAGTTATTACTGGTCAGTATAATATGAATGTGTACCAGATGGAATAGGGCCGTACCTCATCCCAACAAACCAGCACCATTGAACATCCGATCCATGAGAGCAACTAAGTGCTGATGAGGATATCAAGTAGCATACTACAGTTTCCTACATTTCCTTTTCCAGAACAACTCACACATGCCCTTGAAATATCTTGTTTATTCTCAAGGTCTTTGCAAACCACTGTAACTTGCGGGATCCATATGGACAGAGAAAAAGTAAGCTTGCCATGAGGATGTGATGCAGCAAATTCATCACCTGAGAGAGCTGCCCACCACTCACCAGTTCACCCCTATTTAACACAAATTTACACCCAGTTTTAGAGCATCTCAACTTAACAGGGTTAATTAGTGCTAATTACATCAGCAAACCAGATGTTTCCCCCCCAGCTTTCCAGTGCTCCCAGGACTTTTGAAAAATGATTCCAGACCTCCCAGACCCTCCCAGACCTGCCCAGACCCTCCAACCCTCCAGGTGCACAGCCACAGTGAGAACAAAAGTTGTAGCCCATGATCACAGGACCATGGGAATATGATTACCTCAGCAATATCTCCTTTTTGGGGTGAGATATTTGCAAAGTTCAGTTGGAGTCACAGTTTGTCAAAAACAAAAAGTGGCTGTACAGTGATGATGTCATAACAAAAGTTGTAGGGCTGGATCACAGGATCATGGGAATATGCTTATCTCATTGATATGCCCAAAAATGGGTGAGAAAAATGCAAAATACTGAAAAAATTGGACATCTCAAAAATTAAATTTCAAAGATGTCATAATAAAAGTTGTAGTGCCTGACTAGAGGACCCCAGAGGTATGCCTATCCCATCCATACCTGCAAAAATGGTTGAGATACAGGCAAAATACAATTAGTGTAGTGTAGTGTACATTTTATTACCAAAAGTGTAGTGTTGTGGCGCATTTTTGATTACCTAATGAGTGTAGTAAACTCTGCTTCTTTGACTACCAAATAAGTGTAGTGTTGATTAGTAATTGACTAGCAAAGTGTAGTGTAGACTATTGATTAGCAAAAGTGTAGTAAAGTCCGCTTTTTTGACTACCAAATAAGTGTAGTGTTGATTAGTAATTGATTAGCAAAGTGTAGTGTAGACTATTGATTAGCACAAGTGTAGTAAAGTCCGCTTTTTTGACCACCAAGTAAGTGTTGTGTTTGATTAGTAAAGTGTAGTGTAGATTTGTATTACCAAAAATGTAGTAAAGTCCGCATTTTTGACTACCAAATAAGTGTAGTGGTTGATTAGTAATTGACTAGCAAAGTGTAGGGTAGACTATTGATTAGCAAAAGTAGTAAACTCTGCACTTTTGACTACCTAATAAGTGTAGTGCTTTGATTAGTAAAGTGTAGTGTAGATTTGTATTACCAAAAGTGTAGTAAACTCCGCTTTTTTGACTACCAAATAAGTGTTGTGTTTGATTAGTAAAGTGTAGTGTAGACTATTGATTAGCAAAAGTGTAGTAAAGTCCGCATTTTTGACTACCAAATAAGTGTAGTGGTTGATTAGTAATTGACTAGCAAAGTGTAGTAAACTCCACTTTTTTGACTACCAAATAAGTGTAGTGTCTTGTAGTGTTTGATTAGCAAAGTGTAGTGTACATTTGGATTACCAAAAGTGTAGTGTTGTGGCGCATTTTTGACTACCAAATAAGTGTAGTGTTTTGTAGTGTTTGATTAGCAAAGTGTAGTGTAGATATTTGTATTACCAAAAGTGTAGTAAACTCCGCATTTTTGACTACCAAATAAGTGTAGTGTTTTGTAGTGTTTGATTAGCAAAGTGTTGTGTAGATGTGTATTACCAAAAGTGTAGTAAACTCCGCATTTTTGACTACCAAATAAGTGTAGTGTTTTGTAGTGTTTGATTAGCAAAGTGTTGTGTAGACTATTGATCAGCAAATGTGTAGTAAAGTCCGCTTTTTTGACTACCAAGTAAGTGTAGTGTTTTGTAGTGTTTGATTAGGAAAGTGTTGTGTAGACTTTTGATTAGCAAAGTGTAGTGTACATTTGTATTACCAAAAGTGTAGTGTTGTGTAGTTTTTGATTAGCAAAGTGTTGTGTAGATGTGTATTACCAAAAGTGTAGTAAACTCCGCATGTTTGACTACCAAATAAGTGTAGTGTTTTGTAGTGTTTGATTAGCAAAGTGTAGTGTACATTTGTATTACCAAAAGTGTAGTGTTTTTGTAATGTTTGATTAGCAATGTGTAGTGTGCATTTGTACTACCAAAAGTGTAGTGTTGTGCTGCTTTTTTGACTACCAAATATTTGTAGTGGGACTAGGCATTGTAGTGTAGTGTTGATTAGCAAAAAAGTGTAGTCATGATTAGCTTTGTTGTGTAGTTGGCACAGCCACTAATAGCTCGAAATTTTGCAAAGTCACAAAAATACCCCAAAATGCGATATAGTGGACACCAAAACTCATGCCTTTTGCGCAAGCAGCCAAAGCCGACCAAACAAAGCCCAATTCCTACCATGGGGGGGGGTATGCTATTAGTCCACTACTACCAACTATTTCATTAGCAAGAAAGTGTAGTAGTGGGTAGTAGTATTAGCAAAAAAGCGTAGTAGTATTAGGAAAAAGCGTAGTAGGTAGTAGTATTAGGAGAAAGGGTAGTAGATAGTAGTATTAGGAAAGTGTAGCAGGTAGTGTTATTAGCAAAAAAGCGTAGTACTATTAGGTTATCATGTGGTAGTACTTGGATTTGAATATATTACTACTTTGATTTGATTTCTGTGTGATGGAGTGATAGTCCTATTAGTGTGAAAGCATAGTGGGATTAGCAAAAAAGCGTAGTAGTTGTATTAGCAAAAAACAGTAGTGGGATTAGCACAAAAGCATAGTAGTGGGATTAGCAAAAAATGGTAGTGGGACTAGCAAAAAAGCGTAGTAGTGGTATTAGCAAAAAATGGTAGTGGCATTAGCAAAAAAGCATAGTAAAAGTATGGACAGAGGTGATGGGCTGGGATTCTGGGAACTCTGGAACCCTGTCTGGCCAGTCCTGGCCAGAGGGGGACCTTTCTGGGTGAGCTGGGAGTCTGGCCAGGTGATGTCTAGTTTGCTGATGTAGCACTGCTAATTAGCAAGTGTAAATTAGCAATGACCTATTTCATGGCACACTATATGCCATAGTTGACAGGCCAACATGTGTATACATCATCAGCAAAAGTGGGTAGACTTAGTAAGCCTCAGAGGAACCCAGTGATTCTGGTAGCACCTATAATAGCTAGTGTTTGTAATGTCATGCTAGACCCAGCAGAATTGAATGAGAATTGAACAGACCATGCTAGATCTTGTAAGGCCTAACAAGAATGTGGTCATATTGAATACACATTGTGATGTAACATGATACCAGAACTGGTGTGATCTAGCAAGAAAAATGGAAGCTAGCAAGTTGCATCATGCATGTGTATCATATGTGATGTTGTCATGGAAGCCATCCATAGTGTGCAAAATGAGATTTATTTATCATTAGCCTAACTACAGAGGCTGGAAAAGATAAATATCATACATCAATGATGGTGGAGAAGCACACTGTCATGCGATGAGCAATGCACAATGGACAGGTAATGCAAAATTGCATTTTCCACTTGCAACACACATGATATTTATGATATAACACCATGAGCATATTGCCAGAGATCTATTCTATGAGGTTCTGTACTTTAATGAGAAATATATATATTGTGGTAACTTTCTAGCTTGGATGTTTTGAAAAGAGTGGTGTGAAAACCCCCATTTTTCTGGCATTTTGGCCCAGATCCCAGAGATCTGTTTGGGCATTGGGCTTCAAATTTTCAGGGGACCTCCATCATGTCGAAATGGATGGTATGACTCCATCAGATCGAGGAATCATTGGGAAACTCAAGAGCAATACTCAAGATACTGCAAGAATGTGACAAAAAGTTGGGATAGGGGTGTCACATATGTTGGCATATTCAGATTCCACTGTGGCAAGCTCAGCATACTGCTGCACATTGGCACTTAGCACAAAGTACTAGACATGTCCTAAGTCTGCCAAAAAATGGACTTGCCATAGGAAACACCACAACTTACCATTGTAGATTCCTGACTTGAAAGTGGACCACAACAAACCCCCATGTTTCCCCCATCAGACTCCTTCCTGCATCCACCCAAGTCAGCTGGCCACTAGCTCATCACACCCTGCTGACTATCACAGTAACTCACACACTGAGTCCACTTACTTTCTGGAACAAGTTAGCAACCCAGCCAGCTATCCAGCACACCCTGTTGAAATACATCAGAAATTTTACACAAGTCTTATATAAGCTTATTTGAGTTTATCTGGGTAACTCAAATTACACCTCATCACAAATATTAAGATGAGGGTTACTATGTTGGAGATTCTGGACTTTACCTTACAGTGAGTAGTATTACATAATCTGCCACTCTCTTTTAGGACACTTTGCCTCTGGAGTTACCTCAGTTTTGAACCACTTGAACTGAGGTAAGACTATTATATTTCATCTCATGGACAATTACTTACCCTACCTAGTCATTCCTTTTTTCTAGGTAGCTAGTCTTTGAATGCTAGTTTTGAACCACTTGAACTGAGTCATTCCTTTTTCCTAGTTCCCTCTAGTGTTGCCATGGCTCTGGCTTGTAGCCAACTCAAGTCAGAACCAAGTACCTGGCTCAGCCAAGCTGCAGCTCAGCAAGCTGTAATATATTAGGTTGACTTAACTGGCTCGGCTAGTAGCAGCTTCTGACCCAAAGTTGGCTAGCTGACATGTGACAGGGTACAGCACACATGATCTTTGTTGTGTAGTGGGAAATTGACTCAGCCTGCTCATCAAAAATAATATGATTGCACAGACATGGTACCAGGAGGGAGTATACTGTATGTAGAATCAAAAAATTAGAGGGACATCCTCAGTCTCATCCCCTTCATCTCCTGCAATGGTGCTGATGATAATATCAACTGCCTGGGCTAGGGAGTCTTCAGAGGCATTCTTGTCCACAATTGCTGCCAGAAGATCATCATCATCCTCATCAACTAGCATGTCCTTCTGCAATACTGCCCATCCTTTTGAGAAGTCAAGACATTCCTTCTTCAGGAAAAATTTGAGCATTTGCAGTGCCTCCGTAAGAATTGGGCTGATGCAGTTCTGGCACTTGGTTGTAGTTCCAGAGCTGGAGGAGAAGATGTGTTCATGTGGGACAGATGAGGCCTGGATTGGGAGATAGTCCATTGTGATGCAGAAAATGGTGGGGTATGTTGTGCGAGATAGCTAACAGACCTTTAGTCTATAGCTTGTCTTAGAAAATGTGGACTTACCTGCCAAAAGGAAAGAGGATCTGACCCTGGGGGACTGATGCTTGCAGTAACATAAGTGCTGAACTCTTGATCAACAGTCTGTGGACCCAAGTTGTTAGCATGCCATGTGTCCACTGGTGCCACCCTATAGTAGTATGAGGCTAGCTTTGGCTTAGGGAAAGTGCATGGCACTTGGTCTGCAGGTGCACTTTGAGCTGTACCTGCAAGGGTGCCACTAGCCCTGTACTCAGTCATCTGTGGAAGTGATCAGAGATGTGATATGATACTTATGATAGCTCACATACCAAATCTTTGATCACCTGGTTTGCCTCCATGGCATTTGGTGACAACCAGTGCTTGTTGATCCAGGTCATATGGATAGTTGGATCCACAACTGTAGAGGTACAAAGAGTCAGCTGTGCTAATGGTGGTGGGCCATGAGTCAGACTTACACATGGTGATGACATATGCCTTTGTCTTGCCCATCTTCTTATAATAGGTGTCTGCAACAGCCAGGCCAGGTTTGATATATGCTGCGCAATGGGGAACAGCATTGCTCAATCTCTTCCACTCCTCCATGAATGTTTCAAATGCAGGGACAGCACCACCTAGCTTTGGGGTGCTCTCACCTGACATGCTCTGCTGGGCAGCATGTGGAATCTGAGGTTTGTGTTAGTCAATACCCAGGATTCACAGTACCAGAGCACACACCTCCAGCACAACCTCCACATCTTGTAACACTTGCCAATCCATGTCATTCATCTTGTAGTCTTGTAACTCTCTGTTTGCTGGCAGCTGGAAGTAGCAGTCAAGAGCCTGGAAATTGTGTTAGTGGATGATCACCAGATGGCATGTGTGTCTGTTCACTCACCTGGTCAAGAATCCATAATCTGTTGATCATAAAATATACAGAGTCCCAGCATGTTCTGACATCATGTGGAAGTTCAACCACAGGAAGGGATGTTGTCTGGTTGTTTTCATCAGTGAACCATTTCATTTTGTTCCTTGTGATGATGGTATTGTGGAAACTCTCTCTGCGAAGGTTTGATGTGTGGACTACACATATGATGTTGCGACCTAGAGCTACTGGATTGTTTTTGTAAGGTTGTGGTATTGCCTTAGTTCACACCCACAAACTGTACCATATGGTATTTGCCATGTGATAGTTAAAGACAATTATGTCCTTAACAAACTAGTACGAAGTATATATACTAGGCATGCAGGCATGTGATACCAGGGTATCACATGCCTGTGAGTGATTATGAACTACCTTTTAGGGAATGGCCCCTAACACCCTCCCCCTGTAGAGCCGACTCAGGCTTGGAACAGTCTAAGTAAAAGAAAAGAAAAGAAATGATAGGAAAAAATCCTATATACATTCATGCGAGATGTTGAACCTTGTGACACTACCGAGCTGAGGGTTATGCCTCATTTCAGTAATGTAAGCTGAAGCATGAAGGGTGTTGAACCCTTCATGCTATGACTCGATTTGAGGGGTTATGCCCTTGAGTGAACAACCTGACATCTGATGTAGCGTCCCCTCTACATCGGTGCTGGTTCATCTCTCATTTCACCCTCCTCAGGCCCATCATCTTGGATTGGGGGCTTTCCCCCTGAACTTTGACCTTCCACCCCTGTATTGTGGGGTAGGTCATATAGGAGCACTGCAGTGGCAAACTCCTGGAGGATATGGAGCTCCTCCATGGTGAATGGGCAGGCCTCATAGGCCACAATACATTCTGTGGAGATCCAGAGGGCCCCAGCCTGGACCTCAACCCACTCCTTTGAATGGTTTTCCCCCAAAGGCTGAGGGTCATTGACCGCTGTTCTCAGGAGGTCAAGCACAGCTCAAACATTGGGGTCTTGGTCCCCTCCATTATTTACAGTGCAGGTAATATATTCATTACCCACCCTTCGAGCCCAGATCAGGACATCATTGGCATCATGTGGGGTGATGCTGTTGGCTGCAAGGTAGGTGGCAATATCAGCCATACTGGCTGTTCAAGTGAACTCCCCTTCCCAGGGGACATGGGGACCAACATGAGGGGAAACCGCTGCCCAATCCAGAAGGGCTCTGTATTGACCCTTCACCATGAGGAGACGGTGTAGGGAGTCTATACTCCCTAAGGCTGAGTTTACAATGTACCACCATCGTTTCACCGCCCCAGCCAGTTCCTGCAGGTCTACCATCCCTCAGGAAACTTCGCCACCACTCCACTCTCGGCTAACTCGGCTAATCGAGTGCGTCTTTTGGCTAGAATTACCACCATGTCCTGATTAGGTCATATGCCCCTATCACTGCTACCAACATCGCTGCTAACCCCTATCCACCATTCCCTTCGAGCTCTAACCCCTATCCACTGTTCCCTTCGAGCTCTAGCCCCTATCTGCCCCACACTACGTCAGCTTTCAGTCTCCAGACAAGTATCACGTGTCTACCAATGTCACGCACCAAAGGTGTTTGGTGACGTGAGCATGGACCCAAAAGCTGAATGATGAAGAACAGAGAAGCCTAGCCCTAATGCGCAGAATGACTGGAGTGTCTAGCAGTCATCCGTCGCACAAGAACCACCCTTAACATTAGGGAAGAAACCACTCAAGTGCCAAATAAAAGTTTTCGAGTGCCAGTTTACAGCATTCTGATTTTTCGAATATCTCAGCCATTTCTAAAGATATCGACATCATTCCCACACTCACAGAAAGCTCTCGACCACGCCATCCTGCCTACCAAATTTGGTGACAATCAGACCACGCCATCCTGCCTACCAAATTTGGTGACAATCCTCGCCCTCCACAGTTTTCTGCATCATTTCTGCCAACAAATGCCCATTTCACCACTTTTTGTTGTAATGGCTACCTCTTCGATGATCTCTTTGCTCATCCCCTTTGCCAGGGAGAATAACTACGAGTACTTGCCAGGAATCCCCACTAGCATTCGCCCTGAAGCCTCCTGGTTCATCCCTCCCTTGTCCATGACCTCCCATCCTATCACTTTGGGACAGCGAGTTCTCCTTGTCAGTCTGACATCGAGGAGGACTTTCTTTGGTCATCTCAGGTCTGTTATCAGGCTTGAAAAATCATATGTGGTTGTTTCAGTTTCTCCAGTCGAAGAAGCATATGGATCCTTCGTCCCTGTGCCCTGCAACGTCTACCTCTCAATCTCATCCTTCGTTCTTCCAAAATTGCGACAGGTTCAATACCAATTACTGTCATCCAGTCTATCTGATCGCATTCATGATGAATTTGAGACACTTCTCCCTGCTCTTATGGGAGAAGATGGCCCTTCCTCCTCCTCAAACCCTCCAGAACACTAGCTGCAGCTAATGCAGGTCACTTTACAGAGAGGAGGAAAGGGGGAAAGTTGCGAAATCCTATGCCCTGACTACCCTGGAGACCCCCAAAATTGGACCCTGGCAGAAACCCCCACCATTCTTCATTTGGACATGCAGCAAGTTACCTTAATGCATCTAGATCTCAGATCTAGGAGTCACTATGACTCATTTGCAGTCATATCCCTTAATCAGCAGTGACCAGTGCACTTACTCATTCCCCTTTTCACATTATTCATCCGTTCCTTGATGACTCATTCCGTTTTCAAATTGATTAGTGATAATCTTCGTCATGCTTACTGGTTTTACTTACCAATTGCTTACTGTCCTTACTCATCCTTACAAAGCCTTACCAATCCTTTACCAATCCCCTTACCAATCGCTTACAGATCACTTACAAAGTGTTGCTCCATATTTACTGCAGGCTATGCTACCTTTTTGTATATAAAGTACCAATACGTCGACAGCAATCAAGCAGCTACTTGCCCACTTAATTGCCTATTCAACAGTCCACTCAATTGCCTACCTATTAGGCCCAATCATTGTTGCTTCTAAGCTCATCATCATCATCTCTATTCCTGCAGTATCTGAGGCTCCATTAAGGGTCTATTTACTGTCCTCTTCATCAATCTACATTGCTTCTAGGCTCAGAGCAGCCTATTCTCTTCACTTTTTTCAGTCTTCCCCTGCTCCCCCTTCGTCAGGAGCACCCATACCCTCTGCCCTAGCCCCCTCTAGGTGCACAGAACCCCTCCCCCATTTTATTTTAACAGATCCCTCGAGCCAAAGCCCGCATAGGAAAACCACCAACTTGGCAATTGTCTTTGTGTTGGGTTTTTTTTGGTGTTTTTGCCATTGATCCACACGTCGACTCACACCAATCATCAGCGGCCTCCACTGAAGGCTGTGATGTCAGTAACTCAGCCTCTATAAGCTCCACTCAAGTCTCCAATGCCCACCACCACCAGTAGCACTGCCACACCACCCCAGACTGCTTCTCTTGCTCCTGCAGAGTCGGTCAGTGATCCATAGACCATAGGCATGCTCTTCTTCACCACTTCTCTTCCCTTTTGGTTATTTTTACCTCCTTTTCTCCCTTCCTTTTGTACCTATGATCTGTAGTGCCTTACTTCAGCACTTTTCTTTCAAATTTTTCTTGACATTTGATAGTTCCGAGTTTTGCCGAATTTTACCTTAGTGACAGCTGCCTGTATGCTACAAAACACTACTGTACTTAGGAAAAATATACCCACTTTCCTGGCATCACAATCTGTGTGTCTAAGAGTCATCCTGAGTCCCCAGAGTTGTTTTCAGAGTTTTCTTTGAGTCTTCTGAGCCCACTTTGAGTCCCCAGAGTTACCCATTGAGTTCTACCAACAATTTTGAGTCTCCTTGCATCTTAAAAATTCTGCCAGCCTTCTGAGTCGTCCCCTTGGCATCTACCGATTTTTACTACAGTCTACAAGAGTCTACTTTTGCTGCCGACCAAGCTCCTAGCTTCCCAACACCACCTTATTGACTAGAAAAATCCCTCTTCACCCATTTTGTGGCAGAATTTCAAGTTCTTTGCCACCTACACTTCCCAGACCTCAGGGAAATTTTCCCAGACCCACCAGTCCCCTCCCCTCAGTCTCCTTCTGACTCATGACCCCTTGGGATGAGCCTAGGTCTACCCTACAGCTTTCCCCCTTTCCCCTTTGTGCTCTCACAAGAAGAGTTGCCCACATCATTTTGGAGCCCACCACGAGGGGTCTTCAGATCTGGAAAGGAGATCTCTCTGACCCACCTGTCAAAGAACCAGACTAGAAGAGCTCTTAGAGCCCTTCCGCCAACTTTCTATCTCATCTTCTGATTTATTTGTGCTGTCTACTGATCACAGAGAAATTTCAGAGCCTCATTTGTCAGACTCTGAATTACCACTTGAAGAATCCCTTTCCATATGAGATCCACTGTCTCCATCATTGCTCAATATCCCAGGCAGCTTTGATGTTGACGAGCCTTTTGTTCCACCACCAGACTGCCAAGAGCTATCATTGCTAACAGACCTTTCATCCACACCATCCCCATCAGCTTTGACCTTCGCCACTGAACAACTACTCATACCATCAGAATCAGTTTCCTTTTCCCACAGTATATTCCCTCCCCTAGTTCGAATCCCACCACAGACTTCTGCCCCAGGCCCAACTCTAGTTCAAAATCTCGTCTTACCACTGCCTACCTCAAAACTGACCACCATGTCTGCACACACCACTCACCATGAAATGCCACTCAGGGGCTCCAACAAAGCCCCTAAGTTCTCAGGAAAAACCAAAGATATCTGTGCCTACTTCGAAGACATCGATCAGATCTGCACTGATGCAGGAATCACCGATGAGAAGCTTAAAATCAAATGGGCCATTTGCTATGCTGACTGCAACAAGTCTGAGCTCTGGTTGTCCCTCGATTCAGCAGCTAATGATGACTGGGATGCCTTTGCAGCAGAAGTAATGAGTTTCTACCCTGGTGCTGATGTTAAGGGCTGCCAATATACTAAAGCCGACCTCGAAACTCTCCTTCACCACCAATTTCAGAAACCTATGTCCTCCCTTGACGACCTTGGCAAATATATTAGAGAATTCCACTGCATCATCGCCCTTATCAACAAAAAGAAGAGGCTGGCTGAGGACGTCATCAACAAGAAATTCCTTGAGGGCTTCCCTCCCAGATTCCGCAACACATTAGCCACCTGCCTCCAACTCAAAGATCTAGACCATGATGTCGACGACCCCTGGCCCTTCAACAAAGTCTACAAGCAAGCCACCTATCTTCTAAGTGGTGCTCGTCAGAATATCGCTCAAGTCAACAGTTCAGCTCTATTCCCCAAGTCATATTCACAGCCATCTGCCCCACTGACCATCCTTAAATGAGAATATGTCCAAACCGCTGACCAGCAGCAAGGGCCACGTCAGACCCAACCCCAAGACCAACAGTTTCACCACCCTTTTGATCCACATTGCTTCTTCTGCAGTGGCACCGATGGACACAGGACCACTGAGTGCAAACTGTGCCAAGAGTATGTCCGCCAGGGGAAATGCATGCTGATTGGCAGTAAAGTTTTTATGAAGGACAGTTCTGACATCCCCAGGTCTGCCACTGGGTGGAATTTCAAAGAAAAGATTGACAACTTCCTAGCCCTTAGAGAGTCCATCATGGTGTCAGCAAATCTAGTCTCCATCCAATCCCCAGGTGCCACTTCATCATCTAGAGGCCAAGATACCCCTCCCCACCTTGTCAATACTATGTTCTTCGGCTCTGAGGACTCAGCTGAATTTCAAGTCAAAGTTCACCCCTCATCTTATCTCATTGACCAGGAGATAGAAGATAATGCTGATGAAGAAGATAAGCATGCCCTTGCTAGAGCTTATGCTCAGGTCGAGGAGCTCAAAAATGCTATAAAGAGGAAGAAACCTGCCCACTTTGATGGAGTGGAAATCCTGACTCACTGTCCTCGTAGTGTGCCCCCTTTGAACCCTGCTCCAGTCAACAATACTGCCTCTACTTCCAAAAATCCAACTTTGTCTAACGAAAATATCACCAATCCACCACCTAGAAACAATGCCACCAATCCTTCTAACTCTAAACTGCAGTCTAATTTTACCCCTCAGTTTCATTACCAGAGTGGTTTTGACGAAGCTGCCACCGCTAAGCACCTCATGTCCCAAGTATTAGGAGCCAAGGTCAAAATCTCGACTCAAGATCTTCTTGCAGTCAGCCCCAAAATCTGCAAACAAATCAAAGAGATGGCTATGATGAAGAAGATCACTATTGGCAGTCTCGAGACTGCATCAGACACATTGTCCTCATCGACCTGGGCATCCTATGAGCAATATCTCGTCAAAGATACTGAGGGAAAATGTGTCGGCTTAGCCACCGCCCCTCTTCATGCTGTCGATGGTATTCTGATGGATAAGCTTTGAGTGGAGTGCATCCTTGATAGCGGATGCCAGGTAGTAGCCCTTAGGCGCAAGTTGTTGGAGGCCTTGGGCGCCCCCTTATGTTCTGACATGCACATGACCCTCGAAGTGGCTAACCAGTCTAAAGAGAGTACCATAGGTGTCATAGAAAATGCCTCGTTGTGCATCGGTCTGGTAGAAGCTCACCTCCAAATTCAAGTCATAGACTGAGCCCCTTTGACCTCTTGTTAGGCCACCCATTCTTCTGCCTACTTAGCAGCATATTACGAGACTTCCCTGATGGTGAACAGTCACTTGAAATTCATGACCCCAACTCAGGGCAGCAATTATTAATACTGACTCGACCTCATCATCACCTACATTCCCAACCTTGCTTCGTCAACCCAGAGGACGAGGCCAAATATTTCTCTCGCCAAGAATACTGCCATCACTTAGAAGGAGCTGAACAGGGTTTTTAATGTTGGTCAATGACTCACCAGGGGTGCAAGGAGACCAGGAAGAAATAGTATCCATGTGTTCCCTCTATGTTTCAGACCCCCCCCCTTTTGTCTTCAGACCTTACTTCATCTCTCCCAACAGACTCTAAAGAAAATACTGCTGCAGCTTTCCTTCTTGACTATACTGCCCCTAGTGCACCTTCTCTCGATCCTTACGATTCTAGCTTTGTCTCTTCCAAAGATCCTTTCCTATTCTCTACCAGTACTACCATTTCACCACTGACACTTTCAGTACTTCAATCTACCTTCAAATTCGATCTGGTCTATCATGTTTTAAAATACAAGCCTGTATCAAAGAAGGTTTGGCCTATCCCAACTGTGATGCCTGTAGAATTTCGGGTCGACCATTGGGAGGTCAGTGACCCTCTCTCAGACCTTCCTGTACTACCATACCATCCCCCACTGTTTGTACCAGGCTCTAGATTCACAGTGACATGGGCAGAAGAGCTCGACCTTGACCCAGCCAAGTTCCTCTGGCCTGTGAAATTAGAACTCGTTCGCTGGCTAGTTCGTACCCACAAGACCGCCTTCACATGGGAGACCTCTGAACGAGGAACTTTCCGAGAAGACATGTTTCCCCCTCTCAAAATCCTGACACTGCTGCACAAACCTTGGGTCAAGTGCAATATCCCTATCCTGCCCACTATATTTTGAGAAGTCATCCAAATTATCAAGGAGAAAATTGCTGCTGGTGTCTACAAGCCCTCAACTTTGTTGTACTGATCAAAGTGGTTCTGCATAGTCAAGAAGGATGGAAAATCCTGCGTCTTGTCCATGATTTGCAGCCACTAAATGCAGTCTCTATACAGGATTCAGCTGTTCCCCCCTTCATCAACTCGATTGCCAAAGCCTTTGCTTGCCACTCTGTCTATGGCATCCTAGACCTCATGGTCGGCCATGACCACTGCACTATCCATGATGATTACTGTGATTTAACCACCTTCCAAACCCCTATTGGCACCCTATGACTCACCAAGCTCCCTATGGGCTACACTAATGCCATGCAGATATTCCATGGTGACATCTGCTGGATCCTAAAGACGAAATTCCTGAAGTTACTATCCCCTTCATCGACGACTGCCCTATCAAGGGACCTAAATCTCACTACCAACAAGTTGACGGTACCTATGAAACAATACCACAAAATGGCGGCATTTGACGTTTCATTTGGGAACATCTACAGAATACCAATCACGTCCTCCATCGTCTCCAACATTCTGGAGCCACTGTATCCACCAAGAAGTGCATAATTGCTGCCCCATCCATTGTGGTAGTCGGGCACAAGGTTTCATACAAGGGGAGAATTCCCAATGAAACTAAAGTTCAGAAAATCAAAGACTGGCCCTATTGCACTAACATCACTGAAGTCAGGGGCTTCTTAGGTCTATGCTCGTATTGCCACATATTTATTAAAGACTTCACCAAACACACTCATCCTCTCATAGAGTTGACCAAGAAAGATGTTCCCTTCGAGTTCGGCGACAAGCATTGAGCAGCAATGGAGTACCTCAAGACTGCCATCATTGCGTCCCCAGCACTTTGATCAATTGATTACAACTCCACCTTGCCAGTAATCCTCACCATCGACACTTTGAATATTGCTGTCAGCTATATACTCATGCAAGAGGATGAAGGCAGCAAAAGATATCCTGCTCATTTTGGCTCAATCACTCTCAATGATCATGAGCGGCGCTACAGTCAAGCCAAACTTGAACTCTTTGGCCTCTTTTGGGCACTTCATGATGTGCGGCTTTACATATTTGGTGTACGAAATTTGGTCATCGAGGTGGACGCAAGGTATATCAAGGGTATGATTAACAAGCCTGACCTACAGCCTAATGACACCATCAATTGATGGATCACTGGCATTCTGCTCTTCAACTTCAAACTTGTCCATGTACCTGCCGCTAAGCACACTGCCCCTGATGGCTGTCTAGAAGACCTAAAGCCGAAGGAGATCCCAAGGTTGATGAAGAAGAATATGAGGATTGGGTAGATGAGTGTGGAGCCTTCGCCATTGAGCTTGTGAATCGCTGCAAACCAAAGTCCCACTTGCTATGTCCCCCAGAAATCCCACTGTTGGAGTACTACTCACCTTCCAGCCTACCTCAGGACATAGCCATTTTTACCGCCTCAGAAATACCGCCAGAGACTTCCAAGACTGAAATACTGCAATCTGAGAAGGTGAAGCAGAGAGATGAGAGGTTAGAAGTGGTGAAGGAGTTTCTAGGGATGAAGAAGCTGCCAGATGGATTAGAGGAGAAGGAGTTAGAGAGCCTGGTGCAGCTGGCTACCTGATATTTTGTCAAGGGTGGAGAGTTGTGGAGGAAGGAGCCTCAGGGTCGTCACCAGCTCGTTGTTTGCTGCCACAAGTGGCTTGGCATTATTCAGCAAGCCCATGACAATCTGGGCCATAAGGGTATCTTCTCCACCTGCATACGTTACTGACTCGGTTCTGGTGGCCTATGCTTGAGCAGGATGTTCACTGGTACATCAGGACATGTCATGAGTGCCAGATTCACCGCCTCGATCGAATCCATATTCCCCCTGTGGTCGCAATACCTGAACCCCTGTTTTACAAAGCTTATGTCAACACATTCATAATGCCAAAGTCGAGCAGGTACCACTATGTCACTCAAGCCTGCTGCTTGCTCACCAGCTACCCTGAATGGGCCATGCTGCGATCCGAGACTGGCAAGTCAGTCAGCAAATTCTTATTCGAGCAAATCTTATGCTGATGGGGAGCTGTAGCTGAAATAGTCACCAACAATGGCACTGTAAACTCAGTTGATGGGGACCTGGGGGATATACCTGAGGTCTCCTGGGGTGAAAAGAGTGGGGTCAGTTCGACCCAAGGGGACTGGAGTTGCCTGGTAGAGGTCAAAGAGAAGTGAAAAAGACTTAGAATGCGCCCTAAAGTCCCAAGAAGGTCGAGATAACATCTAACGAAGGTCTGGTAATGGAGAAATGACAATCCGAAGACTCTGGTCTTCGAATTCCATCTGTTTTCATCTAGTAGTGACTTGTCTTGTTATCTTCTAAGTAAGTACAAAGTGTTCTAAGTCGCACATGGCTTACATAAGCCACAATGCGACCAAACATTACTCAAAATACTAAGTAAAAGATAAAAGAAAGGAATAGGAATGAAAATGTAAGTAAAACAAAGAAATAAAGTAAATACCTAGTAGGGAGTTTACTCTCCCTACAGCACCCCCTATGTTCTAGCACTTGATTGGCTGTTGAAGACGTATGGCATTCAGCATATTCGTATCTCGCCTTATAACTCACAAGTGAATGGTGTCGTAGAGCAGTGGCATTTCGATGTAAGAGAAGCAATGGTTAAGAGTTGCAAGGGAGAGTCATTGAAGTGGTCAGAAGTCGCACCAACGGTATTTTGGGCAGAAAGAGTCACCATCCACAAAGCTACAGGATTCTCTCCATATTATATGGCTCATGGTGTCCATCCCAGACTACCCTTCAACCTTGTCAAAGCAACATTCCTAGCACCCTACAAAGCCAAGTCCTATTCTACTGCAGATCTCATCACCAATCGAGCTCGCCAACTACAAAAGCAGCCAGAAGATCTCCAGCTCATACACGATCGAGTCATAAATCCACTTCACTTTGGCAAAAGACTTTGTATCCTGCTTCGAGAAAACTATACACGACTTCGACTTCAAACCTGGTACACTAGTCATCATCAGAAATTCCCACATCAAAAAAGAGCTTGACTGCAAAACCAAACCTTGCTATCTAGGACCTATGGTAGTGGTGTGTTGAACTAAAGGTGGATCTTATATTCTTGCAGAGCTCGATGGAGCTATATTGAGATTCTGCTTTGCTGCCTTCCAACTATCCCCTATTTCCCTCGCAATAAGTCTCAAATTGAGGTCACCCACCTAGTGGGCCTCGACAATCCCACCATTGACTGACTCGAAGATGACTCCCTGCCTGACCCAGAGCTCACTGGTGTCCTTAGGGACGAGTCAGACGAGTAACTATTCCTTCTGTTTCATTTTCTCTCTGTTTTTCCTTTCATCTCTTTTGTTTATCTTTTACAGACTCTGAATATTCTGAAAGCAAAACTCACAAACATAAAACCTATAAAACCAAAAAATATGTCTACTTCTTTCTCTTCTGTCATCTGACTTCATAACTGTACTCACTTCTTTCTCTACTTAAAAGAATACTGACAACCAAAACACCATTCAAAAATAAAAAAATAAAAAAATAAAAATGAAGAAAATATTCTGTATCCAGGATGTTTACTTACTGATAAGAGAAGTGACACACTTTCACAGACACTCGACTTTGTGCCATACCCGCAGTGGCGGCATTTTACTTACCTTAGGCTTCTTCACAGGTCTCTTCAATATTTCATCTACTTACAGCACCAACATTCAAATAGATTCTGCAAAGATAAAACACAGGATATGCGTACTTCCTACAGACCTTCCACAAAACTATCACAGCAAACATTTCATGATGTTTCTTCAGAAAACATGCTGACAAAATGAAGGGAAGAGATACTCTTTAATTTTGGATGTTTGGGAAGAGAAAATGCAAAAATAATGTTTTATTTTCTTCCAGAGAACATGACTTGATGCTAATGCCAATCAGTGTAGAAGCTAATGGGCATTACCATCAATCCATGTTTATTGGACAAACATAAAATATTATATTTGCATTTTTCCCTTCTAAACATCCAAAATAAAAGAGTATCTCTTCCCTCCATTTTTTCAGCATGTTTTCTGAAGACAAACACTGAGATGCTTGCAGTGTATCCCATTGCCACTTCTTCAATGACCACAGCTGGAGCTTTGCCCTTCAAAGAGCAGTGCTCACCTGCCCCCGTGTCGGTGGTCACTTGAGCCATCTGCAAATATAGGTCTAGCAGGGTCTCCTCCCCCCACTCAATGGACTCCTCAATAGTGGCGATCCTTGTGTCCAACTCTTCAAAGGGAGACCACTCACTTGAATCAGCTCAGTGCTTACCCTTCCAAGCTCTCGGTACATCCTCTTCAGGTAGTGGTGATCTGCGCAGTGTAGTCAGATTGATCTCTTCCATATCGGGCTGTGGTTTTGACAGGATTGGCTTTGTCTTCAAGAATTCCACTGATGGGTGGGCCAAATACTGCTGAGTTGTCAATTGGGCTGTCATTTTCAGGGATGGCTGGGGGAGATACATGGTGTGGAGGAATGGGAGTGTTAGGCTGACTCAAGGGAAGAAATAGTGGATCACTGGGCAAGGAAGAAATGGAAGGGATGGGAGTTCTTGAGGCATGGGTAGAGAGGTGGCAGCCCCTGCAGCTGGTACAGCTCGACTGACGACTCATGGATGAACCTGTAAAGTGACCTTTGGGGGAGCTGAAGACAAAGGAGGGGGGACAGGCGTCGTCCTTGCCCTCTTGCTCGTTGAAGCTGATGATGCCAGGGGAGCATCGGGATTCTTTCACTGCGTGTCCTCATCACTGCTAAGTCACTCGAGAGGTTTTTGTACTACCCACCCTCCTGCCTGGTTTCCCAGCCTTACTGCACCTCTTCTTCCTGATGTGACATGCTTTGCATGCTGCCCTGTCCTTCCATACACACTCGACCCCCATGTTTCATGCACTGTTCGCAAGCCTCAGTCTTGACTTGCATACCGAGGGTAGGCGCTTCCATACCCCCACCTGATCCCTGGGTGGCACTCTCTTCTGGGCCAGTGGCAGCTGCTTCAATGGGTGCACTGCCCCCACTCATTAGCAAGTCCTGGATCACAGAGAATTGTCAGATCGACTTGTTGCAGTGAGGGGTCATGTGGAATGTACCTTGTTGCCCTCGTTTCCTCTAGCAGCAGCTTTCTCTAGTTGCTGCTGAGACTGCCTTGTCGTCTCACCACCTGCTTGTGAACCACTGGTTCTTCCTGGCACTGGCTTGGGTTTCGACTTCCTAGCTCATCGTGGGAATCGCTTCTGAAGGGGCACTAGCTCTAAGAAGCTGGACCCGATGGCTTCTTGTGTCTCCTTGGGGTAGTCAGGGACTTTGGTGCTCAGGTCAGTGGTGAACTGCCACAGCCCCTCAATGTGGTCCTGTACTCCCATCTATGGTCAAGACACCCTGGGAACTGCGTTAACGACTCACCGATACTTCATAATACTCGTCCATCCACTCCCGAGCTATGTCTTCTGCAGCTGCCTCATCAGGAATCTCCCTCATCAGGGACCCTAGTCTTTCCATGTTAGCAGCCCACATTTTGGGTATCAGCTCGTGTGAGGCATCGGGGGAGAGGTATCTGGGCTTTATTGAGGTCTTGGTCAAAGTGGTGGCCTTGGTCATGGACATGTTGCAGAAGGGTGTAGTGGATAGTGGCGATGGTGGTGAAACTTAGAGAAGAAAAGACAAGTGGCGGTATTTGTTTGGTATGTTTGGCAGCCCTTTGTTCCCACAGAATCAATTTTTGCCACAGCATGTGACCAAGTTCCCCGTTCCATTTGCACTTGATCCGAGCACAGCCACATCACGTGTCTCGCAGCATCTTGTCACTGCTCCATGTCACCACATACCCCTGACTGAGGACGGTCAGTATTTGAAGACCCCAGGAGGTGTAGGGAGTCTATACTCCCTAAGGCTGAGTTTACAATGTACCACCATCATTTCACCACCCCAGCCAGTTCCTGCAGGTCTACCGTCCCCTCAGGAAACTTCACCACCACTCCACTCTCAGCTAACTTGGCTAATCAAGCGCATCTTTCAGCTAGAATTACCACCACATCCTGATTAGGTCGTATGCCCCTATCACTGCTACCAACATCGCCGCTAACCCCTATCCACTGTTCCCTTCGAGCTCTAGCCCCTATCTGCCCCACACTACATTGGCTTTTGGTCTCCAGACAAGTATCACATGTCTACTGATCATCAGTGGCCTCCACTGAAGGCTGTGACGTTGGTAACTCAGCCTCTATAAGCTCCACTCAAGTCTCTGATGCCTGCCACCGCCAGTAGCACTGCCACACCACCCCAGACCACTTCTCTTGCTCCTGCAGAGTCAGTCAGTGATCCATAGACCATAGGCATGCTCTTCTTCACCACTTCTCTTCCCTTTTGGTTATTTTTACCTCCTTTTCTCCCTTCCTTTTGTACCTACGATCTGTAGTGCCTTACTTTGGCACTTTTCTTTCAAATCTTTCTTGACATTTGATAGTTCCAAGTTTTGCTGAATTTTACCTTAGTGACAGCCGCCTGTATGCTACAAAACACTGCTGTACTTAGGAAAAATATACCCACTTTCCTGGCATCACAATCTGTGTGTCTAAGAGTCATCCTGAGTCCCCAGAGTTGTTTTCAGAGTTTTCTTTGAGTCTTCTGAGCCCACTTTGAGTCCCCAGAGTTACCCATTGAGTTCTACTGACAATTTCAAGTCTCCTTGCAGCTTAAAAATTCTGCCAGCCTTCTGAGTCATCCCCTTGGCATCTACCGATTTTTACTACAGTCTACAAGAGTCTACTTTCGCTGCCGACTGAGTCCTAGCTTCCCAACACTGCCTTATCAACTAGAAAAATCCCTCTTCACCCATTTTGTGGTGGAATTTTGAGTTCTTTGCCACCTACACTTCCCAGACCTCAGGGAAAATTTCCCAGACCCACCAGTCCCCTCCCCTCAGTCTCCTTCCGACTCATGACCCCTTGGGACAAGCCTAGGTCTACCCTACAGCTTTCCCCCTTTCCCCTTTGCACTCTCACAAGAAGAGTTGCCCACAACAGACTAGCTCCTGGAACCAGACCATCTGGTCATAGTTCCCTCTAGGGACTGGAGCCAGTTGCTCATAGAGGAGGAATCCTCATACTTGTTGGGCAGTGGGAGGACTGATATCCCACTCATTGTCATCAGGGTGCTTGCTGATACCTAGCGCCCCAGGGAACATTCTCAAGAGCTCAGAGCTCTTGTCAGAAACCATTGTACCTATTCTGGTACATATTGATAAAACTGACCCAGTCAGTGACTGGGGCATCAAGGCCAGGGGCTTCTTGTGGTAGATTGGGGACTCCCCCTCTCGTCTTTCTTCCAGAGGGGTGACCTCCTCCTCTGGGTTGAAATGGTTGACCCCTGGCAGGGGGTCTCTGATGAGTGACAAGGGCTTGGGGAGCCCCAGGACTTTCAACCGTTAAATGGTCATGAAGGGGAATGATGGGCCTTTGTCCCATCTCTGGCAAGGGAGTGGCAGGGTGGCCCTCTAGCTGCAGTTGCAAGGCCAGTTGTCCACTGGTGGGCTGTTGTGCAAGGGCTTTCTTCCTCCCTCCATGCTCTGTCTTTTTCTCTTAGCACCTCTCTCTCTGGCACACTTTTTGGGAGGCCCAAGCTGGGGGCCTCCATTCCTTCAATGTGAGCTCCATGACTCCATTCATGTCTAACCTGCACTTCTTTCACAGGTTAATATAGTAACCAATTCTTGCGCCCTACAGATGCAAGGAGCCTTTTCCTCAGGCTCTTCATATGCCTGTGCATACAATTTGCAGATATCCTCTGCAGTGTTAACGAGTCCAATGGGACCCATGATCCCTCTGTCCCATCTAGTGACAGGGACAGGGAACTGTCATCATTTGATTGGAAGAGGAGGGGGGGTCCCCTGCTGAATGTGGTGAGGGCAGCACCAAACCTCTCATCACTGTAGGTGTAGAGGTTGTCATTGACCCTCACAAAGAGGATCTTCCTCATGACATCCTTGCCTTGCCCAAGGCAGAGTACTCTATACAGGTTTTCATGTCCCATAAATTCAGGAAGAGTGTTCCCTGGGCAGCAGTTTCAACGACCATAGGAATGTCGTCATATATTTTGAGTGGAGGTGATCTCATCCTCTGTGACCGTGAAATCATATCCAGGCACTACCTGGTCAGCTTCTCAGGGTGCTCTTTCTTCCCCTTTTTTGACACTACAGGTTCAACCTGCAATGCAGGTTTAGCCTGTGCCCTCCCCCACAAAGAAGAGGAGGGTGGTGCAGCCAGTGGGGGAGCCACCCTGGAGGAACCAGCCTCCTGATTGTAATCATAAACACCCCCCCCCTAGGGAGGCAATACGAGCACGTTCCAAGTCATGTGCAGCTTGCTCAACCATAGTGGGAGTGGGGATGGTGGGGGTGGGGGCATGTGGTGCATGTTGAAGGTCATTGACCTTGTGAAGGGCATGATGAAGGTTGTGCAATGTATCTTTGAGCTCTCACTCGAGACGACTAATCCAACAACATAACTTGTCATAGGGAGTACATCTGACAAGATGTGCAGTCTCATCAGCGAGGTTGACAATAGCAGGCATGATGCCTGCATCGGACAAGGCCATGCCTTGTGAGAGATGAAGTGCATATGGTGTGCAGGTTTTGCAAGTGCCATGATGGCACAAGAAAGGGAACTGGGGATGGCATTCCCAGTATGGGCAGTGATGTTTGTCCCTGCAGCATTCACACTCGAGGGACAGTGAGCATGAAGTGGAAGGGGATTGTGGCCATTTCTGGCCACTACTGACCATACACAAGCTGTGTTGGTCAATGGGGGACAGGGAGTAGGGATGTGAATACAATGGCAAACCATCAGAGTATGCATCTGAATGCACAGGAGATCTGCCTTGTTGAGATGATGCAGACCTTGAGGCATCAGGACTTATAGAGCCTTCTGGGCTCAGGGATACTTTGTGATGGTGATCATGATGGGACATTGTAGACTATGAGAATGTTGGTGAGCATTAAGAAAAGAAAAGAAAAGGATGGAGTAATAAAAGAAAACATGTGACCAGTAAAGTCAGTGCATGTGAAATAGTGAAAAAGTGATCAGAAGAAAGTATATACTCTAATTAAATTTGGTAACTATGCTGTGCTCGAGGGCCGACAGTGTTTATTTCTATTTTTGTTTTTATTTTATCTTTGTTTGTTTTATTTTCTGTTCTTCCTGAATTGTCTGTTTGCTTCCAACAGTAGTCTTTGTACTACTTTTTAACCACTTAGTGGTTACTGTATGCTTATGTGTACTTTTTTGCCCTTCAGGGCAATTGGTGTATACCTTGTATGCCCTGGAGCTTGAGGTACATGTCAAGGGCCTCAAGCTCCTTACAGTTAGACACTGGCTCCCATGTTGTGTCTCTGAGATTCCATTTTACAAGGAATTCTACCTTGTTATTCATCCATTGGTGAGCCCTTATCTCATCTACTAACCATTCCTCTTCATCAGTCATACCAACATCATAGAATGCATGTGCATCATGCCTTGGGAACAGAGCATCATTGTTCTGTTCATACTTGTGCAATAACCCGACATGGAACATTGGGTGTATGTGCCATTGCACAGCTGTTCTGGTAGTTCCAGAGTGTATGTATCATTTGTGCTATCACAGCACAATACCTTCATTGGGCTGATGAATTTTTGGCATGAGCTTTCATGCACATCCCCTTTGGAACATTCAAGTTCTGTTGTGGAGAGATACACGAGGTTCCCCCTCTGCGAAGGTTGAACCCTTCTTTTCATTCTTATTTGCATGGTACATCTGTATCACTCTGCTCTCAATGATGGCATCATGAGCCATCTCTAGATTTTCTAGGCTTGCCTATATGAGGTCTTCACTCCTGGTGCCATCGAGGGCATTCCCCTCTGATGCATTGCATCATCTCAGGCATATACCTGTAATTTAGCTCAAAGGGTGCGAACCCTGTCGAGCTACTTATGCTCAGTTGATCGCAAACTCAACCATTGGCATCTTCATGTCCAATCTGTTTGGTCAGGTTGGACCATTGCTTAGCATTTGCACTACATTCCTTATCACTTGTTCAGATGCTCCATCCATCTGTGGATGGAAAGCTGTCAACATCAGGAGCTTTGCTCCTAACATTCTGTGCATTTCATGCCAGAAGGCCAATGTGAACTTTGCATCTCGATCTGAGACTATTGTCTCTGGCAATCTGTGCAGTCAGGTGACTTCTCTTATGAATATTCCTGTGAGCTCTGACACTCATATCATTGTAGTCACCAGTACTAGGTGTACCATTGATGTTAGATGGCACAAAACTACCCACAGGTAGTTGTGCCCATCGCTTGGTGGGAAAGGTCCCACAAAGTCCATTGCTATCACCCCCAGGGTCTTTGTGGCACAGGTAAACTGTGCAGTAGACCCTTTGGTTGTTGATTATCATTTTTCATTGTCTGACATATTGGACATGTTTGACAGAACTTGTCCACTTCCTGGCCAAGTTTCGGCCACCAATACCATCTGCAGATATAATCTGCTGTTCTCTGGGGCCTGAAGTGCCCCAGTGTCCTATGTGCTGATCATTACCTTGGCAATAGTGTTCACCTTCATACTTTGTGTGCAGAAGGCACAACACCTTTCTCCTCCATGATTTTTTGTGTAGAGGAGACCACCTTCCTCTTCAAATTGGGGATAATGTGACAGCTGCGCCATCACTTTTGCGAGTACAGAACCTTTTATACCCTTTATGACAGCACTTAAGAAGCCTGGTGCTTCACTGAGTGTTACAGTAGAGGCTCTATTGGCCTTGGCAGACTCAGTATTGTAGGGTCTTCCTGTGCACTTGCACTAGGGGATTCCTTGTTACTCTGCTCTGCAGCTGAGGCCATCTCTCTAGCCTCTTCATATCTCTTTTTGACCTTTTCTTTTAAATGGTTACTCTTTCAAGGGACACTTCCTCTCTCATTGCTGATAACTTCAGTTCTCGCCACCTGTCTTGAGGGAGATCATCTCCCTCTGGGTCCAGACATATATCTGCGTCTGCCCATTCGACTTCATCATCGAGGCTATGTCTCCTCCTTCTTGTTCATAGTAACGAGAGAGGCAATCCACTATGCAGTTCTCAGTGCCTTTTGCATAGATGATGTTTGTGTTGAATTGTGACATATAGTCCAACCAGCAGACTTGTTGACTTGACAATTTTCATTGAGTTTTGAGGTACCCCAATGCCTCATGATTGGTAATGATCATAAATTTGAAACCGAGGAGTTTATCCTCCCATTTCAGAAGCGCTTCGATTGTTGCGAGAGTTTCTCACTCAAATGTTTGATAATTTTGTTGAGCATCACTCAACTTTTTTGACATAAACCCAGCTGGCCGACAGGTCTTCCAATGGGCCCCTGCCCATACAGCGCCCTACTCCATAGAGTGACATTGCACATGAGCCAGATTGGCTCTTCCTTTCACTGGTTAGGCCACAAGATTGGATACTTGCATGCAAGATCCTTGATCATTTGGAAACACCTATCATGGATTTCTCTCCACTGAAACAGGATGTTCATTCTGCTGAATACCAGTCAGGGGCATAGTATATGCCAATATTTCTGGCATGAACTGTGCCAGGTATTCTACTAGTCCAACAATCATTGGACCTCATTAAGGTTCTTAGGAGTCCTCCAGCTCCTAATTGAGACATCTTGTCTCTATCTGCATGTACCCCCTGGTCTATGATATGCCCTAGGCAATCAAGCTTTTCTGCATAGAGGTCACACTTCTCCTTTCAAGGTAGAAGTCAGCCTTTTAGTGCTTCAAACACTATTCTGAGGTGTTTTGTCCTCTATCATATCACTGTAGATATGTCATTGAGATAGACGTATACAAAGCATCCTATGTGATCTCTAAAGATCACTGTCATTAGATGTTGAAATGTTGCAGGGGTGTTACAATCTCCCTGCTGCATAACTTGACTTAAGAAAGTCCCATATATTGTCGAGAAGGCCATCTTCCAGATGTCTTCAGGTTCTATACAACTTGTTCATATGCATTTGACAAGTCAATCTTAGAGTGATACTTCTCGAGCTACATCCATTTGTATTTGATCTTGATCTGGGAAGGGGTGACATCCTTCACTGTATTTTCATTTCTTTTCAGCAGTCAATGACTGTCCACAGTTTTCCATTTTTCTTGGGGATGCATAGCATCAGGGCAGCTTGTGGGATGCTTTTCAGCACCCACCATTCTGCATTGGTATATAGTTGATTTTGTCTGACAACTGTTGTTTTAGCACATCACATCATGGCAGATGATACATACTGCTTCTTCTCATCAACCAGGGGAATCCTGTGATTTACCTCCCATAGTGGGGGTAATTTCAGGATTACCCTGCTAAGTCTGTGCTTATACCAATCAAACCATCAGTTTTGTAGCTGAGGTATATCCATTTTTTTAACAGTGTCTTATTAGGTTTTATTAAAGTGAGGTGCTCCTTGCTTTGTGAGCCACTGGCTCTTTTGATCCATCGATCCCCTCCCCCCTTTAGAGCCCTCATGAGGCTGAGACCTCACAGGGCATAGTCAATTATTATGATGGGATTTACCCATCGTCAGAGCCTCAGGCTCTGTGAGAAGAGGCACGCACTTGCCTGCTATCTCTATTGTTTGCTTTGCAAATTCAAAATCTTTAGTTTGCCTTAGGAAGGGGATTCCTATTATACAATCATAGTGATCAATATTCGCTACATCAAGTATACTTCCACTTCATAGTTTCCAATCTGTATTGTGGATGTTCCACCATGAGTGATTTTCAACTGGCTGCCTATGCAGCCTAATTGCAGCATTAGCTGCTGTCGAGGGGAAATACCCTCATCTTCATGACCTTGGCAACACTGGGCTCATGAAGTTTCCCATGCTTCTGGTGTCTATCATCGTATATGCCATGCACCCATTGATAACACTCTGTAACATTGCATGTTCAACTCTGGATTTATTTTGGGACGAGATCCCACTATGTTATTCATATGTGTAGCATACTGAAACGATCGAGTTAATGACCTTGTCATTGGTTCAATCTTTGCAGCGAGATTCATTGCTGCCAGCTGTAGGTTATGACAATGCTGTTCTTTGTCATTGCTGATAATCATCTCCATGGGGCATTACTACTATTGTTTCATTGGGGTATATCCTGACATGATTGTTGCCTTCATATGCTCATTGGAGGTGAACCTCCATTATTCCAAGCGCTCTTCATATTTCTGGAGTTATGCCACTGCATTCCCCCAGCATTTCTCAGATGTCTGCAATCACCTGAAGCCTATTGGCTTCCATGGACCATATTCGGTCTGCCATGGTTCACATTGCACAATGCATATGGTCTAAACCCATACCATGCCCTTCCATTTGCGCTCAGTTGCAATCACCCCAGCTGTGGTTGTATTCCCTGCAAGCTAGTTGCTCTGGATAATGTAATGCTATGTTCAACATAGTATTTCTGTCAATTGCCAACTCAGAAACATGCTCTATCCTCTGAGCACATTCTCAGCATGAGACTTCCTCATGAATAGCACTGTAGATGGAAGACCAAGTCCATTGGCCTGTTGTAGATGAACCATCTACTGCACTTTCAGTCTCTATGGAATCTTCCATTCAGAAGTCCATATCTTCATCCTCTATTCTTAGAGACACACTCCACAGGGGATCTCCTGTACTTTCCATGATGTTTGGTCGGTATTCCACCATACTATCTCAGTTGACCCAGACTTTACCCCACAGGGTACTTACTACTACCATGTTGGGGTAAATTCTGACGTTACTTCCTGACATGCCTTGACGGTGTATGTCAAATATAGCACTGTCTAGATATTCATGCAAGACCTGATTGCATCCTGGCAGTCATTGCACATTTTCTCGTGCCAACATCATTTGCCTAAGGGCATTCATACAATACCCTTCACTCATCCTGAGATGGGAAGCCATCACCTGTAAGGCAGCCCATATGTGCATTGTACCACCACCTAGTGTTGCCTCAGTTCGGTTCAGAGGCCCAAACTGTTCAGGATTGAGCAGCTTAGTCAGTGAAAAAAGTACCCACAATTGTAGCCCCATATTCAAAACCCCCAAATCAAAAAGAATTATATTAATAGCTAGTAAATTGAGTGAGCTACAGCCAACGGCTTGAGGCAGTTTGGTGAACTGTGGCAACACTACCACCACCCATGTCTGATAGTCATATTTGGTTTCCATCATCCACCTCTATGGTATTCATGCCTAGCATGATCTTCTGGTATTTTGAGTGCCTGCATCAGGGATTCATCTCCACTAAGTAGCCCCTTGGCTACATGGTTGACTCTATGTTGACATTTGTTGCATGTTCCTTCAAGCACTGCACCATATATTCCAGACCATTCCCATTTTTCTTCTTGAGGTTCATCCTCATATGAACTTTCTTCATTCACTTCTAGGGTGTCACTCCCTGATTCAGAGCAGCACTCTTCTTCTGACGAACCTTCGTCCTTGTATATAATGTGCATCATGGTGCAGGACACTACTTCTTCAGAAGTAGTGGATTCATCTTCTTCACGCATAGCCCCAAAATATGTGACAGGTTCATTGTCATCATCAACTTCCAAGTACACCTCATACTCCTTGACAAGATTCCCTTTGTCATATTGCAATCCTTCTTCATGATCACTAGTTTCATTGTGCTCATGATTGCCACTTGTGATCTTTTCTTTGTCGGGTTCCTCCAACTGTTCTTTTGCGAGGGTATCTTGTCCCTCTTCTTCTTGGACTTCTACTGCATATAACTGCTGCTTTACTGCTGCTTTGTTCTTGTCCCTTCAAGGGTGAGGACAATCAGGGGCCATGTGGCCCACCTCTGAGCAATTGAAGCAAGTTATGCCTGGCATAGATTTGTGGGGTTGCTTCCCCTTCTGCTGCAAGTCATCTCGCTCTTTGTGATGGAATCTATGGTCACCATCCTTATGGTGGAACTGTCCACCTTTCTTTCCAACCTCAGTGCCCTTTGACAAAAAATTTGTCTTATGTCAATATAGCATATTTCCTTTCTGGAAATACTTAAAGTCATCTTTATTCACGGAGCTTCCTGTGCTCCTATTTCCATGTGGGTGTGAGCCACTTTATCCCTGGGAGGTCTTTCCTCCAGAGCCAGTGTGGCTCATTCTCATATGCATGTTCACCACTTTCTGTGCAGTCTCCATGCACCTCACTTCTTTGAGGATTTCCTCAATCGTTGAATGTTCTGCGGAGATACCACAAGCTTCAGATATAGATTTGATTATAGAGTGCAGTAATCCCTGCAAGAACTTCCTCCTGAACAAGTAATCGTTGGGAGGTTGCACCATTTGGTGTGCATGACACTTTAAATCATTATAATACGCAAGGGCTCCCTTGTCATATTTGAACCTAGTTCGATCATACTTGTCAGCTGCACTCTGTGCCAACACTTCATGGATGAATCACTTGAATAGTCCACAGATTAATTCTTCAAAAGTCCAATGCTGTACCTGTCAATTTGGAGAATCGACTTCTTGATCATACCATTGGGAGGCTAGACCCTCCAAGTACAATCCAGTGTACAAAATGCAATTTTCATTGCAATCAGGGCCAGTGACCTTAAATGTATGGAAATACTTCAATATCTGGCCCAGCCAGTCATTGAATTTATCCAGGTCATCCTGGCCTCCATATTTTCCAGGCTTTGGTGGATTCATTGCCTTCACCTCAGGTCCAACCTGTCCTGTCAGTAGACCAACTTGTTCCCAGATATGCTGAGTGTATCTGTTCTGCATAAAGTCCATATACCTCATGTTACCTGGGGTGAATCCCCTTAGATAGTTCAGTTGGTTTCCCTGGATGAAACATCGTCCCCTGACTATGGGAGTTCTCCCATTTCCTTGAGGACCATCTTCGTCCTCCTCTTCAGGATCTTCACCACCTGGTGGTCCTCCTCCTGGAGGGCCACCATCAGGGGGACCACCCCCTGGGAAACCTTGACCATGGAAGTTTCCTCCATAATTGTTTTGCTTGGGAGGACCACCTCCATCTTCACCTCTCCCAGGAGGCCTACCTCCATATTCACTTCAGCCATATTGATCATCGACCATTCCAATTCTATTATTTTCTCCAGGGGTATTATCCCTGTTTCCTGCAGCAGCATTTCTAGCTGCGATGGTATGGTCTCATGCCATCCGGTGGAGTACTGTGGCCCCCTGCTCATTCCCAAACATCTGTTGGATTATATCCAAGTCCTGTCTCAAGAAGTATGCAGGGCAATCTGGCATATTAGGGGCAAATCCACCCCTTCGACCAAGTGCATCAGTTCTTTCAACTGGAGGGTTTTCCCTCCTCACTGGCATTCCCAGCCAGAACTGAGGAATTGTATCCTCCCTCTTGAACATAGGTTTGATGTCTGGGGTAGTCATCCTACTCACACTTTTGGCAGTGAGAGCCCATCTGTACCTTTCTAGCTCTTCTGCATGATGCACACTGGGTTCACCCCATGATTATCAAAACCTTCAGGGCCATACCCATATTCCAGCCATTGTTGCTGCAGACTTTTGAGAAAGTCATTCATGGCTTCAAAGGCCATGCAAGGGTCTATCAGGGCATCCCTCTTGTTGGTCTCCCTTCTCAAAGGTGCTTCGCCTTCTTCATATATTTCAATTGGAGGACTCTGAGTCCTCCGTACTAAGATGGGATCAGAAGACATCCATGAGTTATCTAACTCAGTATGCTGA
The DNA here is from genome assembly GCA_024613185.1 of Pisolithus microcarpus. Taxonomy (NCBI): domain Eukaryota; kingdom Fungi; phylum Basidiomycota; class Agaricomycetes; order Boletales; family Pisolithaceae; genus Pisolithus; species Pisolithus microcarpus. The sequence continues at coordinate 683,441 of JANFAI010000032.1, forward strand.
GGAGTAAGGGGACTCATTGAGTCTCTGGAAACCTCTCTTCCCTCTCTCGCAGCTCATTCAGTGCTGCTTCCCAACATTGTTGAGGTATTTAATCCTCCAGGCATATGTGCATCCAGCACTCCAGGTCTGAGCTGCCTAGCACCCATTCCTTGGTTGGCGCTTCCAGCTGGCAGCTGAGTTTCCTCCAAGCTTCTATTATCCTTTTGGACCTTGGAAGGTCCTTTCTGTTTTTGACAACTATTATTGTCTGGAGGGGGATCCCCTCCATCAGGTGGCTTGCTCTGACCCAACTTTACTGCACAAGCATACACATGAGTAGCCATGCAGCTCATTGCAAATACTTTGACGAAAGTTCAAAAAATTGTAAGGTTGTGGTATTGCCTTAGTTCACACCCATGAACTGTACCATATGGTATTTGCAGTGTGATAGTTAAAGACAATTATGTCCTTAAAAAACTACTATGAAGTATATATACTAGGCATGCAGGCATGTGATACCCTGGTATCACATGCCTGCGAGTGATTACAAACTACCTTTTAGGGCACAGCCCCTAACAGTTTTCCAGTGCTTCCATATATGTGTCCTTGTCAACATTTTTTCCAAGCATGTCAATCCAGGAGCTTGCAATGTTGGTGAAGTCTGCCTGAGTGTATGCCTTTAGCACATGTGACATACATATGTTGAGCACATGAGGGAAACACATGATGTGCTGATCATCAGGATCAAAATCAATGTCATGCTCTGAAAGTAGGACTGAAAGTTCTTTCATGGCACTGTCATTATTGGATGCATTATCCATGGTGAAATGTCCCAGCTGGAATGAAGGTCAGACTTCAGACCAAAGCAGAAGCATAACAACATACTTTATCTGTTATATCTGCATGATCCAGAAGATGAAGCAAGGTCCTACCTAGAAACACCCCAGTATGGCTTCCTGGGATGTAGTGAAATGCCACCAGCCCTGTCTTCAATTGGAGTGTATCAGGCCCACTTCCCTTCCCTATCCAGTGGCCATGAATGCAAGGAATGGCTGGGTGTTTTCATCTGTCCAGCAATCAAAATGTGACTGAGACCTTTCCTTCTGCATTCATGTAGAGAAGGTCAGGATGGTTAAGTTATACAGTGCAACTCATGCTTACAGCTGTATCCCTCCTTTAAAATGGTAAAGTACTCCCTCCATGCATCTATAATCAGCTCACAGAGTTTGGTGCAGTGGGGGATACCCAAATTCCTGAGATCCTGATGAAGGAGCAGGATTAGCTCACAGAATTCAGGACACTCTATGATGTTGAGAGGACTATCAAAGACATCAATACATCCACCAGCTTGAAGTAATGAAGACCAATAGTCACTGACCTGGTCATCAGCCACAATAAACCTCACCAGGTAGCAATGTAGGGCTGAAATAGAGAAGGGTGGTAACCCAGCACCAAAGGTGGAGGGCGAGGACTGCTAAATGCTGGTAGCTTGTCATTGGGTCTTGGTGGTGGAGCTGGAGGAAGCAGGTGAATGGATACATTGGGGTGAGAGAGAACTTTGCAAAGTGTGGCATAGTTGTAGCCAACACTAAACATGACCCTGACAGAGTTGATCTGTACTACCCACCCCTGGCACTCTGCTTCAGCCAGGAATTCTTCAAGGTGATACTTCTTGATGTGGAAATGAAGCGAGGTGTTGGATGTAGCTGCACTGTATGTGTACACACAATCAGGTGGGAATTGACCAGGGTTCTGTGCTTTCATATTCCTGTGGTAGTTTGTGAGATACCATGCCAGTGGGAAACACAAAGATTCTTACTTGCAAGGCATGCAAACTGTATGCTCTCCTTTACGTTCTTGAAGAAGTGACAGATATCGAGAGCACTCCAAGGCTTGGGCTGGGTTCCAGTGGCCAGGGGGTCAGTAAGCATAGAGTTTACCATGTCCACTGTATTCTGGCTTGGTGCAACATGAGCCCTGGGGACTGGAGGTTCCTCATCACCATCTTCACTGTTGTCAGTGATGTCGTTGATGTTGAAGTACTCTGACTCCTGCATATTACTATCCACCAATGGTGGCAATTGGTAGCATGCAGGGGGATGATGGTTGTGAGGGGGATGTGCCTCAGTGGCAGGCTGGCTTGGCTGGTGGGCTGGGAGTACATGCTGGGCAGGCCCAGGCTCTGGAATAACCACTGGGTGGTGGAGAGAAGGTGGTGGGGGCTCTGGAGAGTCTGGAGCTGGCTGTTTTGTGTGGCAACCTCTGGCCATGGTTGCACTGGAAAGATGGTGGGTGGTGAACTCTGAGCTATTGCTCAGTGGGTCTTGAGCCTGGAGGCTTTTCGGCAATGCACCTTACATCATTTGCATTGAATTTAAGGGTGCCATGTAAGGAACTGGCCTGTCCCATTCTGAGAATCCACCAGGTGGCTGAGGCTCTGGAGCAATGTTGAGTGTACAATTCAGTTGGCCTGATTTGTGAAGCACTGTTGATCTTGGGTCTGACTCTGCCCCTTGTGCATCTGGCAGGTTGCTAGAGGAAAAAGTTGGCTGCCAGCCAATGTGCTTGCTTTTTCAATTGCAAGAGTAAGTATACATATACAGGTACATGAATACTGCATATTTGCTCTATAGGCAGAAATGTATTAGCTTATTGATTAGTCAAATCATAAGGCTAGCTTACAGTGCCTCAAAAAAGTGTCCCAATGGTAGGGTCATTCTGGAAAGATCTTGCTGTTGTGAGGGAACCATTAAGAATCAAGTCATGGGCTTGCAGAGAGTATGAAAGTATTAGGCCTTGGCTTGAAAATGACACCTTTGTCATGTGATCCTGTTGGGATGGAGGCAAGATATGATCATTTTAAAACAGCAACTCATTGGGACACTTTCTTGAGCATGTGTCCAATCTCTGGTTTTTGGATTCAGCATGCCCTCCTTCTGTCTGTTTGGTTGCACAAACAAAGCCTTACTGTGTCACATGATCTGACAAGTGGTTTACAAGTGTTGCAAACAATGCCAAACATTGAATTTAAGCCATTAAGCCTGAGTCCTTTGCCACAACTCAGGAAATCATCTTTCTAGCTCATCAGGGTCAGTCTCTCAGGGGAATCTTGGTAAATTTCTGTACAAACCATGGTATCATCCTTATGACATATTCTAAACAGCATTGGTGTCTTTAGAATGCCATTGGAAGGCATCTATATGCTGTTTTCCCCACATGTGCCTGGGCTGTCCTGCCACTCATCAGTACTGGGACAGCCAGAAATGTCCAGGAGGTCAATCTATCACTTATGGATATGAAGGACCACCCCATCCCCTTCCCAATCCATGCATTTTGTACCACAAGGAAACTGACACAAACACTGAGGTGGAGCCAAATCCTTTCTTTATGCTCCAGGTGTATTGGAGGGATAGGCCACTAAGCAGTGAAGGTACTGATATTTTCCTTCCATCTGACCCTGGATATTTCCCCTGGCCACTGATGACCCAATGATCCATGCCCAGTCATTCACAAGTCAACTCAGGGCACAATCTAGTCAACTTCTCATATATGCTCTCACTGAAAATGAGGTCTTTGCTTCATCCCAGGCTTTTTGTCAGCTTCTTTTTGGTTTGGGTACATGGATTGGGAAGGGATGGGGTGGTCCCTTCATATCCATAAGTGATAGATTGACCTCCTGGACATTTCTGGCTGTCCCAGTACTGATGAGTGGCAGGGACAGCCCAGGCACATGTGGGGAAAACAGCATATAGATGCCTTCCAATGGCATTCTAAAGACACCAATGCTGTTTAGAATATGTCATAAGGATGATACCATGGTTTGTACAGAAATTTACCAAGATTCCCCTGAGAGACTGACCATGATGAGCTAGAAAAGATGATTTCCTGAGTTGTGGCAAAGGACTCAGGCTTAATGGCTTAAATTCAATGTTTGGCATTGTTTGCACACTTGTAAACCACTTGTCAGATCATGTGACACAGTAAGGCTTTGTTTGTGCAACCAAACAGACAGAAGGAGGGCATGCTGAATCCAAAAACCAGAGATTGGACACATGCTCAAGAAAGTGTCCCAATGAGTTGCTGTTTTAAAATGATCATATCTTGCCTCCATCCCAACAGGATCACATGACAAAGGTGTCATTTTCAAGCCAAGGCCTAATACTTTCATACTCTCTGCAAGCCCATGACTTGATTCTTAATGGTTCCCTCACAACAGCAAGATCTTTCCAGAATGACCCTACATTGGGACACTTTTTTGAGGCACTGTATATCCACACAGCACCGATGTGGAGACAAGAAGGACCTCACTATGACTATGCCTTTGTTATCATGGACCCAGAGCTTGAAGGCATGTGTGGTATGGACACTGCATGTGTACTTTGTTTCTTCTCATTCAAGGCTGGCAGCATCTTCTATCCATGTGCTATCATGCGATGGTTTGATCACTTAGGAGAGGCACCAGATGAACTGACCAGGATGTGGATGGTACACCCAAGTTTTACCTCCAATCACCAGTGCAAACCTCGCTGTCATTCATATTGATACCATTTTCCATGCAGCACATCTGATCCCTATCTATGGGCAGGACTGTGTGCTGCAAGAAATTTTGCCTTGCCATTCTTATGACACATTCTATGGATTTTATGTTAACAAATTTGCAGATCATCACACTTTTGAAATTGTGTATTAGCAGTGCAGTGACTAGCGCAAATTAAGTACAGCATAGTATACTTCAACTGCTTTTTACCCTTTGGTACTTGCATTACTTTGTCCACTTGAAGATGAGTGTGAAAAAAAGATGAAAAAGTAATTTACCTTCACTTCTCATGCTTTTTGTGTTTTTCGTGCTTAGCAAAGCAGAAAAGCAGAAAAAGCAGAAAAATGTATGGGGTGAATTTACTGATGCTTATTAATTATGGTCAGCACAGTGATTTGGGTATTGTCATGGTATCTGGACAACTGAACTTGGTATGCCTGCTTATTCACTTTGTTATTCTTCCCTGCCTGGCTGCTGAGTTAGATGTTGCATATTTGATCATTCTGTACTATGACATCTAGGGGACCTCTTTCTCGCTCGTCACTCTCTAAGACATAGTTCTTATTCACCTATCTTGCACACCACCATGTCACCTTCCTGGCCCATTGTTAGATAGTCCCAATCTTTGGTCTTCATCTATATCCCATGCCTAACCCCACATTGGGATGGACACCAATAATGCTCACATCAAACCCATTCTCTTCTAAGTACTGACAAAACTTAGGGCAGTGTCAGTTCTTACCCAAGGAAAGAAAGAGGGTATAACATACAGCTTCATCTTCGGCTTTCATACCATTGCGCAGAATAGGCTTCACCAAGCAAAAAGTCACGAGAGTACTGACCACAGTAAGGCCACCTCCAAACCAGAATGGGGCAGTAATACCCTCCGCTGCATTTGAGCCACCGAAAGCTAAATGAATATACCCAGCAGTGTAAGGCTGCATCTTGCATCAACTACATTAATACACACCATCGATGATTTGTGGAAAGGCTGCAGCCGGTTGGGGTCAGTCTCAAGAGGTGGACCAGGGCAACATTCATACAGTGCATACCCCATATTCCAATGAGTGCTCCTACTTTCCCAATTACACACACAGTACCATAGAACTGTTCACGGACTGCTAAAGGAGCAGTCTTTGCTGCAAGAACACAAATACAATTGCCAGGACCTGTTTCACATATACACGGGCTAGTCAATCACACCATATGACTCTTTAGACTCACCAAATTCACTGAGGCCCAAGAAAACTCCATAGGCAATCTGAACAACACAATAAGAAGTGCTACAAGTGAGTTTATATCCAGTGGGCTTACAGCATATGCTGCAATATGCTTGGTAACTGCATCATGCATGGCACCTATGCCAAGGCCAACAATGGCCTGCATGAGTAAACCAACAATCTGACAAAAGAGCATCTAATATACATGGACCTGGCAGTGTGCAATACATACCATCAAGTTCTTCAGACCATGCTCATCAACCAGGAAAGCACCAAGCACAGATCCTGTAAGGGGTTCAGCTTACAGAAACCAGAGAAGCCTGAGGGTAGATGAGGGACCTAGAATATAGAACAAACTATCACAGTCATATGAATACCCTGCAAAGGTTAAAATCAACAAGCTCACTTGATGAAAAGGGTCCACCCAAAAACAATTATTAAGGATGAGCTGCCTCCAGTGACACTGCAATTTCCACTGTTCAACATTGTGCAGAAAAATAATGTATAAACTTACATGTCCATGATCATGGAAGAGTATATGACAAGCTATGGGCCATCAGAGATACACCTGACATTCACACAGGGTGTCATCTTACTGGGTACCTGTCAATCCTGCATCAGCTTAGCCCCCTCCAAGCCATTAATATACACTTACATGATAAAGTCATAAATGAACCTCACATTACCCCACTATTCAATTATCAAATCATCATTCAAAAAGTTAACACAACACACCAGGTCAATGACAAACCAAGGAGACTCTTCCAGTACCTTTTCAGTGCAAGCCAGTAGGGGATGTGTACATGTTCCCATGCATCATCCCATTTAGGAGGGTGACACCAGAGACATGTAGGAATAACACTCAGACAAGCTGAGAGGCCCCAGACCACATTGAGGTGCTTCCCATCAAAGCTGAGTGTGATAAGACAGGGACCACCATAATATAGCAAGAGACTTACATGCAGGACAACAAAAATGGGACAAACATGGATGGTAACAAAACCCATGTCAATCAGGCTGTCTGGAGAGAGTTGGCAATAACAAATGGGCAATGCAAATTACTCACTGGTAGCAAGTACTGACCACCAGTTTTGTGCATTTTCAGGGATGCCTTCTTTCTCTGTCTGTTCTAAAACAGAAACTGTGGCTGAAGTGTTTCCTGCACCAACACCAATGCCAAGCAGGAAACTCCATCATATAATTAGGGCCTGCATTGCTGAAGGGCATCTGAAGCTCACCGCCAAAACACACAACCAGTCAACCACTGCAGCAATATCACTATTTCCAAATACAAATCCCCAAGTACCACAAGACATAGACAACAGCAAGGCAAGACTAACTGCGAAGCTCTGCACATGGCACTCAGACATGGAAACAAGGTCGGAAGAAAGGGAATACCATGCGGAGCAGGCGATCCAAAGTGCATCCAAAGACAAGCATACCAACACAGTACCTTGAGTGGGAGGTTAGTCTGGGCATGGAATGGATAGATTTTGGCACACCAGCAAGCGTAACACTTCCCAATAGTTTGCTGTAGTATTGCATCCCAAACTTGCTTTCAGGATACTCGCGCGTCAATACTGGGGATTGATTAGTGCTTGTGGATACATTAGGGGGAGGAATACATACTAGTGATAGCTGCAATAGTGAAGTTGGCATAAGGTCGGAGATCATGGCAAGTACACATACCTGTTCCGATGAGTCCATTGATGTACCCTCCCTAAGGTTAGTATATCGTGAAGAACGAGTGTATATGAAGACGAGCACCATCTGAAAACAGAATGGTAAAACAACTGTGAGAGATGGTTAGCACTGATCACCGGCGACAGAGTAAAGAACTCACCTCAATCGGCATCGGAGAGACACTGTGCCAGCAGAAGAGCGTTCCATTGTCATGGAGGAGAGAAGTTATGGGGAGACAGCATGAAAACGCCGTATTAGTCGTGGTTACCTAAGCCATCACATGTATGTTGGGACTCTCAGTGAGTACTTCGTTTTGAACCGGAATGCGCACTAATGCAGGGTCTCAGTTTTAAGTTGGCCGACACCGGCCCCAGTGCGTCAATACCTGTCTCATGTCTAAGGCATGAATGTTGCAATTACGAAGGTGCTTTGAAATGCTCTGATGAGATCTACCTCGTCGCTGAAGCTCATCGTGGTAGTCAGGCCGTGGGCCAGGGATCCACTACACCTGGCAGAACTGATCGAGACAGGAGTTGAAGAGGACGCTTTTTCTTCTGGGGAGAAAATCCAAAGCCGGCGCTAACGCGACCTTCGTGATGCGGTTATTCGCCCATGTTGTGGTTCTGTACGCGGCTCTCACTTTTCGTTACGTGTGGGCATGCACTGCTATTCTTTGATGTGCTGGTGAACGCGCTTATCGGGCGACGGTACTATTGGTCACCTGTAGTCACCAGCGTGTAAACCACGACAAACTATCCGTTTGCTGACCAGAGTGCCAGTACGCACGTCCGGGAACATCAACGAGCCCAGGGACGCTGTTGTCCGAGGTGAGTGGTAGTTTTCAAATGGACCAGACCATGCGTCGCAGCATCAAGGTAAAACGCTCTCTACGATGTCTCGAATACTAACGGTGAACGGTTGGCATTGGTTTGGGGGGTCAAAATGACCGAGTAATAGAAGGCGTGTGGAGGACGCGCATGGCACAGCAACAGGGACGAGCGAAACTGCCAAGGTAATTGTATAGACGATCCAGGCTTTTAGTCGTGAACTCTTTGCCCTATAGTGCCAATTGCAGCTCGAAGTCAAGACGGGGGAAGGACCACACTACCGTTGATCAGCAGCCAAATCTTCAACTTCAGGCCCGGTGGCCAGAGTGAAAACAGCAAAGGGTGACCGGTGAAGACGCGTGGACACGCGTGTAGCCTCGATAATGTGATGACGACAACCTGCTGCTGTCCGACTCCATGTGAAGCTATGTACGGACCCCGATCACCCTACACCTCCGGACACCGTTCCCTCCGCTCTCGCCTTGCAACACCTGCTCCCCTGACTCCCCCCTTTACCTGCTCCCGAACTTCCCCGTTACACCGGCCCACATTGCGGTCTCTTGTACAGAAAGTACTTGCCAAGTCTCAGTGACAGCGGTGAAGGAAGGTGTTCCGAGAGGCGCAAGAGGCGGAGAACAATGCGGAACTGTTAATGGAAGAGGCAGTAGATGCACACGCAGAGGCTACGGCATAATTGAATGAGTGTGGACGATGGCTATCGCGACCGCAGTACGAAATGCCGGGCATATGTGTGACCTTCGGGTGGCCCTCGCCTCGGGGGGGGGGGGGGGGGGGGGGGGGGGGGGTGGGGGTACCTCTTGACACTTTGGCCATACGCTATCATGTGGGAGGTTCACTCGACGAAGCAGAGTTGGACATGTTAGAAGAGATAGCCACTATCGAGGAAAGTTCGTATCTCTTGAGATCATTCGTTTCCCTGTGATTGAATATTCGAAGTTTGAAACTAGTTCACAATTGTTGTCTAGACGCAGGTCGGGGCTATTCTCCACTCCAGTCAGTCCATGTAGTGCGTACAACCCGCAAACTATCGGATAACCGGATGCATTTGCAACGCTTTTTCTCTCGGAACGATATTTTGTGTCGGCATCTGCGCTTTCTTGGGGCGTCGTGACTCTTCTCTCAATACGCGTATCTCAGGTCGGACTTCCTGCTGTCAAGAGCATCGAAAATTCGTCGCACCGGATGATTGGTTCAAGCCATACACCATTCCTCACCCGCTCATTCACTCGGAATTCATTCTATGCAAGAAATTTGAGTATTGAACCCGGCGGCATAACACTTCGCTTTGGTGCCCTCTAACCTGAACACGGCGTCCATTCGAGGCGATCATGATCTCAGCCATGCCAGCGGTTGCAAGGTGGTAGACACGCCCCGTCCTGATTGTGGGTGAGTATCATGCGGCGTGATCACGGCTCGGGGGCACGGTAAGCAGCAGCCTTGAAGCATACCCATGGACACCTCAGAGGTATGTAGGAGTTTCGTAACACACGACACACTGATATCAAGCAAGTTTACTGTTGTTTTTAGAGGTCAAAAGTCTCTCGTGAGAGAAAACTCCGGGCCGGCGAGGTGAAGGACATCATTTCGGGGACGAGTTGAATGTTGAGGTGCGTGCGCCGTTTATCCAAGGTTGAGCTGTTGGGACGTAGCCTTGTGCCTCCCCCTCACTCTTTAGTCACGATCAGAGTCTCACGTCAAGGATGAAGAGGACCCGTGGATTGTTTACTAGTTCCTCTCAATATTGACACTGTCAACTGGAGAGAAAGTCCGACCGGAGCCAGAAGCTGTGGAGTATCCATCACCTGTAGCTAAACGCTGAGAAGTTTACTTTGCTACTGGTAGTACCTCCACATCCTACCAGCAAGCTGGACGTCGTGCTCCGGTTCGACAACAAACGGCTCCGCTTTCTGCTGTTCTCAGATCCAGCAGGCAAGTAGACAAGGCAGGAGCGACAGATCCTGGTCCAGCCCAACAACCGGAAGCTCAGGAGATCGGTACATGGCATCGGGAGCCCGACGACAATTGGCAACCTGGGATCCACAAACTAGAGAGTAGGTATCCCTAGCGGAGGCAGAAAGATTATTGCCCCTCAACCATCTTTGAATGGAGGATGGATAGGCATGGAGGTAAAATCAATCCGAGCTGGAATCAACACTCTGCAAGGTGGTCAGACCTTGTGCTGTTGTGGGTGCCCTGCCAAATTTTGTTTGGTCTGCTCTTTTGTGTACTTGACTGAGTCCTATTAAAATACTAGTCATGAATGAATGTAGCAGCATTTGCAGACTAGTGCATGTACTAATGTTAAGATCGGCATACAGTGAGATGGTGAGGTGTTGCATACAAGGAAATCCTTCATCAAACTCGTCACACGCGCCTATGCTGCCAGTTCATATCAATTATGTTCTTCTCTTACATGGGATCAGATACTCATACTTGGATACCATTCAACGTTTGTTCTTTCGGGCGCGTCAGCGTCGCTGCTTCCTCGGCGTTTTAGCACCTCTTCTCTCTGTAGGTGGCGGTGACGGTGGCGGGGGCAGTTCTTGCGTTTCCCACTCTGCGGAGGGACAGTGACGGCAAGGTCATGGCGGGCTTCTGACGCTCGAATTCAGGGGAAGGTGGCAATACCAGTCCTTCTGTCTTCCACTCCGGAGATGACAGCGAAGGCAGGTTAGCTTTCTTCTTCGGGCGGCTGGGAGTCGCTTCCGAACTGGGAGTCTGAGGAGGTTCCTGTGCCTCCCACTCGGAGGAAGATAGTGACGGTAAGTTCGCCTTCTGCTTTGGCCGGCTAGGTGTGTGGGTGTGCCTTTGCTCCGGAGGGAATTCCTGCTGCTCCCACTCCGTCGAAGACAGTGGCGGGATGTTTGCTTTACGTCTCTGAGGACTGGGTTGTTCGGGTGCTGAAGCCTTCGCTGGTTCATTCGGACTTTTCTGAGATGGAAGCCGAGGGCGTTCTTGGATAGAAAGAGATTTGAACGACTGGTAAAAGGATCTGTGATGACGGCGTCAGAATTTGACTACGTGTATGTCGCTATGCTTTGACTTACTGTGCCTCTTGACTTCGCTGATTACTCCAGAGTTTGCATGCTTCCTTGAACCGCGAAAGAATGCTTGCCATCTCGTTGTAGAACTTATCGATCGGTAACCAATCAGCACGGATATGACCATGATGGAAAAAAAAAAAGTGGTACGCATCGTACCTTGCGGCCTTCATCCAAATTACGGGTGATCTCGAGATATTTGGCATGGGCCATGTCCAGACGGTGCAGGACGACCTCGCGATCTTTAACCGCCGGATCCTCCTTCCGAGACTGCAGGAATTGCTCGTTCTTAGACTACAAAGTTTTTGTGAATATACGTGGGAACAAAAGTGGGCTTCAAGCGAAGCGAACCTTGATAGCTTCGAGGATGCCTTCCTGTTGCTTCTTCCCCTCCGCAAGCTCTTGGATGAACCTGTCATACTTTGCAAGTTCTTTATCCGACAGGTCCACAAACATCGCGGGAGTTAGCTCCTCCCAGCGATTGAAGTTACTGGCCACGGAAATGATGCTAGGCTTGATGTCGTCTACCTCCAATCGCCTCTGTGCTCTCGCAACCACTTGGCCACGATCCTTCCTGATGTCATCTAGCGATTCCAGGAGTCCACGGAGTGCACGAGCGTGGATCTGGGTCTGATTGTTGGCCCTGCTGATTTTACCATCGATAGATACCGTTGTCGATGGCACCAAGGCTTCGAGTTCCTCCTGAGATATGATCAGAGCGTGTTGAATTGCCATGTATTCGCCAAATCACCTCGTCCAAGGTCAAGTTGACAATTGCAGCTTCCGATTCCTCCCATTTTTCGCGCACAGTGACGTCACTCTGGGCGGCTTCCAGAAGAATACTCCTGTACCGTTGCTGCTTGGCTACGAGCTCCCGGTTGGCTTTGTAAGAAACGGGTCTTGACAAGGAAACTTCTTTGCGTGCAGCTTCATCTTCGGAGGCTTCGTTGTCCAGAATATCCATAGCCTGTTCGGGAAGGTCAGAAGATGGGGAAGGGAAAGTTGTTGGATGCTCCTTACCTCATCTAGGATTGCCATGGCGCGTCTGGCCAGGCGCTGAACGTCATCAAGGTAGGCTTCGATTCTCTCTGGCCCTTGTTCCAGCCGGACCTCCTCGGCCTTCTTCAGCAAACTAGGGGGAAGTCCTATAGGTCGTTCCAGTGCTTCCAGAGAAGCTGGAAGATTGAGCGAACGTAGAAGCCTGGCTAGGTGTGAGTGGTTCGCACCGCTCCAAGCGTCAGATACGAACCGTTCTGCTTCGTCGTCAAGGACTTGAGCAGCCTCGATGACCCTCTCCTTAACCAGTGTTCGCTTATTGTCGTTGTAGATGTCTGCAATGGTTAGGCAGTCAGCGGGTTTCTCACTGAACACAACTTACTGACGGCCTCCCGAGCTCCCCACCCAAGCATGTCACCAAAGAGAATACCACCCGGTACCGAGGAGACTCTTCGGGTCCAATAATCCCGGGGAGACGTTGCTCTTCACCATGATGACTTCCACTATTGGATCGGCGGCAGTGGAGGCGGGAATGTCGCAATGGTAGATCAAATCGTTGTCACGTTGTGCACGCCCAAGGTTTTTCTGAAGGGCGTCTAGTAGAGACTGCTGTGTGTCAGAGAACTTCGTTACGCGGCCTGAAACAAGTGTAAACGCTCACTTTGATGTCCTGAATCACTGCTGGTGCGACAGAACTGCGTTTCACTAGGCTGTACCCCTGTTTGGCTTCTGCCTCTGCATCCATTAATCTGCGTATTTCGTCACCGTATCTGCGATGTCGCAAGTTCAGTGAAGGAAAATAGAGTATGGAATTCGGAGGTACCTATTAGCTTCGAGATCGTCTATACTTTTTCTGTATTGTGCAGCTGCACGGAAATGTCGTTGTTTGGTTTCTATGTGAGTCATCCAAGTCTTTGAAGACATGAGGGATAGGATCCGGTTACGACGATCCACTCACAGAAGGTAGTGAACTAGAAATAGTTGACGGAGCAGAACGTATCGCCTCCAACGACGAAGCGTAAAGGGAAGCTACCCCCGTCGCCAACTTGGCGATAAGCGCGTTCTTGTAATGGTCTGGTACAAGTGAGACATCGACAGATAATAGTGAGGTAGAGGCTTGCCTGCCACTGCACGCTGCCATGCGCATTCTTGTGCTTGTGCGAGCATCAGATTCTCTAAGCATCTCACGAAGGGCCCAGTCAAGTCCGTCGGAATCTCTTCGGCATCAGCTGGAAATCTGAGCCTTGGCAATGCAGACGAGCTCAGATATGACAGGGTTCCCGCCGCACTCTATGCGATTGCCGTTCACAACGGGGATCACGAAGGTAGATGAAACGGAACGGACCTGATAATAAGTGGTCGCACGCCTCAGACCAAGCTGACTGGATCTGTCCTCCGCGGCGGCCAGTTGTGAGTAGAGTGCTGCCAGATTGAAGAGGACGCTTGCTCTCTCGAATGCCAAACTCCGCAACGTCACCGGAATGGACGACGAAGTGGAAAACGGTGAGCGTAAGAGATCTCTAGGTTTATCTGAGGCAGACTTGAAATAAGGTCATGGAACAGGCGCGTAAAGCGTATTCAAGCTGACATCTGATGGTAGTTTGGCGAGAACGAACACGAGTTGGGCGTGTGATACCTGGGTCATCGGTCAGATCGTTTACAGCGTGCACACGCATGCCGCACCGACGTACTTCAAGAATGCATCGACGTCATTGCTGTGGTGGGCAGCGGTCGTGTTCATGCACGCGACACGGAGGGACTCCCACTGCGCGATGTCTGATCTGTAGGCATCTGGATGGTCCTCGGTGTGGTGGAGAATGTAATCGCGAACGCTGGAGCGAATGGGTGCGGTATATGTCTTCTTGAAAGGGATGACGAGGTGGTTTGGCATGTTTGAGGTTGGCGGTGGAGAACAGAACCGAAACCCCTGGCAGTACAGCGTCTACCATCTAATCATTGGGGCTATACGCTGTCATACTATTAACCACACCGTACGGGTTTCTCGTTAGACGCGTTTCGGTTGGCAACGGGGGGGAGTGCTCGTTATCAGACTTTTCCGTGTATATACGTGGCGAGTACACAGCGGGGGAATGAATTTTTTCCGACGGGCCAAGGTTGATCTCAGCACTCCACCTGGACCGATACGCACATACCCTCATCCTCCTGTGTCCTTTGTTGTTGGTGATATATACCCGCCTCGAACCCACTGATCACACTTGTCTCCTGCCACGACGGTGGCCATCTTTTGACTGCATCGCCCTCCTCATTTCAATTGTCGAACGGTCATAGCTGCTGCCATGGCTTTCGTCGACCAACAACCAACCTCCCCAGGATCCGTCATGGGAAGGAGACTCACGAACAGAAACACGAACCGATACAGCGTTGACGGCGCTGTTCAGCATGGCTGCAGAGCAGGACGTGGAGGTCGAAGGACGATCTTGCCAGAGGTGCGTCTTCTCGTCTCGTTCCTCCCAGACTGCTGTGGCACTCACAACCTCCCTCTTCGTGTACAGCCCAGAAACGACTACGAGACCTCAAGGGCAAGATATCCTCTCAGTCAAAGAAAAACTTCGTTCTCGAGCGCGACGTCCGCTATCTCGACTCCAGAATAGCTCTCCTCATTCACAATCGCATGGCTGAGGACGAAGTGCGTGACCGTCTACGCCAAGTCTATCTCCTTACTCATGGTATTTGGATAATAGCAACGCGAGGTGGAGCGAACTCTCGAGAGGTGGATCCAACCGAGGGCCACTACCCTGACGACCGCAAACTCCAACAATACTCGAACCTCTTTTTCCTCCTGCAGTCAGAACCTCGTCACATCGCCGCCCTCTGTCGGCTCGTCAGCCTTTCTGAAATCGACACCCTTCTCCAAACGGTCATGTTCACATTGTACGGGAACCAGTACGAAAGCCGCGAAGAACACTTGCTCCTCACCATGTTCCAGTCCGTGCTATCCGCACAGTTCGAGACCGCAACTGAATTCGGATCGCTCTTCGTGCCAACACCCCAGTTTCCCGTATGATGACCACCTACACTCGGCGTGGCCCCGGCCAAAGCTATCTCAAGTCGGTGCTAGCCGAACGCATCAACAGCCTCATTGAGCACAAAGATCTCAATCTCGAGATCAACCCGGTCAAAGTATACACGCGTCTCTCACCGACCTCCACGTAGTTGACCCTCTTATCCAGGTCTACGAACAGATGATCAATCAAATTGAAGAGGAGACCGGCTCACTACCGCCTAACTTGCCTCGTGGTGTTCCCCCGGAACTTGCAGCGGAAAACCCGGACGTCCAGGCCATCATCGCACCACGTCTCACGATGCTAATGGAAATCGCTAATAGCTTCCTCGTCACTATCATCGAAAGCATGGAGACCGTCCCGTACGGCATCCGGTGGATATGTAAGCAAATTAGAAGCTTGACCAAGGCGAGTTTTAGCTTTACCCGAATCCCTACGTTCCCGTTACTTAGCCAACACCTTCCAGCGCAAGTATCCGGAAGCAACGGATTACGCTATTTGTTCCTTAATAGGAGGCTTTTTCTTCTTGCGTTTCATCAACCCTGCATAGTTACGCCACAAGCCTACATGCTGGTGGATTCCGTGCCAGCAAAGCATCCTCGCCGAACGCTGACCCTGGTACGTTTCTGGAATCCCCGTTTCCTTCGACTTTCACATTACCTTTCCCAAAGATAGCGAAAATGCTGCAGAACCTTGCCAACAAGCCTTCTTACGCGAAGGAAGCATACATGATCACGCTAAATCCGTTCGTGGAGAACAACAAGGCCCGTATCAACCAATTCCTCAACAACCTGTGCGAAGTTGGAGACTTCTACGAATCCCTCGAGGTAATTTCTGTTCGATCCATTCCTGCTGGTAATGATCTGACGCGTTTTCTTCGCAGATGGACCAATACATGGCTTTATCGAAGAAAGATTTGATGATTCAAATCACCATGAACGAATTGTATAACACCCACTCCCTGATTTTACAGCACATCGAGACCCTCGTAAGTCCGCGGCACTTCTTAAACCATTCACGAACTAATCCCTGGTTTAAGTCCCCGAATGACAAACAACACCTCCGCATTCTTACCGATGAGCTCGGTCCAGCACCTCCGCAGGTCCCTCGAAAGGAGAATCGCGCCATCGAACTCAATCTCTATAGCCGCTGGGAGACGCCTGTACAAGACCTGCACACCGCTCTCATGGATTCTGTCTCACAAAGCGAGATGCTTTACATGGAGACCAAGTCCATTCTCGTTCAGCTCATACGATCACTTCCTGGCGCTGCGACCAGCAACCGTATAACCTGGCAGCCATTGCGGAAAGAGCAGCCACTACGAGGGATGCAACCCTCGTCCGCAAGGGAATCAAGGTGAAAGAAATGCTCCGTGAGCTGGAGGAGAGCAAGATTATCGACTCGGTGGATGGATACAAGCTTATGCGGGAAGAAGTCGCTGCTGAGCTTGCCCATCTCGGCAACTTGCGAGAGAAGGTGTTACTTGAAACGAAGTCTCTAGAAGCAGTATACAAGACCATCTGCGACCACAACAGTTACTTGCGCACTCAACTCGAGCAGTACAAGGCTTATCTACAGAATGTCCGGCTAACGACTGCCAAGGATAAAGGCAGCACGACAGGTGTTGGAGTTATCACTGTTGGCGGCAAGGAGAGAAAGCCTTCGAAGGCCGTTGTTCTTGGACCCTATCGCTTTACGCACGCGCAACTCGAGAAGGAAGGTATCATCGTCGAGAGCAACGTACCCGACAGTCGGTGAGAGTGTTCTCGTCACTGGTCGTCGTTCGGTGTCGCTAACTTGGTTGATAGGCGCCCTAATATCTACTTTAATATCACGTCGCCTTCTCCCGGGGCATTCATCATATCGTTACACTACAAAGGTCGTGAGAAAGCCATCCTCGAGATGGACCTTAAGATAGACGACTTGCTAGAGAAGGTCGGTTCTAGATAGTCTTACTGGAAGGTCGTTTTGCTCACTTCCTGCCAATAGCAAAAGGACAACAAACATCTCTTAGATCTCGAGTACGTTCAGCTGAACGTGCCCAAAGTTTTGGCTCTTCTTAAAAAGGTTTTTGCCAAACGGTGATCGACTGTGTTGTGATGTCCTCTCCACTTACTTATGGAGAGTTCCGCTCCATCTCGTTTTTATGTCATATTGAATCTTTGTTATACCTGTCATTCGTTTCGTTCTGTTTCCGGCTCTTTTAGTATGGCCTTTGCCTCCCTCGCGCACTTGACTCCTGTTACTCTTTGTTCGTTCCTTCCGGATGTATTACCCATCAAGTGTAGTTATGTATGTTTCTGGATACCTGTCTCTTTACTCCACTGGAACATCACTCTGTCTCTCGAGCAGGCCAGCATCATGTCTTCGGGTTGTTGTGACCCTTGGCAAGTCTTCAAACGCTGTCATTGTCAGGGGCTTGGGAAAATCGGGTTACCGTGGTTTCAACGCAGCACTCGGGCGGCCTATTCTCACCGCAACGGGCCATTGCCAGCCAACTGCACCGGATCAGATCTTCAGACTCTCTTGTTTTTTTCTTCCTTCGGGCTTAGAGCCTCTTGCGAATGTGTTCGTGAAGACAACAACTCGAGAAAGCAAAGATGTCGCTGCAGTGGTTGCAGTTCCGCGTCACCGTCCTACTGCTACTGTACTGCGTACTCTGTCTAGGCATCGGCGCACCACGTTCCCTGGCGAATATCCCGACCGTTCAACAAGGAACAAGTTGATTGGCACTAACTATTCTTCGTCCAATGGATTCGGAATAACTCCAGTTACCCTGGCCGAGGACGGGTGCGTGCTAATTATATATAACCTGTATACTTGTGTCGCCTGCAAACTAATCGACTGCTAGGTCTTACTACATCGTTCTCGAGCTGGTTTGATCACCTTCCGTGCAACCATTGACTGGGTCGGCTGACTGTGTGTCTGTTTCACTCTCTGTGGTCAATCTTTTGATCATTGTTTGAATGGGTTAGCCTGGCTCATGTCGACGCCTGCACGACTCCGACCTGTATGCAGGTTCCCAGATACCCGTTACAGTA
The DNA here is from genome assembly GCA_024613185.1 of Pisolithus microcarpus. Classification (NCBI taxonomy): domain Eukaryota; kingdom Fungi; phylum Basidiomycota; class Agaricomycetes; order Boletales; family Pisolithaceae; genus Pisolithus; species Pisolithus microcarpus. Next base: position 701,809 of record JANFAI010000032.1, read on the forward strand.
CGACAGTCCGACATTCGTTAGCGTGAACAACAACGCCAGCGTATTCAATATCAGCTACGCGGATACAACAGGTAACGCGTTTACCCGTGCAGCGGAGGACTACCGGCTAACGGTTTGGTGGTTCCTGCAAGCGCCTCTGGCTTCATAGCTAGAGAGGCAATTCAGATCTCGAATGTGACAGCTCCCAATCAGGCTATAGGTAAGCTATCCTGTGGGCACGGCATCACCTTCCCCGTCGCCGGTGACTTACCATCTGCTTGCCACAAGGTTGGTAACGATTCAACGTCACTCTGGTAATGACATTAGCGGGATTTTGGGGCTTGGGTTTCCCCGTCTATCGAAATTTATGCTCGGTTGCGAATGGTGCGTCTTGGGCATGTGTGCGTAGCGTGAACGTGGTTTGGTACCCACAGACATTTTCTTTTTTACTCCCTTCGGGTGCTTTAGCCACGCCGTTCTTTGCGACATTGGCCTCGCAAGGTATACTCGACTACCCTATTTTCGGTTTGAGTCTCACCAGGAATACGACGGGTACCCTCGCTATTGGTGCGTGTGTTCTTTTTTTTGGTGGGGTGTTGCACGTTCGCGAGGCTCAATGATCACGCGGGGTTACTCCAGGCGCCATCGACGTTTCGGTTGTGCAGAATGCGAGCAATATTGTTTGGAATGAAGTTGTACCTTTCTCCCCAATTGGCACGCAATTTAATATGTCCGGATACTTCTACTGGGCCATTCACATGACGGGCTTCTCAGTGTGTATCGCTGTCAGGTGTTTGAGGGTTTGCGTGCTTACGTTTGAACAGGTCAACGGAACCAATCTGACCCCCATGCCGACGTATCCTACGTTAACCGACAACTCCTCTATCGCGCTTTTGGACGTGTTTGTCGCTTTTGCTTTGTCAGTGAGGTTGCTGGCTGACACCGTCTTGCAGTGGGACAACTGGGATCTATGGTCCATATCAAGATGTCGGTGCTATTAGTGTCCACGAAGCGAACTGAAATGTGAGGTTTGATTACAGGTAACGCGGCTATATAGTCTCATTTCGGGAAGTCGGCTTGTCGACGAAAGTAAGTGGTGAACAACGTCGCACACGATCAGGGGTTTATGTACCTTTAGGTGGGCAGTGGGTCGTACCGTGTACTTCATCTGCAACGATTTCCTTCACCTTCGGGTATGTATTCATCTTCTATGCCATTTCCGCGAGATCCTCACTGTTATTTAGGGATAACAACACGTTCGTTTTGCAACCTACCGACTACATATCGGTCCGGCAGCCAGCAACCCGGGCCTTTGTCTGTCGTGGCCGAGGGCCTACCGCCGAGTTCGGATGGTGTTGATTGGCAACTTGGTGAAGACTGACGCCCTTTTTGGTTTCTCCTTGCTGATGCGTGTGTGTCCAGGAACCCCGTTCCTCCGTACAGTGTATTCGGTGTGGAGGTGAGTGTGAATGAATATGGCTCGTGGTTCACGGATAATGCCGTGTCGCCCCTCAGTTATGGCATCGATGACGAGGAGCCTCCCATGATCGGTCTCTACGCGAAGTCAAATGCCTCAGCCACCATCGAATCGCCTACGGTCGTCTCTGCCTTCCTTCCGTATCAGCGACCGTTGCGACCACCCTTCCAAATTACGTCTTGGCCACACCTTCCTACACTACGCCGCCATATACGTTCAACACCTCGGTTCCAGCGACGTTTGGAGAAATCGTTGCATCCGAGTTGGCAACTAGTACTTACGCTCCCATCCTTGTCTCACCCACCGTGAATGCTCCGCTCTCCCCAAGGTCTACGATGCGTACACTATGGTATACACAAACTCTGAGGGCCAGTCTGTCACGTCGACGTATCATGTGTCCGATCCGACTACAGCCCTTGGGGTTCCGCCAGGATGGAGTGGTGCTCATGTTATAGGAATACCTTACTTCGGATTAGGGATCTCGTTATTTATTGCGGTCAGTACGACCGTTTGCGTATTGTCATAGTATCTGGACAGTTGAACTCTGTACGCTCGCTTATTTTACTTTGTTATTCTTCCTTGGCTCCCGAGGTTGACTGTTTGACTTTGCATATTCGATCATTTTGTACTACGACATCAA